>JAESUZ010004867.1:0-600000 GCA_017311185.1 Proteles cristata cristata | reverse complement strand
ACGTAGGACCTCTTCTAACCTGTTTTCCTCAATGTTCTTCCTAGAATACAAGTGGGATCTTGACATAGCTTTGTCCATAATCTTCCAAAGGCTTTCTTAAGTTGTTTTGGTTAAAGACCAACTTCTTTACAAAGCCTGTGGGGCTGTGCATCGTCGGGTCCCTGCTTGCCTCCCCAGTCTCCTCCTCTCTCCTTCCACACTCTTCTCTGCTTCCTGGCTACACTTGCAGGTCCTCGTGAACCCCAAGCTCCTTCTGACCTCAGGGCCTTTGCTTGTGCTATGTTCTCCACCTGGCATGCTTTTTCCTCCGTCTTGGTGGAGTTGAGTCCTGTTTTGCCTTCAGATCACAGCTTAAGAATAATCACCTCCTGGGGCGCCTGGGTGGCTTAGTCGGTTAAGCGTCCGACTTTCGCTTAGGTCATGATCTCGCGGTTCGTGGGTTTGAGCCCCTCGCGGGCTCTGTGCTGACTGCCAGCTCAGAGCCTGAGCCTGTTTCAGTCTGTGACTCCCTCTCTCTGACCCTCCCCTGCTCATGCTGTCTCTCTCTCTCTCTCTCCTAGAAATAAATAAAACATTAAAAAAAAAATGAAAAAAAAAAAAAAAGAATAATCACCTCCTCAGAGAGGCCTTCTCCACCCCTAGGCTAGTTGAGGCTCTCTTTCTTGACCTAGTAACACCACCTGTTCCTTGAGTGTACCTGTAAGTAACTTGTACTTTACCTGCCTTCCCCCAGGTCTGTGTACTCTAAGAGGGTACAGAGCTCACCTCCTTTGTTTCCCACCCTGTCTCACAGGCCTAACTCAGCTCCAGGTCCTCAATAAATACTTGTTGATTGAATGAATGAATGAATGAATGAATGAATGAATGAATGAAACTTCTAGAACTTGTGAGAAAGGCATTTGAGATTGTGAAGTGCCACCTTTGGGGGCCAGTCCTTTATTTCAGAAAGTAGTTCCCATGCCTCCTTCCCCTGCCCAGAACCTGGCAGCCTGTCCTGAGCTCCTGCTGATAAATCATTTTATTGGCACAGCTGGACAGGAAAGGACAGAGTGAGTAATGGGAGTCAGGCACCGTGTCGTGGACAAAGGCCTGAGTTGACATGGTAACAACAGGCAGACCGATGTGGCCGGGGCGGTAGCCTGGGCCCTGGACATGTCTGAGAAGAGGCCCTGGGCCATTTTTCCTCTGTGCTAGGCAGCGTGAAAAGGCAAGGGAGGGGAGGTGTGGAGGGGGCCGGTGGACCCCTGCTTTTCCCTATTGCAGGATGGACTAGAAGCCCTATGTTTTTAGACATGAGACTGCCTGTTTATATACATATGTATATATACATATATATATGTATGAAATATATTTATATACTGTAAATTACAATATTATTTTAGATTTTAGGTTACGTTATATTTTTAAGTTGCAGAAGTAATTCAGTGCTTTTAATAGGACCCATATGGGTGGCTATATACGTAGTGGTTAGGTACGGAAGCTCAGGAAGCTACCTGGGTTCAAAAGCTGGCTCCATCTCCTCTCAGTTTGGGAGACATGGACAAGTTACTTAATCTCTGTTGTTCCCTCATGGGCAAACTGGGGATAGAGATGGTCCCTACTCAGTAGGGTTTCTATGAGGGTCGCATGAGATGATGCCTGAGAGGCACTCAGCATGTAGTAAACAGGAATACCTGGTTTTTGGGACCAGTCAGTTTAGAAGCATGTAAAGAACAAATAAAGTCTGTAACCCCCTAGCCCATTTTCCAGATGTCAGTTTACCTAGAGTGTCCTCCCAGGTGTTTACACTTCTGCCAATATATACAGATCAGGATTGGGATGAAGGTGAGGCAGATGAGGGGCTGGGGCACACAATGGAAGGATGCGCTCACTCAGGCACCAGCCATGTTTGTGTGGCCTGGAGACTAAGCACATCTTCAGCGCAGCACCCTAGTTAGTGCCTCACTTGCCTCGTGCTAGCCAGGTCCTGACACAGGTAATGAGACCTCCACTTCTAATAATGACAGAGGACGTAATTTGCACCAATCCTCCCATTAGGCAGACATATTTATTTATATATATATAACCTATATATGTATAATATGTATATATGCACATATATACACATGTACGTACATATATACACACTATTTCGAGACATTGGAGAGCTAAGTGAAAATGGGCCAGAATCTGGGGAGGCTAGAGGTCTAAGGAAATGACCAGTATCTGGCAATTCCAGGTGTGATCTGCGGTAAGAGGTCTAAGTGGGAATTTTAACTCATAGGGTCAGGGCATGGGGATGGAGCTCTGTGCTCGTCAAGGGAAGGAGGCCTTGGTGAATCTTCCTTACTTTGGGTTGGACTCCCAAAAGTCTGCATCTAGGGGTAAAGGTGAGATGGAAGTGCAGGGACCGTGGTTCAGCATCCACTCATCTCACTCTGCATTTGAATTGAGGTGACCCCAGACTGCTAGTTCCTACAGGAGCCCAGAAGAAGCAAATATAAATTTATCCCTGGAGAAAAATAACATCCTCCCAAGGCCTCAGATTATTTCCACAAACAGGTTTACAAACACAATGTCTGGCATGTGATAAAACCATAATCAGGCACATGAGGACAAGAGCAAAATAAATAACAACTAGTGGAAACGGCAAGTGAAAAAGACCCCTGGAACCTCCAAATATTGAAGTTATCAAAGACTTAAGAAAAGCTCTGCTTACTATGTATGTGATGAGTCCGAAGAAAATACTGCGAATCAAGAAGAGACAGCCGAAAGGGTGCTGAGTTCAGAAGAGAAGGAAGGTGAGGTCTAACTGGAGTCCCAAGGAGAGAGCGAGAGAATGTGGCAAAAGGAAATATTTGTAGAGACAGTGACTAAAACTTTCCTCAAAAGTCATGAAAGGTATCAAGCCATCAGAAGATGCCCTACAAACTCTAAGCAGGATAAACATAAAGAAATCAACACCGTAGGCACATTCTAGAAAAATTATAGGAGACCAAAACACAGAGAAAAATGTCTCCTTCCTTGACCTCAGAGTGGGCAAAAATCCCCCCATCACCTCATGCTTTAGGGAGGGTTGGGACTCACCTGTCGTCACTCACCATACTGTGGCTGCCTTCTTTTATAGACTGAGAGAGTTGGTGGGTTGTGGGATCAGGTTGTACTTCTCTCGGTGAGCCTCTGACGTGGGTGTCTGACCGCAAAATTCGTGGCTCATTTTAAAACATGGAGGTTCTCTAGATCTCTTTGGTATCAGTAGTATCACAGCTGTTTTGTTCCAAAACAAATTTTGGAACATTTGTTCATTCATTCAATATATATTTATGGAAGACCCACTACATGCAAGGCACTTGGAATCCATCAGCAAACAAAACAGACTATCATCTTTGTCTTCATGGCAGTTACATTGTAATGAGGTCAGACAACAATAAACAGAAGAAATAAGCTGTTCTGTATCTTGGATGATTATTGGTGATGGAGAAAAAGTAAGCAGGGAAGGGGTGTAGGGAGTGTTGCAATTCTGTTTTGCTGAAAAGATAACACTGAAGCAAGGATCTGAAGGAAGTGAGGGGACTGAGCTGGGCAGACATCCGGGAGAAGATTGGTGCTCCTACATTTTGTTCTAAGTGTATAGTTTTTTTTTTAATGTTTTTTATTTATTTCTAGGGGAGAGAGAGAGAGAGAGAGAACAGGGGAGGGTCAGAGAGAGAGGGAGTCACAGACTGAAAACAGACTCCATGCTCTGAGCTGGCAGTCAGCACAGAGCCTGACGTGGGGCTCGAACCCACGAACCACGAGATCATGACCTAAGCGAAAGTCGGACGCTTAACTGACTAAGCCACCCAGGCACCCCTCTAAGTATATAGTTTAATTAAATATTACAAATCACAGATGAGTACAGAAGTTGAAAGAGAGGAGTTTCCATGAACACTAAGTTAAATGCTTTGAAAAGACTTGAAAAGTAGAGTTGAAAAGAAATGTTGTCAAACCAGGGGATGAAAACTAAGAGATTAGTAAAAAAAAAAAAAAAAAACCAAGAGAAAGAAAATCATGGAAAATCTGGAGGCATGCAGTACTCAGTTCACTTCATGTATGCCTACTTTAAAAGTCCACCACTCCAAAGAGATCGGAATTGGATATCAAAATTAATATATTATGGTTGTGATTTATGTCAAAAAATAAAAATAAAAAGAGAGAGAGAGAGAAGGCAATTCCATTAAGGCTCCTGTGCTCTAAGCCAAGACCTCTCCTACCTCAAAAGATTGGCAAACAAATGACATTGCTTTGAGGTTAAACTAAAACATGTAAGGTATGATTGCATTATGTTTTATGATTCTTCACTTTGGCTTTCTTGAATAACCCACCAGCTACCATGCCAGTTTGCTCAGCATCCATGAGTAGAAAGCTATTTTTTCTGAGAATCAGTGTTTCTGACTGGCATTCTCCCCTGCTTGACTAAGTCCAACCAGTTTTTTCTTGGAGATCATTGAAGAGAATAGGTGAGAGAGAGAGAGAGAAGGAGGGAGAGAGAGAAACTGTGAGAAAAAGAAGATAGTGTAAAATAGATGAACCAAATTCAGGAGACTTAGCCCGGGTTCAGATCACAGCTTACCGTGAAAACTTGGACAAGTCATTTTATGTCTTGCAACCTCACTCTCTTCATATATGACACAGCCATAATAGACCCTCCCTTATAGAGTTCTTGTAAGGATTAAATGAGATTGCACATTTTGGGTGGTTGGTGGACTGCCTGGCATGTTGGAAGTGCTAAGGAATGAGGTGACTATAATGATTTTACTGTGGACATGCATTGAAGCTCTAATTGCTCTAACTGCATTTGGTGGCAGTTCATCTCTCATAGAACATGGAGTAGATGAACTAGAGCAGACTCAAAGGGGAAGAGGGCCCTCTGCCACGGGAGCTAAATAAGCCCTAGGAGGATACAGGGAAGTGTTGACTTCAGTGGTGGGTATAATGGTGGTCCTTGGCTCTGAAAGTCCCATGTGGTGTTCATCCAGAAGATCCTCATTTTGAACAAAGAAAGGTCAGCCTCAAACATTGTAAGTCCAAGCTGGGATTGGAGCTTGTTGAGGAGAGGCTCTAACACCAGGACTTTGCAGGTGGATCTGGGAGGTTGGCACCATCTCCAGATATACCATTTTGGATTTTTTTTAAGTTTACTTATTATTTATTTTGAGGCGGGAGGGGCAGATAGGGGGAGAGAGAATCCCAAGCAGGCTCCACACTGTCAGCGCAGAGTCCAACGCAGGGTTCAAACTCATGAACCATGAGGTCATGACCCGAGCTTAAGTCGGATGCTTAACTAGCTGAGCTACCCAGGCGCCCTGCCATTTTAGACTTTGAAAGGTGGATAGAGAGATCACGTTCATGATGTTGAGCCCTTGGGTGCACCCCCTCTGGGTCCTCAAACACCACTATGGTCTGTCATCACCATAGGATGTCATCCTCATAGGATGCCCTCTTAGTTAGCGTTTCCCGAACTTGGTTCCGCGGAGTTCCTTGAGGTGTTAATGCACGTTCTGTGATAAAAGGTTCCTGTGCCATATACATCTGAGAAATATACCATGTGATAGTAGTGATGATAAATGGCTTGTATTTTTGGAGGGGAGATAACCCATGTGTTCCAGGAACCCTACTAAATATTTTCTACACTTCATCTTACTTAATTCTCTCAGTGTCCCACTAAAGTAGGTACTGTTATAATCCCCATTTCACAAGTGAGGAAATGGAACATCAAGAAGTGATATTCAGAGAGACTAGGTAATTTACCCAAGGTTGCATAGCAGATGAGTGGAAGAACAAAAATTTGAGCCCAGGTCTTTTGGCACCAAATTTACTTTTCTTATCTTAGTAGAATTAAGAGGGCTCCTCCGCCCCAAACACTTGACTTACAATGGGTGATCAAAGAATGTATCCAGTATTCCATCTAGGAATATTTTGAGCAGAGCTGAGGGCTTTGTTTTGCAAACTCAGAAATATGAAATATATAGGTAAATACGAAGAAGCATGCTCACTTCCTATAGGTGTCTCATGTCCATTTGAAAGGTTAACAGCTGTTTCCATCTTTAGGGTCAACCTGTGCCCTGTCTTCAATATTCAATCCAGAATTAGCATACAAAAGGTTCTGAAAGCCCTGCAGTAAAGAAGCCTCTTTATCTTTCTTTCACCCAGTTTGTCCCCACCCTATTTTTCTTCCAGAAGCCTTTCTCTGCTTCCTATTTTCTTTCATAGCATCCATAGGAAGAGTATTCCATGAAACACAGTTTGAGTAGTTCCCCTTGAAGGAGAAGCATTTAAGGCTGTGTGTAATTTACTCCCCAACTGGGTAAACAAACAAACAAAAAAGCCTCAAAAAACCCACCCTATGTCATTGTGCATCCCCTGCTGGTAGAGAATAGGGCAAGAGTTCTTTCTTTCTTTTTTTTTTTTTTAATTTATTTCTAGGAGAGAGAGACAGCATGAACAGGGAGGGTCAGAGAGAGGGAGTCACAGACTGAAACAGGCTCCAGGCTCTGAGCTGGCAGTCAGCACAGAGCCCGACGTGGGGCTCGAACCCACGAACCGCGAGATCATGACCTAAGTGAAAGTCGGATGCTTAACCGACTAAGCCACCCAGGCGCCCCGAGTTCTTTCTTTATATAAAGGGCAACATAAACTAAACTCAGACGTCCCAGGAAAATCTTCTGAAAGATATTGTTCTAGGGATTAGCTACTTGGAATTTCGCAACAGGGAGGGCTTTGGAGGGAAATGGCAAATCATGATTTATTGATGTACCCTAAAATTTTCAATGTGTCATAAAGGGAAACTTGACAAGAGGGAACCTCTTAAGAGTCTTGGATGACATTTGCTTGAAATTGGCTTATGGTATTTTCATATCTCCTTTGCAAACCTAGCCCTGGATGACTACATGAGTAATATCTTCCTTTTGAAAGCTTTTCATTCTTTATATCGTTTTCTTAGTCCTTGGCAAGATTGCATGGGGGCTGTATTCATTTCTAATCCATGGAAAAGAAAGCAGGCTCTACCTGAGACTCCAACCTCTGTGAAGCATGCAAGGTAATGATAGTGTCAAACGGTTATACAGACTTTAAATAGCTATCAATGTAAATATAAAACTGTAAGGCACATGAATAAAAGCTCTTTGAATGCTCCAGAAGGGAAGGGAAGCTTCAGTGAACTTTTGCAAGTACTCAAAAGATACAACCAGAATAAATGGATTTATTGGGAAGCAGTGTGGCAGGAGTACTGTGTGATCACCAAATTTCTTTCTAGGCAGACAGACCCCACTTTCCAGCTTCCCTTGCACTAGGCATCCGCATGTGACTGAGTTGCAGCTAATGGAATATAAACAAATGATATGGCCCACCTCCTACGTGGCCCATAAAACCTCCCGCCCACAATCCTTCTTGTTCTTTTCCCGCCTGGGTAACCTTGGAGGCCATTTTGGTTTAAGATAGAAAGGCTCTGGGTTCTTGAATTACTGTTTGGCAAGATATATCCTACCTTTGGGAAAACTGCTTTGGAATATAACACAAGTGAGAAATATAAACTTCTATTGCGTTTGAGCTAAAATACCTTTTGGGTGTGGTTTGCTATTGTGGCTGGGAGTCTGGACAGGGAGTTTGGACTTGGTGGTGGTGGTCTGTAGTGCTTTCTGGGAGAGACCAGTGTGTAGCTGAAAGACCATGAGATGTAGAATGAGGCAGACATGGGAGAAGGTCTTGGCTCTGCCATTCACTCAACCACTCAGCTGTTCAGTCTTGGGCAGCTCAGTCTCCATCAACCTTAATGTTTTTTCTTTCTTTCTTTCTTTTTTTTTTTAATGTTTTATTTATTTCTAGGAGAGAGAGAGACAGCGTGAGCAGGGAGGGTCAGAGAGAGAGGGAGTCACAGACTGAAACAGGCTCCAGGCTCCGAGCCGGCAGTCAGCACAGAGCCCGATGCGGGGCTCGAACCCATGAACCGCGAGATCATGACCCAAGCGAAAGTCGGACGCTTAACCGACTAAGCCACCCAGGCGCCCCCCTTAATATTTTTTCTTAAGAAAATGGAAATAATATTAACCCAGCAGGCTTATTTTGAAAGTCAGAGAAAACACATTTAACATGTTTGACACAGTGGTGAGCACTTAGTAGATGCTTATTCAATGGTAGCTGCTGTTATTGACTTTTCCAGTCACTTTTTAAAGAATTCTGTTCTCCTGGCTGGGCTCTTCACTCCTTAATAGTGAGGGTAGGAGGAGCAGGAGCCAGTGGTGCCAGAGGCACTGAGGGTACTATAGGAGCCAGTTACACAGGCCACACCCGAGGTGATGTAGAAACAGGAGGTGAGGGAGGCCGGAGAGATGAGGTGCCACCAGCAAGGCTGGAGGTGGATAAAACCTAGAGGGCAGGGAAAGAGGACTCCTGGCTCTGAAGCTCATCAGCTTGGACAGATGAGCTGACACATGGTTGGTGCCCCTACCCTCCAACAACGAAAAATAAGCCGTCCATGTTGGGCTGGAGAAGACGGGGAAATTCCTAAAAAGCGAAAGGAGTTTCAGTTTATGACTATTCCTTAAAGTCCCCGTTCTGAAGTAGAACACCCAGAGGCAACCGGCTCCAGTTACCATAGCCATTAACCCAGGAAATGAATGAGGGAGAAGCCCCCACATACAACAAGAGTAACCTGGGCCTATTAGGAGGAGGAACAGTGAGAGAGTTAGTGTCCTCCTTTGTCGGGAATGGCCTATGTTTCCTCCAGCAACCTGAGTTTATTGGGAGGAGGCCTATTTATATAATCATCATCCAAGGGGCACCTGGGTGGCTGTGTCTGTTGAACATCCCACTCTTGATTTTGGCTCAGGTCGTGATCTCACAGTTTGTGTGTTCAAGCCCCACATCAGGCTCTGAACTGACAGTGTGGAGCCTGCCTGGGATTATCTTGCTCCCTCTCTCTCTCTTCCCCCTCCCCTACTGATGCGTGTGCACACGCTTTCTCTCTGTCTCTCAAAATATGTAAACTTAAAAAAATCATCATCCAATATGTCAGGAGAGGGTTTATTAGCCTGGTTAGTAGCAAATCACATTTTATAAGAGGCCCTTAGGTTGGGGTCCTGATTTAGGGCCATGAAAGCCTGGAGCCAGGGTACCTCAGTCCATTTGCCCTGTTTCCTGCAGAAGAGCTCTGACTGATAGATTGTACTGAAGCTTAATGTCTCATTTTTCCTTGTCTCCTAAGGAGTACTGAGGCCATGCAGCGTTATAGAAGAAGGTCAGTTTTTTCTTAAACCTTGCAATCCAAATTGCTTCCAGTGGGTTAAAAGGCATCCCTAGAGGGAGTCTTTGGGGACTGAGAGGTGATCCCATGCTTCTAGAAAAGTAGAGAATGTCCATTACCAAGAAAATCCCCTCCCGATTCCCAGGTAACATCCCATGAAGGATATGTCAGAGGTTCCTAGTGTCAAAGCGACTGGAAGTGTCCCTCAAATGAAATTGCTGTGAACACTGCTTTGTCCTGTAGGACGGATGCTGGGGTCCCTCCTGCTTCGCCATTGCATTCTAGACTACAAACGGGTGCCAGTGATGGACCAAAATACCATGCCATGACATGAAGAACATGCTGTTTTTAATCCACAGAAAACACTAGAAAAGTTTCACAAAGGGACATTACTCTGTGTTGTAATTTAAGTAGTTAGTAGGAGACATTGACAAAGAATAGTAAAGATAGAAATGAAGGTCCAGGGGATATTCCAACACATGTAGTCTTTATATCTGACTTCCCTGGAAAGCAATCCCCGGTTGGGTTTTGATTTAATCAGATATTGGTTTCTGCTGACTCTGAGTGGAGGTCTTGTGGCCAGAAGCAACTAGACCAGAGATGTGGAGGGGGCCACGTTAGACCAATGAGGAAGAAACCTCACACAGGACTCTTAAGATTGGCAGCCATTCTAGTGACTTAGGTGGCTGTCTTGTAGCCAAGCCAGCTTTGTATAAGGAAAGAATTGAAGACAGTGCACCAAGTTTCTGGGTCTTATTACCATTCTGACCAGGGTACTAGCTTCCAGCCAAAAGGCAATCTTTTATTCCTCTCCACTGAGTAACCACAAGCTAGAGGATTGCAACTTGAGCAATCTGCATGAAAGTGTTCCAATAAGGGGCACCTGGGTGGCTTAGTCGGTTAAGCGTCCGACTTTCACTCAGGTCATGATCTCGCGGTTCGTGGGTTCGAGCCCCACGTCGGGCTCTGTGCTGACTGCCAGCTCAGAGCCTGGAGCCTGTTTCAGTCTGTGACTCCCTCTCTCTATGACCCTCCCCTGCTCATGCTGTCTCTCTCTCTCTCTCTCCTAGAAATAAATAAAAAACATTAAAAAAATTAAAAAAAAAAAAAGTGTTCCAATAAGACCATACTCCTTGAAAAGCCCCTAAAATGAAAGTAAAGGAAGAGATGAGGAATTAGTCACAAGTTTGCAGTGAGACTTGGAGTCCAGTTGAGAAGACTCAGGCCCCATGTTGGACTCCAAAAATTTAGTGACCACCTCCATGTAGCTCCATCTTCAAATAAATGAAACAAAAATACCCCCCAAAAAAAGAGAGAGGAAAAATCTGCCCCTGTCTTGTCTTCAGTTCACCGTACTTGTTATTGAATAGTTATTTGGAATAATGATGAATTTAATCTCTCTCTCCCTGTCCAGGCTCCTTGAGGGCAGGTTGATGTCTGCTTTTTGTCTTGTGTGTGCCCAGCTTAGCACAAAGCATCACACGGAATGGTGGTTCAGTAAATACTCGAATGCATGAATTGATAAGGTTGTGAATCCTCTACATGTAAATCTTTGCAGGGTTCCATAAACACTGAACCCACAGCTTAGGCAGAGAACAAACACTGCACGGCCACCCATCTCAAAGATGTCTTTATCACTGGCCTGCCTGAAATGATACTATCAGAGCCACTCCTTGGGTCCTGAATACAGGTGATAGGCTGGTGGTCTCCATGGCACACCCAGCTCATCAGTGTATTCTGTTTGTTCTGCACTATGTTTTAAAAGTTTAATATATGGCCAGCATTTAAAACTTGGGAGATTTCACATGAAAGTCCACATTTTCTGCTGCTTTTAGAAAAGCAGAAGGTCGCACAACTCTGGGCTTGGCAAGAGTTGGCTGGAGTTGGGTGGCAGAGCCCTCATGTAGGACATGTGGCCTCCAGTTCACCCCAGCAGGTCCATTCTTCCCCTCACTTATGTTACCAGCCCTGCCCTTGAGTTTTCAATCTCTTATTATTATCCCTTAGTCCATTTGTTCATTCAACAGATAGCTAGATGTCCATGAAAATGGGGATCCTAAAAAATATTACCTGTGTTTCCTGATCTCAAGGAGTATACAGGATGGATGAATATTAAGAGACATAAACAGAGTCAAATCTTTAAAAATATGAATTAGTTGATAACCTAGTATAATTGTAATAGGATAGTGTCCCACCAGAGGTACATCTACTCCGAGCCTCATAACATAACCTTATTTAGAAATAGGGTCTTTGTGGGGCACCTGGTGGCTCAGTTGGTTAAGCATCTGACTTTGGTTCAGGTCTTGATCTCATGACCTTCATGAGTTCGAACCCCACGTCGGGCTCTGTCTGACAGCTCAGGGCCTGGAGCCTGCTTCAGATTCTGTGTCTCCCTCTCTCTGCCTCTCCCCTGGTTTCATTCTGTCTGTCTGTCTGTCTCTCTCTCTCAAAATAAATAAACAGGGGCGCCTGGGTGGCTTAGTCGGTTGGGCGTCCGACTTTTGCTTAGGTCATGATCTCACGGTTCGTGGGTTCGTGCCCCACATCGGGCTCTGTGCTGACTGCCAGCTCAGAGCCTGGAGCCTGTTTCAGTCTGTGACTCCCTCTGTGACCCTCCCCTGCTCATGCTGTCTCTCTCTCTCTCTCCTAGAAATAAAAAAAACATTAAAAAAAAATTTTTTTTAATAAAAAAAATAAACATTAAAAAAAGTAGGGTCTTTGTGGACATAATTAGTAATTTTCCTGTCTTTTATTTCTGGGAGTCCTGATATATTTGTGAAGTAGGTAGGATCATCCTCATTTTACCAACAAGGAGACTAATGTTCCAAAGGGTTGGCCAACTTGTCCAGAGTCCATCTTTTGCCTTCAAGTCTGTTACTCTTGCTACCATATGTCACTGACTGGGTCTGTCTTGGTCACTGCTATATATTTAACCATAGTGCCTGGCATAGAGTAGGTGCTCAGTTAATACTTCGTGAATAGAATGTAACAAAGGATCTGAAAACAAGATCTTCCTGGAATGGGGCAGAAGATGGGTGAAGTCCTCCCCAATGGAGGGAGTCTGGGCTGGCCCCCAGCACAATGCCTAGGGCACAGTAGACGCTCAGTAAATATTTGGTAAGCACTGAATGAATGAATAGGATTTTGAAGAGGGGCCCTCCTGGGACACTGTAGCAATGACTTGTGAGCACTGGGTGTTTGATGTTGGGAGTCAGGGAAACTGCCAGACATATACTCTGCTTCCCAGTTCGACCAGACCATACCTTGCCTTTTCTACTCCACCACCCCCCAGATGAGAGAACCTGGCCCGATCAAACTGTGCTAACTTTATCCCTGCCTGGCTTTCTGCCCACTCCTTGACACCTGTGCTATGTTAAAAATAGATACCGGTTTGTAAATGTTAAACAGCTGGCTCTGCGTGAGGCTGGCAGCTGGTGGCTAACAGGGTTGAGGTCTATAGTGTTTGAGTTGCCTCTTGGGATTTGAATCCCTGTGGAGGCACCGCAGGGTGTGTGGATGGACTTCTAGTTGTGAAGTACAGAGTCATGCAGTGCTCCGTTAACTGCAGTTTCCCTGGAAACATGAAAGAGTCGTGGAGGGATGGGTGTCAACCTCATCTCATCATTTATTTTTGCTATGAAATGGGCCTTTCTCAGGTCACATACATCACGAGGCCTTCTCACACTGCTGCCTGGGTGACACCTCATATTTTGTTAAGCAGATCCTCCCTCGGTGCCGAAAGTCCCTCTGCATGATAAATAACATCTTCTTCAACCTGACCTGACTCTATGTGCCTTTCATGTCTCCCTGGGTCCCCTGAAGAGCTGCTTGGCTGGCTTCTCACCACTGTGACAGTGGACGCAGAATGACTTCATTTCAATTTCAAGGTCACTCCCCCTTTGTTACCCATATCACTCACCCCAACACATACCTACACCACTGACACTGGTTCAGCCTCAAAAACTTAGAAAACCCATTCAGAGATGGCCTACATACCAGCTTCTAAAGATACCCAGACCTTCCAAGAGAACTGGCATTGGCTCTAAGAGTATGCCCTACAGAAGGTGTGGAGGAGGATGGGACTGGAGTTCCAGGCAGTGTGGGATGATTAAGAGCATGGAGTTACACATGTTTGGGTTTGCTCTTCCTAAATGCATCACCTTGGTCTCAGAGCCTCAAGTTCCTTATCTGCCAAATGAGGATAATAGCACCAAGTCATAAAGTTGCATTGGAAAAAAAATGAGATGAAGCATGTGTATTACTTTGCATATAGTAACTGCTCAATAAACATTAGCTATTATTATTAGTCATAAAAATAATGTTGAAGCCATTCCCCCAAACATTAGACCAGGGGGAACATTGAAAGTGGGGATGTGCATGTTACACTTGGCTCACAGCCTTGGAGGAAGAGTTAAGCCTAAGAACCAGGTCAGGAGGCTATAGAAGGTGTCAGAGACCTGGGTTGTATGAGTCAGGGTTCAAAATCAGGAGAACAGAAACCTTCTGAGGCTTTAATATCAAAGGAATGTAATGCAGGGAATAGGTTGCACAGATAAGCAAAGAACAGAGAAGCCTAAGAAAGTGAAATGGTGAGGCACCTCAGAGATCAGCAATAGCAGGAAGCTGCTTCTATGCTTGGCGTGTGGAACAGAGAGAAGATGGTGGGACCTGGAGCCAGGTCACCCTTTGGAAGCTGGGTCCACAGAGAGCCTTCCAGCAGGAGCTGGACTCACAGAAGTGACATGGCTGCTACTGGAGGTGCTGCCTAAGGTTGAGAAGAAGGGCGAGAAAGACTGACTTCTCTCTTACTGTCACCTACCACTCTCTTACCTGTGCCTTTCGCTGACCAGCCCCAGAAGACAGCTAGCAGAGGATTCTGGGAAATGTAGTCGACAGAGGTCAGCCACCAGTGATAGAGAGGTAAGCAGAAGGCGGGGGGTGGGGCTGGGACAAATAAGTCCAGGTTTGAAGAGGCGGAAGTATGGTTGCCACCTGAAGCACAGGATTCCCAGTTACATTTGAATACAGACAAACAATGATTTTTTAAAGAGTAAGTATGCCAGAATGAAATTGTTACTGTTCGTTTTCACATACTAAAATTTTTCGTTGATTCTATGAATTTCAAATTTAACTGGATACCTTGTGTTTCATTTACTACATTTAGTTACCCTAGATTGAAGGCAATTTTGGACCCACTGGAGGGTCCCAATTCTCAGACCAAATTAGGTAGGTGACAGGTTAGGAAGAGGAAGGAGAGAAAAATTGGGGATATATCGAGCAGCTCTGAAGTTTGCCAAATGGATTAAAGCTGCCTCTGCTTGTCTTAAAGGGTTTCATTCCTTTTTTCATCCAGTTGTCTATCTATCCATCCTTCCTACATCCATCTTTCTGCTCATTCATTCATTCATTCCCTACTTATTGAACCTCTCTGTGCCTTGCATTATGTTGGGCACTGGGAATTAGTGAGGAGACAGTTTCTTCTTTTGGGCAGCTTACATGCCAGATGAGAATACAGATTTTAAATCATAAAATCATGAAAAAGTATCCATTAACAATTTTAACCAAGTCTATAAATGGTTGTACAGGAAGCCTGGACGGTCAGGGAAGACTTTCTTGAGAAAGTGTCATTCAAACTGAGACATGGGGAATTAGTAGGTATTGCTTATGTGAAGGCAGAACTGAGGGCAAGTGTACCTAAAAGAACAGTGTAGATAAAGTTGGGAAGGAGTTTGGTGTGTTTGAGGGCTCAGAGAAGGTCTTTGTAGGTCTAGTTTGGCGAGTAAAGGGAAAAAATGGTACAGATGAGGCTGGAGAAGTTAACAGGGGCAGGGCTGCTGTGTATGGTCAGACAGGTTATACAGGCCACAGCTCCACAGCATAATAAGATCATAGTCTAGAGAATCATGTGCCCTAAAGTCATGTAGGATGGCCATATATGGTATTTACCAGCCAGAAAATGCAGGAACTTATGAGCCACGGTAAGGACTTAGGACATTATTTATTAGACCCATAAGGTGGCATAACTAGATTTTAGAAGGATCCTTTCCTTGGCAGGTGGAAAATGGATAGTGGGCCTAGAAGAGATTGGGAGAGACTTATAAGGATACCTTTGTAGTCCTCAAAGTAAGCAGTCATGGTAGTTTGTACTGAAACATTTGTGATAAAGGGAGAAGGGTAGGCAGATAGAGAGATTTTCAAATGAATGGAGGGATGCCATTAAACACAGATTGGTTGTGGGGGATCATGAGCAAGGGAGATACCACTTAAGTTTCTGGCTTGGGAAGTTGGGTGGATAGATGGTCTTCCATGTGATGGTGAACACTACTATGAAATCGTTAGAGAAATAAAACATAAACGTCAAAGAATTTCTTTAGTGAAAATTTAAATAAATTCAGTCAAATCCACCTTATACTTAATTTTATATTTAGACTAGAATAAGCTCCTCAATTTTTTTTTGGCCAAAATATTTTCTTGATATTCTGAATTGTTCCTTTCTGGTTGTGTGCTTTCCCCTTCCCTATCTTAGGGAAGTATAGTCCTACCACATCACTATTTTTTACTGTATATGAAAGCAAGATAAATGCATTAAAATATTATTCTATTTCATTGTTTCTAAAATACACATTAAATAAAATTATGCCATCTCAGAAATTGGGATGCATCCAGGAATCAATGGTCTCTTACAATCACCACCAGCTGGACAGTCATTTTTTATGTGGTCGTCATTGTCTTGAGTATTTGCACACTTGGTTCTTATTACTGGTGACCTTGGCTTCAGCCACCTAGCCATTAAAGACCACTGAAGGAAGGGCTGTGAATTCTGGTTGTTGTCTAAAAACCTTCTACTGCTACTTCTGGTAAGAAAGTTCCAGCATCCATCTTTGCAGGCTGAGGTCATCAGTTTGGGAAGAGAACTCTGGAGTCGATAGTGAGCCCTCTGAAGAAAAACTGTGTCACCAATGCAATGGTGCTCTGACTGTCATTGTGTGAAAAAAGAAATAGACCTTGGGTTGTGAGTCAAAAATGATTCAGAAAAATTTTATTCTGAACACATAGGAGTTTTAGGAACACCCTACCAATATCTTTTGCTTATATTTTCCCTTTTCTTATGAGTGCAGAAGAATAATACGTGATAAAAGTCCAAACAAGTAAATCTAAAATAGCTCTTTAAGTAGGTATGAAATAAAAATTGTAAGTGATAAGAAAGCTTTTTGCCCTAGTTTAATTGGTAGCATTTTTTCTTTCTTAGGGCTACATAAAATAGTGGTGAGTCAAGGATGAGTCTTACTGAATGATTGAAGTCATAAACAAAGGGATATATAATGTATGATACTACTTACATAAAGTTCAAAAAACCAGGCAAAACCAAGATATAGTGTTATAAGTCAAGGCAGTTGTTACCTTTGAGAGGATAGAGGGAACATAAGTGGGGTGGGTGGGGAACTTCTGAAAGGCTGGCGTCGTTCTATTTCTTGACCCGGCAGGTGGTCACACAGGTGTTTGCTTTGTGATTATTCATTGAGCTATGCATTTATGTCTATACATGTTTCTCTCTGTATGCTGTGCTTCAATAAAATTTTTTAAAATGGTGTCTTGTAATTGCTAGCATCTTGGATATGATGAAATGCAGAAATGGTGTGTGTGTGTGTGCGTGCGTGCATGTAGTATTTTCTTTTCTCTTTTACCTAGTATCCTATTTTAATTACTCAGAGGCATCTATGTCACCTTGACAAGAATTAGGATGAATATAACAGGAATATAATAGCACATTTTTATTTTGGTTTACAAAATAGGCTTATGATAACCCAAAGGGAAGAGAGGAGCAGGGCATAATTTATGTCATAACTGCACATGTGACATAGACTAGAGAACAAACTGCAAAAAAATGCAGAGATGAGAGTCACCATGCTGGAGGGAAGCAGACATGGCAGTGAGCATGGAAGAGGCACTGAGGAGAGGGTCCCACCTGGCAGAAACCATGTGGAACAGAGTTGAATTCACACAAAGTTAGAGCCAAGCAGTCTCTGGGACCAGTGCCAGGACTGGTATATAAAAGCTTGAAAAGAGTTACGGTGTTTATTTCTAGGTACTAGTATCACATGTATTTAAAAAAATTATGCTTCCCATATTTTTGAAATTTTCCACAATTCACATATATTTTTCTTGTACTAAGAAAAAGTTATTTTTAATTAAACAAGAATCTCCCCGCCGTCCCCACCATGTGTATGGTACTAGCACCTAGTGGTGCCTGTGGATGCTCTTCAGTCCCGAGAATGTATTTATAGCATCTTAAATCCCCTACTCTGCATGCAGTATTCTGAACGCCGAAGGCAGGGCAGGCACCTGAAGCTTCCAGTTGAGAGAACGATATGTGTAGACCCATCGTTCTGAATGGTCCAAGCTTTCAGTTGCCCAAACTCCCACTTACTGACTTTTGCTTTCTGTAGCATAAGTACAGAACTTTGGACAGATGCAGTCTGTTGGAGGCAAACATGAATTTGGTTTAAAATGTTCCTTTTTCGCCAGTGGCAGCAGCTTTTCTTTCAACTGCTACCCAATGGAGCACATCACCATATGGCACCCGCCTCCATCCCTCTGTGAGTGCCTTGAGGATACCTAGATATATAGAAAAATAACACAGTTCATGCCCTCAGGGGGTTTACAATCTCTTAAGGGAAGCAGATTATATACATCTAATCAAAATACAGTGTGATGATTATTATGAAAGAGGAGTAGAGGGAACATATTTTTCTCCTTCCACTCCCATCTTCTTGTGACATATACCAAGGAGATAGATATCTTTGAGCATAACAATGAGTAGGGAATGAGATAGTGGAGGTTATTAATCTTGGCAGTGTGATAGATCTGATTACTTTTTGATGATTCACTGTGAGGGAGGCCAGTCTGAGCACACATCCTCTTCTCCTCAAAGATCTAGGTCCCTTCCTAGATCATGCCCCAATCCCCAGCCTAACAGTGGAACAAAAGGTGGATATGAATGGCTGAAAAATTGCACTAGAAACTAAACACAAGAAGATTGAGCAATGACTTAAATAAGCTAAGGTTCTTGGAGGGAAGGGAAGTAGAGAATGAGGGTCCAAGTGGAGGAGGTTTCCAAATTGGTAATTCCTCATGGGGTATCATTCCTGTGGGGGGAAAGTCCCTGGATCTACTGGAGTAGCTTGTAGGCATTGGCAGAGTGGTATAATAGAATAAGGATTCAATTTCAAAATCTTTATTCTCTTTGGAGTCTACAGGGATTGGAATATACCACCCAAATCCCAATAAGGGACTGTTTATAATCTTCTGAATTTGGTACAGGGGATTGATGGGCTGTACATATTTGCTTCTGGGATTTATAACTACACTCTTCTGGATAAAGAGTACAGATGTAGAGCTAGAGTAAATATTTTTCTCTTTTTCTCTGTATTTCAACTTATGTATCAAGCATTTGTGAGGTTCAAGGTGCTGTCCTAGGTGCTGACAGTGAAGCTGGGAACAAAACAAAAATCTCTGCCCTCTTGGAGTTTATACTCTGTGAGGGAGACATAATTTTACAGCAGCATGAAGGAGAAAGTGACTGTTAGTGCCTGAGAGAGGAGGGTTCAGCAAGGATTTCCACTGAGTAAACATTTGAGCTAGATCTTGGAGGATGAGGAAGGCATTGCCATGGGAGAAGGTGACAGAAGACAGGGTTAAGGCAGAGGCTTAGGGGCATGTTGTCAGTGTGTCCAGAGACTGGATGGTTGGATATGGGCAGATCTGAAGACACTGATAATTGATCACACATGGGCTGAATTGGGCCAGCAGTCATGTTTGGTTGGGTGAGCACAGATTTTTTTTAAATCTGAATTTAAATGTCTTTAGAGGGGCTTGACTCCCTATTCACTCAGTCCATACCACTTCCTTGTTTTCTCATACTTGGCCCTCTGACCCATGTTTCTCACATACATTATTAAATATACACAGTGGCCTCTGAAGGCATCTGAGCTTGCAAGTCATTGACTAGAATTATTTTTTAAATTTAAAGTAAAAAATTAAGAATAGCCTAACTATAGCAAAAAGCACAAATCATAAGCACATAGGGTACAATGAATGTTTGCAATCTGAATGTGTCCATGTAACCAGACCCAGATCAAGAGCTGAATCTTTGCTAGTGATCCTTAATATCCACCATCGTGCCTTTTGGTCACTACCAAGGGCATCTACTCCCTGTCTTCTAACAATAGATTATTTTGCTTATTTTTGAACTTTATATAAAATGAATCATACACTGGTATCCTTGTGTCTGGCTTCTTTGATTCAACATTATAATTGTCATATCCATCCACATTGTTGCTTGTAGTTTGTTGATTCTCACTACCATATTCCATTGTATGATCATACCCCAATGTATTTACCTATTCTGCCCATTCTAGCATTGATGGGCCTCTCAGCAGTTTCCAGTTTGAGGCCATTGTGAATAGTGATGCTATGAACATTTCCATGCATGTCTTTTGGTTAATATACGTGTATATTTCTGCTGAGCATATACCTAGAAATGTGATTTGTACATATTCAATGCTAGTAAATGCTGCCAAATGGTTTTTCAGAGTACTTGTACAAATTTACATTTCCATGAACAATGGAGGAGAGCTTCAGCTCCTCCACATTTTTGCCTTGGCTAGAGGCTCGATTGCATTGTAGAGAATGGAAAAACACAAACTGGAAAAATTAGCAGCAATAAGATGTTCCGAGATTTTAAGAGAAAGTATTAGAGCATTTTATTATTTATTCATTCACTCTTTCCACAAATGTTTGATGAAGATTTGCTACATATCTGGCACTATGCTTGACTCTGGGATGCATCTATAAAGGGATGGACAGAATTCCTGTCCCCATGGAGTTTATAGTCTGTTGGGAAAATAAGCATCCCGTGTTAGAATAATTGTAGTACCAATTGTAGTACCCTTATTTTCTGATTTTCATTCCATTTCTGGCCTGCAAATGGATTTCCTTTAGGCCCTGTCCAATTTATTTCAGGCCATGTCTGCTGGGACCCAGCTAACTTGACTGGCTTCCCTGGGGATTATTGATTGCTTGGACATCTAGATAGATTTAGATTCCAAAACTCCAATGTCACGTCTGGAGGTCAGTTAGTGTGTGGACTGGATCTTTGCAGCTTGGAAATGATTCCAGATTTCTGATTCATCATCTCCTCTTTTCTTGCCGAGGGCAGTTGTAAAAGTTGAGGTCTGCATCTCAGCCACTGCAGAGTCCTCATTAAATCTGCACTTCTTGTTGATTAACCAAGACATTCTCCTTTGTAAGAACTTCTATCCCTTCACACACCTCACTTCCATATTGGAAGTTGTAAAAGCCTTTCCTCACTTGAATTATTGTGTCCTTCCTCTTAGATGCCAAATGTCAGTTTTCTCATAATCGTGAGGCATGAAAAGTAATGATCCCATTGTCAGAAGGGTAAATAAGATAGCAAAGGCCTCCTTCATAACTTACCATTGTCCACATCACTTCAAAGTGGTTGTTGGAGCTGGAATTGGACCAAATTGGGAAGGATTTGGGGAATGATGCATTGTGGGTATGGGGCAAATTTTGGTCCACACTTATTCCACTATAATTTATTGAGTAACTACTTTGTGCCAGGCATTTGTGTTGGGCACTGACAGCATACTAGTGAGCAAGTCATGCTCTCTACCCTTGTGAAACTCAGTCTAGTAAGAGAGACAGATATGTCAACCAAAAAGTACAATGCAGTACATAAACACTACCGATGGGGAAATTCAGCATGCTAGAGGATTGTAAGGAGGTGGCATCCACGCAATCCATGGTGAAAGAAAGGCTTCCTGGAAGAAGCACCACTAAACAGAGACCTGATGGAGCTACAGAAGTATGGGAAAGTGAAGAAGGGTATTACAAGCAAGGGGAACATACAAAGTCCTGAAAGGAAGAGAACATGGTGAATTTGAGGGACACAAATCAGCGCAGTCTAACTGGGTGGGTTGTAGAAGGTAAAGTGAGGCATGGTCATGCTTTGGAAGTGGGCCTTAAAAGCCAGAGTGAGAAATTCAGACTTTTTCTGATAACAGAGGGGGAGGCAGGATGGGCTTTTAAGCAGAGGGTGTAACATGTTTAATTTTGTGCTTTAGGGAGGTCACTCTAATTGCACTTTGGCAGAAGGATGGGTTCTGGGATAACTGGGCAGTTAAGAAGAGGGGTTAGAGCTGTCTTGTGTGACAGAAAAACTCTTTTAGGATTGTCCTTGGTTAATAATTTTGGTGCTTTAATAGATATGTTTGGTGCCCTGCCCTCCTGCCTATGACACTATTTCATGCATACTCAGCCCAAGGCTTACAAAGGGCTGTACAGTGACTGCCTGATGGTTTTCTCTCATAACTAGAGCCCTGTGAGCCTGTGTCCAGGATGTTAATGCTCCATGGGGTTAGGTTTCAATCAGTGACTGATGTGAGTTTGTAGATAAATACCCTGGCTCCCTTGCTATCCCAGGTGGGATAATCTGATTGCCCACAGTGGTAACCTCTTCAGTAACGTACTGTTTATTGACTTATTTCCTTTCATTGTCTCACTTACTCCATCTCCTCCTGTATTGGACACTTGTGATACAACATGCAGATGTCCCTTCATTGAATGACTTCTTGCCTGGAGTGCTGTTGGCAAATGACCTTCAACTGTCATTCCCTTTAGGGATTATTTAGCTGCAGACATCTGTCTTGCCCAAAGACACACCTTATTCTGGGGAAGCCCACACCTCATGACTGATTCATATGTGTTTATAAAAGCTTAGCCATCGCAGCCAAGTTTTGGACTACTTGTAAGGGTTGTTCTAGGTTCAGAGCTCTCTGTAGGGTTGCTGCAGGTGTTGCTTAGTCTACATTGTGGCTCACCTCCTCAGCTTCCCATCCTCTGTTCCTTCTTCCTTTTATAGGTGTCGATTCCAAGGGCATTCTTTAACTAACATCCTGTATGCTAACTCCATCTCAGGGTCCACTTTCTGAGGAACTCAACCAGTGACATCTCCTTTCCTGGGATCACCTCTCAAACTCCTTGAATCATTGTCTTTCTGGCTTTTTCTGGGAGAACCAAACCCAAGACAATATTAGTTCTTGCTGAGAAGCTGGATAAACACAGTTGGCTCAGTTTGAGTTCCAGGGCAGAAAGGAAAACATGTGAGAACCCCATGGTTTTAGAAGAAAATGATTAAGGACACAAACTCTGCATCAACTGTTTTCCCCTAGACTTGAAATCTCTAACGATTTGTACCAAATAAATCTCTTTGCATGTTCTCTCAAGTACACTAAAGTACCTAGAGTTGCTCATGTGGGAAGCAATAATGCTGTATTTTGTGGTGTCTACCCTTATGACTTTCATTTAGGGGCTCATTTTTGAAACCACTGTGTGTTTTCTCTGTCCACAGTTTTGTGATATAGCACATCTGGACAGTCACCAACTTATTGTACTGCAGTCCCGTCTACAGAAGGGCACGTTACCATTGATGCCCACCCCCCTCCTTATCTCCCCCTCAGTCCATCTGGACTCACTTGCAGCTATGGACAGTTTCTGTCTGCATCTCCCTTTTCTGCCCTTTGGCTTCCTCTGGTACTTGGGAGAATGGTGTTAGATCTAAAATGCCCCAGGTGAAACCCTCAACCACTGGGGCATGGAAATCATCAAATAAATGACCCAGCCTCCTTATCATCCAGAAAGACCATTTAGAGGCATATTTATATGATTTCTCATAAGACTTTTAATAGGAGTGAGTCCTTATTGCCCATGGTGGTATTCAGCTCATCAGCATGCTATATTGGCTCTTACCATTCTCTGGCTCACTTTTCCCATTTTCTCACCTTTCACTTCCCAAATAAACTACCTGCATCCAAGTCTAGCACCTGATTTTGGGAGAACCCAAACTCAGACAACTGCCTAGCTGTAAGGTAAAAATCATCAACTGGACAAAACCTCTATTTTTTAGTTGATCAACCCAAACATACTTTCCAAATTTAGTGAAAGCCTGCCATGCCTTTTTTTTTTTGTATAAACATAAAAAAATTCCTTAATTTTACTTAGGTAGATTTTTTAAAAAGACTCTATACATGAAACTAAGTACTTCTTTGAATCAGAAGTCGTCTTTGGACTGGACATTGGGGCCCATTGAAACCTCCTTCTGCCCACAAACCAGTTTTCCAGTCCACGAGAAAAGAATCAGGTTGTGGAGTTTGTACCTCGTCTTACTTGTATTGACAAGGAAGCCTCTGGCTATGACTGGGTTTGGAAGGAAGTCTCTGCAGAGAATCATTAGCTTTTCTTTTCCTTTACACTTTGCGAGGCTACTTTTTCATTCCACGTCACAAATTTGGGAAGACCCATCTGCCTATGTGATTAATGAACCCTCTCTACAAAAGCAACAGAGATAAATGTCCTCTAGGAACCCAGCAAAAAGAAATGAAGAAATAGGATGGCTAATTTTTAGCCATTATTTTGGAGTCTGAACTCCTTCCCTGCATCAATTTAGCTATTATTTCAAAAAGTAATTAATCTTCACTCAGGCAGCTCCAAGGGACCCATGTTTAGACAATTAACAACCCATGGATTATGAAAAGTCTCACTTGCAAATTTGGCTACAGCATTTGGGTAGAAGAACACTTTTTGTATTATTCCATTTAAACCCTCTTCCATCCATCCTTCATTTCCTGACAATTAAGAGCAAATAATTAACCGTGATGGATTTTGCTTGCCTACTTGCTGCTCACATAATGTTCTCCCTTCCTCTTTGTTCTGAAACCACTTGCATCTGAGCATTTTTGACCAGCTTTGTAGATAATTGCGTTGAACCAGGTAACAGTAGGCTTCATTTGCAATTAACACACATCAAGAACATTTGGATTTTGCCTTGGATGGGGAGTGGGAGGAAATTCCCAGGGCTCTATCACAGAAGCAGCTCCTAGTTTCTCCTTGGCCCTCCAAAGACTGCAGCATTCAGGTATAACTCTATTTGTAAAATGTTTTCTCTGCCAACAGTGAGGAGGAATTTAGGCTAGATATTCGGGATGATTTTGTGACTAAAAAGGCTGAGACACCCTAAGACAAATTACCAAAAGGTATGTTAGCTTCTATGGAATATCAAAACCACCCCCTCCTGCAAATGTCATTCATTCAACAAACTGGGTGCCTACTGTGTGCCAGACACTAGAGAAATTTCTGGAAACCCAGTGGCAAGGAGATCAAGTGCTGTTCCTGCCCTCATGAAATGTACAATCTACGGAGGAGGTCAGACATTAATGAAATGATCCCCACAATTTAAATAAATTTACATCTGGAGAAACAGAATAAAATGGAAATATTTAATAGGAAGATGTGATTTAGAGTGGAAATGGTAGTAATAGGTTGCAAAGTCTTCCCTGAACAAGGAACATTTGGGCTGAGCTATGAAGGGTGAGTAGATATGAACACTTGCTGGAAGAGCATTTGCCGGAAGAGCATTATTTCTAGAGAACAGCATGTACAAAACATCTAATGTTTTGAAGGGGCTTGAGTAGATAGAAATCTGAAGAAAAAAATATACTGTGGACTTGGATCCAGTTTCCTCCTCCTCTTAGGCATGCTCTCTCTCTCTCTTGCTCTCTCTCTCAAATGTGTAAACACTAAAAAAGAAGAAGGAAATATCCCCTTTCTTCAAGCTATGGGAGAAGAAAGTAAAAGGTTGCTGACCTCATGTAATCCCCAAAATGCCATGAATATAATGTTGGTTATGGCAGGTCAGAGATTCCTGTAAGGGGTTATCAGCACCTTTCCGAGACTGGGCGGTTAAGGAATGTGAACTTTGGAAGCAGATTAAGACACGTTGGCAGACAAGCCTTTTAGCAGGAAGATTATACTCATTAAGAAGCCTTTAATTTCCAGGGCACTTGGGTGGCTCAGTTGGGTAAGTGTCTGACTTCAGCCCGAGTCATGATCTCAAGGTTTGTGGGTCTGAGTCCCCTGTCAGACTCTGTGCTAACAGATCAGAGCCTGGAGCCTGCTTTGGATTCTCTGTCTCTCTATTCTCTGCCCCTCTCCCACTTGCACTGTCTATATGCCTCTTAAAAATAAATTTAAAAACCTACAGAAGAAGAAGCCCTTAATTTCCTTGGCTCCCCTTTTCTCCAGGTTGGTTCTTCAGGAGAGTTGGCTGCCCCTCCTCACGTGCTCTCAGGATGGGCCAGAGGCTGGTGTGGAAGGGAGACACAGGAATACTTGCTCATCAGTGGGCACAAGTTTCTGCTGAAAATGGTTTCATCGGAGAGCAGGTGTGGTCAGGGCTGATTTATTCATTGGCACAGTAGGTGCAATATCTAGGGCCCTCAAAATATTTTAATTTCCTTTAAAATCAGAAAACCATAAACACAATCAAGCCAGGGATATATTCATTTTTATTATGAATACAGTCATAAAAATTATATTGTTTTCAGGAAGGGATTCCTAAAGACAAAAGTGCCTTAGATCCATAAAAATCATGATGTGGCCTGGGGTACGGTGGACATCGTTATTTTTGACTGTTCACCATCTATCTCCCCATCTTCTAGTCACAGAACCTTAGTTTTGCTGCAGGAAACTACTCCTCCTATTACATTCTTCCTCCTGTAAGATTCAGATGGGTTTTTGTCAGTCCTTACTCCAGAAGTGGTCATGTGATTCAGACCCAGCCCATCAGAAGCCCACATCCCTTATGATTGGTTCAGGACAAGGCAGTGACCTAAATGGGGCCAGTCAGGGTCAACAAAGCTCAACTAATTATGGGAAGTGAGGAATTGAATGTAGGCTGGAGATGCTGGTCACCATCTTTACCACTATGTGGGGAGAGTTTGGAAAGAGGCTGTCAGTAGAATAGCTGCGGGGTCTACAGTGGTAGGAGTTTGCAGTCTTTAACTTAAGGGCTGGGACACTTCTTTACACCAGACTCTCTCACAATCTAATTGGTTCACCAGTCAGGTGTTTACCTCTGGTCCAGTCAGCTGTGGCTAAGGGGTGGGTGGTAAAGTTCTACAAACATGATTGTCAAGACTCAGTGCCCTGTGGGAGTCTTGGGCTCAGCAGAAGGTGTAAAGTATAGGTTATTTGCTATAAGGATTTTTTTTTTTTCAGGTTAGGAAGCTATGGAATGTCAGGTAATAAGACTTGCCTTCTAATTTTGAGTGGGAGACTTCAAGAAGCTTTGACCTAATTCAGAATTACTCAGTTTGTGCTTCTGTGATACTAATGTCAATGGGGATATTTGAAAGGATTTTATGGTCAAGTATTTATGAGAAATAACAGTTTAACATCATTTGAACTTCTTTCTTGCAGTACTTCTTGGATCTTTAGTAATAGCACATTATGAATTTCCAGGGGAGGAGGAAATTGGAGGTCCAGTATTTCTTAAACTTGTATGACCACCAAATTAGGGGTTTTAAGGAATTCCTAGCTTTGAGGAAAACTGCTCTTTTGAGGAATACAGTTTAAGAAATACTGGTCAAGTTGATTAACCTTGAGAGCATTAAACGCTGTAAAGGAAAAACATTAAAAAATATAAAACCTTAAAAAGTCTCTTTTTATAAGGATGCACTCAGAATCTGACAGGTTCGCAGTTTTTCCTAAGAGACGTAAAGTCCTGTACCAGCTCCATCAATATTAAAAATAATAAAATGCAACCTTTACCGAATGCTAATTCTAAGCCCTAGGAAACTGTGCTAAGGGATTTATGTGCACTGTCTCATTTAATCCTCACCACAATAAAGAAGGTAGGTGCTATGATTGGTCCCATTTTGTAGCTGAGAAAACTGAGGCATAGAGAGATAAAGTAACTTGAATTTGGTGGAGGTAGAATCTTAAGCCAGACACTCTGACTCCAGCATCCTGTCCCCAACCCATCCTAATGCTAAAATGCTTCACATATTACATTGGGCAGGTCTCTTCTCTTATTGAATCTCAGTTTCTTGATCTGTACTTTGAGTATATTAGACTGGAGACTTTTTGTTTGTTTGTTTGTTTTGAGAGAGAGAGAGAGAGCTTGAAAGTGTGCATAAGCAGGGGAGGGGCAGAGGGAGAGAGAGAATCTTATAGGCTCCAAGCTCAACTCAGATCCCACAACTGTGAGATCATGCCCTGAGTCAAAATCAAGAGTCAGACACTTAACCAACTGAGCCACCCAGGCACCCCAGACTAGGGACTTTTAAAGCAGTCTGGCTCTATGTAGATTGCATGATTTGATATCTGTAAGCCCACCTTGAGGAAAGTGGCATCGATAAAATGATTTCCTTGCTTCAAGACGGAGTGACTTAAGACATGGAAGAAAGTGGACGTAGAAGTGGGGAACTTCAGACATTTGCTTAAGAATGGGGCAAAGCCTTGAATGTAGGTTTCAGCACTGCAAAATGATGCGTGAGGGAGGTAAGTAAGAACCTGTGAAAATGAGACCTCCTCTATTGATTGGAGGTCTAAATTTAGCTAGATATCAGATGTCTGGACAGACATCACTGACTGCACTAGAAGTCCTGGCTTCTTTCCTGGCACGCGGCAGATGGGTGTTCAAGCCAGACTCAGCAGTTCACTGGTTTGCCATCCATCAACCTGTGGCAGGTGGGCCTTGAGTCATCTCACGTTCTTCTGGCTCTGCATTGCTCACATGGGACAGATGTCATGTGCCAGAATTGATGCTTTCTTCCAGAGGAAGAGGACAAAATGGAAGAGGCCTGCTAAGCAAACTCTCAATGACACTGTGTATCTCTAGACCACTTGATACTTTCCATCTCCTGAGGGCCTGACAGTGACCCTGAGGGATGGGTAATAATAAATGCAGCTAGAATATATTGAATATACTGAGCATATACTATGTTTCAGGCATGGGGATAAATGCTTTAAATACATTATTTAATTGTATCATTTCATTACGATCCATATAGCTAGAGGTACCATATATTCTGGTTTACATGGGACAGTCCTGATTTATACTTGCTATTCTGGCCTTATTATTAATAGCACCCATTTCACCCTCAAAAAATGCTATTTTGCAATTATAAAATAAGTCATGGGGATGTCATGTACAGCCTGGGAAATACAGTCAATAATATTGTATTAACTTTGTATGGTGACAGATGGTAACTAGACTTAACTTACCATGGTGATCAGTTTGCAGTGTATAGCAAATATCAAATCACTACGTTGTACACTTGAAACTGATATAATATTGTATGTCAGTTACACCTCAATAAAAATGGTTTTTTACACAATGAATTATATGGTCCTCTTAGGTATGGTCAGACCACATGGGTTAAATTCTAGTACTTCTGTTAGAAGCTACGTACTACTTGCCTCAGCTTCAACACATAAAATGAGACTAATGATAGAAGTATCTCTCACTATGTAAATTATTTGAATCCAAATTCAAAAACATACTACATAGTAAAATATATATCCTTAGAAATTCATAGGATTGTGTATGTGGGGGAAACATGTATTTAAGCTACATATAAGCTATCTTATAGCTTAAACATCATTTAGCAAGTGTTCCATAATATGGTAGCTTTTTACTCCTCTATTTTTTGGTCTGTAAAATGGCAACAATATCCTATATTTCTGGCACAGATCTGGTATTCATTGAAAGGTTAGGATTATTGGCTTAATCTTGGTAAATAGCTTCCTCTGTGGAGGATTGCCATATTTCAGGTTAAAGAAATGGCTGTCTTACTTCATCAGTAATTTTTTGTTTTCCGGGTTAATAGTGCCAAGAAGAATCAATGTCATGCCTTGGATTGTAGAAAAGGTCTTGGAGAAATTGACCTTGCACTGACCTGGAAGGTTACTGGACAGGTGCTCTCCAAGGTCCTGAAGGGTATTTTGTAACTATCTCATTTGTAACCAGAAGGGCATTTTGAGACACTTGGGTGTATTTTGTGGTAAATGAATAGATGGTCTGTGTTCAATGAGTATCATGGCCTTGCAGTTGAAAAATGAACTGAAATATTAATAGGTCTTACCAACTGCTGGGTGATTGCAGAGTTGAAAAGGCACAGGAAGCCTTTGGGACCAAATTGCCATGTGCTGGAACAGAAATGATAGGAAAGGAAAAATGCTGTGGGCTGGGGAGAGTGGCTGCCCAAATTGAGCAGAGCTATTATTTGAGGGTAAAGACCACATATTCTGTATGCTGTTAGGTGAATTGTGCCCCCTTAGGATTATCAATAAGCTACTCGTATCTGTGATTGGGAAATTCACCAAAGACTGGGTTGAATTAGATGATGGTCATAGGTAAAATGATGAAGTAGGAGAATGGTTTAGTTTTAGTACCCTCTTCACATCCTTTATACCATACCAACACCTTGAATACAAGAACATATCCCCATGTCTTAGAAACTGCTATCTGGACCTGCCAGCCACAGCTCCGAATTCTGTGGAAGGACCTGTATCATTAGGAATACATTTAGCCACAAGTAAAACTCACCTGTAGTAGCTTATAACAAGAGGTCAGGAAATAAAGGGTTCCTGGTGTTAGTTCAGTGAGTGGCTTGGGAATGTCAGGGCCTTTCTTTCTTTCTTCAACCTTTCCTTTATGCTTATTATCTTAAGATCATGTGATAACTGCTTTAGTTTCAGACATCACATGTATGTTCAAAACAGGAAGATGGGCAGGGAAAAAGGCAAAGTTGCCACATCAGCTGCTTCTCTCTTCTCTTGATAGGAAAGCAAATGCTTTTATCAGGATTGCTCCCTCAGATTTTGTCTTACATTTGTTCTCTGTGCCTGGATCGCATAACCATCCTTAGCTGCAAGAGAGGCTGGAAAGAGGGAATAGGATTGTCATGATTGACTTAGACCAGGCATAATCCATTACCTGGCATTGGCACTTCATTTTTCCAAATAAAATGTGGTTTTGTTATCAAGAAAGAAAAAGGAATAGATATTGCTGAAGCAATGAATGGTGTCTTCCATTGTCCTTTTTCTTTACAATCTGAGATAGTAATCTGGGCAAACTGATTTCTATTATGTTTTTATACCTTAAGAGTCTTGAACTGTGCTTATAGCTTCCCAGAAAATGTGTAAATGGATAAACGGCTAGTGTATTTCTGCTGATTTATAAAACAGGCCAAATAGTCTCATTTCCTGTTAATATATTTTGGTTTGGGGCTAAGATTTTTATGAAAACACATCACAATTTAAAGTTGTGGTTCTAATAATGAGAATTTCAGCTAACAGCAGGTCAGAAAGGGCAAGTCATAGAATACTGGAGTGTGCAGTATCCCTTCATTCAGACTTTCATTGCTTTTTAGTTTTCTGAGGAGAGTCCTAATACATCAGTGCTGGAAAAAAGTCTTTGATAATGATGATCAATAGGTAAAAATTTTGAATTCTTGCCACCTTCTAGGTACTCTAGTAGGACTTTAAAATTATCAATTCATTTCATCCTTGTGAGGAACCTATGAGGTAGATACTGTTATTATCCTTGTTTTGTAGACTGGGAATTTAAGACCCAGAGAGATTTAGTAAGTCATCTACATTTATACATACTGCAAGTGAAGGAGCTTGGATTCAGATCCAGACTGCCTGGCTGCAGAGCACATGCTCCTATTCCTTAGGCAAAGTGGCCACTCTCATAATAATAGCTGTCCTTGGTTGAGAGTCTATTTGTGTATCTGTGGTACAGCACACATTTACGTAAGCATGTTACATATGTTTTCTTTTTTGATTTTCACAGCAACCTGATGAGGTAACTGCTGCTCTTATCCTTATTTTACAGTGAAAGAAACAAAGCACAGAGAGGTTAAGTGACTTGGACTTAGTCTGTGTAGGATAAACTCCAGCTTCTCTGAGCATTGAACTCAGGATCTTTGCTTGTGTTATTCTATATTTCTTGAGATCAGTCTATTTAATTATTTATTTATTTATTTATTTATTTTTAATAAAAAAATTTTAATTTTTTATACATGCTCTATCCAAGAGGCTCCCAAATAGAGTGGGTTAAACAAGGTAGAAGCATATTCTTTTCCTTGTGTACCAGCAGAGTTGGGTGATTTGAAGCTAGCTTCCATTATTGGATTCAAGGCAGCTAATCCACTTGTAATGTATTAGCCAGCAGAAAAGAGAAAGGGAATGTGGAGGGCAAACAGCTTGCTTTTAAGGGTGCAATATAGAACATTAGAATATAGAATATACACATGCCATTGAAGTTTCTCCGATTTACATTTCATGGGTGAGACTGTGGTCACATGTTCTCTCGCTGCAAGGCAGGCTGGGAAATACCTAGATGAGTGGGTGACCTTATGGGAAAAGAAGGAGAGAATAATGGATACTGGGGACCAATCAGCAGTCTGTGCCACATCAAAGGTGAGGAAATGGAGCTCCAGAAGGGTAAATCTTTGCCCAGTACCACATAATGGCAAACAGAGAATGTGCACAACATTTTGAGAAAGATTAGATGTGGGAAAAAGATCAGGATGTGGGGAAATAGCTCAGCAGGTCAGGTAGCGGGAGAGGGAAAGCACATTGCAAAGCCCTGAGTGGCAAAAACAAGCCATAGTGAAAGATTCGGGTACCTGGAGGAGCCAGTCTCAGAGGTTGGTAGAGTGGATAGCTGGGTGCACATGAATTCATGCTTAGATTGGGTGCTGTAATTGGAGGCACTGACAGGAAGCAGGGCTTTAGCACTGTTCAACTCTAGGGGATACCATTTCCAGAGAGTTCTATGGAAGTGGTGCCCCGGAGTTATGCAACACGTTGACTCTGCCAAGAAGGCCTTTCTCCTATTGCACTGGATTTCTTGGGGAAGTGGGCTTTTAGATGGGGATTGGCATGCAGAGGGAGTTGTTAAGAAGAGCTCTTGGGATCAATACCTATGGTATATGGGAAGAAAAGGAAGCAGGGTTGAAAAGAGGAGGAAATTAGGCTGTAATTTGGTCTCAACAAAAACTTCAGCCAGGTTAGGGAGAGTTCTGGAGAGGGGGTGATTTTCCGAACTTGTCTCTGAAGTTGCCTCTGTTAATTAGTAATTGGGTGCAGGCTGCCCAGGAAAGGTGGCATGACCTTGGGCATGACCTTAGATGAGATAGCTCTCTCCAGCTGAGGCAGTCCCTGAAAGGAGCTGATTGCAAAGGGCTCTCTTTTAAAGTACTTCAGGAGTTGGGCTATTATATCCTTCATTTCTGAAGCACCTCACAGCATCCCCTGCATTCCTCAATCAACACACTGCCTACTATTCCTTTATCACAGAGTGTGTCTTGAAGAGCTCCCTTTTTCAAATCTCACATGTCCTTACATTGGTGGGGCGAGGGTATCTACAACTTAGATTTCATCATGAACTAACTAACTTAGTCTGTCAGCCCCTCCTGGAGGTCTGTTACTGGCATCAGAGAACACTAAAGGGACAGGTCACACCAAGACTGAATGGGACAAGAGACCAGAAGTCTGTTGGAAGCAGAAGGGGAAGCTGAGAGGGAGGCATAAACAAGTTCTTCCTTTCCTCACCTAGCTCAAGGCAGATTCTGCCAGAGGTGGGGGTTGGAGGAGGATGGGGTGCTATGTGATTCTGAAGCCAGACTGCCAACTCACAATTTCCTCCAAAGCCAAGCCTACCCCAGACATTCCCTCTTTCTTTTGTTTGAATTTCTAATTTACTCTTAACCAAGATGGCTGCCTGTTCAGGGGAATGAAAGATCACAGTTTGATCCTGTTCAGTTTGATTTTTTTTCTCTCTCCCTCTCAGCATAACAGCTCACGCATCTGAGGGCTACAGCTAAAAAGTGATTTTTAAAGACTTCTCATTGGCAAAGAAATCGATGGAAAGAAATCTCTCCCCCCACCTTCCATTCTGCTTTTAATTATTTTCCTTTCCAGTCCCCTGCTAGGAAAGTTTTGTCTGAGGCCATCTATCATACTTTGTCAGAAAGTTGCATTGTTAAGGATGGAGGTCCTGCTGGTTGAACTGAGGAGCTGGTGAGATTTCCTCACAGTCTTGGCAATTAACTCAGTTTGAGGAAGGGGTGGAATCAAAGAACTCCATCAGGAGACGGAATCCCAAGGCAAAGTCATCTTTCAAGGGCAGGGTTATTGCTGAAATATCTTCATGGCAGCCTCCAAGGAACAAGTTTCAGAGAGGGTGGTATTGATGAAAGGAACAGATCAGAGAGGGATGACCTTTCAAAAAGATATGGAAGAGAGAGCCTGGACATCCCAGATGCTCTGACTCCAAGGCTCCACTGTTGCTAAAGGTTGTGTCACCTCGGTAAGTTGGCTACTTCTCTGAGCCTCAGTTTCCTTATCTCTGAAATGGTCGAATGCTCTCTACATGTTTTAGTGAGATGAGGCAGTAAGGGAAGTTGGAGGGAGCATAGGCCAGGATAAATAAAAGGGAGTTTAACAAAACTGTGGTGAGAACACTTAACATGTGTGATAGATACTCTATTAGATTTTTTGCATGCATGCTACAGTATTGTTAGCTGTAGGCACAATGTTGTATAGCAGATTTCAGAACGTGTTCATTTTCATAACTGAAACTCTGTCCTCATTGAATGGCAACTCCTCATTTCTTCCTCCCCCCAGTCCCTGGCCACCACCATTCAACTCTGTTTCACTATTTTAATGCTTCATGTAAGTGAAATCATGCAGTATTTGTACTTCTATAACTGGCTTATTTCCCTTCGCACAATGTCCCCTAGGTTCTCCATATTCTCACATATGGCAAGATTTCCTTCTTTTAAAAGACTAAATAATACTCCATAATATATATATACCATATTTTGTCTATCCATAACAAAAACAAAAAACATGATTGAAAGGTGGGCAAAAGACTTAACAAGTAGACATTTCTCTGAAGAAGACAGGCAAATGGCCAAGCAGTATGTAAAAAGATTCTCAGCATTACTCATCACCAGGGAAATGCAAAACTAAACCCCAAAAGACACATTACTTCATACCTGTCAGGAAGGGGACAAAAGATAATAGGTGTTGATAAGGATGTGGAGAAAAGGGGACCCTGTGAATTGTTGGTGGGGTTGTAGAATAGTACAGCTACTATGGAAAACAGTATGGAAGTTCCTCAAAAAAATTAAAAATGGAATTATTGTATGATTCAGCAATCCCCACTCGGGGAACCAAAGGGGCTTAATCATCAAGTCCTTGGAACTGGAATGAAAAGTTACCAGAATCTAAAATATTTCTAATGACCTTGTTCTCTTTCCTTTGCTAATTCATGGTCTCAGTCTTTACTTCGGGATTCTCCTACTCTCCTTTCTGCGACCTACCTCGTCTGTAACACATGGTTTCTGCTTACCAAAGTATCAGCCAGTACAAGGCTTTTAAGGTGTCTCCATCCCTACTCTGCCTTAGGAACTTAGAGCTTCCATTCCCAAGAACAGATGCCTCCTCCTGTTTTTCAGCTCACATTCCTGCGAGAGAGAATCTGTTTGGTTCAACTCATCTTTATGCACTGGGATTCCAGATGACTGCCTTTGGGTCAGGTGATTAAGGCTGAGCCAGTCAGCTGTCCCTGAAAGGGTAGGCTCACATCACATCACATCACATCACATCACATCACATCACATCACATCACATCACAAGGAAGCTGATGCCTAAGGAATTTTTACATTTATGAATGAGTGGTTGAACTTGACCATAGTATTTGTGGTATTCTCAGATGCTGCCTCCACTGTCTTTCTCAGAGCCACCGCTTGCAAATGACCACATGAAGAAAACAGTCAAAGCTGCCCAAGCCAGCAGGTTCACACAGAAAATCCAAACCAGTTCAAAGTGGATATGAAATCAGTGCAATGTCATATGGGGTTCCTGGCCTGGTTTTCTTTAGCTCTAATCTGATTAATGGGGAGATAACTAATTAGGGTAGAGTGTTTTCCTAGAAGGCTGGAGGCTGGGGTCAGGGTGGGGTGGGTATGAAAGTTGCTGAGTATGGTAGATTATATTTTCCAGTGATGGTCACACCAGCACCTCCAACCAAACATGCTTTTCTAGAGGCTTGCTGTGCCCCATTAAGGATCCATGCTACCTCCCCTGCAACCTTGCGACTACCTTGAGCGATAGAATATCATGGAAATGAGGTTAAATGATGTCCCAGGCTAGTTCATGAAAATGCTGTGTTCCTCCTCCTCGTTCTCTTAGGATGTTCTCTTTTGGGACGTAGCCACCATGTTGTGAGGAGGCCCAAGCAGCCTGTGGAGGGGAATCAAGCTCTTCAACCCTTAGCTTTAGCGAGATTCCCAGCTTAACACCAGCACCAACTAGCTGGCATGTGTTGAGCCATCTTTAAAGGAGATCTTCCAGCTCCCAGTTGATGCTGCTTGGAGCAGAGAAAAATCATCTCTGCCAAGCGCTGCCCAAATTGCAGATCTGTGGGCCAAATAAATGACTGTGGTTGTTTCAGGCCACCAAAGTTTGGGATGTTTTGTTAGATAGCTATTAATAGCAGATACAGCAGTAAATAAACATTCTGACAAACTTTCCTAATTTTGTGTGTGAATGGGGAGTTAAGAGAGTTAAAAGCCAAACAGAGAGAAGAGGGTTGAACATGGGCAAGGGAAGGTCAGAGGTCATCAGATGCACAGGAAGGAAGATACCCCAGCTCTTAATAATCACCACTTATTGAGTACTTACTGTGCACCAGACCCCGGGCTAAGGGCTTTACACCAATCCCTTCTACCTCTTCTGGGAGGTGATGACTATTACTGACATCACTTGACAGCTGAGGGAACGGGTATTTGGAGTTTAAGTCTCTCACTCATGGTCACGAAGCCAGTATATTGTACAGTTTGCATTTGAACCCAGGTCTGATATTAGACTAATTCATTCTTGGCCAGAGATCAGGAATCAGGCATAAGGTCAGAGATAAGCCTATTCTTAACAGATGTGTAAGCATTCAATGGGGAAATTTTTCTCCTCATCTTTGTGATTCATGGTGTATTTCACAGTTCCTTCTAATATGTATTCAGTGCTTACCATGTGTCTTGCTTACATATGGCACTTAATCCTTAGCATAACCCTCATTTTTCAGATGAAGAACCTCAGATTCTCAGGGGTTAAACACTTGCTCAAGGTCACATAGGGAGTAAATGGTGAGGTTGGGTCTGATACCAACTCCCTACCTGTTAGCCCCTTCTGCTCCCTAATTTTATGGCTGAGGACAAGAGGAAGAAGGAAACAACAGGGGCAGGAGGGAAAGAGTTGGAAACAGGAGGGAAGGGAACATCCTCAGGTGAGACAAGAGATAGGAAGGAGATAGACTTGGGGCAGGTGGGTTTTGTTGATGACAGAGCTGGTCATTTTCAGATGGGGACATCTTGATGGGGAAGAGGGACAAAGCTGTCACACCACAGTGAGGAAGACACCAAGTCTGGGGTGGGGGTGGGGTGGGGGGGACATTGGCAGGCTGACTGTAGAGCCTGCCTTTTACAGAGCTATTCTTCTTCCCATAATGTCCTAGAAATATATAGAATGAAGGAGGAGAGTATGTTGGAATGAAATACTGTATAATTCATTTGTCTTCTTTACTGAGGAAATCTCCCTATAATTTATCAGTAAGGAAGGTTTAAGTGAGTTTTGTAGTTCTTTTTATATGCCCTTAAGAGGCAGGCTCCACTTTGCCAATGGGGGCTTTTTCATCATTCCCTGAACCACAAGTGAGGATCATGCTTTAGAAAAAGAAGAGAAGTTCCAAGAAAACCAAACAAGCAAGAATTTTTGCAACCAAAAAGCCACATGATCAAATGCAAAGAGAATGCAAATTGTGACCCAGAATGTAAATTTCTTTCTCTCCACCCTATACAGTAAGAGCATGAACACACACACACACACACACACACACACACACACACACACACACACACACTACTGTGATTCCTTGAGCACTGTGTTTAGGTGTCTCCTAAAATTTTTTTGTGTTCCTGAGGCTAGTCCGCCTGAGTTCAAATTGTTTCTGCCCCCTGCTGGTTTTTTTATCTTTGGTCAAGATACCTAACTTCTCTGTGTTTCAGTTTCCTTATATATAAAATGGACATAATAGTATGTCTAATTCATAGAGTTGCTGTGATAATGAAGTGATTTATTGCATGTATAGTGCCTAGAAAAGTGTCAGGTACATAGTGACTCTCCATAAATGTTGGTGATTATTGTTGCTGTGAAATGGGTAGATTTCACTATTATCATCACTATTATCATCATCTGTCATCATCAAGACCTCCCTTTCATTGAACTCTGCTATTCTAGGCCCTGTGTCGAGAGGATTACTTGTATTATTTCATTTAATACTCAAAATAGCTACATAAGGTAGATACTATTTTGATAGAGAAGGACATTGAAGCCTGGAAGGGTTCAGTAACTTGCCTGAGGTCATCACATGTGGGAAATGCAAACAAGAACTGGAACCTAGGTCTGTTTAATTCCAAGCTCTAGTTGTTAACTATATACAATATATGATTTCCCTTACGAGAGAGAAAGAGAGAGAGAGAGAACGGGAAAGGGAAAGGGAAAGGGAGAGGAAGAATCTAGTGGGATGTTGGGGCCTGGAAGAAAGCAGAGGAGACTGTAAGGACACAAGTCTAAACCAAACTGACTCCATGACAGGCTTTAAGTTTCCCCTCCAAACTAGAAGGCCTAAGTTTCAGCTTCCCCGAAACTGTCAGGCAGCTACACATTGCCCAAGGCAGGAGAAACCACCCTTGCAACACCCAATCAGGGAAGGCCAGTGACCACCCTCCACTCTACTGAGGGAGAGGCCTATAGATAGAAACTATAGATAGGACCCTGTTACCTAAGGTTAAAGTTAACCCTTTAGTCGCCGAGCAAGACCTGAGGCTCGCTCTGTGATTGGTTGAACTTAAAGTTACTCTAAACATTGTAACTGGATCCCGCCAAAAGTAACAAATACTCTAGACAATGTGTATGGTCAAACCCGATGTCAATGATGTTGTATAATTATGATTGGATCACTGTTCCCCTGCCACAACTTCTGTAACTCCCCGGTCACAAACCCCATAAAAACCCTACTCCTCCATTGTTCGGGGCTCTCAGCATGATCCACTGCGTTGGTGAGGTCTGGGAGCCCGAGCTTAAGCCCGAATAAACGCCCTTTGCTTTTGCATGCATGACTCGGACTCCTTGGTGGTATTGGGATTTTGGGGAGATGGCGATCTGGGCATAACAGGACCAGGAAGGAGAGAAGGAAGCGAATTAGTCCTATTACCTGCAGCAGACAGAGCTGGACTGAGAAATGTGGTTCTGCAGGGTAGGCTGATAATTCTGCACCCTTCACACTGGTGTTCTTTAAATATTTGCTTGGCATTCATTTGGAGGAAATCCTGAGCCTGGTGTGGGGCAAAGGCCTCCCCCTACTGACCTAAGCAATTAGCTGTAGCTCCAGGCTTGTATTTCATATTCAGGAAAACAAAAGCCCTGCAGTTAGAGATCAACCCTCAGAGGAGGGCAGTTAGAAAGCTTTTGTTGCTACTCAGGCGTGCCTCCTGGGGAGGTCTCACTGTCTTCCCCTGTAACTTACTAAACTTTCCTTTCCAGCTACACAGAGTACGATCCCTAAGAGGAGTTCTGGCAAACACAGTTGTTCAGCTTTTTACCTTTCTCCTCCTGTTTTAGAGGCCCATATGGACTGGGGCCCTGGGCAGCTGCCTGGCTGCCCTACTAATTAGGTTCAGGAGGCGGGAACATGGGGGAAGGGATTCGATTGGTTACTGCCGATAACCTTGGGCAGAGCGCGTCCGTTTCCCCGAGGAGGTGGAGGAGGATGCTAGATTAAGCAAAGAGTAAATGCGTGCTGAGGATGTGGAATCAGTAAGTGTGAAGAGGCACTTTTGAGAAGTTTGATAGATTGAGGAGACTGCAGGGTGAAGGGAAATGGCTCTCATTTTTCTTCAGTTGTAGGGAAGATCAGAAGATATTGCTCAGCAGAGGGAAAGGGTCTGTGACACAGGGGAGAATTCTATGTAAAAGAGAAGGAGCCATTGGGGGTCAAAAAACGCCAAGAGGAGGTAGGAGTGAGAAGGATCAAGAACCTGGGGAATTGGACATACACAAATTTGAATCCTGCCTCTACCTCTCTAGCTGTGCATCATTAGGCAAATTGCTTAACCTTTCTGGACCTTGGTTTTCTCAACTCCAGAGTAGGTCTAACAATGCTTACTTCACAGAGTTGTTCTAAGGGCTAAAGAAGAAAATGTTTGTAGAGTGCTTAGCAGAGCGCTTAGCACTTAGTAATACTCAGTAAATACTGCAACAGTGAAAAACAAAATCAGCATTGAGGCTAGATCTGGTGACATTTAGAAATGAAACAGATGTTAAGTGCTTGATAAGTTTTACTCTGGGAAGTTTAAGAACTTTCTAGAACAGTGAAATCTGAGGGAAATTTTTTTTTTGGGTGCAGAAAAACCTGTGAAAAATTTTTCTCCTTCATGAGAAGTGAGTTGAGAAGATAAAATCCTCTTTGGAATATCTTTGGATGCTGTTGTGGGAGTGGTGATGCCTAGAGCTCTTGCAGCCATTTTGCCACCTGGTGTGAGGTAAGGGAGCGTTAAGTAAGGAAGTGTTAAGCCTGAGACTAAAGGTCAACAGGAGGATGGTGGAGTGGAAAGGTGGGAAGAATGTCCATGACAGAGCGTCTCCCAGTCTTGGGGAGTAGGGGAGGAAAAGGAAAGGAAAGGGAAGAGGGGGAGAGGGGGAGAGAAGGAAGGAAGGAGGGAGGAAGGGAAGTAATAGAATGTCCATGATGTTGTTGAGCTGCTGAACAAGCTAGCTTAAGTTCCTTATTGTTTAAGCTTTTTTTAGTTGGATATTTTGTTAACTGTAGTCAAAAGTATTGTGAATGATAGTGTCCCTGAAAGAGGGCGTAGTGTTTGCAGAACTAAGGAGGCTGGAGCCACATGCTCAGAGAACTATAAATAGGTTGGCTGCAGAATAGGGTGAAAGGCAGGAAAGAGAATTCTGAGAAGTAAAGAAGAAATACAGTCATGGAAGTGAGAAGCAGTGCAGTATAAATGGAATATCCCCAAACGTTTAAAATATTAAATGTCTTGGGGCACCTGGGTGACTTAGTCGGTTGAGCGTCTGACTTTCGCTTGGGTCATGATCTCGCGGTTCGTGGGTTCTAGCCCCGCGTCGGGCTCTGTGCTGACTGCCAGCTCAGAGCCTGGAGCCTGTTTCAGTCTGTGACTCCCTCTCTCTCTGACCCTCCCCTGCTCACGCTGTCTCTCTCTCTCCTAGAAATAAATAAAACATTAAAACATTTTTAAAAAAATTAAATGTCTTGATGCTGAAGTACAAAGTAAGACCCGTGAAATAGCGAGTGACAAGGGCGGAGACGATCACAGGCGGTTTGGAACTTTACTAGATGGGTATGTTGCTTCAGTGGAGAGTCATTGAACGCTTTTCACCATGAAGGGCTTTTGTGAGCATTTAGAAGCAGAGTAGTGAGGAGGAAAGATTGACCTCTTAGCACTTTTTATTGTCTGTTCCAGTGACGCCTGTATTCCTCGTTCTTCCTTTGGGATGAAATTTTTACTGATGTTGCATCAATGAGCCGCTTACTTCTCTCAGTCAGTCTAGGTCACAGATTCCAGGATAAATGGGGGCTCTGGTTTTATTATGAGGATAGACCAGAACATGTGTTTGTCTTCAGCAATGTGATATTTCTCATGTACTTTCATTTAGCAGCCTTGTCTCTTATTAAATCTAATTAGTTTCTCTGCCGCTAAGAGATGGAGGGCCTTCTCAAAATGGAAATGTGTAGCCTCACTCAGATTTAGCAAAGAACCTCAACCAGGGTTTTCCGTCACCCATTCCGAAGGTCCTGAGCTTTTTAGACTCAACCTTGCTTCCCCCCTACCCAATGTCAATTGTTTCAAGGATAATAGACATTTTAGAAGTTGAAGGATCTTGGAATATATGCAGTCCTGCCATTTTACTATTGAAGAGCGCAAATGATGTTCTTGCCCAGTGTCACACAGCAAATTGGGGATGGAGGTAGAGCTGGACAACAGATCTTCTGACTTCCAATCTATTGCCTTAATGGCTGTGTCAAGGTGAACATCATCTGTAGACTTTTGAATGCCATCAATGCATAAAAATATTCACTAATGAATTGTCCACTTGTGCATCAATCTCCATGCACAAACTTTCACTCAACCCTTATTTGTCCCTAGTCTCAGTGATCTGAGATTGTAAACCTCCAATAATGTGAAGGAAATACAGTGCAAACTGGCTGCAAAGAAAACCTTGCCTGGAATGCAGGATTTCATGAAGCTGCTGACAGTGATGCCTGGTGCGCTTCTCACATCTCCTGCAAAGCCCTTGGCAACTGAGTACCTGGCAGAGTTAGGCAATTAAAAACACAAAAAATCTGCAAGGATGATCCCATAATGGGAGCTGCAAAGGGGAGAGAGAAGAAGAGCAGAGGATTAAAAGAGATTTCTGGGAAAATTGATGTAGATCATCTTTATGAACTTGTACAAGTCCAGCATGAGGTAAAGCGTCTCCACATTATGCTGTGATGTAACTTGGCTAGAAGAATTATGCTCTGTACCAAATAAATCAGTAATACATACTTGGTTTTAAGAAGGAACACGTAGAGGGGCAACGCCGTGGGTCAGTCAGTTGAGCATCTGACTCTTGATTTTGGCACAGGTCATGATCCCAAGGTCACGGAATCAAGCCCCTCATTGGGCTCTGTGTTGAGCGTGGAGCCTGCTTGTGATTCTCTCTTTCTCTCTCTCTCTCTCCCCTCTCTCTCTCTCTGCAGCTCTCTCCCACTCATATGCTCTCTCTCTCTAAAAAAAAAAAAAAAGAATGAGCACATGGAACAATAGAGCAACGGAATTACAACTTCAGTTTGTTTTAATATGAGATATAAACATTTTCATAATGTTAAGTTTGATTTTAAAGATAAAGTCCCAATCAAACCCTTTTTTCCCCACGATTTTTATCAGAATTTTATTCTTTAAAAAAAATTTTTTTTGAGAGATAGAGGTGGGGGTAGGGGCAGAGAGAGAGGGAAACACAGAACCCAAAGCAGGATCCAGACTCTGAGCTGTCTGCACAGAACCTGACACGGGGCTTGAACCTACAAACCTTGAGATCATTACCTGAGCTGAAGTCAGATGCTTTAACTCAGGTACCCCATCAGGATTTTATTCTGGTGCAGGTAGCCAAAACCTGACTACAATGATTTAAATTTTTTTTAATAACATGAAGGTGATAAAAGGTGTTTTCTGGCTCAATAATTCTAGAATGATGCCTTTGAAATTTTCTTGTATTTTCCCTCAAGGTTACAAGATGGCTGTTGCTGTTCCAGCCTTCACATCTGCACTCAATTCAAGAAGGGAGTGGGGAGACAGCTGTGCTAGTCTCATCTGACTGTGTGTTAAGTCAGAAAATCAAAGCCTTTCCCAGAAGCCTCATTAAAGATTTCTGCTTTTATTTCATAGGCCGTATCTCTCCAGCTGCAAGGGTATCTGGAAATTTAGTACAGTATTTGGGTTTCCAGTCTTCAAGTAGTGGGAGGTAGCAAGGAATAAAGATATTGTGAATGACCAGTGTCTACTACAGTGTTTCAAGTGGCGTTTCAAGGAAACAACCCAGAAAATTAATAGGCAACCAACGGAATGGGAAAAGATAGTTGTAAATGACATATCAGATAAAGGGTTCATATCCAGAATCTACAAGGAACTCACCAAACTACGCGCCCGAAAAACAAACAACCCAGTGAAGAAATGGGCAGAAGATATGAACAGACATTTCTCCAAAGAGGACATCCAGATGGCCAACAGACACATGAAACGATGCTCAGCATCGCTCCTCATCAGGGAAATACAAATCAAAACCACACTGAGATACCACCTCACGCCAGTCAGAGGGGCTAAAATGAGCAAATCAGAACTCTAGATGCTGGCGAGGATGTGGAGAAACGGGCACCCTCCTACACTGTTGGTAGGAATGTAAACTCGGACAGCCCCTCTGGAAAACAGTGTGGAGGTTCCTCAGGAAACTAACAATAGAACTCCCCTATGACCCAGCAATAGCACTGCTAGGAATTTACCCAAGGGATCCAGAAATGCTGAGGCATAGGAGCACCTGTACCCCAATGTTCATAGCAGCACTCTCCACAATAGCTAAAACATGGAAAGAGCCTAAGGGTCCATCAATGGACGAATGGATCAGGAAGATGTGGCTTATCTATACCATGGAATACTACATGGCAATGAGAAACAATGAAATCAGGCCATGTAGCAACATGGATGGACCTTGAGGGTGTTATGCTGAGCGAAATAAGTCAGGCAGAGAAGGACAAATATATGTTTGCACGTATAGGAGGATTAGGAGGAACTTGACTGAGGAACAAGGGGGAGAAGAAGAGGGGAAATGGTGGGGGAAAGGGAGAGAGGCAAACCATGAGAGACTCTTGAATGCTGACAAAAACTGAGGACTGATGGATGTGGGGGGGAGGGGGGGATGGGCATAGAGGAGGACACTTGTGGGGATGAGCACTGAGTGTTATGTGGAAACTAATTTGACAATAAACTATTTGTAAAAAAAAATTCTAATATTAATTTTCTATGATAGTAAAATTTACATGGAAATTTACCTTCAAGGCCCAAGAAGCTCCCAGAGATTAGACTTTGGCACATTTTTTTTTATCAGGAGTTGAAGCTGGAAATGGAAATTGCTTTGGGCAATGTCAGCTTGACATGATCCTTGATTTTAGAGGTACAAGTGGTTTACTTTCCATTCTTATAACAACCCCCATGTGGTACATAAAAGAGATGTTATGTACTTGTCCAAGGCACCCTAGCTGAAAAGTGGTTAAGTTGAGATTTGAACCTTGGTTTTGTCTGATTCTAGATTTGTTCTTACTCTTTCCACGATGCTGAAATGCCACATATCAGCATTTTCCAAAGCATGTCCCATAGAAATAGAGTTCAGGAATTTCAAAAAAGGTGGGATATAACATATGTTGAAATAAATTTGAGACCTTCTGTGATAAACAGAGTTAGACAGAAGCTTCTTGGAAGCTAGACAGAGTTAGATAGAAGCTTCTTGGATATTACATTGTAATTCCCCAGGGACAGGCTAGGATCTGAATCCTTCCCACAATTACTCAACCTTTTTAATTCAGCGTCCCATAGGACTGTCCATTCACTTGTTCATCTAACAAAAATTATTGAGCAATGACCATATTGCATGCATTTTCTAGCTCTTGGGGACACACTGGTGATCAACATAGACCTGGTCCCTGCTCTCAAATAGCCTCCAGTCCAGCTTGCAGAACACTTCTCTGCAGTTTGAGGAAAGCCATGATACTTAGTTGGGTTCATCTGTTTCCTGAGAAGTACCCCAAGGGCAGCCAATGACTAGATTCGGGTCTTAGTGGTGACCCAACTTGATTTGCTACCTGAAGCCTGCCTGTTGGCTTTCCAGGTATGAAAGGGGATATTTTTTTTTTCTTATCCCACATGAAAGGAGAGATAAGTGAGCTAACAGAGGTAGAATGTTCTAGAAAGAAGATAAACAGGCGAAGAGTGATTGACCAGATGTTCTGGTAATGTTTCTGTCTCACCGGCTTAGAGCCTCTGATGGCAAGTACCCCCAAGATCCTCATCTGTCACCACAGGATTGGCTGTTTCCCTCCCTCTACTCATTGTTTAACCCCCCGCCCCCCTCTCCATCGCTTCCCTTTTGCTTTGAGTTGTTTGTTCTAACCTCTCTGTTTTCAATCCATTTCTTGAGTGAGAGAATGGCTATGAAATATTAAATCCTAGTAAATATTAATGCCCCATCACTGTCACATTAATTCAGCCTTGTGAATTGAGAGGTCAGGATTGGCTGATGAATAAGTTTTACCATGTTTACCCATTACCGCCATGCCATCACCTCCACCACCTGTACTGCCTCCACTGTCACAGTTACCACCACCGGCAACTTTATAAGGTCTTCCGGCAGCCAAGAAGCCATCCCTTTGGGAACCTCAGGGACTTTTCACTCTGCTTGTTTTCTTCACTAACTACTTTCTAAGGCTCAGAAGGTATACTCATACCCAGTAAGGCCATTACATTTTAAAGATCTGTTGCTGAACGGGGCATCTTGAAGACCCCAAGGCACATTCTGATCTGGATAGTGAAACACGTCACATCTCTACTTCATTCTTGTTTTATTTCTCATCATTGTCCACACGGTCAACATAATTCCTAATAGTAATGGTGTCATTATTGGTGTTGTTACAGTAATGAACTGCTCAACTTAAAAACCATTTTCCTCAATGTTGAGAGAAGTTGCTACATTTCTAGCCGCTTTTATTTCTAGAGGTAGAGACTTGGCTTGAGTGTGTTATGAGTAAGTACTCATTGTGGCAGGGGAAGAACACAGAGCAGGTATGTTCTGGGATAGATAAAGCCTTTTTCTCCCTCTATGCCTTGTTCTGTGGACCTTGATGTCTTACATGAAAGAGTTAGATACATTTGCATAGGGAACCTCAGGAATTCTTGGGAGAAAACAGATTGAGGTTCTGAATGTTAACTTTTTGAAGTTGAATAGTATTAGAACATCTTTGATGGACTAGGAACCTTACCTAACATCAGCTGATTGGACTCTGGGGGCTCTGAGGGGAGACTCATTATGAGGGAGGAAGGGAAGAGGCTGGGACGGTGACTTGGCTCTACTTCAGGGCCGAGGTCTTCTTAGGAAATATTGTAGTGTGTGGTTGATGTTGACATACCTTCCGACCTACCTGTACTGGCACTGTAGGTGTGCTATAGGACTTCTTGCTGTGTGGTTTTGAATGTGTTTAAAGCAATTTTGTGATTAATATCCTTTTTATTTAATTTTTTTTAATGTTTTATTTATTTTTAGGAGAGAGAGAGAGAGAGAGACAGCATGAGCAGGGGAGGGTCAGAGAGAGAGGGAGTCACAGGCTGAAACAGGCTCCAGGCTCTGAGCCGGCAGTCAGCACAGAGCCCGACGCGGGGCCCGAACCCACGAACCGCGAGATCATGACCTAAGCGAAAGTCGGACGCTCAACCGACTAAGCCACCCAGGCGCCCCTGTGATTAATATCCTTAACATGTATCTATGTATACAAAATATCCTCCAACATCTATATTTTGTGTACAAGTGTTTCCTTATAATTCTAGAGATGGACATGCTAGGTCAAAGAGTGTATCAGTCAGTGTAGGTCACATATGCAGAAGTAACCAACAACTCTAAAAATCTTAAAACAACAATACCCTATTTCCCTCTCATCCTATGTATCTGAGTTATGCTTATGCCTTCTCACTCTGGGACCAAGGCTGGTGGAGGTGCCACTATTTCAGACATTGATAGTCACCAGGGAAGAAGAAACAAGTGCCCTGGGTGTTACATTGACATTACATTGTTACATTACAATGCTCTGGCCTGGAAGTGGTACTCATCTTTTTTTTTTTTTTTAAACAACTCATGAGTTAGAACCAATCACATGGATAATGACAAGGGGATAATAACTAGGAAGTTCGGTTCTACCCCACGTCTGGGAAGTGGAGAGCCAGAAACATTGTGAACAGCATTAGTGACTATTTCAAGTAGTGTGAATATTTTTAAGGCTTCTGATCATATAGCCAGCTTATCCTCCAGAATGGTGTGTCTGTTTACCCTCTTAAACTGACCAAGACTTGTTTTAATAACCATGCCATGCTCCACTGCATGGATATATCGTAAATTATTTCATCAGTCACCTGCCAGTGAGCACTAATCTTTTCTTTTCTTTTTCTTTTTTTTTTTTAATGTTTTAATGTTTATTTATTTTTGAGAGAGAGACAGGACAGAGTGTGAGTGGGGAAGGGGCAGACACACACACACACACACGCACACACAGAATCTGAGGCAAGCTCCAGGCTCTAAGCTGTCAACACAGAGCCTGATGTGGGGCTCAAACTCGTGAACTGCAAGATCATGACCTGAGCCGAAGTTGGATGCTAAACCTACTAAACCACTCAGGTGCCCCAGTACTAATCTCTTCTGTTGCAAGGATGTGATGAACATTGTTGTACACACATATATTTGTCCCCTTATTTTTTTCAGAATAAATTCATAGAAATGGGACTGTTGAATCCGTGTATGAACACTCTTAAGACTTGATACAAACTCTCAGACGGTGCCTTTTTATATTCCTCCTGTCAGAATAGAGGAGTACCTGTTTCATTGATTTGGAGAGAGATATGGTAACAGCTGTGTCTTTTAAGTTTCTTGATTCCAGTCTCCAAGACTGACCTTGGGTGGTTAAGGGCTGAGTTCAGACATTTGGATTTGCATCAGGTAAGGAATAGAGAGAGAGCTTAGCTCCAAGAGCCATTTCCAGGCTGGGCAGACACTGAGCATTCTAACTTGCTTTTGTCTTAACGTAGAATGTCTGCCTGCTAGGTTTACCTTGAAACCTCATCTCAAATCAGCCAAGCTAATGGATGAGGCTCACCAGATGATAGAAAAACTAATGGGGCACTTGTTCGACACACTACATCAGCAGACTGCTCAGCTTTCTCTGTGATAGCGGCCAAGTCGGCCCCGCCCTGCTGATCACAGTGTAAGGAGAGAGGGCAACTGGCAAATTGAAGCCATTAATGGAATAACTGAGGAGGGACAGATAAAGGGGAGAGTGAGAACAAGGGCTTGTAGATGCATTATCTGACAGTGGATTTTTAACTTTGGGGGAAGGTAAAGAGCGACGTGCATCGAGACAGATCTGAGTTTGCTGTTCAAAGCAATAGTGAAAACGTAGAGTGTGGGGATAGGAGATGCCCACATAGCTGTGCCTTAAAGATTCACGACACACTTGGGAGAAGATGAATTCTCAGATTATAATGTTACTGTTTCTCTCTCATGTTCTTTTTGTTTCCACAATAATGATGTTTACTAAGGAGGGAAGAAGAGGAAGCATGGAAAATTTTAAGTACAGGTTACTCTCAAGCATCCATTCTGAGCTTTAGTATAGTCCGCATTCACTTGTGTGCATGCATATATACACACACAAAGGTACACATGCACCCTTTGTACCTCTCTCTAGCCCTGTATTAAAATTTTTTAAATAATGTTTATTTTTTTGAAGAAGAGAGAGACAGAGCATGAGCAGGGCAGAGACAGGGAGACACAGAATCCCAAGAAGACTCCAGGCTCTGAGCTGTCAGCACAGAGTCCAACGTGGGACTCAAACCCACGAACTGTGAGATCATGACCTGAGCCGAAGTCGGACGCTCAACTGACTGAGCCACCCTGGTACCCCCAACCCTGTATTAATTAGGATATTTTGATTGCATCGAATAAACCCAACTCCAAGTGACAAAAGTAAGGATATTTATCAGTAGGGAGACCATATCATTTATCATTCAAGCCAGGAAGCTGTTGTTCTGGACAAATGCCAACGTAGACAGTACACTGCCACAAGTGTAAACTGGAATAGTTTCAGGAAAACCAGGATTGTTGTGGACTGAATGTTTGTGTCCCCTTGCCCCAACCAATTCATAGGTTGAAATTTAATCCCCAGTGTGATGGTGTTTGGAGGTAAGGCTTCCAGGGGGTAATTAGGTCATGAGGGTGGAGCCCTTATGAAAAGGATTAGTGCCCCTGTAAGGAGAAGCCAGAGGGCTAGCTAGCCCATGTGAGGATACAAGGAGAAGTCAGCCTTTTGCCACCTGGCAGAAGAGGTTTCTCACCAGAACCTGATCCTGCTGGCGCTCTGATCTCAGACTTCTATCTTCTGGAACCATGAGTAATGAATTTTTACTGTTTAAGCCACTTGGTCTATGGCAATTTATTATATCAGCCCAACCTGACAAAGACAAGGTTGTATGAGCACCAGAATTATCCCACATATCAAGATATCTCTAGGCAGGACAGCTCTAGAGTCAATTTCAAGGATCAAAGACACTGAGGCTCTTTAAGTCTCAGTGGCTAGCTTCTGCCCTTATACTTTTCTCTGGGAGCTGCGAGGTGGCTGCAACAGCCCTAAGCATCAAAGCATCAGCATTCTCCAAGGCACTGACTCTGTAAGAGCAGGGAATGCATTTCCCAGAGCCCCCAGCAGACTCCCATCATGTCCATTGGTCAGAAGCATGTCACATGTCCATGCTCCAGCCAATCACTGAAGGGGCAGTGAATTGCTATGGTTGGTTTTGACCAGTCAAGGCTGACTCCTCCCTTGGATCTGAGAGGGTACAGTCCAACTTTAAGCACTTGGCTGTTAGGAGATGGAATAAAATCAGAGTTTTATTGGGAAGGAGGAGGAGGGTTAGTGGTTGTTGGGTAGGCAGCCAAGGGGGCCTATGGCTCACCCACTCTGGCCAGAGCTCCTATGTGGGATCAGTTGAGAAGCAGAGCAGGGAGAGAGACCTAGATGATCAGTGGAATGCATAAGCCATTTGTAAATAACCAAAGTGCTACAGTTATCTGTGCATCGAATGATTTAATGTACAAAGAGCCTTTGTTTCTTTCATCTCCCTAGCTCTCCACAACAAGCCTCTGAGATTGGCAGCACGGGTTGTGGGGTCTTCCTTTCTCAGCAGCATCCAGGGTCTAGAGACTGAGGTGTCAATAGCTATATCCAGTGAGGAGGAAAACTGGAGCTCAGAGTAGTTAGTAACTTGCTATTGATCCCAGAGCTACTACCTGTCTGGGAAAGGAGTAGAACTCAGTACTATCTGAGTCCACTATCCATTATCATACTATGCTATGCTGATCTCAGAAGGTCAAAACAGTTTTCTTTGAGGGGTGAGGGGTGAAGGAAATAGGAAGGACATTAGGACACACATCATTTATAACGGGAAGGAGGAGATTAGTTGAGTTGTGTGCCATCTCTGAAACTCGGTATATTTTCTCTCCTGTGTTAAGACAGGACACTGGAATAAGTGCCAGAGAATGATATTATTAGAGCGACAACTTGAATCTAATGAAGGAAATCTCAGTTCTTTCAAAAATACCCCATCTTGGATGGCACATCTATGTGGGTGACCCACTGTCTCTCTTTCTCTTCTCCGTGCCCTACCTCCTCCCCATTTCTCTTCTAATTAAGACTACTCAGGACCCATTTCTAACGAGGGGCTGATGTGAGTGCTTCTTGATGAATTCATTTCCAACATGTCATGAGTCAGGAGGCAGCCGGGAGCAGAGCAACTCAGATATGAGCAGTCCTGGCTAATTAGGCTGGCTGCCTTTTTCCTGTACCACCACCCTACCAGTCCGCCACCCCGTCACACCCTCTGCTGGATTTCATTCTGTTGGTTGTTTCAGTTAATTTGCAGATCTCACGCAGAACTGCACCATCTTCTACATTTATGAAAGGTGTCTCCGCCGGGGCTGATAATGTCAGAAATAATTAGCAAATCCATCATCCCCTGGGGGCATCTCCTCAGTGGGTGACCTTGTAGTGGTCAGGGAGGGTAGACACTGTGAAAGGTACATTTGTCAATGTGCGGGGGCACTTTTGATGGACAAAATGACTGGAGGAGGGGTGTTAGCAGCTACTTGAGGGGGCCAAAAATGCTAAACTTCTTGCAAAGTCAGCTCTGCACAATGAATTCTCCCCAGTAGTGGATAGAGACCCACTGAAAAGCATTGCAAAGTACAGAGCAAGAGAGATTTTTGGCTTCAATTGCTCTCCTTAAAGAGGCTTCTGATGTAGGTATGGAGGTGAGACAAAGGGAGTTCTATTCTCTATCTGAAGGTGCTTTGGGCACTCATGGCTTGTTCTGTTTCTAGTTCATCTCTGGGCCTTCAGGACCCCACACAATGCTGGGCACATAATAGATGCTCAGTCATGCAATGTTGATCTGGTTTGTTTATATACAGGCTGGTTCCTGGCTTCAATGAATTTTAACTGAACGTCCACTGCTTCATTAGGAAGATGGAAATCACATTAGGTATTTTAACAGAGAGAGTTTAATATGGGGAATTGGGTGTTCAGCTTATGAGGGATGAAAAAGCAAAAGCAGAACAATGAGATAGTCCTGGTAAAATAACTGAGGGAAGTAGTTACTTCTCCCAGAGCTGGGAGGAGAAGCCCATGGATCTGGGGCTTAGACCTCTGGTAAGAGGACCCTGCTGGATGCTGCTGGTGCTTGTGAAAGACTGAAGGCTGATTTGGGGAGTTCTGAAAGCAACTGGAGCCTAGAACCACTTGCCAGTATAGGGTGGGGGTGGGGAAAGGGGGCTGGGAGATATTGCTTTTCTGGGGATGTGCTTAAAGGGACAGGACACCAACAGGAAGAAGGACCAAATCCCTTCTCCCTCCTCTGGCCTTCATGTCTCCCCCTGTTGATGGAACTGATAAAGAAACCTGGCTGGCAAAGGAAAAAAGTAGTTTCCAGATATAGTAGCAGCAGCAACACAATGTAGAATACCGAAGGGTCAATACAGAGCTGAGAGACAAGAGCTGAATAGTCACAGACCTGTTTCACACCAGATTCCACGGGGTCTCGGGAACCCAGGGGTGACTAAGACAAGACAGTCCAGCGTTTAGTCCCAGGGCATTGCACAAATGATTACACGCATGGTTAGTTACCATTACAACATGTGTTTTTTTCTTTTTTTTTTCTTTTAAATGTTTTATTTATTTCTAGGAGAGAGAGAGAGAGACAGCGTGAGCAGGGGAGGGTCAGAGAGAGAGGGAGTCACAGACTGAAGAAACAGGCTCCAGGCTCCGAGCTGGCAGTCAGCACAGAGCCCGACGCGGGGCCCGAACCCACGAACCACGAGATCATGACCTGAGCGAAAGTCGGACGCTTAACCGACTAAGCCACCCAGGTGACCCTACGACATGTGTTTTTAAAGCACAAGTACAGGGCTCGGGGTGGGGGGCGGAAGGGGGAGCATGTAATAGGGGACGTGGACTTGCTTGGGGCTGAGATGCTTCTTCTGAGGAAGAGTCACTTAAGATGCAGACTGAGAGGTGAGGAGGGGAGCCTAGTAAAGTGAAAGGCAGGAGCAGAGGAACCAGCAGAGCAAAGGCTGGGAGGTAAGAGAGACTTTGGAGCATTTGGGGGAACGGAAGGAACTGAGCATGTGAGGGGCACCAGTGTTGTTCAGGCTCCAGTCACTGCCCAGGCCCCCCCTCCTCCCCCCTCCCCTCTGCTGGTCTTCCCTCCTCTCCCCCTCCTCTCCTCCCTCTCCATCCTCTGCTCCTCCTATCTCCCCTTTCCCTGGTCTTCCTTCTCTCCCTGGAGATCTCCCTTCCAGCTTCAGGAGAGCCACTGAGCCCTTTCCTCCTGAACTCAACCTTGACTCCTCTACACTGAGTTCTGTATCAGCTCACACTGCCTCCTGGCTTGCTGTCTCTGGCTGTGCAGTCCTTGTGTTGATAAATGACTTTCTAGGTGTCACTCGCCACTTCTCCCAACTCGCCATCTCTTTGCTGAACTCAGAGCAGTTACTCAATAGGTGATTGATTTAACCTCACTTATAATAAAAATCGCAAATTCAGCTCTCCTTGAAATGTCATTTCTCATCTCTCAAATTGAAAGATACATAAAAAAATGACAGCACTCAGTGAAGGTACAGATGTGAAGAAGTGGGCAGTCTTGTACAGCGGTGTGGGAGGGGAAATTCACAGAATTTTATGGGAAGGAAATTGACAACATGCATCAAAAGTCACACATATATGCAAAGCCATAAATATATATTTAATGCATTAGAAGCCTTCTATATCTGCAAAGCTCCCAACACTGAATTTTCACTAATGGGAATCTATTCTAAGGAAATTATCAGAAATGTACTCGAAGATATAGCTCTGAAGATGTTCACAGCAGCGTTTTTTATAATACTGAACTAGCTAAATGTTTAACAACAGTTAGGACTGGGTAAACAAAATTGATACACACATATAATGGCTTTTGTTAGGGCCTTCAAAATGATGGAAATATTCAGAAAATATGTACTTTTGAGTGAAATGAGAAAATTTTAGAATAAGATCATAATGTTAAAAGTTATTTATTGACAAAATATGTATTTGGTTTTTTTAATAAATGTTTTATTTATTTCTAGGAGAGAGAGAGAGAGACAGTATGAGCAGGGAGGGTCAGAGAGAGAGGGAGTCACAGACTCTGAAACAGGCTCCAGGCTCTGAACTGGCAGTCAGCACAGAGCCCGACTCAGGGCTTGAACCCACGAACCGCGAGATCATGACCTAAGCGAAAGTCGGACGCTCAACCGACTAAGCCACCCAGGCGCCCCGACAAAATATGTATTTGTATAGGATATGTATATGTGCCTGATATATATGCATATATGCATGATATACATGCATATGTGTATGATATGCACACACACATGCACAGGAGAGATTTGGCATGTGTTATATACAGTACATATATGACATGCATGTGCACACACAGTATACACACACCTATATGCATATGAACATTGACATGTATATAAGACTATATATTTTAGGCCTGTATGTGATATACACACATGACCTGTGTCATGTCATGTGTCACATATATGTGTATGTTACTGTATGCGTAGGTGTACCTGTATGTATAGGTATATATGTGTGTATAGCACCTGGGAAGTAAATGCCACAGTAGTTAGGGTAAATACTTCGTAGTTTATTTTATTTTTATTTTATTTTATGAGAGTGGCGGGGAGAAAGCATGAACTTGGAAGGGCATAGAGACCAGGGGAGAGAGAATCTTAAGCAGATTCCATGCTTAGTGCAGAGCCTGATGAGGAACCTGACCTGGGGCTTGATCCAATGACCCTGGGATCATGACCTAAGTCAAAATCAAGACACTTAACTGAGTGAGCCACCCAGGCACCTGAGGGTGAATATTTCTTAATGATGGGATTAAGGGTGGCTTTTCTCCTCTCTGTTTTGCTTATTTGCATTTTTTTCCAATTTCACACCATGTATGTATATTGACTAAGAAGAAAGAAAAATGGCATATTATTTTAACAAAATAGATGTTTGAGAAAATGGAACAAACCAGCCAGCCACGTCCCTGCTGCATTTGTGGCTCAGGATCCTACCCTACTTTCATTTGTGAAGATTAATTCAACACCCAGGGGAGGTGGTCACTCCTCATCCACAGGATATTGAGCAATAACAGGACCCTCTTTTATAGGCGAGAAATAGTTTGTAGGGTTGGCAAGAGTGCCCATCTCCTGGTCTGTTGTAACCTTCATTGATTTACTGGTAACCTACTCTGTGCCAGGACCTGTGTGGGGCCCTGGTGTGCAAACAGGGACTGCACCTCTGGGAACTAATAGTCTTCACCTTGGTCAGCCCGAGGCACTAAGATTTTGAGGGGGTGGGGGGTCTGGCCTGCTCCTTGCTCTCTCCTAAGTTTCTAGAACAGAGCCTAGTATATAGTAGGAGTTCACAACATTTTGAATAAAACAATGGGGGCCAAAGAAGGAGGAAGGGACAAAGGAGAACAGGTAAGAAGCGTCAGAAGAGTGGATTTTCTGAATTGCACGTGAACAGAAGGTGCCTAGTAAGTGTGCACAGCTGAGCGTCCTCTGTGCTGTGCATCCTCATGTCTGGGCTAAACCCCAGAAGACAGTCTCAAACTCTGGAAAGCTCTGTACTGGGGCCAGTTTTTCCACTATTTGGGTAGACTGAAAAGAAGAAAAAAATCAAAACAAGACTAGTTTCTGCTCCAACAGGAGAGGCTAATGATTCCCCAGAAACTCAGACAGAACTGAATCCAAATTCTCATTCAGCAACTTGTCAGTTTCACTTTTTTCTGGAGTAGCCATTGAATTTTCCGGAGCCTTTGATCCCTTGTACACAGGAGAGAACTGTGTCTTCCTTGGTGGGGCTGCTGTGACATTGAATGTGATGATGTAGATGTGGATGAAGAGTGAAGCTTCCACTTTTGCGCGGTTTTTTGGCCCCTGAAATGTTCAAGATCACCTTTTATTCTAGACTCTTTTTAGATCTGGACTTAGTCTCTGTTGTCCTAAAGGAAAAAAGGAATACAGTGACATCTGCTACTTTGGAAAACCAAAAGGCTAAGGTCTTGATAGGAGCCTAAGTTTGGGAAGATTTCCTAGGGAACTATGTATCCCCAAACTCTCCAAACTCTAGACTGTTGGGAGGGAGGAGAGTTAAACACTGATACCCGTGTGGGACTCTGAGCAGTGCCTCCCAACGGGTGAAGCTCTGGAGGGGTGTTAGCGAACAGGACTCCACTTTTACTTTTGGATTCTGTGGGTATCTCCTTGCCCTGGTAAAGCCTGACTGTCTGGGTCTGACTTCTTCATGGTTACATGACCTTACACAGGGGAGTTACACTTTTGGACTTCCGTTTCTACATCTCTGATAGGGGGGCAGTAGTGGATTTTAGCATGCTCAGCTGTGATGTGAGTGATGAAGCACATTTTATAAAGTACTTAGAACAGTGCCTGAGAAGAGCTCAACATGTTGTGAAACGAAGTGTCCCAATATGTTGTGAAAGGAGGGAGGGAGGGAGGAAGGATGGAAGGAAGGAGGAAGGAAGGAAGAGAGGGGGGTAAGGAAAGAAAGAAGGAATGGAGGGAGAGAAGGAAGGGAGGGAGGGAGGGAGGAAGGAAGGAAAGAAGAAAGGAAGGAAGGGAGAGGGAGAAGGGAAGGAAGGGAGGGAGGAGGGAGGGAGTAATGGAGGAAGAAGCAGGTCTCATGGAGGTGGCAAGAGAGTAGCAGCGCCCCTGTGCATCATGGTGCACTAGTTGGACACAGCACAGACATGGTGAGCGATATGGCCGGGAATGTGGAGTCCAGTGTCTTGCCAATGGCCTTGGAGTGTCATGTCCCCTGGCCTGGCCTCCTAAGTGGGACTTGAAGATCAGGAGGAAGGGAGGGAGAGAATAAGACAGTCGTTTTGCAAGGCTTCTTTGGCCTGGACACAGGTACTGCAGCAAAGGAACTGAGGACCAGATGAGGTGTGTCCCATCCTGGGAGTCAGCCAGTGTGGAGGGTGACTCTGTGGCATGGGTTACATCTCGGTGGGTGCCCTCAAGGACACAGATGGAGGAAAATACAGACCTGGTCACTGCTGCCCACTGATGGCTTGGGGACATTTGCACACCCCCTGGAACTTGGCATCTTCCCCACTGAGAGGAAAGGAGTGAGAACATCTAAAATCTGACTTGGTTTAACCTGAAATCAGTAAGAAAAATAAAAATCACTAAAATGACTGTGGTGTTTAGCTGTAAGTGACAAGATTAAATGTCCTGCTTCAGAGAGTTTGGGGGGCTCAGCACAGAAATTAAGTTCAGTGGGAGATCACATTCACATCCACACGCACAGAGGTTAACATGTTTTCACTCCTGAGAAGATGCTAGGGAATTCAGAGTTGCTGCAATTGCAAAGGGCTTGGCGCATGGTCAGTGCTCCACAAGTGGGAAATAAATACATAAGTACTAATGTGAAACAATCTGCCCATGTCAATGGCTGGCATGTCCAGTTGACAGAGGGATGGGGCTGAGAATCAGACTCTGTTCTCTCCTTCCTTCATCCTGACCTGGCCCATTATTGGACTGTACCTCCTGCTTGCCAGGTGTTGAGAGCGGAGCACAGAAAAGGCAGTGGACTCTGAGTGCGTGCAGTCCCATAAATACTTCCAGCGGGAAGAGAGATTTATGGTGTTATAAATGCCAGCGGCAGACCCAGTTTGTGTTAATAGCCTTATTAGTTACATTGCTGTAAAATCCAGATCTCCGCACTGTTTAACAGCTACGGTTCTGCTCAGCAGCATTAATTCAATAAATTGAGGCCTCTTGACATAAATCTTAAAGCCCCTGGAACCTGATTAGGAAATCCCTCCTGATGGGTTAGAGATGGACAGATGGAGTGAGGCCGACGAGCTTCTAGCAGGAACAGTGAGTCTCGAGACGCAGCTCTCTCCTGAGGCTGTCACTGTGGGTTGTTTCCTGTCTGTGATCACCATGTGCTCCACCTTGACCTTGAACATGGAGTGACTGAGAGGAATTGGTGGCCACCCATGGGTGGTTAACTCAGAGCCCTCATTAGCCCCGACAGTGCCTTTGTTCAAATTAGAAAAAGATGCCCCCTTCAGGTGGCTGTAGCCTCACAGGTATGTGGCTTGGCAGGGAAATGGTGCCTTTTTCTTTTTTTCTTTTTTTTTTTTTAATTGTTTAAATGTTTTATTTATTTCTAGGAGAGAGAGAGAGAGAGAGAGACAGCACGAGCAGGGGAGGGTCAGAGAGAGAGGGAGTCACAGACTCTGAAACAGGCTCCAGGCTCTGAGCTGGCAGTCAGCACAGAGCCCGACGTGGGGCTCGAACCCAAGAACCGCAAGATCATGACCTAAGCGAAAGTCAGACGCTTAACCGACTAAGCCACCCAGGCGCTCCAATGGTACCTTTTTCTAATCAGCCTTTGTGCTGGATTCCAGCCCCCATCTGCACCCACAGTGGGAGCCCCAGTAAACTAAAGAGCCCACACAACAAGGTGGCCTGGGTGAACTTATAAAATTCAACTACATCAAAAAGAAGCGAGAGCCTATAATTGAAAGACCTAGAAATTAGAAAGTTAAAGAGAAGCAGAACTACATAATTTGTTATTAGGCATATATATATGAAAACACAAAAGAAAAAAAATCAATGGAATGATTAATCCAACATTTAGCATCATGGTTACCTTTAAGAGAAAGGCGGGAGATGGGAGGGGAAGAAGCACATGGCTTGATGAAATTATTCCTAATAACATTTAGGTTCTTGGTTTGGGTGGCAAGTTCATGGTGTTCATTATATCATGTTACAAATAATAAGTAAAAGGGTAATCATTAGCTGGTGATTAATCTGATTCTGTGCACCTGAGGAGGGGAGGCAGGCACAATAGAGAGATTGGAGACTAGAACTGATATTGTCCCCATTTCTCTGTCTGCCTCTCTTCCCCCTAAGGACAAGCCATACTGGCACCATCGTCCTATTTAGTCCTCATAACCACCCTACATGCTGGCAGAGTACTGGGGTCGAATCCCGACTCAACCACTTCAAAGCTGTGCGATCCTGGATGAGTTACCTAGTTACTTTGTGCTGTAGTTTCCTCGTCTGTGAATTTTTTTTTTTTTTGATAACTGAACTACAAAGATCAAAATGAAACAAAGTTAGGGTGAGTTCTGGGTATACATATAGGCAAAATAAACAAAATAAACAAACAAACAAAAATAAACATATGCAGGTAGCAAGGAGTAGCTAGCTACTTTATAGGCTATAAGGATTAAATGAGATATTGCATTTGGACCTGTGTTTGACACATAGTAAATATTCAATAAATATTACGTCCAGAATATCATTACACCCATTTTACAGATAAGGAAGAAAGATGCTTTGAAAGGTTAAGTAACTTCCCCAAGACTGCACAGCTGGCACCAAAAGGCCATTTCTTCCTTCCCTTTATATCTGGTCTATTCTCTTTCTTCTCTTTCTAGCTTATATACAAATTACCTGATTACTGAATGTTAGCCAGGAAATGTGCTGAGTTCAGAGGTGCAGAAGTGAGAAGATAATGTGCATAATCCTTACCCTAAAGGATCCTTCAGGCTATGAGGTTTGGGTTTGGTGAGGGTCTGAGGGGCGCTTCGAAGACATGGGATTCCCCAGGAGACAGTGGAAGAGTGGCCTGTCCGGGAGGCAGTGGCTGCCTTGAACTCGTCACCATCGGATGTCCTTATATGGGGACAAATCTGTCCTTTATCTCATGACTAAGCTGTAGACATGGGAGAAGAACGGGGTTCCAAAGGCCCTTAGGAAGAGCAGAACTCGTTCTCCTGACACATGTGTGTGGTGTACAGATGAGTGGAGACGTAGTTTCCCAGGTGTCTGAGGGAAGGTGTACTGACAGCTCACCAGTGTCTCCTCCACTCCAAGACATCCAAAATGGCAGACTTTCCCATTGGTTTCTTCAGTGCAACACCACCCTAGTCCTCCATGGTGGCCCCAAAGAAAATCAACACACCTTTTATGGAGAGAGGAGGGTGGCTGGACCGTATAGTCAGAGTTCCCTGGGCTTCATCTTCTCCTGAAGGGTCTCTCCCTAAATACCGCTGTCAGCGCATGTGATAAGCAGAGATATGAGGGCATCTCAGCAGAGGGGTTAGGAGTCAAACAGAACTTGTTCCCAGTGCAGCCTGGCTGTAGACTTAGAGCAGTCACTTTAAATTTCTTTATTTCTTTTTTATTTTATTTTATTTTAGTTACTATTTTTAATGTTTATTTTTGAGACAGAGACAGAGAGAGAGAGCTAGCAAGCAAGAGCATGAGTGGGGGAGGGGCAGAGAGAGAAGGAGACACAGAATCTGAAGCAGGCTCCAGGCTCCAAGCTGTCAGCACAGAGCCCGACGCATGGCTCTAACTCACGAACTGCAAGAACATGACCTGAGTTGAAGTTGGACACTTACCCACTGGGCCACCCAGGCGCCCCTAATTTTTTTTTAATGTTTTATTTATTTTTGAGAGAGAGAGACCTGGGGAGGGTTAGAGAGCAAGGGAGACACAGAATCTGAAGCTGTCAGCTGAGAGCCCAACGTGGGGCTCAGACCCATGAACCCTGAGATCATGACCTGAGCCGAAGTCAGAGGCTTAACCGACTGAGCCACCCAGGAGCCCTTAGGGCAGTCACTTTACCGCTCTGAGTCTCAGTGACCCCTTCTTTAAAATGGAGATAACAAAAGAACTTCATCGTAGTGTTGTCCAGGACAGTGAGTGAACTCATGCTGTGGTGTGCTGAATAAAGACCACCAAACATACTCACACCCTCCTTCCCAGAACTTCTGATTGTCACTTTATATGGCAAAAGGGACTCTGCAGATGTGATTGAGTTAAGGATCTCCTGAGGTGGGGAGATTATCTTGGATTATCTGGGGGAATCTATTCGTACTCACAAGTGGCTTTAAAAAGGGGAGGCAGAAGGCGCTCTGAGTACAGAGGAGGCAGTAGGGATGGAATGATGGAAGAAAGAGGCTGCACTGGGAGGAGGAGGGGCTGTGAGCCCAGGATGCAGCCAGCTCCCAGGAGCTACTAGTGGCAAGGAAGAGGATTCTCCCCTAGAGCCTCCAGACAGAATCAGAATTGCTGACGCCTGCAGTTGAGCCCCATGAGACTGGTTTGGATTTCTGGCCTCCAGAACTGGAAGAGAATACATTTACATTGTTTTAAGACACCAGATTTGTGGTAATTTGTTACAACAGCCCTGGGAAACTTTTACAGGTGGTTGGCACACTTCCAGGCATGTATTTAACATTGCAAAGAATGGTCATGGGTTTATTGTAATTTTTATTTATTTATTTATTTATTTTTTAAATGTTTTTATTTATTTCTAGGAGAGAGAGAGAGAGACAGCGTGAGCAGGGGAGGGTCAGAGAGGGAGTCACAGACTAAAACAGGCTCCAGGCTCTGAGCTGGCAGTCAGCACAGAGCCCGACGCGGGGCTCGAACCCACGAACCGCGAGATCATGACCTGAGCGAAAGTCGGACGCTTAACCGACTAAGCCACCCGGGCGCCCCTATTGTAATTTTTAAATTTAATTTTAATGTTTATTATTTTTGAGACAGAGGGAGAAAGAGAGAATGAGGGTAGGAGGGGCAGAGAGAGAGGGGACAGAGGAACCGAAGGAGGCTCTGTGCTGTCGGCAGCGACCCGGATGTGGGCCTTGAACTTGCAAACTATGAGATCATGACCAGAGCTGAAGTTGCATGCTCAACCGATTGAGCCACCCAGATGCCCCTACTGTAATTTTAAAGATAAAGACACCCAAAGCTCCCTTCATAAAAAAAAAAAAAAAATTGGGAAGGGAGGAGAGAAAACCTGGTAAATAGTTCTAGTCACCTCTTGCCATGTGGAAATTCACCCTTCCCTGGCAACCTTGACAGATGACTTGGCTTTATTAAGGGAAGTCGTGGATCTGCTTAAAGTATCCCTATCTTGATTGATTATATTATTAACAAGTACTTCAGGAGCATCTACCAGCAGCCAAGCCCTGGAGAGACAGTGCTAAGCAAGACACAGCTTAGCTCCATTCCTCCTGATGCTAACGTATCTGTGGATGGTGGAGGTGGAGGGGGCCGAGGTAAGCAAGCAACCATCAAGTTAATAAAGTAGATGCCATGACCGAAGAAATCGGGAAGTGCTGTGGGAGCTAAGAGGAGGGGCATTTTATCAGTTACCCATTGCTGTGTTACAAAGCATTCTAAGAGACAAGGGCTTCTTAAAACAAATAAGTTTATGAATCACAAGGATGTGGGCTAAGGAATTCAGGCAGGGCTCAGTAGGATGGTTTGTTGCTATTCCATGCGGCCTTGGCTTGGGCAACTGGAGGATCCTAGATGGCCTGTCACATATACGGTACTTCAGAGAGGTGGTTTGACTATCCCAAGACTTGCTGGAGTGGCTGAGCCATTCTTCTCATGGTGTTGGTTGTCACTCATAGTCTGGGACCTTAGTTCTCTTCCCATGGTGTCTCTCTCTCCTGGACTTCCGACTGAAAGCAGAAGTGACTTTGTAGCATCTTAATGTCTGGAATCTGAAGCTCTAGAAAGCCACTTATGAAGCACTCCATTGGTTAAAGAAAGTCAACAGCCAGCCTGACCTAAAGAGTGGGGAAACTTTACATCTCATGTTGGGAAGAGCACTGTGGGCACATAGGGAGATGGAGGAATTGTTAGTGCCATTTTTATACAATCTGCCACAGGCATCTCATCCAGTCTTGAGGGGAGGTGGTCAGGGAAGGCTTCCTGGAAGAGGCAACATCTAACTGGACACCTGCAGTTTAAGTAAGAGTAGACTAAAGACCGTGGAATATTGAACACAAAGGAACAGCATGTGTGAAGGCCCACAGGCAAAAGGAAGCATGGAACTTTCAGAGAATGAAGTTCAGTAAGGAAGGTAATGGGAGTGGTGAGAAGTGAGGCTGGAGAGGTGGGCAGGGGCAGCTAATGAAGGGCCTTGTAGGCATAATGCTTTATCTCCTGCGCAGTGAGGTACACTTGGAGGAGTTTGAACGTGGAAGTGACAGGACCTGAATTTAGTTTTAAGAAAGTCCTTTTGGCTGTTCTAAGGAGAATAGATTGCAGGAAGCCAGAGTGGATGTTCTGAGATCAGTAAGTAGGCTATAGAGTTATCCAAGCAAGAGGTAGTGATAGCGATAGTGGGGATGGAAGGTTGTGGGAAGGTTCTTAGGAAGTCAGCATCATGGCGAGATAGGACCAGGACATTCATCCAAAGCCCTGTAACTCGAAGTAAAAGGAGTTGCCTTTTCCTTTATACTCTGGTCTAATCAGTTCCCACATGCACTAAAACTTTCTCCTTCTGTCCCTTCCTTTCCTTTCCTTTTTGGGGCAACCACCCACCCTCCCCACCTCATGGCCGGGTGGTTCCAACCAACAATCTATTAATTAGTCTCCCTGTATTCTGGGTCTCCCCCTTCTAATCCATCTTGCATACTGTCACTAAAGTGAGTCTTCTAAAATACGGCTTTACATCACGTCAGCTCTCTTGGGAAAACAACAGAAGCACGGCAGGACTCCTGATCCTTATAGGAGAAAAAAACAAGTCTTTTGTGTGGCACTATGGGTATTCCTCAGTGTGGTCTTCTAAGCTGTATCCCCCACTGCTGTTCAGTGGTATGCCACCGGCCAGATATAAAAATATTGCCGGCGGTTAGGGAATTCTTCCATGTCAGTGACAACAGTGACAGTCGTGAGGTATGGCCATAGCGATCAAAATTCATTGTTTGCCTTTTGACTTGGGGAGGTGCATGGGGAGATGTGCTCTTCAGATCCCCCTTGAAGGAAGGACAGGCCTCCCTGCTGTGGGGAGTGTGGTCAGCAGATGGCTTCCAACTGTCAGCTCCTTTGACAGCTGCAGAGAGCTCCCTCACCCAAGGTCACGGCTTTCTGGAGCAGTCAGCATCCAGTAACTGAGCAAGACAGGGTAGGAGGCTTGGCTCTTTGGGCTCCGTCATTCTCTGCCTGGTCGAGCAGCTTTGTTGGGTTGCATTGCAGTTTAGGCTCTTTTGTTTGCCCAATCCTGCCGCTTCTTCCTTCCCTTCATTATTTTTTGGACAACTTTATTGAAATATAATGTACACTCCACAAAAGTTACCCAGTTAAAGTGAGCAGGTAATTTTTAGCGTATTCACAGAATTGTGAATCACAATTTTAGACTGTTCTCGTCACCCCAAAGGAAACGTCCTACTCACTGGTATCCATCCTTCATTTCCCAGCCCCTCCCACCCCCCAACCTTCCAGCCCTAGGCAAGCACAAATATACTTCTCATTTCTAAAGAATTGCCTATCCTGGACACTTCAGATACATGGAATCATTTAGTCCTTTGTATCTGATTTATTTCATTTAGCACATGGTTTTCAGTGTTTATTCCTATTGTAGCATGTGTCAGGGACCCACTCCTTCAAACAGTGTGCTGTTGGGTCAGGAGCCTGCTCCTTTCCATTGTCAGAGTGTGCCGTTGGGTCAGGAGCCCACTCCTTTCCATCGTCAAACAGTGTGTTGTTGGGTCAGAGACCCACTCCTTTCCATTGTCAAACAGTGTGCTGTTGGGTGCTTGTGCCATTTATCCATCCGTCAGTTGATGGACACTTGGATTTGTTTCTACTTTTTTGGCCATTATAAAAAAGGTTGCTGTGATTAGTCACATACACGCGTTTGTACAAGTGTTCCTAACAAACACTTTGCAATGCAAACTATCTCAGTGTCTCTTCCAAAAAAACCCAGCCTGTGACACCTGGCAGTCTCCCCTTCAGGAGTTCAGCCTTCTGATACACTTGCCTGATACAGAGGGAAATGTGTAAAACACTATTTGTTTTGGCAAATTGTTGGAAACAACAGGCCTAAAGGATGATTAGCTCAGAGTGATCAGAGAAATTAAGTGACCTGTTAGGTAACAGCAAGTTACCTAACACAGCAAGTGAGTGTTGGATGTAGGCTTTGAACCCAAGCCCTTGACTCCATCGCGTGTCCAAGGCTGTCCCCCTTCCCTCCCGACTGGATTCTACGTGGAGTTTGTGGCCAAACTGGCTGCCCTCCATCTAGAAATAGCTTGCCTGTGCATGTGTTTAGTTTGGACTGTACAAGTGTGAAATGTTTAAAGAATCTGGAGATTGCACATGAAAATACAGGTCAGGGGTTTCTTTTTTGGAAACAAAAGGGTGCAATCTGCCCGCATTTGACTCGTACACCAACAGGGCAAGGCTGGCTGATGATGAGATGTGTCTGTGTGTTTTATGTGGGGCTACCAGCCCCCATCTCTCCTTTGTGTGCACAGCCAGCACTTTTCACTCACTTCGGTTCACTGCCTGGCTCCATTACACACTTAAGTTTGAGACCCTTGCAATTTCAGGATTCCACTCATTTTGGGTATGCGTCATTCTGAGAGGTCATCTCTGGCTGGTGACGTAGTCTTCATGCTAGGGAAACCTGGCTACTAAGCTTTTCCTTTGCTGATTTCCTTTTTTTTCTGGGAGATGGGGAAGGGAAGAGGGGGAAAGAAAGAGAGAAAGTGGGAGATGGTGTTTTAGTTAGCTTGGGCTTTCATAAAAAATACTACAGACTGGATGGCTTAAACAACAGAAATTTATTTTCTCACAGTTTTGGAGGCGGGAAGTCCAAGATCAAGGTTCTGGCAGGGTTTTGTTCCTGGGTGAGTGCTCTCTTCTTGACTAGCAGACAGTTGCTTTCCTGCTCTGTCTCTTCTTCTTCTTATAAGGGCATCAACCCAACAAACTAGGGCCTGACCCTTATGATCTCATTTAACCTTTATCTTTTAACTGGTTCTATCTCCAAATACCATTTGGATTAGGGTGTCATTGTATACATTTTGGGAGGTACACAAACATTTGATCCATGCCAGACAGATTGTCCTTTTGGTTCCTGTGGCAAAACCATGTCTAGTTTCAGATGATTCCTGCAATCTAGCCAATTCTTTGCTTATGAATTCTGGAACACCCTGATATCCTTCCTTGTAACAACCTCCCTTGTTCTTTTTTTTTTTTTTTTAATATTTTTATTTATTTCTAGGAGAGAGAGAGAGAGAGAGACAGCGTGAGCAGGGGAGGGTCAGAGAGAGAGGGAGTCACAGACTGAAACAGGCTCAGGCTCTGAGCTGGCAGTCAGCACAGAGCCCGACGCGGGGCCCGAGCCCATGAACCGCGAGATCATGACCTAAGCGAAAGTCGGACGCTTAACCGACTAAGCCACTCAGGCGCCCCCAACCTCCCTTGTTCTTAAGGTAGTAGCCTCAGTGGGCTCCTGTAACTTGCTCCCAAGGCTGACAGTAAGTACTGTGAATGGCAGGCACTAATGCATGGTGGTTATAAGCAAGGACTTAGGAGTCAGTCGGCTTCTGGCACTCAGTTGTTCCCTACCCACAGGCAGTGACTTAGACTCTGGGATCCTCAGTTGTCTTATCTGTAAAGTGGGGCTGAAATAGTACCTAATAGGGTGGATTATTGTGAGGATTCAGTGACATGATGTATGTAACGTCTCAGCAGAGTACATAGCACATAGTAAGTACTAAATAGATGGTTGCTCCTCTAGTTATGTTACTTATTGTTAGTATTATTCATCGGGCCAGCTGGGCCAGATGATTTCTTTCAGGCTTGATGTTCTCATCCCTCGGTTTATTTGTAGCCCCAGAATGGGGTTTTTGGAGTGTCTACCATGCTCCCAAAAGATATTTTCTCCTGGCTAGAGGGGTCCAGGGCTTCCCTTCATGTTCTTAAAAGGGTCTGTGACCAATTCCCCCAAGTAGTTATGGGTCACTCTTCTACAACGTAAGGATTCCACATGTGTCAGGGTGACCCGAGAAAGTAGAAGTGGATCCTCCTGAGGATTAGGTCAGTACTAAGACAGATTTTAGTTCAATGCCTTAACATACTTCCAAAAGCTCAGTAACATGGCCCATAATCAGCTTTTTTAAAATTAAAAAAAAATTTTAATGTTTTATTTATTTCCGAGAGAGAGAGAGAGAGAGAGAGAGACAGTGTGAGCAGAGGAGGGTCAGAGAGAGAGAGGGAGACACAGGCTCCAGGCTCTGAGCTGTTAGCACAGAGCCCGACGTGAGGCTCAAAACCACGAACCATGAGGGGCACCTGGGTGGCTTAGTCGGTTGGTCCTCTGACTTTCGCTTAGGTCATGATCTCGCGGTTCGTGGGTTCGAGCCCCGCGTTGGGCTCTGTGCTGACTGCCAGCTCAGAGCCTGGAGCCTGTTTTGGTCTGTAACTCCCTCTCTCTCTGACTCCCCTGCTCACACTGTCTCTCTCTCTCTCTCTCTCTCTCTAAATAAATTAAAACTTAAAAAAAAAAAAAACCCACGAACCATGAGATCATGACCTGAGCCGAAGTTGGACGCCTAACCCACTGAGCCACCTCGGTGCCCCATAGTCAATTTTATCAAAGCAGTTTTGCAGGGATGTAGCTGTCTCCCCATAACATACAACCCCATGGGGAAATACAAATTTGATGGAAGCAGTGAGGACTCTGGTGTCCTTGGGAAAGGTCAACCTGATGTGCGAACAAGACTTGAGTTTAAGTGAATGAGTGGGGTGCCTGGAACATTCCAGGATGAGGTCACAGGCTGGACCTTTTGTTAAGGTTCACATGGGATGTCAGGGACATTTGCTGCAACCCTGAGCCTGGGAATTATGCACAAAGGGTATCGTGGGTGTAGGATGTCTGCTGGATGAGAGGATGAGAAGCTCCTGGGAAATTTGTGAGTCTGATGCAGTACAACATATGTAGACATTCTCCTTCCCTTGTTGCTCACATGTGTCCCTGAGGCCACAGCTTCCCCCAGAGCCCTCAGGTGGTGGCTGTTTTTCTTGCACACACCTCCTACTCCTTGAGGGGAGGTAGGCATGCTGCTGGCTCATACTTAATACTTCCCATCCTTCCCCTCCCCCCCCCATGCCCTGCCCACGCTCTGGATCCCCGTCATCTCTCCATCACCCACTACTCCACCTTGTAATTCATCCCTGATGATTTAATGGCTGACTCACCATCAATACTTGGATGTCTAGTAAGCAATTCAAATTTACCAGGTTCAAAACTGAACTTCTGGGGCACCTGGGCACATGTTATATAAGGTACTCTGCCTGGTTGGCATATGGGTGAATACAAATGTAAAAACTCGTTAGCTGTATGCGGAAGCTTTGCATATTTTACTGTATGTAAAATATACATACTCCAAAAAGAAATTAAAAATATGTATGTATTCAGAATCTAGGCTTAGCCCTCAGACCTTCCGGGTCTCTTTCCTGTTGCAGTGACTTGAAGGAGGATTGTTTTCTTTTGTTCATCCTCCATGTTCAAAGCATAAGTAAGTCTCATCAGCTCTACTGTCAAAAACATCTAGAATGTGTTCCCTTTGTTCAGTCTCCACTTCTAACTCTCCAAATGCAAGTCATGATCACCTGTCACTGAACAATGAAGTAGCTTTGTTCCTTTTGATGACTGCCTTGCAGTCCTCATATACTGTATGTCATGAGCTGAATGGCGGCTCAAAGATATGTGTGTGTCTTAATGCCTGGAACCTTCTTAGTCGGCCTGTGCTGCCATAACAAAACACCACAGACAGGTGGTGTAAGCAACCGGAATTTATTTCTCACAGCTCTCAAAGCTAGGAAGTCCAAAATCAAGATGCCAGCGAGGTAGGTTTCATCAAGGGGGCTCTTGGTTCTGGGTGGCCGTTTATTTGCTGCGTGCTCACATGATCTCTTCTCGATGTGCACCTGCAGGAGAGAGTGAGCAAGATTTCCCGGTGTGTCTCCTCATAAGGGCACTCTCCTCCCACGAGGGCTCTGCTCTCATCTAACACTAATTACCTCCCAAAGGCCTCACCTGCAAATACCATCACATGCTGAGGGTGGCTAGGGTTTCAACGTATGGATTTGTGGGCTCAGGAGTATGACATTCAGTCCGCAACAAGCCTGTAAATATTCCCTTATTGGGAAAAAGGGACTTGTAGATGTGGTTACATTAAGGATCTTGGGATGTGGAGGGCATCCTGAATTATCCTTGGGTCCTAAACGTAATCACATGGGTCCTTGTAAGGGGGACGCAAAAGATTTTACACAGACACATACAGGGAAGGCACATGTGGAGATGAAGCAGAGAGAGATGTGGCCGCAAACCAAGAAATGCTGATGGCCACCAGAAACTGCAAGAGGCAGGAATGGACTCTCCCCGAGAGCCTGTGGAGGGGATCCTGGTCCTGTGGACATGTTGTTTTCAGACTTCTGGCCTCCAGCTGTGAGAGAATAAATATCTGTTGTTTTTAGACACCCGATTATGGCAATTTGTTACAGCAGCCCCTGGAAACGAATGCCCTGTACTGTGATTTGTGTGAGCATCCCTGGTTGATGGACATGTAGGTTACTGTAAAGTTTCAGTGTTCAAAGTTACTCTGTTTCAAATGTTGCAGTGAACGTTCTTGCCCATCATCTTACAGGTGCACAAACTTTTCTATTGGAGAAAATCCTAGGAATGGAATTACTGGGAATTAATGGGCATGAGAATGTAAAGTTTTGGTAAGTGGAGGGGGCCCGGGCTCTTTAAAAAAGCTGCTCCTATGTTATGCACTTTCACAGACATTTTGGTATTATTATTGTGTGCTCTGCTTACAGATTAGGAAGTTGAGGCCCAGAGAGCTTAAATCTTTGCCCTAAGTTATTCATTTGGGAAATGGCTATGTTAGGCTATAAATCCTGTATCTCTGACCTTTTGTTTAAGATGATGAATGTAAATCACTTACATCGTATTTGGCACTGACTCAATATTGACTGGATTTTTTTTCAAAGTATGTTATGAAAGTATCATGTATGATGAAATCAATGCGTATTTATTGAGCACTTACTATGGACAACACATAGGGCACAATGCTGGAGGTACATCCATGAATAAGTCCAATTTGATCCCTGTTGTCCCAGAGCTTATATTCCATCTGAGGAGACAGATTTTGGTCTAATATTCCAAATATGATGAGTTTATGGTGGAGAAGTACCAAAGTGAGGAGGCATTTAGGGGTAGGGAGCCTTGTCACCCCTTGTGCTTTATGGGTGAGGCAAGTTTGGCTCTCCCCACTGGCTTCTAGCAATCTTCAAACATCCACATTAAGTAGAACAGTCCTGAGAAATGGTGATTTGTCACTATCAGGCCTTGGGGGCCTTTCCTGGGGTCTAAATCAAATTCAGAAGCTGAAGAGCCAGCCCTGAGTTTAGTGTGGATTTTACAGGTCAGTGAGGCTGAACAGCAGCTCCCCAGCTGGTGATAAATGTGTTGAGATCTCTCTCTGGCTCCGCCAAGGCCACTGTCAACTCAGTGTCTTCATTTCCCCAGACTGTCATGGAGAGGCTGCAAATAGTCATCAAGCTGCATTCCTATCATCCGCCAGGGGTCTTTAGGAGAATTCTGGGAGACTGGGCGCCTGCTTCTGGCCTGGGTCCAGGGTAATCTGGGGTATCCTCTATCCTGGGAAGTGGCTGAAGTAGGAGGAGATGAGGGTGAATTCCTAAGAGCAGGGACCACGTATTACCATTCCTGTGTCCCTGCAGCAAGAATTGTGCTCAGCACAAATACATATCTGTTGAATGACCTGAAGATGGGCTTGTCAGAGAGAAAAGAGAGCAGAGTCCTTTGAGAGGAGAGGGTGTGTGGTGGGTGGGGGGTTTTGGAGGTTTGGATGAATCTTTGGTAGTGAGAAATGTGCTGGCAAGGTATGGGGAGAGCTGGTGTGTCAGACAAAAGGGCCCTTTGATGAGTGTTTCAGTAGATCATGAATCGGATCCTCATTATTTCTGACCAAGAGATGGACTGGCATCGTTTGTTTGCCGGACTGACTTTCTTCAAAATCTGCAGTGCTCCAGGCATGGTCACGGGGTCACTCTTTGATTGGGGTTATGCTCAGGCCAGTTTTGGCTTCTAATAACAGCTGGCCTTGACCATTCTGAGGTCTGCCCTGGAATTGTGGGTGGTCTTGAACTCTTTTGCCCAGTAATTTCAATTGCTAACACATAGCAAGAGCTTAGTAAGTGCCAGGTATTTCTAGGCTTATTAATGCTCATGGCAGTCAGTATTTCAAGGTAGTTATTATTATTATTATTTGCACTTTATAGGGGAAGAAACTGATGAGAGATTAAGCATCTGGCCCAAGGTCACACAGGTGGTAGATGGTATAGGGGTGAGGTATGCACTGAAGCAGCCTGATTCCAGAACCAGAGCTCTCCACCTCTTCTATGTAGCTCTCTGGGCCCTTGCTTCTCATGCTGCCACGGGAGCTCAGTATTCTGTTGTGAAACGAGAAGACAAATTTCCCATCCTTTCTATACTTGAGTTGAGGTTTAACATCACTATTTCTTAAAGCTCTTTTCCCCCCTGGCGCACACACACACACACACACACACACACACACACACACACACACATCCCATCATTTGGCTCATGCTTAGTTCCAGCTGGTGCATGTTCCCGAAACTTCCTGCCTCCCCCCGCCCCCACCCCAGATTTTATTGTTAAGTCTCCTTTGGGCCAGTGTCCTTTTCCTTTTATGATGAAATTTCTCTCAGGACCTACCCCAACCCTCCTTAAAACCGGGTTTCCATGACCTGCTCCCCTTTGTCCACCTTTCTGCCAGACAATGTTTGAACATGTTATAAATCCCAACTACGGACAGGATTCATGTTCCCCCTCCCCCGTCTTCTATTTTAGTTGGATGTAAATAAATACTTGGGGGAACGAGCATTACTCATCTCCACAGGCAGAAGTCTGTAAATCTGAGCCCTGACCCTGCTGGGTTCCCCATGAGATTTTAAATAAGTTGTATGTCACACTGTAAGCAGCCTCCGAGTGGAGTTATTAACAATGCACGTGTTTTTGTAAATAACAACGAGCATCAGTGTGGATGTTTGAGGGGGAACGTCAGGCTTCCTAAGGAAAGTATGGCAGACCCCGGTGTACCCAGTACCCAATACTTACCTTCCTTCTTGATAGTGGAGCATTTCATGTTTACGCAGGTGGTGGTATGCCTATTTCAAGGCTATGAGTCATGGCGAGTGGGAACCAGTGTGACATTCTTATCCCTCACTTTGCCAGAGTGCCTTGCAGGTAGAAGTGACACAAATCAGGTCAATGGAACCTAAATGGAAGTCTGCTGTGAGTACTTCTGGGAACAAGGGTGTCTCCCGTAAGAGGGAAAACACACAGCTGGCACCGTCTCTCCCCCCTTTTCTGCTTGGATGCGGTGTCTTCAGATGCAGGGGCGACTGTGAGACTGTTAAGTGATAAACACTGGTGCTAAGACTGGCCAGTGGCCCTGGGTCCCTCATGACTGAAGAGCAGCCACCTACTTTGACATCTCATTAAGAGATATCCTGCCCCCCTCTTTTTTGGTCTAAGCCACAGTTAAGATTTTTCTGTTACTTGCAGCCAAATGCATTCTGAGCTGATACAGAAGTGATTTCTTTTTCTTTCTTCTTAACAAATAATAAATGCTCATTTTAGAAAAACTTAAAAATGGATAAGCAAAAAAAAATCTGTAATCACCATTGACATCCTTTTGAAGCTTTTCTATGATTAAAAAATATTTAGCGAGGGGCACCTGGGTGGCTCAGTTGGTTAAGCGTCCAACTCTTGATTTTGGCTCAGGTCATGACCTCATGATGGTGAGATCAAGCCCTGTATTGGACTCTGTGCTGGATGTGGAGACTGGTTAAGATTCTCTCTCTTTCATTCTCAAAAAAATTATTTAGGAACATTTATTGAGTGTGCCTATAATGACAAGCACGTGTTAAGTATTTTACTTCCTTTATTCCATTTTATTTTCAAAATAATCTATTAGATATGAATTGTTACAATTCAGAAAAAATATGCACCTGTCCCTCTAAATTTCCCTCTCCTTATTAAAGTTAACCGTTGTTATTGATTCATTCTTATGATACCAGATATTTTTCCTATGCAATTACATACACACTGAGAAGGTTTTTGTATTTTGCATAATAATTAGATCATACCAGGCATGTAGTTCTTTAACTTGCTTTTTGTACTTACTGATTTTTCTTGGAGATTTTCCTGCATCAGTTCAAATAGATCTATCTCAAAATTCTCAACAGCCTGTGTAGTAAGTAAGGCAGCTCTTTCTAAGGGTCAGAACTGCCCTGAGATGGAGTGGGCAGCTTGACAGCTAATGATCAACCTGTTCCTGGAGGAATCCAAGTAGAACTATCATAACCACTTAGAGAGAGGTTACATCAGAAGGTAGGTGGGACTGTGGTGGCCATTCAGGGACATACTTACCCCGAGATCTTATGACTCTCTGGCTTGACAATCTGTATTTAGTGACAAGGAAAGAAGTTTCTTAGTTTGGGGGGTAACATAGAATAGTGGCTAAAAACACAATTTGCTGGGTATGTGTGACCCAGAATAAGTCATTTTACCTCTGTGAGCCTCAGTTACTTCGTAAGCAAAATAAGGTATTAGGTACACCTGGTCCCATGGTGGCCCTTGCTGCAGATTTGAATCACCTGGGAGGCTTTTTATTTTTATTTATTTATTTTTTTACAAATAGTTTATTGTCAAGTTGGTTTCCATATAACACCCAGTGCTCATCTCCACAGGTGCCCTCCTCCATGCCCATCACCCCCCTCCCCCCAACACCCATCAGTCCTCAGTTTGTTCTTAGCATTCAAGAGTCTCTCATGGTTTGCCTCCTTCCCTTTCCTCCACTATTTACCCCCTTCTTCTCCCCCATGGTCCTCCGTTAAGCTCCTCCTAATCCTCCTACACATGCAAAAATATGATATTTGTCCTTCTCTGCCTGACTTATTTCACTCAGCATAACACCCTCAAGGTCCATCCATGTTGCTACACATGGCCACATTTCATTCTTTCTCATTGCCATGTAGTATTCCATTGTATAGATAAACCACATCTTTTTGATCCATTTGTCCGTTGATGGACACTTAGGCTCTTTCCATGTTTTAGCTATTGTTGAGAGTGCTGCTATGAACACTGGGGTACATGTGCCCCTATGCATCAGCATTTCTGTATCCCTTGGGTAAATTCCTAGCAGCGCTATTGCTGGGTCATAGGGGAGTTCTATTGTTAGTTTCCTTAGGAACCTCTACACTGTTTTCCAGAGGAGCTGTACCAGTTTACATTCCCACCAACAGTGTAGGAGGGTGCCCGTTTCTCCACATCCTCGCCAGCATCTAGAGTCCTCTGATTTGCTCATTTTAGCCCCTCTGACTGGCGTGAGGTGGTATCTCAGTGTGTTTTTGATTTGTATTTCCCTGATGAGGAGGGATGCTGAGCATCGTTTCATGTGACCTGGGAGGCTTTTTTTTTTTTAATATTTTTTTATTTATTTCTAGGAGAGAGAGAGAGACAGCATGAACAGGAGAGGGTCAGAGAGAGAGGGAGATACAGACTCCGAAATAGGCTCCAGGCTCTGAGCTGGCTGTCAGCACAGAGCCTGACGCGGGGCTCGAACCCACGAACCGCAAGATCATGACCTAAGCGAAAGTCGGACGCTTAACCGACTAAGCCACCCAGGCGCCCCAACCTGGGAGGCTTTTTAATCTGCATGCAACAAATGGATCAACTGAAAACAAATATTTGAGAATGGAGCCTGGGTGTCCTTCACCAGAAGAGAAAAACCCCAGATGATTCTAGTACAAAGTTAAGAGTGGAAAGCCATAGACCTGGTCTAGTGTGTGGGTCACCTGGAAGTCATAGTTAATTGCATCAGAAGCCTCTGCGGATAAGCAGTATCTGTGTCACGGATGAGAAAACTGAGGCAGGGAGAGAAACGAATGGACTTGGCTCAGGAGGTAAGGCCAAGATTTCCCACCCAACTTGAGGGTCTTCTCATTGATTATGATAATGCTACTAATTCTTGGAATCACCTGGAGGAACTTTTTACAAATCCCGATGCCCAGGCCATGTCTCAGACAGTTCATGTGAGACCCAGGCATGAATCCTTTCTAAAATGTGCAGCTGATTCTTCTCTGTAATCAAGGCTGACAGCCTCTGGTGTAGACACAGTGAATAAAGCACTTGTCATACTCCTTCGACAGGTGAATGACCCTTGCTATTAGGATTGCTTATCTCTTAGAGAGGAAATGCAGCAGTCTGGTTGATTGTATGAGCTTTGGAATCAACCAGACCTGGCTGGGATAATTCTGAGATTATTCTGGTGCTTTCTACCTGAAAGGCCTGGGCTATGAGCCTCAGCTGCATGGTCTATAAAATGGGAATAAAAATATATGCCTATAAGAATATTTGAAATGCACTGTGCTCAGGGTTGAGCAAACAGTAGGTACTACAATGTTTCTGGTAGTAATTCATAACAGTTGAGCCAAGTCCATTGATTTTTCAAAGCCTCTGTATTTTCACCTGTGACATGGACACTGTTTATCTTAGAAGCTTCTAATGAAATGGAGTGCATGATATATACAAAACTGCACAAAGTATATGTTTAATAAACAAGTACTTCAGTGATGACATATACACAGGAGAGACTCAACTATCCCTCGGGTTTCCCCATCAAATACATCTAGTTTTAAATCTGAGATCGTAGTCGGGCTACATTTAATCAAAAGATGTGATTCTGTGGCCTGAATAGTGTTTATAGAAATACAAATATTTAATACACCTTATTTGTAGAAGAGTTTCAGATTTGCCAACACAATTGAGTAGGAAGTACAGAGAGTTCCCATAGACTCCCTGCCCCTATCCATGCAGACACCCCCCACCCCCGCTTCATCCACATCCCCACGAGAGGGTGCACTTATTATAGTCGATGAACCTGCACTAACACATTGTCATCACCTAAAGACCATAGTTTGCTTTCAGGTTCACTCTTGGTGTGCTGTATCTGGTGGGTCTGGACCATTATAATGTCGTGCAGAGTAGTTTCCCTGCCCTAAAGATCCTCTGTGTTCTAGCTATTCATCCTCTCTTCATCCAGATCTCTGACACCACTCATCTTTTCAACGAGTGTTTATATTTAAAATTTGGGGCCATTTCTCTAAGAATTGGGAGCTTGCATGTATATTTCAGTTTCTCTTGAAATATGGAGAGATTGGATAGTAATTGTGCTCAAATCCACAGGGTATACTTTTTAAAGCTCAGTAGTAGCATTTAGATGACATCAGACTTCAGTCAGATTCCATGCCCCTTTTTATAAAAGAAAAAAATGTTTTATAACAGGCTCTTTACTATCCAGAAATGAATTTCACAGATAGTAGAATCTATATATATACACATAACTTCAAGAAATCAATATAATGTCCTAACAATGTTATAGCTGAGAATAAAGTAAAGAGTCTATAATAAGATAGTATATATTTCAATATGTAAATGCTTAGATATGACTCTACTATAAAACATAATGATATAGCCAGATAATTGCTTCTATATATAATCACTGTGACTTGTCACAGCTACGAAGGCAAACTTGCACAGACAACAAAAAATACCACATGCAACGTTGCCACCCACGACCCAGTTTCCTGAAATGGTGCACTTTGGTGAAGTTCTGAACAAAGCAAAGAACAGCCTTTGCTCAAAGTACCCAGTAGTTATGTTCCTTTAAAATTCAGTACATGCTTGAACCATGCAGGAAATAATTCTGTGTTTTCATGTTCAAAGAAGTTAGAGATTGGCTCATGTGATGATGTTTGTTTTTCATGGAGTAAGTGTCTGGGAGGACATTAATGTGCAAGCCTGGTGGCAATCTAAAACATGCCCCCAACCCACCACCACATTTCCAGATGCTTCACTAGGGGAAGCACCACTCCCACTGAGAACTTGTGCTTCCAGACAAAGGGTACCGTGGGGCTCCAGGAGTTTTGTGGGGCCACGTTGCTAGAGCTGTTTAACCAGACCTTACGTTTCCACTTACCAATTGCTTGCAGTGGGAGGGTTGTGCATTTGTTTGCTTTTGTTTTCATTTTTTGTTTTTTAAAATTTGGGATTCTAGAGAGCTTTTTATATTATTCCATCTGCTTCACCCAAAGTATTTATTATTATTATTTTAATGTTTATTTGGTTTTGAGACAGAGAGACAGAGTGTGAGCAGGGGAAGAGCAGAGAGAGAGGGAGACACAGAATCCGAAGCAGGCTCAGACTCCACACTGTCAGCATAGCGCCTGACGCAGGTCTTGAACTCACAAACCAGGAGATCATGACCTCAGCCGAAGTCAGATGCTTCACCAACTGAGTCACCCAGGCACTTCTGTTTGCTTTTGTTTTTAACGACGAAAGACATTTCTATGGGTGGAAAGAACTTTGTCCTCTGGAGTTAACTGGGGGAGCAGGGATTTATTGTCCCTCAGCAAGGAAAGCCATAAAAATAAAAGATCTGTCACAAAGGGCAGTTTTTTACATAACAGTTGTTCAATCATAATAGCTGCAATGGCTCGTTCTCTTTTAATTTTTAGTGAGATGTGATTGACATATGACATTGTGTAAGTCTATGGTGCAGATTTGATACATTTATATATGTCCCCCCACCCTGCTCTGCCTTCTTGTTTTCCTATAGCATTTTTCACCTTCAGAAATACTAGATAACGTACTTATTTAGTAGGATTATTGCATGTCTCCTTCCTTGTATGTAAGCAACTCAGGGACAGGATTCTTCTGTGTTGCTCATCGATATGCATCTGGATGTCGTGTGCCCAGAACGGCACCTGTCACACGTGGCAGATAGTTCGTAAGTGTTTATTGGGTGAATGTGTACATTTCATGCATTCTCCCATCACCCTCCTGGTGAAGCTGCTGTAATTTCCGCTGTACGTTGAGGGAACGGAGGGTCAGACATGTACAGAGGTCTGCCTGAGTAACACAGCGAATGGCTGAGCAGCGTTTGGGCCTGGTATCCTGACTCCCCTGCCTTCCTTGTGCGATTGTGGAAGCTTGTTGGGGTGTTTATGGGCACAGGAGCTGAGGTCAGACTGCTAGGGATCAAGGCCTGGGTCAGACTGGTCCAAGCTGAGTGGTTATTTACTCTGCATGACTTATAGGATTGGTTTAGGCCTGTTTCCAAACCTCTAAAAATAAAATAAAAAGACTAACTCATTAAACATGGTATGATCAACTTGGGAGCGCCATTAACTCCTTCAGCTCAGCATTGAATATGAGGCCAGGTCTTGGCTGTTCTACCTTCAGAGTATGCCAGAACACCCATCAAATCTGTCCCCTTTTCTCCATGTTCACGTGAGGCACTCTGGCCTCTGCTTCTACTCCTTGCCTATGAATCATCCTCTACACACCAGCCAGAGTCATATATATATATATATATTTTATAAATCAGATCATGTTATTTCCATGCTTAACACCCTTCATTACCTTTCCATCAGCCTTAGGATAAAATTTGGCCTCCTTACTTGCCCTACATAGCACAGCATGCCCTGGGCCCCGCTATGCTCCCAGGCCTCACCGCTTTCCTCCCTCCCTCAATACACACCAGTTCCTCTGGCCTCTGTCACTGTCTAGGACCCACCAGAATTTTCTGCCACAGGGCCTTTGCACTTGCTGCTTCCTCTAGCCAGAATACTCTTTCTTTGTCATTTATAGCTTGGCTCAGATACAACCTCCTCGGAAGACTTCTGCAACACAATAATGCTTGGTGATGGTGGTGGGCATCATAGCAGGTGATGGGATTGTCCACTTCACCTTCCCAGCCACTTTCTAAGCATCTCAGATCCATTCAGTATCTCCACATCATGTGTAGAGTCCCATCCAACTAGGGCATTACACCTTAGTCAGGTGGCAGTTTGGCTCCACGTCTGCCTACAAACGAAACTGCTCCGTCTCTCCCCTGCCAGAGAGCCTGTCTTGTTTCGCTGATGTTCTGCTCAGTGGTTGGTCATTTTAATACCTGTTTAATCAGAAGTCAGTTAAACATGCATTTAGCTTCTCAGTGAATCCAGTCTAGGGCAGGTAAGGTGGAGCTTGGTGCCCCTGGCAGGGTGCTCTGGCACAGATTCAGGTGAAGGGGGTCACCTGATGTGAGGGACCACCCAAGACCCGAGGGGACCCAGCAACAGACTCTGCTCTGTGTCAGGTCATCTGGACAGAGGCAGCCTCCCCTGCTGCATCATTTCCAACGATTCTCCCAGATGTGCCCTGGTCCTCGGCTGCTCTGCAGTCAGCGCTGTGTATTCTGCCTGGAAGGCTTCCCCTTCTACTCACCTGGAAAATGTCTTTGCCGGCTCCAAGGTTCAGCTCAAGAGCCACCTCCTCCTGGAAGCCTTCCAGGGCCTTCAGCTGCATTCCTATATGCACTTCCTTAGTTCTTTTTACGTGCCTTTGCTAGTCTAGCATTTAATCTTATTATAAAATAAGTCCTCCCATTTATTTATTCGTTCATCACATTTATACTGAACATTTGTTATGTGCCAGGCAGTGTTCTAGAACAGTGTTTCTCAATAGTGTTTTTGGAGAGCTGCCTGCTTCAGAATCCACTGCACCCCATAACACGCTCCTCCTTGCTTTGACTGTACCCTGTGATGGGCTCCTCCTTGCTCTCTGCCTCAGCCACACAGATCACTTTCCGTCCCTGCTACTTCTGTGTTCCCTCCTGCCACAGGACCCTTACATATGCTGTTCCCTTTACTTGAAATGGCTTTCCTTCCTTTCCTCATGTTGATAATCACTACTATTACCCATACCCTGGCTCCGTCATCACCTCCTCAGAAAAGCCTTCCCTGACCTGCTTCCCATGTTCCTCCCATGTGGCCCTCTGAGCACCAACATCACTCCTTCTAAGCACATGTATAGGCCCAATTACACATGTGCATGACCCTGAGATTAATATCTGCATCCCTTGCTAAACTGGGTTCCATGAGGTCTCACTATGTTCTCGGCACCTTAGTGCATGACAATAAAGAAGAAATGAGCAAAGAAACCCCGACTTGACTTCTCTGTGCCTACAGCACATTTGTGTGTGACAAAATTAAGCTGTTGGAAGAGTGATAGAAGGCCTACAGAAGACCAAGGGCTTGACCTTTCCCCTGGTAATATGACAGTAAGATTGGTACAGGGCCAGGACTGGAGTGTAGACAACCTAGATTCCAGTCTGAACCTGTTAGCTGTGTGGTATTGGGCAAGGCAGTCTATGTTCATGAGCCTTAGTGTCCTCATCTGCAGAATGGGTTGATAATACCTACTTCACAGGGTCATTGGATTAATACATGCTAATGTTTATGGAGCATTAACCACATGCTCACCCCACCCTTATAATAACCCTTCAAAAACAATACTACTAATAATCTAATCCCTGTTTTACAGATAAGGAAACTGAGGCCCAAGTTCATATAAGCAGTGAGTGGTAGAGCCAGGGTTTAAGGCAGTCTGGATCTAGAGCCTGTGCGTGTAATCACTGAGCTTAACTATCAGGTGGCCTCAGCATGTCTCATTTTGTCCAATAAAGCACTTAGCACAGCACCTGGTACATATAAGCACTCACTAAATGTGGTTTTCTCTTCTTCTGATTGTCTCCTTGGCTTGAATTGGGGGTAAGAAAGGGCTGCCCTGGCATTAATTCATGGCCTGGCTCAGTCCAGGAGATAAGGTAAGGACTGAGCAGTGAACCTCAGCCTTTGAGAAGCTTGGCACGCTCCTATCAGCCTCTTGGCCCCACACCGAAAGGCATTTTGATAGGTATCTTTATTACCAACATGAAAGAGACCCTTTTGTGCTTGGAGATGGGCTCCCAGAGCCTGGCTTTCCTGCTGTCTTTACTGGTAACCTGGAGTGGGGCCTTTAACCCTTTCTCCTTCAGCACTTCTGTGACCCTTTTTCCTTCATCTCGGCAGGTACTTGTTGAGCATCTACTTCATGCATAGCACAATGCTAGGCATCATGAGGGATGTAAAAGAAATGGTGGATGCAGCCAGGGCCCACCAGGAGAGACGAGTCTTACAGGGTGGGCTTTGGACTCAGGTCGACCTGGAAACTTCAGACACGTGGCTCACCCTCACAAAACCCTTTTCCTCATCTGTAAAAGAAAGATGGTAACAGTATCTTCTTCAAAGTCTTGTCACGTGCTAACCTGTACAGTGCTCAATTCAAAGAAGGACTGAATGGTAACAAGTTAAATTTCACTTGTATTATTGGAGAGAAATCACTGCAATGAGTTATTTCAGGGACTTTTATTGATGAGAGCATGGGTGTGTGCCACTGTGTAGACTATGTATCTTTTACAGCATTTTCTTTGGTGATCACCAATTATCCTTCAAGAATTAACTCAATAATAAAAAAAAAAAAAAAAGAATTAACTCAATGAAATTTGATCACTTCCTTCTTTAAGTCAGGAAGGTGCCCAATAACCCTTCTCAACTTTGGGACTTTTCATATGATTGCAATTGTGGTAGTTGTTTATCTGTTTCAGCTACCAAACTATGACCATCTTCTTTTTTTTTTTTTTTTAATATTTTTATTTATTTCTAGGAGAGAGAGACAGAGACAGCGTGAGCAGGGAGGTCAGAGAGAGGAGACACAGACTCCGAAATAGGCTCCAGGCTCTGAGCTGGCAGTCAGCACAGAGCCCGACGCGGGGCTCGAACTCACGAACTGCGAGATCATGACCTAGCGAAAGTCGGACGCTCAACCAACTAAGCCACCCAGGCCCCCCAACTATGACCATCTTCTTGAGGGTAAAGATTGTTTCTTAATTCTGTCTGTATCAACTAGCACTGAGTAGGATGCTAAATAAATGATAGCTGATCTTAAAAAAAAAAGTAAAACAAACAATCAAAGAGTGACTGAATGGAATTGCTAAATAAGTGTTAGCCATGAGGGGGATAGTGGTGGCAGTACTGAGGAGGATGGTGATGATGGGGATGGACAGTGATGGTAATTGTGATGCAGAAGGTGATGAGCATGATGAGAATGGTGGTGATGATTATGGTTATGATAGTGAATGTGATGATGGTGGTGATGAGGAGGATAAGGATGGTGATCATGATAAGCATGATAATGATAGTGATGGTGACAGTGGTGGTAATGATGAAGGTGGTGAGGATGGTGGTAAGGATGATGAGAGATGGTGATGATCATGATAGTGATGATGAAGATGATGACAGTGATGATGACAGTGATGAGAATGGAGATGACAATAGTGGTGGTAATGAGGATGGTGACAGTGATGATGAGGATGGTGATGACAGTGGTGATGGTGAGGAATAGTGATGATGGAATATTGATGCTAATGACAGTGATATAGTAATGATGATGGTGATGGTGATGATAAGGGTTAGGGATGGGATGGGGATAACGGGCATGTGGATGGATGATTTGATGGTGGTGGTGGAGATGACTATTGATGATGAAGCAAAGACCTTGAGTTAATCCCCAATTTGTTGATACTAGATTTCTGAAAAAACTTACATGAGTTAAGACCTAGGTTCGAATCTGAACTCCACCATGTTTTCAGCTGTGTGACTTTATTACACAGGTCTCTCTTAGCGTTAAGTGCTCCCTGTGTAAGATTTTCATGATTGTCCCTACCTCACTGAGGGGTGTCCTATCCAGATGGTGATGTGAGAGAGCACCAAGCAGAGCCAATGAGTATTCATTAAGTGGTATTTTTTCTGTCTCTTTCCTTTCCTTCTTCACAGAATCCCTCATTAAGTCGTAAGGTATAGCATATTCCAAGAAAAGAGTTTTGAACCTGAAATCTCTGCTTTCTCCTCAAAGCTCTTTTCTCCAAATAAGAGAGATCTTAGACTAGTTTAAGGAAACAGTGGGATTTGTTGAAAGTGACAGGGCTGTCTCAGGAGCCCGTGGGGGAATAGACGCAGCCAGGCCTTCCAGTACCCTGGCACCATGAACCAGAAAAGGTGTAAAACTAAAGCAAATTATCTCATTCTCTCCCTCAGTAGCCAGGCCTAGAGAGACCTAGGTCTCTGCCTCCTTGGTTACATGGAAGAAGATGGAATCCTTTTGGCTCCTGAATTTCTACTCTTCAGTTGAAATAGCGAACAGGGTCTGACTAGTTCCTTTAGTTTCACCCTAGGTTTCTGGGAGAGAGAATCTGATTGGTTGAGTTTGGTGAGCTTTCCTCCATGGTCCAACCGCCATTAGCTTGGAACTCGGGAGGGGGCATGGTTATGGCTTCCAAGGCTTAACCAGGTGTGGAGTGAAGCGTATTTTTAGAGAAGGATGAACACTAGACAAGTTGCCTACTACAGCCCAGCTAAGATTTACTGCACCCTTCCCGTGAGCCAGCCGCTGCGCTAAGTGCTGCCCATGTGTTGTTATTTGGTGCTCTCATTAGTCCTCTAAATTCGGTGCTGCTTTTATCCTCATTCCAAAAATGGGAAAACTGAGGCTCAGAGCAACAGAAACACGGCTGAAGTCAGACAGGAGGAAGTGGCAGAGTCGAATCCCGGCTTGTGCTGTAGTTTTCCCCAGGAGCTGCTTCCAGATCAATGTGTTCTTGCTCTTCGAATATTAGAGGACAAGAGGCTCCATCCCTTGGTGAAATGCCGACTGCCTGATGATGATTCTTATAAAGTTAGAGCACCTGAGTTTTGATCACTCAGGATTAGTCATGCTGGTCATATCCCGTATTCCAGAACTGTGTTGAGAAATGCAATTTGTAGCATCCCAGGTGGAAAATTTCTGATTCTCTCTGACGGAGGATGCCAAGGAGAATTGGTCTTCATCCTGGTGGAAACATACACATCAATTCTGAAAATGAAGGGAGGAAAATGAGGTCCTGGAAATTGATGGAAAGCTGGCTGTTTGGCATCTTGAAATTAACCAGGACTCTCCCTGTTGCTGGTTTCTTGGGCTCTGTCTATGGGTTTCTGAGACACATTTTTTTTAATCCTCCTGTCATTTCATTTGACCTGGAAAAGAATATAGATTGTTAGGTGCTTGGGCTGTAGAATTTACACAGAGGGAGAATTGACCCTGTGGGGACTGATGTGGCTGTTCACTCACCGACCACACAGTTTCATGTGCAGATGATGGACGTGTCCAGGACATTGGCCAGCACACAATGTGGACTCCGAACCTGTACATTTTCTTCTTTTGCTTTCCTTCAGAGCAAATCACATGTTGACTTTGGGAGGTTATTCGTTGCTACTGCCAACTAGCAGAGGGTGCTGTGAATGTAGTTGGTGCAAATTGAAGAGAGGTCATTCTAGGAAGAAGGAAGTAGTGCCATATAATGAAATATTGCACTGCATAGTAAATATATTGATTGTTTGTGGCTCCAGGGGCACATTCTTCCAGAGTTTCAGCCACTAGGTATTAAATACCTACTATGTACTTGACCCTGGGCTATATGCTGGTAAGAGTATAATAAACCAAATTATTCTCTCTCTCCACCAGGTATAGTGAAGCAGAGCCTACAGTTTATAAAGGTTAAAGGAGACAAGGATAATAAAAGCTATGAAGTAATAGCTATCATTTATCAAGTACTCACCTTGTGCCAAGCATTGTGCCAAATGCTTTTGTATGTTATCTCGTTTAAGCCATTCTTCAACTCCAGAAAGTAGGCATTCAACAGAAGAGGAGACTGAGGTTTAGAAAAAAAGGTTAAGTAAATATATTTTTGAATGGCACAATGAGGGGTTGCTTCAAAGTCTGTGTGTTAAGTGGCTTGGATGAGTATTTTTGGCAGTAGAGAGCTGTGAATATAGGGAATGAGGAAAAGTACCTATTCTTACATCTTGTTCCTTTAAGTGCCCTGGATGTTTAATGTTAAGCTATGTGCCTCTGAGCCTGTTGATTTAGGTTGCTTTAAAGGGATATCGGGTGTGTGAGAGCATAGGCAAAGCAGGGAAGCAAGGACACACACACACACACACACACACACCTTTGTTAGGCCCCTCAGATCAAGAACAGCATGGATGTTTGAAAAGAAATAATGATCTTACACACTTTCTTCCCCCAATAAACGTGGTCTGGGGCACTCCCATCCCCAACATTTGCACATGAATTCGATATTTAAGAGCCTGAACAATGCTTCACATTCATCTGGATATTAGTTACATATCTGTTTATTTACACCAGTCTTAGTCCCCCAAATATTCAAGGAGGCTTATAAGTATGCACAAAAAGCAGCAGAACAAAATAAATGAAAATTAAGATAAATAAGACAAAGGAGGGAAACAACCCAGGAAAATTAGATGGATTCAGGAAAGAGGCTAGTGCATGAATTATAAGGCAAGTGGCTTTCCTGGTCTGTAGACTTCCTGCAGCCATTGCAAAGAGGGAAATATGTCAGTTACAGAGTGCACAAGGTTCATAAGGCAGGAAAAAATCTGGTGGCTGAAGAGAGACACATCAATTATTGATTCTAAGATCAGGGAGGCATTTCTTCCCACTCCCAGAGCCTCATAGAGAAGACACTATGTAAAATAATGAGCAATATCCTCAACATTGTTCTTACATTAAATACAGTTTCATTGCACTGCTTCCTATTATGTCCCACCAAAGTGCAATTCAGAAAAGGAAGATGTTTCCTAGAGAGAGGAGGCAATATGATAAGATGCAAGGTGTCTGCTCCATTTTGACACAGGACGCTATTAAGATCATGTTGTTAGGGATATAAGGAGGCAGTAGCTCAGGAGATTATTATAATCATGAAGACTATACAGGTAGTGTGAATATCTAGGTCAGTGTTGGAAAGTGGGTTTAATCTTGCATGGCACCCCCAATCAATTAGTAGTGGCTTTATTCAATCAATGGGATGAAAAGGTGTGTCTGGGGTGAAAGTGTGCTGTAATTGATTAGGGATGTATTCCGAGTTAGGTACATCATTTATGCTGGAAATTTGCTGTTGGCATTTTTGCTAGGACTGTCATTGATGCTTGTTACAGATCCTGGCTCTGAGGGAGCTCACAGGTCACTGTAGTCACCATAGCCCATTGGGTCATGAGAGTTTTGTTCCTAATTGACCCTATGCAGATGGGTACCCTTATTTTGATATTCTTCCTAAATTAGCCAGATGTAGCATTCCCTGAAGCACTGGAGGAGAGTCCATAAATCCATGCTTGTGTGTACATCCCATTTTGCCTTCAGTTGTCTGGGACCACAGGAGAAACCTCAGTCACTGAACTTTATCCCATCACAACACAGAGTCAGGAAAAGGGTGGTTAGCAGAGTGCTTTGGGCAAAGGAAGTGGCTTAAGGAGAGCTGGGTTTCTGGAACTCAGATATCTCCCAGTTGGGAGGAACCCTTCCTTCTCCAGGGTTTTCATCCCAGCCACAGCAGTTTCCTGTTGTAGGGACTGCCTTTGGTGTGTTCACTGTCACAAATGGTCAGAATTGTACAGTCCTCAGGACCAATAGGAAGGACCCCTGGCTTTCTCCAGTCACCTCCCACAGCAGCATCCAGGAGAGAAAACCATGCTATTCAAGTACCAGAAGCCCTTAGGAAGAAATGCAGAATCATGGGCATTCATTCATTTATTCAACACTGTCTGTGCATCTACCACATGCCAGGGTAGTTATGTTTATTGAAAGATACAAATATAACTAAGATGTCTTCTCTGTTCCCCGTACTCAGAGCCTAACAGGGTAGATAGGTATAACTCCAGTGCAAAATGGCAAAGTGCTAAGGATAGGTTCAGTGTGAAAGGGGGAGAATAATGAAAAATAATAATGGTAGGCATTTACTTACCTGTGCTAGCACCGTGTGGAGTGAATACGTATGTATCATAGTAATATTACCGAGTATTCATAACAACCAATGAGTTAGGGATGCACTATAATTATTGCCATTCCCCAAATGAAGAAATTGAGGCTTTTGGTTGGAGGCGCTCAAGGTACCAAGCAGCAGAGCCAGTATTTGATGGCAAACTATTTTTAAGTGTTTTTTTTTTAAATGTTTATTTATTTTTGAGAGAGAGAGAGAAAGAGAGAATGAGCAGGGGAGGGGCAGAGAGAGAGGGAGACATAGAATCCAAACCAGGCTGCAGGCTCCAAGCTGTCAGCACAGAGCTTGATGTGGGGCTTAAACCCACGACCTGAGCTGAAGTCAGTCACTCAACTGACTGAGTGAGTCACCCCTGATGGCAAACCATCTTTAGAGACAGTGGTGGGACAGGCATAGAATAACCACTGTAGGCATTCTTGTTCACAAAGGGGAAATTGTGTGAAGGACACAAGGGTTACTGGCCCGTAGAAATTCTGAAACCCAGCTGGCCACAAGTTGCCAGTTCCTTGGTTCAGACACAGGGCTTGGGAGTAATTCTCTATGGCTCTTGGCTCCACCTTCTGGCTCCACCCTCTGAGTCATCCTTCGTTTTACATAAAGGGTGGTTGGTATGTGTTTGCAAGAAGAGTTTTCTCAGCTTGCCTCCTGCTTGAAGAAATTTGGTGATCTGAATGTCTCCTTTCACCTTGTACTCTCTTTTCCCCTTTCATTTCAAGATCACAGTGTTTCTTCAAATATAATCCCATTAAAAGCTTTGTATGACGCCATTGAATCTTACCTAGTTTAACCCCTTAGCACACGTGCACAAAGTATTGTGCGTTACATTGCAAAGTGAGCAACTTTGCCTGAAAGGGCAAAGGTGTCAGGGAAGAAGCCATAGAAAAAAGATAAGACCTTTTTTCTCTCCTTTTGTGATGTCTGGAGCAATTGGAGCCATCTTACAACCATGAGGGGAGAGTGAAGAGGCTGCAGACAGATTGATCCGAGACCTTTGCATATTTGATTTATGGAAACTATTCTGGACCGTCTGCCCCTGTACTTCTTTTCTATGAGAGGGGAACACACACACACACACACACACACACACACACACACGCCACCACCACCCTGTTTTTAAAGCCAAAACAGTACAGGTGAAAACATTCTGACTATTCACATTTTGTTTTCTTTAGGCTTGGCATGCTCTACCTACATGAACTTCTCTTGCCTGGCTAATTTCACTTTGCCTTATGAGACTCAGATCCATCCCTTTCCTGACCCTTCTTGAACATCTTCATCCCCCAGGGAGACAAGAGGCCCTTTCCTGTGCTCACTTTTCTTATAATACCTATCACAGTGCAGCAGCTCCTCAGATCTTTTCTATAGAAAGCCAGAGTTGAAATGAATAATAGTCATTATTAATAGTCATCTATTAGTCATTAGATGGTATCATAATTGGGAGATTCGTTATCTGTATAATCTTATCTGTTCCATAGAATGGGTCGTGTTTTTTTCATCTTTGTTCCAAAGCTCACTGGCTGACACATGGAAAGATCTTAAAACGTCTTTCAAATCGAAGGGCGGATGAAAATAGTGATTACACTAACTTCTCCCACAGCCAATACATGAGCTTTCTCCACTATTGTCCATGACCCCTAGAAGGAAAGAAAGGACCAGGGTTCCTGGTAGCTGAACTAAAGTCACTAACTGTCTACCTCTGGACTTCTTGTAATGTGATTAGAACACGTATTTATCTACTATTACTTGTGGTAGCCGGATACATCCTGAGCTAAAACAGAAGTGTGCTCTTTTCCTTTCTTATCTGTGACTAATAAATGTTCACCATAGAAATATTTTTTAAAAAATCTAACCCACATTGTAAAAGAGCCCTGTGAAGGAGTACAGAAACTAAAACTGATAGCAGGTGAGGCACTTACCTGTCCTCACTAAGTCTGGCCCCTCATCCATCATTTATGGCAGAAAGAAGATCTCTGGGCCCAGGCTTAGAGGTCAGGTGGGTAGTTGAAGAGGAGGGTCTGGGTTGAGACACATGACGTCCAATCCCTGACTCTACTACACACATTTGGGCAAATGGTTTACCTTCTCTTAGTTTCTAATTCCTCCTCGCAGATGGAGATCCCAATAGTGCTTACTTCATAAAGGTCTGTGGAATAACTAAGATGGTGCTTGTAAAACTCTTGGCCCATAGTAAGGAGGAAATAAATATTTGCACTTGTTATTAATGATTACTGTGTGTCTGATAAGGAGATAAAGGCTGGGGGATAGAGTTTTGAGCAGAGGTTTCTCTTGGGAGAGCTGCACTGTAACCCTCTCCTGAAGATACACAATACCCATAGAGAGCTCTGAGAGTTCCTGAAGTAAACTTATTTCTCTGCTAAAATAGGGAACATATTAAAAGTCTGAAGAAACAGTGTTGTAATAGATGGTCTAGAGCAATATTACTTGGGAGCTTGTTAGAAATGCAGGCTCTTATGTCCTACCCAAGACCTCTAGAATCAGAATCACCATTTCACAAGATTTCTAGGGAGCTACACTGGGAATATGAATCAGAGTCTTAGCTCTCAAGGGTCTCCAGATCTCATAGACCTGAATCCAGTAAAGCATAATGTTAAAAGAGGAGGCTAGATTGTTAGCTGCAGACTGTGAGTGTAGAGATGAGAAAAAGAATATGTACCTTGCAGATGCCTAGGAAGGCTTCCTGGAGGAGGTGAGCCTAACACTGAAAATCAGAGGTTAGGGATGGTGAGAATGGGTCCCGGGGAGGGCACTGAGAGTTTGCAGAGGAGAACAAAGGAAGGCTGGTCCAGGGTAGACTCTCAGGCTTGGATAGGTACACTGTGACCTCCACTCCCTGGGAAGGAGATTCTCCTCTGGCCTCTCAACCAATTAGCTAATTTAGAACCATCCTATGTTGGTCCTTTTGGGCTCAGATGCCCTTTGCAGACATGTCCAGGGGCTGCAAATGTTGTAGCTCTGAAGCCTCCACTTTGGCTCAGTGCAGAAAGTCCTTTGGTGCCAAGATACTCCTGACCCTGGGCTGAGAAGCCTTTTCTCTAGGTCGCTGCTGTTAAAGGCACCAGTGTGCAATTTGCATCATAACATTTACCATTTACTGAGCCCCTGCCATGTGCTGGCACTTTTCACATAATATCTCTGGTTTTCACAATGACTGATTGAGTATTAACTTTACTCAATAAACACAGCTAACCGGAGGCTTATCCTTTAGCCTTCCCAAACCCTCTGACCAATGCTGAGGAAGATAGGACAAAAGTCCTTCATGTGGGGCATCCTTAGCTATCTCCCTTGGCAACCATGAACTAAGTCCTAGCTCTTCAGAGCTCTCCAGGGCATTGTCCCCTTCTAACACTGTTTGAGGCTCAGTGGTGTTGAAACTTGGGACTGATCTGTCTTGGTGCTTTCTGTTATCTGTAACCTCATCTCTACTTTATTCTGGGTAAAAGAATAGTGAGGCGAGGGATGTTGTAGGTTTTTAGTGTCTTCCTAAATGTCATTAATTTGCGTCATTTTATTAGGAACCAGGTACTAAGAATCCCTTTAAAGGATTATTTGCAAGAGCTGTTGTCATTAGCATGCTGGTTTTAGGCTTCTGTTAAATAATGCCCTGGTGAGTGAGTTGGAGAGAGACATCACTGTGTACAGGAAAATGTGTTAATCAAGGGTACTGGTGCAGACAGAGTTGGATTGAGAAGCAGGTAATCAGGGCAGTGGTCCAGTTTCAAGAGGGGCTAAAACATCACTGGACAGAGAATAAGACGGAGAAAATTGTGTTGGCCAGAACATCTCTCAGAAAGATTCCAGCCCATGGTTGGAAGGAATACTTGGCCAAGTTGCTTTGATGGAGTTTGAGGGCAAACTGCCATGGTAGTAGAAACTCACTGAATTGCCTTCTGGGTAAGTGGGGTCACATTGCCTGGTGGAACTTTGCCTAGTGGAGCTGAGTTCCCCGAATGATTGGGAAGAGGCTTCAGTGATGTAAACAGGCCTCTTAATAAACTTGTTCACTTATTTATTCATTGCATTAATCATTCATTCAATCATGTGTGCAAGCCTTTATCAGGCTCCTAACTTGAGCCATGTACTGTTGGAGGTATTGAGGATAAAAAAAAAATGACCATAACAATAAGGTTCTGGTTCTCACAGGAACATTATAGTTGGGGTGGAGGCAGACAATAAACAAAGAAATGAACAAGCTTTGTAATTTCGGATTTCTCTAAGAGGTGGGCTGGCCAATGGCCTATGAGCTGTCCTTTTATGGAGACTGTCCAAACAGAGATGAAGATGAGTCCCTGAGCCAATCAGGTTCTTTCTCACGGGAATCTGAACTAGAGACATGGACAAAATTGGTCAGCGAGGAGCTTCGGGGAAAGCAATCATATCTGTCTCCTGTCTAGCCTACCACGGTCTATTGAAATAGCTTCCAGCATTTTGGAAGTACTGGAGAGGGCTTCAGCTCATCTCTCTCCTCCCTTTCTTACTCTACCTAGTGGAAGTGAATAGTGGATAGGTCTCCATGTGGTCCACTCCACTGCTTCTTCAAGTTCTGGTTACAGGGTTGTCCTTCTGGAAGGCTCTTGCTTGGCATAGCGTTCCCCATCCCTCCAGGGTCTCTTCTTGCCCAACAGGGATGGGGCAGCTTGGCAGGGGAGCATACTCTACTCCAGGAAGCTTCACCTGGGAAGGAATAGGATTCCTGTCTCTCATTACAAGTCTGTGCTGTGTTCTCCAGCCCCTCTTTACCACCTCTGAGGCTAGAACCTTCATACAAACTTGACTTGTGTGACTCTTTCTCATTTGGATCACAACCCTCAGGGGGAAGAGATGTGACTGGAAAGAAACTAGGACATCTCAGTGGAACTAGAAAATTGGACAAAGAGAGGCAGGAGACAGAGAGAGAGAGAGAGAGATGAGTCATGGTAGCAATAGATCTCTAGAGGGAAGATACAAGAACATTCTGCACTTCAGGGGGGTGACAAGATAACCCAGTCCCTAGGGCTGTTCCTAGAATCGGACCCACCTCCATATTCCCCATTATGCCCCTGCCTTGGTACGGTCTGCCTGGCTGGATGCTCTACAGTTCCCTAGAGATGCCTGTCTCTCTTCCTGTGGGTACCTCCTTGAAACAAGCTTCCTTACTTGTGTTAGCTTGAGTGAGTTTTTGGCAACCAAAGGAACCTAACACAGAATGAAAAGGCTTAATATACAGCCCTCCTCCATCCCTAGAGATTCTGTGTGCTTCAACCAACAAACATTTTTTGAAGCCCTCGCATATGCCAGGTCCTCTGCTAGACCTTGAGGATAAAAGACCTAATACTTATAGTGTTTTCTGTAACACAGATACTTTTCCACATACAGTGTAGCACACCTCTTCCTCATAATGCAATCCCATAAATAAAATTATTCCCACCTACAGGTGAAGAAACTGAGGCACAGAGAGTTTAAGTAACGTGCCCAAGCTCTTGCAGCTAGAGGGGTAGTGCATCTTCATTTGGATTCCCCCAGAAGCAGCCCCTGAGATGAGAATTTAAGTGCAGAGTAAGGGAATGGAGGTGAGGGAGTGGAGGAAGGCGGCTGTTGAAGACGCGTTATCAAGTACAGTTGTTAATTTTATGCGTCCACTAGGCTGGGCTAAGGGGAAGCCCAGATAAAGAGCGAAACATTAGTTCTGGGTGTGTCTGCGAGGGCGTTTCCAGAAAAGATCGGCATCTGAATCTATAGACTGAATAAAGATATGCTCACTAGTGTGGGTGAGCCTCATCCAACCCTTTGAGGGCACGAGCAGTGCAAAAATGTGGAGGAAGGGCGAATCTGCTGCCTTTCTGCTTGAGTGAGAACATCGACTTCTGTCCTTGGACATTGGCACTCCTGGTTCTTGGACTATTGGACACAAACTGAATTACACCCTCGGCTCTCCTGGGTGTGCGGCTTGTAGATGGCAGATGGTGGGGCTTTTCAGCCTCCATAATCATGTGAGCCTGTTCCTATAATAAATATCCTCATATAGATACAGACAGAGATTGATAGAGATGTATAGCTGTATCTATAGACTATTTCTATCCCTATCTATCTATAGACATAGATACACAGATCTATATCTATCTGTCCTGTTGGCTCTGTTTCTCTGGAGAACTCCGATATGTCAAGCCAGCTGCCCCTCTGGGCAAGTGGGGCTTGATCGCGCTGAGGAAGCTCCGGGAGCCCGGTGGAATGCACACTTCAGAGATACCCCACCCGAGAGATGAGAGCACTAAGGATCTCTGTACCCATTTGGTTGAGTGCTGCTCCTGGGTGAGGGTGCGGGAGTCCGGAGGGGAACACTTGTTCACTGGCATTTCTCGCCAGCCCTGCAGGCAGCAGAGCACACTCTGGGATGAGACAAAGGCCCTCAGCTGAAGACATGCAGGTATTGGCAGGAGGAGGTGGTAAAGGGTGGGACGCCCGTGGCCGCTGCTTACAGGTGGACTTAGAATTTGAACCCAAGGGGCACGAGATCTGCACCCGCTACCACTTTGCTGCGTGAATAAGATTCTGCATTTCCCTTGAGGAGCTCAGTGTCAGGGAGCCAGGTAGGAGCCCAGCTTCCTCCTCGCAAGATGGTCGGTTCGGACTTTGACGGAGCGGGAAGGTGCAGCTGGGCAGGAGGAGGTGGAATCTGTGGGATCCGGTGAGGAAGCGGCCATGGGGCTGGGTCTTGAAGGATGAACAGGATGGGCTAGGGAGTGAGAAAGGTGCAGAGCAGAATATCCCAGCCTCAGCAGAAAGGTAAGAAGGGACACGGCAGTGTAGGGGCGTGGGGGTATGGCCAGAGCTGGTAAGAGCAGACAGGTGAGGTCAAAATGCAGGTTGGCACTGGAGCCGACAGAATGACAGCAATAGCGATGGCGTCAGTGCCGAGTACGTTACCCAAGGACTCACCCTGTGCCAGGATTTCCAGTAGATAATCTTGCTTAATGCTCCCCATCTCCAGCTGCAGACCACTCTTTGATTCCCTTTCTGCAGATGAGGAGGAGAGGCTCTGCAGGAGCACTGGTGATTTCTGAGGTCCTGCCACCAACAGGTGGCGCTCTCACAGCTTGAACCCAGATGGGCCGACCTGTGAGCTCACCTTCTTCCTCCTAACAGTAGTGATGCTCCCTTGAAGGGCCTTGTAGTTCATGAGAGAAATCTGAACATGGCCTTTTAAGGCAGGGAACTGATTTGAGAGACATCCCGGAGGTGGAGGCAAAAGACATTGTGACCAGCTAAATGTGGGGTGAGGATGGGTGACCCCTAGGTCCACAGGCATGTTCAGCACAGAGAGAGGAAGAAGATGTGGGGTTTAGAATTAGACCCATCTGGGGGCGCCTGGGTGGCTTAGTCGGTTAAGCATCCGACTTTCGCTTAGGTCATGATCTCACGGTTCGTGGGTTCGTGCCCCGTGTCGGGCTGTGTGCTGACTGCCAGCTCAGAGCCTGGAGCCTGTTTCAGTCTGTGACTCCCTCTCTCTCTGACCCTCCCCTGCTCACGCTGTCTCTCTCTTTCCTAGAAATAAATAAAAATATTAAAAAAAAAAAAAAAAAGAATTAGACCCATCTGTAATGTTGGTGTTTATTTGTTTTCAAATTATGTCTTGACCCAGTTTTGAGGCCCTGGCTAGAGGCTGCTCAGTTTCCCTTCTTGAGTAGATAATTAAGTTCACACTCCAACTAGTTCCCTTATTGGTCTTCATGTATGCCCCAGGGGTCACCAAGCACCTGCCCTAATCAACAGGGCCAGGTACCAGACAACTAGGGACAGCCTCTATGCCCCAGAGCCCACCACAAATTCTTCAAGCTAGCCAACCCACAGGGAGCCCAGGAAACCAAGATAACCCCATTCTCCTTGCCATATGGACGATGCCCCCTACAGCAGCCCTGTCTTGTTCCGTCCCTGGGCAGGGCCCTTATGTGGCCCTACGTGGTGGACTCCTCCCATTTGGAACTCTGCCTGTCATCTATCTGAGTGTCGGTATGTTGTGTCCTGCCATCAGGAGAATGGTGAAATCTGGGCTTGAATTCCTGGTTCTGCCTCTTAATCACTGAGTGATCCTGGGGAAATTGCCTCACCTCTCTGAACCTCAGTATTCTCATCCATGAAGTGGGGCCAATGATCCATGCTGTGAGTGGGCCAGGGAGAGGAGTAGATGAACTAATGCAGACAGAGTCTCTGGCATGGATTCACTCCTTTTAAAGGGCCATTTGGGCATTAGAAAGCAGGTCTGAGGAGGTGTTTGGGCCTGGGAGTCTGGTGTGGGCAGAAAGACTTCCTAATGACCTGGGAATCTCAGAAGAAGCGTGTCATATATTTCATCCATCAGGAAGACCCTGGCCACTTCCTGCCTTGTAAATACCAGCAAATGAGATTCTCCGGACAGCAGGGGATGTCTTGGGAACTCCAGGGACACCCTTAGATAAACAAATTAGCGATTTGTGCTGTGTGTGTCCATTGCTTTCTCGGCACCTGCACACATATGTCCTCTCAGCCCTCAAATTCCAGAACATAATTCAGTGTGCCTGTTCAACTTCAGAGATGCTTATGCTACAGGACAGGAAGCACGACACCTCCGAATGGCTGTGGAGGGGGGCCGAAGGACTGCAGATGAGAGCCTGGAGCCCCTCCACCTCCACCTCACTGTCCCCTTCCCCCACACAAGCTGTGGCAGGAGAGCCCCTTGAGAACATCAAAATGAAAAACACCAGCCTGTTTTCCACGCATGGGGGAAAGTCGATGTGTCCGGAATCAGCTATTTTGCAACCTGTTTGTCCAGGATCTTATATCTAAATTATGTTCCTCAAAATTTAATAAATGAGGTTTAATAGAATGCACTCAGGCGGCACTGATGAAATCTGTCGCGGAAAATATTACGATTTCATTGTTTTTATATAACCTCCTTGGAACCTGCTGCTTCTTATTTCTGTCCCTCCCCCTTTCCTTCCCATTTTCAGGTTTTTAAGCTTTTAGCTTAGCTGTGGAGCCCGGGGAGTCCCCCAGAGAGTGATTCTCTCTCTCTCTTTCTCTCCTCCATTACCCACAGCGAGGGGCTGGATGCTTTAGTCTACCCCTATGCCAGGAGTAAACAAAGTTGTAAACAAGTTGTTTTGAAAAATAGTTGGTTTCAGATGAAAAATTTCTGTATTCAATTTCTCCCGTACCTAGAAAGCCGCAGGAGCACATTTCCTCTGGGGGCTGACATTGGGTACTTCAGCCTCGGTATGGAACCAGTCACCAGTGTCTTGGCAATCCTGTGCTGGAAGGAAGAGACGAAATTATCTCTCAGCCACAGAGAGCCACCTGCTCTGTGCTAGGCACTGTGCTAACAGCTTTACTTGATGTTTGATCCTTAGGACAACCCTGTGACATAGGCCCTCTCATTGGCACTAGCTCCTAAAGGAGAAATGGGAGCTCAGAGAGGTTTAGTTACTTGATCTAAACATACAACAGCAGGTGGTGGGGGTAGGGTAGGATTTGAACTTAAGTCAGTCTCAATTATTCAAAGCCTTAGAACTTTTGCTGTTTTCCACTGTCTCATTTTACAGAGAGGGAAACTGAGGCTCAGGAAGGTGAAGCATACCTTGTGATTAAGAGCCTCGGTTCTGAGGTCAGATTCACTGTCTATCACCTTGAGCACATTACCCCCTCTGCTCCTCAATTTTTACATTTGTAAAATGGGTTGTTGTAAGGAATCAGACACAATCAGTATAACGGTGCTCACCTGCTTGTTACAGAGTAGATGCTCATTTAAGGTTTATTTTAAAAAGAAATGACTGGCTCAAGGTCAGTTAGAATGGCACGTGGCTGCAAGTGCCTGAAGACCTGGCAAATCTGTCAGGGGCCATGAAAAAGGAGACTTACTGTCAGTCTCAATATTTTATGCAGAAGCACATCTTTAGGGACCCAGCCTCCTTCTATCTTCCTGCTCTGCCACTTGCCATCTCATGGCATATGTTTCTACCTCATGGTTGCATAATGGCTGCTGCTGCACCTTCAAGCATCTTTTCCATGATCTGGGCAATAGGGGAAACCAAGACCCCGAAAAGGGAGCTGATAGACTCCTTGTCATGGAGACACAAGTGAGTGCCAGAGCCAGTTTTCTGACTTCCAGTCCAGCCTTTCTTTTGCGCCGAGCAATCTTGCCAATGAGGATTTTATGTTTACATAAATTGAAAGCCTCTGGTTTTAAACTCCAGACCTTATCTTCAAAGAAATAGGCCAGAGGATGTGACAGAGGCTGGAGGACAAAGTCATTTCAGGGGCAGTGCCGGCCTCAGGCAAAATCATTAGATAACCCTGCTCTGTCTTCCTGTTTCTCATACCCAGAGCCCTGTGGTGTCCCCTTAATGCCCCAGACCATCCTCCACCCCCACCCGCATTCTAGGGCCCCAGGGCCCAATCAAGTGTCATCCATTTCTGTCCTGTGTCCTCATCCTGTGGAGTTCTGCCTGCTGCTCTCTAAGCGGACACTCTTTTCACAAGGTATTCTCAGTCCTGCACCCCTTTAGGCATCAGTGACATTGAATGAATCAGTAAATGAGCTCATCTGATAAGTGAGCTTTGCAAATCCATAGGAAGGGCTCTCCTCTGAAACAGCATTTTAACAGGGGCCTTTTGCAGACACTTCCTTCATCTAAGGACTGATTCTGCTAAGGAAGGTTCTGATTCAGTGACAGGTGCCTGGGGTGGGGGAGATTTTGGGAAAGCTTCTATGGATTTTCAGAGTCTCCTGGTTAATTGCAATTTGTTGCCCTATTCTGGCCGGGAGGTTGGGACAAGATGTGTAGGGGCTTGCTCCCCAAGGGGCAACTGATCTGAAAAGGGGATTTGGGGTTAGGGTGGAGCTAGAGATGTTGCCTCCAATGGTCTCCAGGGCTGCGTGGGACCAAGGGGAGCTGATGTAAGGGTGGATGACAAGCTGGGAGACCTTAATGGATGATGCAGCCACACTGAGCACCCAGGTGAGTTGGGGGGTTGAGGTGCGGACTGATGTGGCTGTGCCTCTCACGATGGTATTGTGTATTTCCTTAAGTGTCCCCACCACTAGCCCATGGGAGGATTGTTACCTGCATACCCTCATTCCCGGCAGTTGCTCAGACACTTCTAGTGGGAGTCTTATCAGGAGAATCTGGGATATTTGGTGGAGTAGGATCTTTTAACTATTTCGCCATTTACTTCTTAATGTAGCAGTTGCCAGCAAGGGCTCTAGAATCTCCTCCCTTGGCTCAAATCCCTTTTACACCATTTACCGCATGGCCTCAGGGACAATTATAAAAATAATCTCTTCTGACTGTTGCAGGTTTGGAATGAGATAATATACATCTTTTAGCACTTAATACACACTACGTGTGTCATGTTGGTTTGTAATAGCGGCTAGCAATGCCTTCTTCTGTCACACAAGGTATATTACGCCAGAAACCGCTTTCCCCTCTATTTGCACCTATTGGTTTGCACTGGAGGCTTCCAGAATAAATAATTCCATCAGCCCCAATGATGGGTGTTCAGACATGGCTGGCACGCATACATGATGGTAGGTGGGGGGAAAAGAGGCTTAACGAAAAGAGATTGTAAAGTGACAAAGAGGTCTGTCCCAGTGAACCGACAGTAGGGAAAAAATTCAATGGGCGTCGTGACTCAGTCCCAACCAGAAGTCCTGGGAGTTGGAGGAAAGAGTAGTCCTGGGGAAAAACAAACAAAACAAAAACCCCAAGTGTGGCTCCTCTTAGTTTTGTCATCCTGACCTCGGCACTGTTGAAAGGAAAGGGCTGGGTAATAATGCAGAGGGGGCAGTGCTGGGGTCCCAAGCGTGGGGTCCTCCTGTGTGGCAGGGTTTGGGGTGCATTCTGCACAGCAGCGCCTGCCAGGTAGGGGACCTCTGAGCCCCACAGATGGGAGCAGTGCCGAGGCAGCAGTGGGGGAGAAGACAGCGTCTGCCTACAGTGCCAGATACAATGAGATGCCATCGCCTGGGGCCTCCCCAGCTTCTGGACTGGGACAGGGGCCTTGAAGAGGGTTGAAGGTCTTCCCCTTGCCAGGAGAGGGGGCTGCGGAGCTGGAGAACCTCAGATTTCGCCCACCCATGTGACTGTGTTTATACACGCCGGTTGCAGTCTCCGTGATGCTTAGATTCCCCCCCCCACCCCCCCGCCCCAGTACCACGCAGCATATCATTACAAGCAAAGTTAACACAGAACAGCCTGAGCAGAGAAATACCAGGGGGATTTATAGCAAAGGAATCACGGGGACAGCAGCGGGCTCAGCCTTGCTGCCTGAGGACACCAGGAGATGGATTGTGGCTCTAAAACCTTGTAACAACACCCAGCTGGTGGGGTCCCTTCACTTCTCTTTCTTCCTTGCTTGAAACTGCCTTTTCAGACCTCGCTGTCGACTCCCTTCCCCTAGCATCTCACTACAGGAAATCACAGCCCTCATCCAGCACGGGTGTTCTGTCTCTCACCAATTTTTAGCTGCTTCGAATATGAAGAGAAAGGGAAAAATGCAATTTAAAAAAAAATACATGGCTGTAACTGATTTATTAATAGCCCATAATGCTGGTAATAGACAATCTATAAGTCTGTTCTTAAGAATTTATAGGGCAAATATTCCAGAACCATATTAAAGACACCACTCATAAATGCCTGCAAGCCTCAATCTATTAACTTAGGTGGTGGGAGAATACCATTATCTGTAGGAAAACAGAGATCCAGCCCCCAGCTTTGATTTCCTCAGATGCTCCAAAAAGCGCACAGTAAGTAAGCAAATTGTGTGACATGCCGGAGGCAAAGTATCCTGTGCATAGAAATCAGATGTTGACTTTCTTAATATGTGTGTGTGCTGTTCAGAAAGAGCCTGGGCTCGGGGGAGGGGAGGAGGGGTCGTGAAGTCTTAGCTGGTAGGGGCTGGAGAGCAGCAGAGACTGGGGAATCGGGTGAGGCATTGGGGCCTTTTCCTTTTTTCTGTATTCACTGATACTTCAAATAACTCTGAATATAAACGTAAAACATGCTCACTGTTGAATATTTGATGAATATTGGCAGGTGTTAAAAAATAGGGAAAATAATGACCCATAATTCAACCATGGATGACCTCCTCTTAAATCACTGTTCCTTACAGAATGGTGGATAGGCCACTTGCACCCCAGTTTTTAGGGATGAGAGGCAGGGACTTCATTAAAAATTATCTCCAGGCACCACACAAATCTGCTGGATTGAGAAGATGTGGAGGTGGGGCTTTGGGATCTGTATTTTTTAGCAGGCTCCTCAGGTGATTGTGAGCGAGGCACACTGAGGCTTGAGAACTTTGGCCTTTTTAAGTGATTATAACCTGAGTGCAGTTCCCAAAAGGCAATTTTCAAAATCACCTAAGGACAGCACCATTCACAGTGAGCAGCAGGTGAGAACAATCTGAATGTCTACCATTCAGATAGACAAAATGTGGTCTCTCCGTGCAGTGTAATATCATTCAGTCATAACAAGGAATGGATGGACCTTGAAAACATCACGCTAAGTAAAAGCAGACACACACAAAAGGATTACTGTTACAGATTTCATTTATACAAAATAACCAGAGCAGGAAGATCCATAGAATCAGAAAGCCAGGGGTTGGAGTGGGGGCACTGGGATATGGGTTTCCTTTTAATGAGTAAGGAATTTCCTCTGGAGTGAGGAATATAGTTTGGAACTAAACAGAGGTGGTGGTTGTGTACCATTATGAATGTGCTAAGTGCCACTCAACTGTACACTTCAAAATGGTCAATTTCATATTATGTGATTTTACTTCAATAAAAAACAATCACTTGTGGAAATGGAAAAAAAAATCCAGATTTCCTGGCTCTGCCCCAGGAGATTCTACTTTAGTCTATCTGGGGCAGAGCCCAGGATTCTGAATTGGAAAAGGAAATGGAAACAGGTATGTCTTTTTTTTTTTAATTTTTTTTAATTTTGTTTATTTATTTTGAGAGAGTGCAAGCAGGGGAGGGGCAGAGAAATGTGTGTGTGTGTGTGTGTGTGTGTGTGTGTGTGTGAGAGAGAGAGAGAGAGAGAGAGAGAGAGAGAGATCCCAAGCAGGCTCTGCACAGTCAGTGGAGAGCCTGACATGGGGCTTGAACCCATGAACCATGAGATCATGACCTGAGCTGAAGTCGAATGCTTAAATGACTGAGCCACCCAGGTGCCCCTGGAAGCAGGTACTTCTAATACAAGATCAGGTTTGGGTGCTCCTTGCTGAGCTAGAATTATAGCCCATAAAAGTCCTGAATGAAGACAGGACCTACCAAAAATGGAAGCCACCTGCAAAACCATAGTGTCCCTTTTTGCTTCCTTGCCCATTACCTAGGTCTCTGTTATGGACTAAATGTCTGTGTCCCTCCCCCCAAATCAATATGTTGAAGGTTTAACCCCCAATGTGATGGTATTTGGAGGTGGGGCCCTTGGTAGGTAAATAGGTTTAGATGATATCTTGAGAGTGGGGTCCCCATAATGGAATCGATGTTTCCTTAGAAGAAGAGGAGAAACATGAGTTCATTCTCCGTGTGACATATGAGGACCTAGTAAGGCAGCTGGCCATCTGTAAGCAGAAAAAGAGTCCTTACCAGAAAATGAATCTACAGATGCCTTGATTTCCCAGCTTCCAGAACTGTGAGGAATGAATGTTGTTGAAGCCACCCAGCCTATGGTATTTGTCAAAGGGGGCCAAAGAGGCTAAGATCCTTTTAAAGCTTAGCTTTGCAATTTCCATGCCCCCTTCCTGGAGTGCCCTCCTTCTTCTAGATCTGTCCAGATATATCCTAAACCTCAGCTCAGGTTCCAACTTGTGAAGACATATGAAGCAGTCTCTTCCCTTCCCTAGGGTTTGGGCATTCCCCCACCACCCTCAGAACTCAGTTGAATAAGTCAGTCCTTGACTACACTTGCATTTGCTTCTTGCTGATCTGGTTCTGGCTGCATGAATTTTTCATCATATGTTAGTTTTACTTTTGTTCATTTTTTTTAAATGTAACTTTTGGATGAGAATTCATCTGTCTCCCTCACTCCCCTTTCTAGTTTCTCTAGGGTAGGGTCCTCACCTTGTTCATCTAGGGGTCCCCCACTGACCTCTTTCATATCTTAGTGACCCCTTCTGTGTAAGGCTCTCATGCTCAGTTGGCAGATCATTTTTCTCCTCCCTCACCTCCTGCAGTGATAAAACCCAAAGAGTATTAACAGAGTGTTAATATTAACAGAGTGTTAGATATTAACATGCATGTCCCAGGCATTATATCAGTTCTATATACAAAACTTCTTGGATCCTTATAATAAACTTACAAAGATATCCTTTGGACAAAGGTGTCCTTCCTAGGAAACTGAAGCCTAGGAAGCAATTTAGTCAAAGTCAAAGCCAAATCCGAAATGAGGCAGAGCTCGAACTTGGAACTCAACTCTGACTCCTGAGTCTGTTTCTCCCCTCCCTGCTCCCAATCCTTGTGCCTCAGTTGGGACCCTTAGCACTATGTGCCTTGAAGGCTGTGGTTTCCCCATGGTTCATTCATCTATCCATCCATTATATCCATCCGTTTATCCATCCATCCATCCATCCATCCATCCATCCATCCATCCATCCATCCATCCAACTGTGCAAGGCACTGAGTAAAGTCTTAAAGACTCAGAGGGGAATGATTGAGATGAAATCCAATCCCTGCCTATATTTGAGATCAATTTCTGTTGTTGGGTTCTACATCTGCTATTTGTTCTGTTGTTCATGACTAACACCCACTTTTACTTAACTTTACCCACTTCTGTTATTGGGGTAACCTCTCTCGCCTGGAGACAGTATGGTGGAGCCATAAATAGAGGCTTTGTTTTACCCTGGCCAAGGGTGGACCTATGTCCTTAACAAGGCCACTCCATCACCTGCTCCATGGAATTTGATTCTAAGCAGAGTAACAAAGCACCTGAAAGGTCAAGGCCCTGTTTCCATCCTGGCAGTGGCTTTATGCCCAGATTCTATTCCTCAGCTCCCTGGAGCATCTTTATTTCATTCTCAAGGCCCAGTCTCCAACCTCACATTGATTTCTTGAGGTCTGACATCCTTCCAATAAACTCCCTTGTTGCTTAAGTTAGCCAGAGGCTGTCTCTGTCACTCACAACCAATGAGCCCTGACCTATTCAGAGAAGTTGTGTGTAAACTGAGTGTACGTGGCCCAGACACCCAATTCAGTTTGAAAGGGTTAGGGAGCACCTTGGGAGAGGTAACATCTAAACTGAATCTTGGAGGATGAGCAGGAATGAGTGAGATATAGAAGGAGACAGGGGTAGGGGGCAGGGTGCACAGGCAGAGGGGAAGGTATGCTCACAAGTACTGACAATCAGCAGCGCGTACTGGGCACTTTCTCACTTAGCTCCCACAATGACCCCTTGGCTCAGAGGAGCAGTGTGATTTGCCCAACTAGTGAATGGTAGAGATGGGATTTGAACCTAGATCATTCTAGAGGCCTGATTTCACATCAGGGGATTAGCAGCCTGTCCCCAGAGAGCCCGTCAAGAGGCCATTTTTTCTCATCTGCTAGCCTCATCCCTTCTGTGCAGTGGCCTTCTGGTCATGTGATTCCTATCTCTGGCAGTTCCTAGGTCTTCCTAGGGGAAGCCTGCTTTGTATACATGTGGTTCTTTTTAAAAATGTTTTATTTGTTTTTTAAGAGAGAGCACAACAAGCGAGCGAGAGGCAGAGAGAAGGGGACAGATCCACTCAGCTCAAACAAGCCCAGTGCAGAACCACAAGATCATGACCTGAGCCGAAGTTGGATGCTCAACCCACTGAGCCACCCAGGCAGGCTCCCCTGCATACGTGTGGTTCTAATGGCTGAGATGTTTTTATTCTACTCAGAAAGAGTCATCACTTCTTTTCAGCCATGTGAGCAATTAGAGGAGCCAGACTGCTAATTGCCTTTGTTTGTGGATCTGAATGCAGCCTCCCTTGTGGCTGGGGTGCAGGGCATTGGCCTCTAGGAGGATGTGAGGTTGCTGTCAAGAGCAGAGAGAGTGTGGAAGGCAGCTAAGGGTAGGGCTGAGAAAGGGAAGGAGGGCTTCCAGGAGTGTGTGTGTGTGCGTGTGCTTGTGCGTGCGCGTGCGTGTGCCTGTGTGTATTTATTTATTTATTTTTGTAGCTACAAGTTTTTTTATTTTTTATTTTTTTTTTTACAAATAGTTTATTTGTAAACTAGTTTCAAATTAGTTTCCACATAACACCCAGTGCTCATCCCCACAAGTGTCCTCCTCCATGCCCACCCCTCCTCCCCCCACATCCACCAGTCCTCAGTTTTTGTCAGCATTCAAGAGTCTCTCATGGTTTGCCTCTCCCCCTTTCCCCCACCATTTCCGCCCTTCTTCTCCCTCTTGGTCCTCTGTTAAGTTCCTCCTAATCCTCCTATACGTGCAAACATCTGATATTTGTCCTTCTCTACCTGACTTATTTCGCTCAGCATAACGCCCTCAAGGTCCAACCATGTTGCTACACATGGCCAGATTTCATTGTTTCTCATTGCCATGTAGTATTCCATGGTATAGATAAACCACATCTTCTTGATCCATTCATCTGTTGATGGACACTTAGGCTCTTTCCAGGTTTTAGCTATTGTGGAGAGTGCTGCGATGAACATTGCGGTACATGTGCTCCTATGCATCAGCATTTCTGTATCCCTTGGGTAAATTCCTAGCAGTGCTATTGCTGGGTCATAGGGGAGTTCTATTGTTGGTTTCCTGAGGAACCTCCACACTGTTTTCCAGAGGGGCTGTACCAGTTTACATTCCCACCAACAGTGTAGGAGGGTGCCCGTTTCTCCACATCCTCGCCAGCATCTAGAGTTCTCTGATTGGCTCATTTTAGCCACTCCGACTGGCGTGAGGTGGTATCTCAGTGTGGTTTTGATTTGTATTTCCCTGATGAGGAGCGATGCTGAGCATCGTTTCATGTCTGTTGGCCATCTGGATGTCCTCTTTGGAGAAGTGTCTGTTCATATCTTCTGCCCATTTCTTCACTGGGTTGTTTGTTTTTCGGGCGTGTAGTTTGGTGAGTTCCTTGTAGATTCTGGATATCAACCCTTTATCTGATATGTCATTTGCAACTATCTTTTCCCATTCCGTTGGTTGCCTATTAATTTTCTGGGTTGTTTCCTTGGCTGTGCAGAAGCTTTTAATCTTGATGAGGTCCCAACAGTTTATTTTGGCTCTTGATTCCCTTGCTTTTGGGGATGTGTCAAGTAAGAAGTTGCTGCGGTGGAGGTCAAGGAGGTTGTTTCCTGCTTTCTCCTCTAGGGTGTTGATAGTTTCCTGTCTCACGTTCAGGTCCTTTATCCATTTTGAGTTTATTTTTGTGCATGGTGTGAGAAAATGATCTAGTTTCATTCTTCTGCATGTTGCTGTCCAGTTCTCCCAACACCATCTGTTAAAAAGGCTGTCTTTTTTCCATTGGATATTCTTTCCTGCTTTGTCAAAGATTAGTTGGCTGTATACTTTTGGGTCCACTTCTGAGTTCTCAATTCTGTTCCATTGGTCTATGTGTCTGTTTTTGTGCCAATACCATACTGTCTTGATGATGACAGCTTTGTAGTAGAGGCTAAAGTCTGGGATGGTGATCCCTCCCGTTTTGGTTTTATTTTTCAGGATTACTTTGGCTATTCGGGGTCTTTTGTGTTTCCATACAAATTTTTCGATAGTTTGTTCTAGTTTTGAGAAGTATGCTGGTGCAATTTTGATTGGAATTGCATTGAATGTGTAGATAGCTTTGGGTAGTAATGACATCTTAACTATATGTATTCTTCCTATCCATGAGCATGGAATGTTTTTCCATTTCTTTGTGTCTTCTTCACTTTCCTTCATAAGTTTTCTATAGTTTTCATCATACAGATCTCTTGTTTCCTTGGTTAGGTTTATTCCGAGGTATTTTATGGTTTTTTGTGCAATTGTGAATGGGATCAGTTTCTTGATGTCTCTTTCTGTTACTTCATTGTTGGTATATAAAAATGCAACCGATTTCTGTATGTTGATTTTGTACCCTGCAACTTGGCTGAATTCTTGGATCAGTTCTAGTAGGCTTCTGGTGGAGTCTGTCGGGTTTTCTATGTAGAGTATCATGTCATCTGCGAAGAGTGAAAGTTTGACTTCCTCTTTGCCAATTCTGATGTCTTTGATTTCCTTTTGGTGTCTGATGGCTGATGCTAGGACTTCCAGCACTATGTTAAACAGCAGTGGTGATAGTGGGCATCCCTGTCATGTTCCTGATCTCAGGGGGAAAGCTCTGAGTTTTTCCCCGTTGAGGATGATGTTAGCTGAAGGCTTCTCATAGATGGCTTTGATGATGTTTAAGTAGGTTCCTTCTATCCCAACTTTCTCGAGAGTCTTTATTAAGAAGGGATGCTGTATTTTGTCAAATGCTTTTTCTGCATCTATTGACAGGATCATATGGTTTTTATCTTTTCTTTTATTGATATGATGTATCACATTGATTGATTTGCGAATGGTGAACCAGCCCTGTAACCCAGGAATGAATCCCACTTGATCTTGGTGGATGATTCTTTTATATGCTGCTGGATTCGATTTGCAAGGATCTTGTTGAGAATTTTTGCATCCGTATTCATCAAGGATATTGGCCTGTAGTTCTCTTTTTTTGCTGGATCTCTGTCTGGCTTGGGGATCAGTGTGATGCTGGCTTCATAAAATGAGTCCAGGAGTTTTCCTTCGCTTTCTATTTTTTGGAATAGCTTGAGAAGAATTGGGATTAATTCTGTTTTAAATGTCTGGGAGAATTCCCCAGGAAGCCATCAGGTCCAGGGCTCTTATTTGTTGGGAGATTTTTGATCACTGATTCAATTTCTTCACTCGTTATGGGTCTGTTTAGGTTTTCTATTTCTTCCCGCGTGAATTTTGGTAGTGAGTGTGTGTTTAGGAATTTGTCCATTTCTTCTAAGTTGTCCAGTTTGTTGGTATATAATTTTTCATAGTATTCCCTGATAATTGCTTGTATTTCTGAGTGGTTGGTTGTAATAAGTCCTTTTTCATTCATAATTTTGTCTATTTGGGTGCTCTCTCTTTTCTTTTGGATAAGTCTGGCTAGAGGTTTGTCAATTTTGTTTACTTTTCAAAAAACCAACTCTTGGTTTCATGGATCTGTTCAATTGTTTCCTTGGTCTCTATGTTGTTTATTTCTGCTCTAATTTTTACTATTTCTCTTCTTCTACTGGGTTTAGGGCGTTCTTGTTGCTCTGCCTCTAGTTCCTTTAGGTGAGCTGTTAGATTTTGGACTTGCGCTTTTTCTAATCTCTTGAAATAGGCCTGGAGAGCAATGTACTTTCCTCTTAGGACTGCCTTTGCCGCATCCCATAGATTTTGAATTGTTGTGTTTTCATTTTCATTTGTTTCCATATATTTTTTAATTTCATCTCTAATTGCCTGATTGGCCCATTCATTCTTTAGAAGGGTGTTCTTTAACCTCCATGTTTTGGAAGTTTTCCAGACTTCTTCCTGTAATTGATTTCAAGTTTCAAAGCATTGTGATCCGACAGTGTGCATGGTATGATCTCTATTCTTTTATATTTATTGAGGGCTGCTTTATGTCCCAGTATGTGATCTATCTTGGAGAATGTGCCATGCGCACTTGAGAAGAAAGTAAATTGCCTGGCCTCAGGATGTAAAATTCTAAATATATCCGTCAGGTCCATCTGGTCCAATGTATCTTTCAAGTCCATTATTTCTTTAGTGATTTTCTGTCTGGTTGACCTATCCATTGCTGTAAGCAGAGTATTAAAGTCCCCTGCTATTAGCACATTCTTATCTATAAGCTTGTTTCTGTTTGTGATTAATTGTTTTAGATATTTAGGTGCTCCCATATTCGTTGCGTAGACATTTATGATTGTTAGTTCTTCCTGATGGATGGACCCTGTAATTATTATGTAGTGCCCTTCTTCATCTCTTGTGATTGTCTTTAATTTAAAGTCCAGTTTGTCTGATATAAGTATCGCTACTCCGGCTTTCTTTTGATTTCCTGTAGCATGATATATATTTCTCCATCCCCTTACTTTTAATCTGAAGGTATCTTCCCATCTAAAATGAGTTTCTTGTAGACAGCATATAGATGGATTTTGTTTTTTAATCCATTCTGCTACCCTATGTCTTTTGATTGGAGCATTCAGCCCATTTACATTCAGTGTTATTATTGAAATATGTGGGTTTAGAGTCTTTGTATCTTTTGTAGGGTTCATGTTTGTGGTGGTGTCTCTGGTAATCTTTGTTCCTTGCAACCTTTCCTTCAGAGCATCCCCCTCAGGATTTCTTGTAGGGCTGGCTTCGTGGTGACAAATTCTTTCAATTTCTGTTTATTTGGAAAGGTTTTTATCTCTCCTTCTATTTTGAATGACAGGCTTGCTGGATAGAGGATTCTTGGCTGCATATTTTTACTGTTCATCACATTGAAGATCTCTTGCCGTTCCTTTCTGGCCTGCCACGTTTCAGTAGATAGGTCTGTCACCACTCTGATGGGTTTCCCTTTGTATGTGAGGGCCCTTTTCTCCCTAGCTGCTTTCAAAATTCTCTCTTTGTCCTTGTATTTTGCCATTTTTACGATGATATGTCGTGCAGAAGATCGATTCAAGTTACGTCTGAGGGGAGTCCTCTGAGCCTCTTGTATTTCCACATTTACTTCCTTCCCCAGGTCGGGGAAGTTCTCTGCTATAATTTGTTCCAGGACTCCTTCAGCACCTTTCCCTCTCTCTTCCTCTTCTGGGATTCCTATGATACGGATATTGTTGCGTTTGACTGTGTCGCTGAGCTCTCGAATTCTTCTTTCCTGTTCCTGGATCAGTTTGTCTCTTTTTTTGTCAGCTTCTTGTTTTTCTAGAATGGTGTCTTCTAAATCACTTATTCTCCTTTCTGCCTCTTCAATCCGTGCATTGGAGGCCTCTAATTTATTATGGATCTCATTTATCGCATTTTTTAATTCTTCATGCCTATTTTTATTTTCCATTCTGTCTGTAGCCATAGTTTCTTTGATGTCCCCTATGTTTTTTCAAGCCCTGCTATTAATTTTACCATTATTATTCTAAAATCTTGTTCAGTTATGCTGTTGATATCTGTTTTGAGCAGTTCATTAGCTGTCATTTCTTCTTGGAGTTTCTTTGGAGGAGAGCTCTTTCGTTTCGTCATTTTAGTTAGCTTTCCGGCTCTTGTTGGTTTTAAAGACCTGTTATGCTCTCTGTTTCTATGAGCACTGCTATATCCAAGAAGACTCTTTGACTTTCCAGGGCCTATCCTTTCAGAGATTGTTTTTTGAATGGTATCCCTCGGTCTCTCTTGTTGGGACCTTAGTTATTTTATTTTCCTATTCGTAGTGATATTTGGGACTCTTCACCTTGTGTACTCTAGCTTGTTTCTTGAGGTAGCCCTGGAAAAGAAAACAGACAGACAAACACACAGGGAGCAGGAGTACACAAACGCACAGGCTGATTCAACTAACATGCAAAGCGAGAGGGAAAACGAAAAAGTTAATAGAAAAGACGGAGGAGGGAGGGCGAATAATAGGGAGCATAAAATACATAAAAGGGTCAAAAAGGGGAAAAGAAAAGGAAAAAAGAAGAAAACCGATGGACAAAGAACGGTTTAAAGCATATACCTGGATTTCCCAGCTACAGTTAAATAGCCGTGTGTATGCAGTGCTGGTTGAAGAGCATAGAGAAAAAGAGAGAAGGCAGGGCGAGACGAGGCAGATTTGGAAATAGAATGAACAGGCAGAAGGGATAAGAAGCTTTTTTCAAAGAGGTAAAGGGTAGAATATGGTTGGATAGGTGAGAGAAGGATGCTGGAATTATCCAGAGAAACTATATAGTCTAATTACTCCTGAGAGAAATAGCTGAAAAAGTCAGTAGGTGTAGAATTTACATTTACAGAATGGACTTGTTGTGATTGTTTAAGCAAGTTGGCGACCAGAGTTAAACAGGTCAGTGTTTTGGGGAAAAAAGTGAGAAAAGAGAAAGAAGAAGGAAAAAAGAGAAAAGAAAGGGAAAAAGAAAAGAAAGAAAAAAAGGAAAAAAAACAAAAAAGGAAAAAAAAGGAAAAAAGAGAAAAAAAAAAGAAAAAGAAAAAAAGAAAAAGGGAGGAGGGCACCTCTCAGGCAGGGATGGGCGTGGCGTGATCCGATGCCTCAGGCGGGGGTTCTGCCTTGGCGATTGTGGGGAGGAGAGTGACGGTGCTCCAGTCCCTTCTTGAACCCCGCGCTGCAGCTCGCTTTTTTTTTTGTCGTGTCAACTCCCCGTTCCGGGGACGCAGCCGAAGTTGGTTGCACTCTTCAACCCAGGCCAGTTCCAATCTCCAAATCCCAGTCCGCGCGCCCCGCTGAAGTTGCCTTAGACACAGCGTCCCAGACACCCCCCTCGGGCTATTCCAGGCTCCCTGCTGAGCTCTGGGGGCGGAGTCAGGATCGCTGCTTCCTTCTCTGGGTCGGGCTGGCGCGCATGCGCGGGGGCTTGCCTGCCGGGTCCGCGTAGCCTGAGCCCGCTGGAGTGAGGAAAACCGGGTCTCTCTATGGCTCGTCACCCGAAACACGAACTCACAGGCAAATTTCCCAGTTTTTAGTTCTTTGCCTTCCCTTTCGAGTTCCAGCCAGCCAGGAGCGTGGACCCCCGGTGTCTGCGCGTCTCTTTCAGGGGTCCCAGCCGCCCTGGAGCTACAATGGCGGCAGGCACGCCGCCGCTGGAGTAAAGAAAACCGGGTCTCTCTATGGCTCGTCACCCGAAACACGAACTCACAGGCAAATTTCCCCGGTTTTAGCTCTTTGCCTTCCCTCTCGAGTTCCAGCCAGCCAGGAGCGCGGGCACACGGTGTCTGCGCGGCTCTTTCAGGAGTCCCAGCCGCCCTGGAGCTACAATGGCGGCAGGCACGCCGCCGCTCTGAAATCGAACCTCCAGAAGGGCACAAGGAAGCAGTTTGTGTGCTCAGCCTCCCCCAGGACCAGTTGGCGCGAGGGGACCTGGTGTGCAGGTATTTGGCAAGTACGGTCTTTCTATGCACTGAGCGGAGGTTTTTCTGTTTTGGACTCTCTCCTTTTCTCCTCTCACTCCCCGTAGAGGGTAGAGGGGGATCGCCTCCCACCCTGGAGTCTCCGATCCCGGCCCGATTTTACCTTCCCTGGTTCGCACTCACGTTAGAAGGCTTTCTCAGTGGATTCTGCGTCCTTTTTCTCCCAGTCTCTCAGGTTTTGTAAGGTTTCCAATGGCTTCAGATCTTTTCTGTGTGATGTATGGGCGCGAGTGCAAGTACGGAGCTCCTTACTTCTCCGCCATCTTGCCCCCTTCTCCGTGCCTGTGTGTATTTAAGTGATGGAGGATGGATGCTGGGGCTAACATGGACTGGGATTCCATAGCCTGATTTCATCTCTTCTCTTCCCAGCTCCTTCCTTTCTTCTTTCCCATCCTTATCTGATTTCTTCATTTGTTTTTCTCCTTTCTTATACAAATATCACAAGCTCTTTGTCTGGAGGGAGAGGATATTCAGTTAGAAAAACAGGGAAAAAATGGGTTCCAAATTCACTACCCCAAACCAACTACAGAGAACGATTTGTGGTCGCCTAGTTACATATACTCTTTTGTAATCTGCCTTTAAAAATACAAGCCAACTGAGTAATACATCATATATGTATTTCTTTGGTAGGAATTTTTGTTGGCCGCGTAGTATTTATTTATTTTTATAATTGTTTATTGAGTGCCTACCGCATGCCAGGCAGTGCTTTAGATGTTGAAGATGCATCACTGAACAAAAAAGGCAAAAATCCCTGCCCTCCAACTAAAAGCCAAAGTCGTCATTGTGGCCTATGACGGATCTGTCCCTGATGCTTATCCAGTAGCTGACTTTCTCTCTCAGTTCTGCTTGATAACAGTTGGAGGAGGGATTTACCACCTATTTGGATTGGCCAAAGCCAGGAGCCAAGGACCATTTGAATCCTTGTCTTCCCTTTCTGGTCTAGTTGGACTCTGACTCACACTAAGAAATTAGGGACCCAACACGGGGGTAGCAAAATGGGCAGTTTGTCCTTAAGGAGCTCACAGATATTGAGACAGCTTTACAGTCTCGCCGTGATTAACGCGCTGCAGTGAATACTGGAGGATCCTGTTGGCAGAAGGTGGGAGATGTTCCCCTTGGTCTGGGGAGATGTGGGGAGATGGGTGATGTGTTATCCTGGGGTAAGGAAACAGCATGGGAACACTTTTCCAAGAGGAAAGAAAGCTGCACTTGGCTGCTTGTTCAGCGTCCAACCCTGAAGTCCTGGGAGCACTTTGAGCAAAGCATTCTACCTTTCCGAGTGCCTCCCAAGCCTTCTTTGTAAAATGGGAATGCTAACATGAAGTGCACCTATTGGGATAATTTCCTCCAACTGGGATGGATTTTCCCTCTGGATGACTGCTTCCCATTTAGGAGGAAGTCATGCCCTTCCCCAACATCTGTTTTGTTCCAGTGTCATTTATGGAACACCTACTAAGCACCTGCCATTGTCCCACACCTTTACATAAGCAATCTCATTCAGTCCTATGAGGTAGGAATGATTATACGTTTTCCTTAAAAGATACAGAATCCAGACTTCAGAGAGTTTGAATGGCTCACACAAGGTCACTGCCAAGAAAGGGCAAAGCCAAAATACCTACACAGGTCTGCTGAGTGCAGAGCAGGTGTGCTTTCTTTTTCGTAGATCTACTGAAATAACCAGTTCCTTTTATTCAACAGCTCTCTCAGGAAGAAGTACAAAACTCTGCAGAAAGAGCTTAGCATTGCAAAACCAATCGTCCTGGAATGAAACAGTACAAAAAAAAATTTTCAAAAGAACATAACAAGGTTTTTAAAAAATGTATCTCTTTTCATTGTTTTCCTTTTTTCCCTCGTTACGAAAGCAATTCATATTCACTGTGGAAATTTGGAAAATACCGGAAAGTATACAGAAGAATATAAAAATCACCCTAATCTTATTACAGAAAGAAAATTGCGGTTAACATTTGTTTTATACCCTCCTAGTATTTTTTTATATGCCTAAATGTACATATATATTTTTTAACATAATTGGGATTGTCCTGCCAAATTAGTTTCCAGAAAGGTTGAGCTAATTTACAGTCCCACCAGCAGTGTTTGAGAATGTTTTCTTCACTCCGGCCAGCATAGAGGTTTTTCTTTTTCCTATTTTTTTTTTGCATGTTAAACCTAATTTAATACATTTGAAAGGCAGTATCTTGTTTCTTCTTGCATTTCTTTGATTAACTGAAATGGCTGAGTTTTTGAAAAATTTCGTAAGCTTATTGGACACATGTATTTATTCTACTAAGAATTGTTTTTCGTGTCTTTTGTTCACTGTCTTTCATTGGACATTCAGCTTTATATTTCTTGTTGATTTGTAAGAACTCTTTATATATGACAGTTTAAAAACTTTTCTGGGGGTAAGTGGAGGCATGCATACTTTCCTCTTGGGCTTCTATATTTATTATAGTTTGTTTCTAAGAAGTTGGCTGTTTGGCTTCCTAATTGGGCTTGTGATTTTGGGGGGAGAAAAAACATTTAAGTATTTTTTTAAAAATCATGGTCAAATACATCATTATTTTCTTCATGATACAGTTTTAAAAGATGGATTTAAGGCTTTACCCTATCACTGTCAATCATTCACTTGCCCTAATTTCTCTACCTTAGTGGTCCTCAAAAATAAATCAGGATTGCTTAGGGTTTTTGTTTTTGTTTTTCTAATTCTCTATGGCTAAGCCACACCCCATCAGTTTCAGCTCAGGTCATGATCTCAGGGTTCATGAGTTGGAGCCCCACATCGGGTTCCGTACTAACAGTGTGGAGCCTGTTTGAGATTCTCTGTCTCCCTCTCACTCATGCTCTCTCTCTCTCTCTCAAAATAAATAAAATAAACTTTAAAAAAAAAAAGGGTGTGCCTTGGTGGCTCAGTTGGTTAAGTGTCTGACTTTGACTCATGTCATGATCCCTGCATCAGGCTCTGCGCTGACAGCTCAGCCCTCTGCCCTCCCTCTGCCCCTCTCCGATTCCTGCTCTGTCTCTCTCTTAAAAATAAATAAACATTAAAATTTTTTAAACATTAAAAATTAAAAAGTAAAACCCACAAGAATCTTAAGGTAGGGGTTGAACCTGGACATCAACACTTTAAAATCTTTGCAGTTGAGTGCAAAGGGTAGCCACACTTAAGGACCATTGCTTTATTCTCATATTTCCCACAATGGGAAGGGTCATTGTAGGTAGTGATGTAACCAGTACAAATCAGTCATATTGCAAAGTCTGACCACCGCGCTTATGTACTGAACATATAATACCAAAATGGACCTCTTTGTACTGGGGTGCCTGGGTGGCTTAGTCAGCTGAGCATCTGACTCCTGATTTCAGCTCAGGTTGTGATCCCAGGGTCGTGGAATTGAGCCCTGCATCAAGCCCTGCATCTAGCTCCATGCTGACTGGGGAGCCTGCTTGAGATTATCTCTCTCCCCCTCTGCCCTTCCCCTGCTTGCACATGTGTGTTAAGCCAGTTGCCCAAAGTCACCCAGAAGTTTGTAGGCCATTGGCGTGCCTGGGTGGCTCAGTCAGTTAACCTTCCAACTTCGGCTCAGGTCACGATCTCATGGTTCGTGAGTTTGAGCCCTGCGTCATGCTCTGTGCTGGCAGCTCAGAGCCTAGAGCCTGCTTCAGAGTCTGTCTCTCTCTCTCTCTCTCTCTCTCTCTCTCTCTCTCTACTCCTCCCCCGCTTGTGTTCTCTCTCTCTCAGAAATGAATAGACATTTAAACAAATTTTTTTAAAAGAAGTTTGTCAGCCAAGTCAAATGTTCTGATTTTTGATGAATGAAGGACATTGGCTGGGTATTGTGCCATACATCCACCCTTGCAGGGGACTTGACGGTAGTCTTGTTTCCAGAATCTTGTCTGCATTTGAGCAACTGATGCCGGATAAGTTGGATCTTCTTTCTCATTTTTCACGTAGACTAGGGAAGTTCATGAACACAGCTAAAATCAATATGCTACTTTTGGTTACTTTTGTCTAGGATTGCCCACACCACCAATTTTTTCTGATGACACAAGTAGTTGGAAGTTGGATATGGACCATTGTGTTTTGTTTTTTTTTTTAGATATGAGTGTCTATAGCCACGTGACAGAGGTGAAGGTGACCTTCCTGAGGTTTTATAGAACCTCAAGCACACTGCCCTGTCAGTTAGAGGCTGACTCCAAGCTTGTTGGGATGCATGCACTATAATAAGACTTTATTCAATCTCCATAATAGCTCCAAGAATCAAGTAGTAGCCTTATTCCCATTTTACAGATAATGAAACTGAGGCACACAGTGTAAGCTGCACACAGCTCAAGGTCACCCATGCCAGCAAAGACTGAAACAGTCCCCTTCCCCAGTCCAATAGCAGCAGACCCCCAACTGTATATCTGTCATCACCCTTCCCCACTTTTTATCACCTTCCTACTACCCTCCACCTGGGAGACCTGCCTCTTAAAGCCTGTTCCTCATCAGAGGGTGACAGTGTTTCTCTCCAGAGCAGCTCTTGGCGTGTAATTACTAATCAGAGGTAGGCAATCAGGCTGCATTTCCATCTCCCCATTTTCCTCCCCTCCTCCCCTCAAGGGACACCTTTCTGGGGGGAAGGTGACTCCTTCAGGAATTCAGATTAACATCAACAACAGGGGTGGGGAGTGGGGAGAGGATGAAGAAAGGCATCAAACTCCTTTGCAAATTGCAAATGACAAGGCATCTTCTGCCATGGTTTGCTCTCTGCTATTTTAAGGGGCCTCATTTAGCATAATATTTGCATCATTTGTGTCTTACCAGATAATTAGGACTAGAGACAAATTCTTCTTGTTCTCAGACTGAGGGCATTGGGGTGGAGAATTAAGGCAGCTCTGGAGATGGCACTCTGCAGTAAAACCTTTAGAAGTTATTCCCTGCTGCACCCGCCTCGCCCACCCGCTGTCTTGCTAAAATTCCCTCAACACCAAGGCTTCTGAACTGGGGTCATTGCTCATTGTTTGGCTCTAGGGAGCCTATGACCTCCCTGAAACTCCAAGCAGAATTCTGTGTTTATGAAATTGTTTGCCGTTTTTTTCTTCTTTGGGGGGGGAGGTCCCTAGCTTCCCTCGTCTCAGTTATCTGTAACTCTCAAATTAAGAATGACTCACAGTGAGCATCACTGCTGCTTCCCCAGCACCCATCCGCGCTTCCTAGGGCCCTGTTGTCTTTGTTTTACTTTGGAAACCAACTCCCCTCCATCTTCCCTCCATTTTAGGGCTGTCCAGTAGAACTCCCTGGGATGATGGAAGTGTACCATATAGTCCTGTTCTCCACTCAAGAGGACTGAGGAGCTATATGCTGTGGCTGCGGCCGTCACGGCGTTCCCTCGTGGTCCACGTCTTAGCTCGAGTTCTCGCCAAGTTTGACGAATTCTTCCTCCCCTTGATTCACTTGTCTTTCCGATGGCTACTGCGGTAATGAGTCAGTGGCTGAGTATATTATATATAAATGCAAAATGCCATTATCCTTCATTAAAAGGCCCGTCACAACTGGCCTTCCGGGTAGAGAGTGATTATGCTATTAAGGGCCCCTTGACATATGGCCCAGGGATGACCAGCCCATCCCAGGGCTCCTGCCTCCCTTCCTACGATGATCCTTTTCTGACTCAGCTGCTTATGCTGATGGGAGCAAGGCAAAGCCCTGTGAAGCCAAACTGTCAGAGGAAGATGCCAAGGACGAGGATGCTGCTGCCTCACTTCCACCATCTCCTTGAAGAGACCCATTTCCTAGCTCTCTCATCACTGGACCCACTCGCCTGACTTGAAACTTTTGTTCCCTTTCAAGATCCTCTTAGAAAATTTGACTCCCTTTAAATCGTCCAAAATTCAACTTTTAAAGGTCTAACTGGAGCCAAAGTTGGTATTTGACAGTAGTTAAGAGCACAGGCTTTGGGATTGGGCATGACCTTGCTTTTTGTTCTGCCACTTATTCACTGTGTGACATTGGACAAGTTACTTAACCTCTCTAAGCCCCAGTTTTCTTAATTTCAAATGGGTGTAAATAGTGTGGTGGACACTGTTGCTTGCATAGCCAATAGCATGCCTCATTGTTTTCTCATGCTCACCTCCCATTCTAGAAGTTGAAAAAGCCAGATACTTTCATAACCTCCTTTGTAGTCAGGGGTGACCCTGTGACTTGAGTTTTGGCCAATGGGATAAAAAGGAAGTTGGTGGAGCACCTGGGTGGCTCAGTCGGCTAAGTGACTGACTTCAGCTCAGGTTGTGATCTCTCAATCCATGGGTTTGAGCCCCTCTTTGGGTTCTGCTGAGAGCTCAGAGCCTGGAGCCTGCTTCAGATTCTGTGTCTCACTTTCTCTCTGCCCCTCCCCTGCTCATGCTCTGTCTCTCTTTCTCTCTCAAAAATAAACAAACATTAAACAAATTTTTATTTTTATTGTTTTAATTAAAAATGTTTAATGTTTTATTTATTTTTGAGAGAGAGCTAGAGACAGCATGAGCAGAGGAGGGTCTGAGAGAGGAGGAGGCACTGAATCCAAAGACAGGCTCCAGGCTCTGAGGTGGCTGTCAGCACAGAGCCCAATGTGGGGCTTGAACCCACTAACCATGAGATCATGACCTGAGCCAAAGTCAGACGCTTAACCAACTGAGCCACCCAGGTGCCCCTAAAAATTTTTTTTAAAAAGGAAGTTGGTGAAGAAGATTCTGGGAGTGATTTTTCTCCAGTTAAAAGAGAGGATCTTCTGCTCCCTTTCCTCCTTTCTGCTTTGAATGTTGTTGCATGGTTATAATGTCTGGAGCCATAGTTGCCATCTTGTGACCATGAGGCAACAATCCTGTGAATGAAAAACCAGCACTCTGAGGATGATGGAAGAGAAGGATGTAAGAGCTTAGATTCTTGGTACTCTCCTTGAGATGCTGAACCAATGTTGGGATGTCCAGTTTTCTTGTTAAGTATGTTCTTATTGCTTAAGCCATTGGTAGTCATTTACCGAGCTGAAAGGATTTGTAAGTGATACATCAAACCCAGGCTCACAGGTTGTTTTGAGGAATAAATAAGATAGTGTATGGAGAGTTCCCTGCATAGTTTCAGGAACATGATGAGCATACAATAAAACATGATGGCAGGAATAACTATACCCAGAGATCCACAGGTGATATTTGAGGAAGCTTTGGGAAATCTGTCATGTATAACATCTGGCCCTTCCTTCCTGCCTGGGTGGATATTGGAATCATAAAATGTTAGCACCAGAAGGGAATCTCTGATCTTAAATTCAGCTTAACCTTTTTCATTTTAAAGACAAGGACATTGGTTCTCAGAATGGGGAAGAAACCATCCCCAGGTCAAATAACAAGTTAGTGGCAAATCATGACAAAACAGGGCGAGAGCTTAACATTTCTTGGACTTAGAGGCTGAAGCTTTTTGGTCAGCACTCAATTGCCATCCATTCCTATTTCAAAAAGCTAAAAGGTTGTTGTGGGGGAGGGGAAAATAAAATGAAATATCATGTAGGGGAAAATGTTGAAAATTGGGAAGCACTCCACCTGAAGAGTTATGAATCTTAGTGCATATAGTTGAGCACTTTGCTCCTTTGTCAAATGGGCAGGAAATGTCCCAGGAGTGGGGGCGTTGTGCCCAGCTAGGTGGTACACCTATATTCATTGGCTTATTAATCCATTGACTGATTCATTTATTGAAAAAATAGTTACTAAGTGACTACTGTCATCCAGACACTGGGTAGAGTCATTCCCACAAATGTTAAACAAAATCTACCCAGTGTCTGGATGACAGTAGTCACTTAGAGAGAGCCAAGTAAAACTCCTACCTCTGCTCCTGGAGCAAAGCCCTGTAGTTTGCTGAATTAAATTATCACATGTAAGGATTGACTTAGGATCCACTTGCCACAGTAGATTCTCTTCTGTTTGGACACTCAAAGATGTATTTAAAACCTGATGATTTAAAACCTGTGTTTAGGGGCACCTGGGTGGCTCAGTCAGTTGAGCGTCTGACTTTGGCTCAGGACATGATCTCATGATTCATGGGTTCGAGCCCCGCGTAGGGCTCTGTGCTGACAGCTCGGAGCCTGGAGCCTGCTTCGGATTCTGTGTCTCCCTCTCTCTCTGACTCTCCCCTGTTCATGCTGTCTCTCTCTCTCTCTCTCTGTCTCATTAAGAACTTAAAAAAATTTTTTTTTTAAAAACTGTGTTTAAAACCTCATTGCCGGGATCACTGTTTTTGACATGTCTTGAGAAATTCTTACTTGATGACTTTTTTTTTAATGTTTTTATTTATTTCTAGGAGAGAGAGAGAGACAGCGTGAGCAGGGGAGGGTCAGAGAGAGAGGAGTCACAGACAGAAACAGGCTCCAGGCTCTGAGCTGGCAGTCAGCACAGAGCCCGACGCGGGGCTCGAACCCACCAACCGCGAGATCATGACCCGAGCGAAAGTCGGACGCTTAACCAACTACGCCACCCGGGCGCCCCCTTGATGACTTAGTAGTAGTTTTGGGAACGTTCAGAATGGTTTACTAGCCTCTTCTTTTGCAGGGCACGGGACTATGTTGAGATGGCGTTTGGGGCCTGGGATTTTCCTTGCAGGGAGGGAAAAGGTTGGGAAAATGGACATGGGTAGTTCTAGATTTAGGGCAGATGGCAGTGGGTGAAGTGTAGCTAGAGTTATAAGAATTAGGTCAGAGAGGCTTGCTCTGCTCATTCCTAGCTGTGTAATCATTGGTAAGTCACTCACCCTCTCTGTGCCTTGGGTGTCTATAAAATGAGAAAATCACTCATTGTGTCAGTCAAATGAGATGACATATATATATATATATATATATATATATATATATATGGAAAGAGAGAACAGAAGGAGAGCTCTCTTGCACAGTAGCCAGCACATAGTCTCCCAAGACAAGGACAGGAATGCCAGGAGTTTATCTGGGAGATGATTTTAAGAACTAATAGGGGAATGGGGAAGTGACATAGGGAAGGGGAAAAAAGGCAATAAACTCTTGTTATTGAGCATGTTAACACTGTGGGCAATTCGAACTTGATCTCACTGGGGACTCCTGGGAGATGTGTAGAGCATACATTAGAACTATCTCACTTGAGAAGTAAAGAAGCTGGGGTATTTATCTTCTAGCTTCCACCCATCACTGGGTGAGTGCCATTGTTGGGGGAATTAACTCTCAGAACTCCTAGTTTTGTTTTTTTGTTTTTTTTTAATGTTTTTATTTATTTCTAGGAGAGAGAGAGAGAGACAGACAGCGTGAGCAGGGGAGGGTCAGAGAGAGAGAGACAGACTCTGAAACAGGCTCCAGGCTCTGAGCTGGCAGTCAGCACAGAGCCCGACGCGGGGCTCGAACCCACGAACCGCGAGATCATGACCTAAGCAAAAGTCAGACGCTTAACCGACTAAGCCACCCAGGCGCCCCCAGAACTCCTAGTTTGTCCTGAGTGGGCAGGGAGAAAGACTGCAGGTGGAGACTGGCAACAGAACACTCTCAAGTGTATGTTGGAATAGTGAATGCCAAAGAGATATGGACAGGTTGATTTAAGTTCAGAGTCATGTTCTACCACTGATGACTAGCTATGTTTTCTTGAGCAAATCATCTACTCTCTTGGCTATTCAGAGTGTAGTCCATGGGAGCACGGGCATCACCTGGGAGCTGTTAGAAATGCAGATATTTAGGTCCCATTCCAGATATATTAGTTACCTATTGCTCCATAACAAATAACCCCCAAACTTAGCAGTTTTCACAAATACATATACTGTTTTTCTAGAGTCTGCTTGCTTTCATGACATGCATGGGGCTGCTGCTTTGTGGTTAAGGAGAAGGAGGATTTGGGGGTCAGAGAAGGCTGGGGAAGGAAAAACAGAGTGGTAAGTGTAGTCAAGTGCCTGTCTCTTCCCTTACCCATACCTACCTCCACACCCAGTTAGTGGCCTCATTTTGAGCTCCAATGAAGTTAGCAGGTAAGATTGAAAGTCAAAGCTGTCATGTTCAAGACATACATGAGATTCTGGACCTAAGCAGGGCTTTGTAGGGATAAGGTCCAAGCCTGATTAAAGGAAAACTTCATCTCTGCAACTCTAAGGTCACATGCATGGTGGCCTTTAGTGGATATATCCAAGGGCAGAAGCTTTGAGCAACTATGAGACTCAGCTTTCTGTTACCTCCCCTCCTCTAGTCAATGGTCAGGACCTATGTCAGCACATGTAGGCTCATGTGGTAACTACTCAACTAGATTTATAGCACTGTTTTAAGCCTCTTAGGTTTATTAAGACATTTAATTCTATAATAACCTCATGAGTTAGGTTTCTATTAGTATCTTCATATTTTATATAAGGAAGGCAAAGTTAAGAGTGGTTAAGTAACTTGCCCAAAGTCACACAGCCAGGGAGTAGCAGAGCCAAGCTGCTAATGTGACCTCAGGTTTACTTATGAGCTGCAGTTCTGACACCAGGTTGCATACGTATAGATTGTCAAGCAATGATTTTACTTCAGGGTTTATATTGTTTTTTTATGTTTTTGCCACAGTTATCTTCATTCCTTCTAGACATTTTTAGTAATGTAAAATTTTATACTTCTTTTGACTCATTTATTCACCAAATGTTTATTGAGCACTTATTATGTGGTAGGCATTATATAAAGGACCAGGGAAACAGCAGGGAATGAAACATACAAAAATCTCTGTCTTTGTGATGTTCATGTGCTAGTTGTCTAGTAATGGACAAATGAGTTATCCAGTATATTAGAAGGTGACAAATGTTATAGAAAAAGTAGATAAGGGTAAGAGTGACTGGTAGTGTTTGTTGCAATTTTAGATAAGGCGGTCAAGAGGTGAGGGAAGAGCATTCCAGTCAGAGGGAACAGCTCATGCAAAGAAGATGGCCAGAGTATGCTGAGAACATTCTAGGAGCAGGAAGGAGACCAGTTTGATTGGAACAGGGTAAGCAAGGGAAGAGTAATAAGAGATGTGCTCATAGAAGTAGCAGGGGCCCAACAGGTGGGGCCATGTAGTTACTTTGAGTGATTTGGGAAACCATTGGAGGGTTGTGGAAAGAGGAATGACTTAAATCCATTTTTTTCTAAAGGAACACAATGTGACAATGTCATCATATGAGAATGGGCTATAGGGGGATGAGGATAGAATTGGGGAGACCAATTGGCCAGGTGGCAGTGGTGAGGAGTAGTCAGATTCTGGATGTAGACACTAAGAGTTTTCAGCAAGGGGCACCTTGGTGGTTCAGTGGTTAAGCATCTAACTTCAGCTCAGGTCATGATCATGCAGTTTGTGATTTCAAGCTCTGCATTGAGCTCTCTGCTGGCAGAGAGCTGTGCAGAGCCCGCTTCACATCCTCTCTCCCCCATCCCCTGTGCCCCTCCCCCACTCATGTTTTCTCTCAAAAATAAATAAGCATTAAAATCTTTTAAAAAACCGAGTTTTCAGCAAACATGAAGTTCAGGATTTATCTGCCTCATCTTTCACAGCTGGTCAGGTCATGGGAGCTTGTGTAACTGGGATCCTTTGGTTCTGAAGACAGCTAAGACCCTTGACTCCTCTATGGGGCTGCACATATCAGACATGTCAGCATCAAGAGTTATTGCTGGCAACATCTTTTGTCTCTCCAGCAGGGAGATCAGCAGAAGCTTTTATCTTAATTAGGTTACACAGGGTGCCATCATCCATCCGTCTTTCCCAATTAACTTGGGGGAGAATATGAGGGTGATGGTGGAAGAGAAGACAGCCCCAAGCTGATAAATATGAATCAGAACAGACTGGTTGGAGTGTCTGAGGACTCATCAGAAATGAGGGGGGAGAAGAATAGGATTTGTCTAAGATGTTTTGGAGGAGACAGAGTGCAGAAGGCTGTTGTATGGTGGGGATTGATTTAGGAATTACCCCAGTGGGCTAAGCCTGCCTTAATGAGAGAATGCTACCTCCATCTCCCAGACTGTTTATGTCACTAGGATCATTAGAATATCAAGATTCTGGAATCTCTACTGATGGCTGCAGTAGGAGTGGCTTGTGTCAGCTGCCACAGCTGGATGTGACATGATGTCTCATCTAGGTTGCACATTAGATTCATCAGTGGAGAGTTAGAAAGAAGGAAGGGAGGGGTACCCGGTTGGCTCAGTCAGTTAAATATCCAGCTCTTGATTTCGGCCTCAGTCACAGTCATGGAATCGAGCCTTGCTTCAGGCTCTGGGCTGGGCATGGAACCTGCTTGGGAGTCTATCTCTCCCTCTCCCTCTGCCTCTCCCTGTCTCTCCCACTTGTGTACATGCACACTCTCTCTGAATCAATCAATCAATCATGTGGGATTTTTTTTTTTAATAAAAAGGAGGGAAAGAGGGAGGAAGGAATTGAGGCCTCTATCCAAGTCAACCCAATTGCCATGTGTCAGACAGCCAGGGACAGAGATCCCAAACAGTGGGTCTCTGTCCAAGGTGCTGAATTCTTCAACCACTCTTCCTGACACCCCTTCTTGCTTTATTCATTCAAATTTTCACACATCTTTATTGAGCACCCAGGTTCTGTATCATATCCAAGGTCCTGTTATAGAGCCCAAAATTCAACCAGGAAGAAGACTGACAAAAATAACTTCCCTCTTGGAGCTTATGTTCTAGTGGGTGGAGTTAGACAAGTTAAAAAAAAATTCAATATTAGAAGGTGAAGATGCTTTGGAAAAATTAAAGCAGGGAAATGTAAGAGGAAGAGCAAAATTTTCATTGAAGCTGTAAATGGGATGATCAGTTAAGGTCTTGAAGAGGTGATGGCATTTGAATAAACAGTTGAAAGAGATGAGGTAGTGAGCTATTCAGATTTGCCTACAATTTCACACTAACCAAGTGGTATTGCTCATGTCTCCTATCAGATTTCTCTTTCTCACATCAGTGTTTTTGCTTATGTGTTTATTCTTCCTCAAATTCTCTTCCCTCTAAGACCCATCACAACTGTGTCCAAATCCTAACCTTTTTAGGAAGACTCTATAACAGTGTCTGGGTGGCTCAGTCAGTTGGGTGTCCAACTTTGGTTCAAGTTATGATCTCACAGTTCATGAGTTTTGAGCCCCACACCAAGCTGTCAGCATAGAGCCTGGAGCCTGCTTCAAATTCTGTATCTCTCTCTTTTTCTCTCTCTGCCACTTCCCCCACTTGTGCTCTCTCTGTCTCTCAAAAATAAATAACATTAACAATTCTCTTCCCTACTAACCTTTACAATATCTGAAGTATATTGCTCTCTGATTCTTTTCTTTTTTTATGGTGTTTCTGTGACTGTTTAGGTCCCCAGTTTGGCTCTTTCACTACTCTTGGAGTTAGGATTACAGTGTGTGGAATCAGAAAGACCTACATCCACATGCCAGTTCCTCTGCTTGTTATCTGTGAGGCTTTGGACAATGATATTTGGGGCAAGTTACTCTGTGGACTTCAGTTTACTCCTCTGTAACATGGGGGTAATAATATTACCTGACTTGGGGCTTGCCATGATAAATAAGCATTAATAAACATAAAACATTAAGCAACACACCTGGAATATGGTTATCATTCAGGTAATGGTATCCAGCATTAGAATTAATTATCTGGACTCTCTAGCCCTCCTGAACTCAGAAGGCAGGGACCCAGGATTCTGATTTTTAATTAATGCCCTAGGTGATTCTTGTACACATGAAGATTTGAGAATCCCTGATGATAGTAATATTAGTTATGGCATAGAGTTTTTTGGAATACACACACACACACACACACACTAATTTGATATATATAAAATACAAATAGGGTGCCTGTGTGGCTCAGTCAGTTAAGTGTCTGACTTCAGCTCAGGTTGTGATCTTGCAGTTTGTGGGTTCAAGCCCTGCATTGGGCTCTCTGCTGACAACTCAGAGTCTGGAGCTAGCTTTGGATTCTATCTCTCTCTCTCTCTCTCTCTCTCTCTATCTCTCTCTCTCTCTTTCCTTTCCCTGGTTATGCTCTGTCCTTCTCTCTCTCTCCGAAAAATTGACATTAAAAAATTTTTACATATAAATATATAAATGAAGTATATGTGTATATATATATATGTATGTGTGTATATATGTGTGTGTGTGTGTGTGTGTGCATGTGTGTGTGTGTGAGTGTGTGTGTATATATGTATAGCTTAGAAAATAGTCTGGCACTCTGTGAGTCTTTGCTGGTTATTTTGTGATTGTGAGCAACTTCTGTGAATATTCAGTTCACGTGAATTTGACCAGGGGGCTCCTGAGCTTGCTTCAGAGGCCTCCTTGCCTTACAGTCTTGTTCTGCGCTGTGTGCACAGCTGTTCTAAAGACATGAACCTCAGACAGAGAGGGAACAAACCCAAAATGAGCCTCAAGCACTTGCCCTGCTGTTGCTGCTGCTGGTAGAAAAATAGCATCGTCTCTGCACTTTAAAGAATTCCTCCGGCAGATGTGCCCACAGCTGCCCCACCCCTTCCTGCAGGCAGAGAGCAGGCAGATCCTGCCAAGAGTTCAGGAAACCATGCTATAACCAGCTCATGCAAATGAGACCCACCATGGCTCCCCCATCTTCTTACTAGTCTCCCCTCCTCCTTCTTCCCCTTCTGTCCAAGAAGGCTATGGTATGGGAGACATCTCTTAGTTCTAGCTGCTTCTAGAAGAGGAAATTGAGGAGGAGAAGTCTCAAGGGGTGGGGGGAACTTCCAGAAAAGGAGATGGAGAAGAGGAAGTCTGGTGCAGCAAGGTGTGTTAGTGGACTTTAATCCCAGCAACACTGTCTTGCTGTGTGACCTTGGGCAAGTCACTTCCCTTCTCAGATTCTTATCCCAAGTCAAATAGCACATTTCAGTGGAGTGGGCATGAACTTTGGAGCCCAATCTGTGTAGGTCAGAATCCTGGCTTTGCCTGTATCAGCTGCGTGACCTTGGGTAAGTCTGTTTACTCTTTTGCATCTTTAGTTTTCTCTTAAGAGAGAGAAGTTTGGAAATATTTGTCCTGTGTACCCAACAGGTTTATCATAAGGATGAAACAACTCAGAAGGTGTCAGAACCCATCCTAAGGTGTGAAATGCTAGACATATGTGAGGTGTTATTTATTCCATCTATGGAAACGAACTCTCTCATCCCCTCAAGTCCAGGGTAATGTTGTGCTAGACCAGAAAAATTAAGACATGCTGCCAAGAGAGGGGTTATTTTCCCAAGGGTGCTGGCTGCAGGATGATCAAATTTCAACATGCAGTACTCCACTTGCTAACATAGTTCAAGGCATTGGCAGAGGGGAAGGGCATGTCTTTCACTCATCAGATCAAGGCTCTCTGTCGGGAGCATTTGCAGTATAGGCAGTTTGTTGGAATGGTTAGGCACAAGAGGCATAAGATAGGTCTAGTTTCAGATTTCAGGTCTTATACTTACCAGCTGTGTGACTTTGGGTAAACTACTTAACCTCTCTGAACCCCAGCTTCCTCCATATTTAAATGGGGGATAACCATTACTATCTCAGAGTGTTGCTGAGGACTAAAAAGGATAAAGTGTATATTAAGTATTTTTTGTAATGCCTAGTATATAAGAAGTGTTCAGTTACCAATTTCTAGATCTTACTTATTTTTGAGTCTGAGGGAAGGACAGCTTTCTCAAGTTTGCCAAGGGATCTTGCAGCCACTGAGGCAGAGTGTGTACCGGCTAGGAGGGTGAGGTGTGTTGCAAAGGGCCACAGACATGGGCTCACCATGGCTGGAGTTGTGTGAGGCCTGCTAGTCTGTGTGACTTTAGATATGTCCCTTCCTTCTAAATTTTAATTGTTCTCATTTGTAAGATGGGGGAAGCAACCTTTATCCATCTGCCTCATGGGATTGTTGTAAGGCTCAGATGAGTCAATTCATGAGAAAATACCTTGTCAATCTAAAAGTGCTGGGTGGCTGAAAAGAGGGAGATTTCATGTGTGAGAGCTGGGTACCGTCCCACCACCCCTAGCTGTTTCCTCCTTACCATTCTGCAGCTTGCTGTGAGCCAGGCAGACTAGGCCAGATGGAATTTGGCTTGTCATAGCCCAAATACCCCAGAAATAGACTGCCCTCACCACTGAGTTCCCTCTTCTCTGACAGCATTACATGGGAGCATTACCAAACATTGGCAATTCCTTAAAGCTCCTCCCACTGGCAATGTATCTGAATAGCTGAGCCAAGACAGTCCAACTTCTCAAGAACATATTACAGTCTGGCCTCCCCCGCCACAAAAAAAAATCAGCCCCTCAATACTCAGAGCTCCATAAGGAAACAGAGAGGGAGGAGTTTGAAGGACATTTAATGAAAGGCTTAAACACAGGGGAGTGGGTAAGAGTGGGGGATGGATGAGGATGTTGAGACACCCAGAGACTTGCCTTACCTGGAAGCAGTTACCCCTGGCTAGAATATAAAAGGAGAGAGTGGGGTTCCAGAACTTGGTAAGAGGTGGAGCCAGGGAGGGGGGCTATAAGGAGCTGTGGTCATGGAAGAGCATCTGGAACCACAACACTGAGTCGGGCGCGACTCGGAGAGGCAATGGGGAGACAAGGGGTACCTTCAACGCTTTCTTCTTGCTCTCTGACCTCTCTCAGTCCTTCCCTTTGACCAAACCTCCTGGGGAGCTAGAGGTCGGGGGCCCACCGAAGCCATCTATACAGGTCATCCGCCTAAGGCATAGAGCAGTGCAGAGAAGGGCAGAGTGGATCTGGTTGGGGGTGGGTATCACAAACAGAGAATAACCAGCCTACTTACACATGTTCCTTCTTGGTTGCCCTACTGGGCCCCCAGACTCTTAGTGAAAGGCTTTATCTCCATTCTTTTGAAGCCCTTGTCAGAGCAGCATTGTCTCCTGTGAGGTCAGGACTCCTATCAGAGGGCTGACACAGAAGGAAATGAAAAGTTCTGAGACAGGCCAAGGTGTCAATGGCAAAATGTCGGAGGAGCTGGGCCTGATGGCTCAGCCATAGGCTGGGTGGTGAGCTCCATGAAGTCTCAGCTCTTCCAGGAACAGTTCTAGCTTTCCCGGTTTCACGCAGCTGGAGGGGTAGCCGATTTTCTCAGCTACAGCCTAGCAGTTAGGAGCATGGATTTGGCACCAGACAGACCTGGCCTTTCCACTCCTGGCTGTTTAAACTTGGACGTGTTTGTTAACCTCTCTGAGCTTCGGTTCTCTCATCCATAAAATAAGAATAAATTGACTTCATAGAGTTGTTATGAATGAGAGGCTGAAAGCAAAGGGTATGACCAAGCAGGAGACTGTCAGGATAGGATAGTTAGAATATTCTCCTATCACTGGCATATAGGCTTTCTCTGGTGGGCCTCCCACGGCTGGGGTGTAGCCCTTCCTCAGCCCCTGCCTCAGCATCCATGCCTCCATCACATGCTCAGTGCTGGCCCTGTGCCGCCAGGGAGGGCTGCTGTCTGGCTCAGCCTGAAGAGCGCCAGGCGGGAGAGGCTGGGGAATGCAAATGTGGACTTATCTGAGCGTGTGCAGCTGCTCCCTTCCTTGAGCTCATCGCCAGGAATAAGGGCAGACTCTGGCCCCCCCAGGGTGCCCCAGGCTTCTTCTGGCCCCACTGAGTCTATAATATCAGCAACAATAACAATACCTCAGGCTTTCCTATTTGCAGTGCACTTTGATGTTTATGCTCTCCATGTACCTTCACTATGACTCTGGATTACGATTACCCACCACATTGTACAGAAGGGGAAAACCAAGGCTTAAAATGGTCAGGAGACTTGACCAAGGTTACATGGCTACTTGGCAGTGGAGTGGGGTATAGAACCCATGCAGTTTGACACCAGACTTTAAGGTTCATCATATTAGTGAGGGTGCATCTGGCTGTAAGTAATCGAAAAACTTGACTTGATGTACTTAAGCAAGAAAATCTTTCCTAAAGTCCTTAACAGGCCATTCTGGAGGACATTTGGTTCTGTGGTTAGTTAATCAGCATTTCAAGAATGTCATCTAACCTGGATCTTTTCATCCCTCAGCTCATGGGAATTGCCCTCAATCTGGCTCCTCTCAAAGTCACAAAATGGCTGCTATGGTTCTGGGTATCACATCCAGATATAACATCCAGGGAAGATGAGAGGGCTTCTCTTGGTGTGATGTCTCTTTTAGAGCTAAGAAACATTTCCCAGGAGCCATTGGCCACAAAATAAGTCCCATATCCCATTCCCAAATGAATCTCTGGCAAGGGAGTAGGAATGGCTTAGACCAATTAGACTTTGCTTGAGTCAAGAGTGGGGAGGGAGAAGTCGCCATGATGGGCAACGGTCTGTCCTCAGCCCTCATGCTTGTGATTACTGCTAATTCTGGCCCTGTGACTCATCCTTGGTCTATGTCCGTTTTTAGTTGCAAAGTAGGCTTCATGGTATAGAAGATATATCTGGCAATAGGATGCTAGGGTGTGGTCTCAGCCTGTCACTGACTTGGAAAATAACTCAAACAACAAACTTTTCCTCTAAAGCGTAAAGTGTAAAATGTAAAGTTTAGTGAGTGGGCGCCCTATCTCTAGGGTCAGAATGCTCTGGTTCCCAATTCTGGCCACTTGGCCCTGAGCAGGCCTTCCTGAGCTCTGTCCTTTTTTACTAAAAGGTGCCTAAGAATGGTCTATGTCTTTAGACTACAGTGAGGATTGTAGAGAAAATTTCATTTTTCTCTACACCTAGCACAGTTCCTAGTACATAGCAGGTGCTCAATAAAGACCAGCTGGTATTATGGACGTGTTAAGTTCCCTCCCTCTTGAGAGTTAAGGAGTTCGTGAAATGTCCCTTTGAGCCTCTGCCGTCTATGAATCCTGTCTGACCCTGGGGACCCTGGCTTTGCATTTAGTCCCCGGACCCTGGCTTTGCATTTAGTCCCCGTGGCCAGCTTAAATCTCCTCGTTCCCCTGGAAGTGGGACTCCAGAGGGAAATGTTCCAGGTGGCCGTAATGTTTAGCCCTATCTCTGCTAAACCATTCACAGTCTATGCACCATGCAGAAAACCCAGCTGGCATTTCCTTCTGCCTGGTCAGTGCTATCTGAAGCTGGTGTCAAGGGGCCTAGGGAGCACAGCCTTCCTCAGCCAGCAGCAGAGAGCTGGTGGCATTTCCTTTCCTCCTGAGGGGGCTGGGGACAGCAAATGACACTTAGGAGTCAGCAGAGCTTGCCCTGTGGCTGGTGAGCGGCTTGTGTGGTTGTCATCCCAGAGCCGGCACGAGAGTGGCAGACTGGGAAGAGCATATTATCAGTTGAAGCTTCCAGCATCATGGATCCAGGCAGGAAATGTCTGTGGCATGTCAGCTCAGCAAGGACGCACTGTCGGTCAGCAGGCCGAGGTCAGGTTCACATCCCAGCTCTGCAGATTTGCCCAGCTCTGCAGATTTGCCCTGCGTGAGCACGCTCAGCATACCATCTCACCCGGCCTCAGTCTTCCCACCTGGAGCAGTGGTTCAAAGTATGGATTCTAGCTGTTGCCACAAGAAATTGCTCAAATCCCAGCTTTACCACTTCCTGTGTGACCTTTGGCCTTGGACTTAACCCGTCTGGGCTGCATCTTTAAAGCAGGGATGCAGATCCAGGGTAATCTCCCCATCTCCAAGGCCTTCAGTTAACCATACCCACAAAGTCCCTTTTGCCACACGAGGTGACACGATCAGAAATTATGGGGATTAGGACACGGGCATCTTGGTAGGGGGTGTCGTCATTCTGCCTCTAATAATACTGTATGACTCCATTCCTATGAACTTCCACACTAGTGAATCTCACCTGATCAGGATAGCGGTTGGCCTTGGAGGGACCTGTGGGGGCCTTTGATCTGGATGCTGGTTCCACAGCTGTGACCATGCTGCGAAAATTCGTCGACCTAGGCATGTATCATAGGTGCACTTTTCTGAATATATGTTCTACTTCAGTAAAATAATTTACTTAAAAAGAAAAAAACCCCTGCAATCCAAATGGTAACAATTTCATTAGGAGGTTGGGGGCTTAAATGTGGTGTGACTTATTAAACACCTCTTCTTAGGACAAGGGACGGAGGGCATAATAACATAATGATGAATCTATTATATTATAAAGACAAATGCCCATAAAGAACAGAGGGCATTACCAACTGTGTAACTCGTCCATTCAACATGTGTGTGTGTGTGTGTGTGTGTGTGTAAAAATAGCTCATGCACAAAAAATTACATAGGATACATTTTCACAATTCAGAGCTTTATAGGCATTCCATTATTGAAGAAACTAAAGGGAAAAAATAAATAAAATGGTTTTACTTAATTTGTGTATGCTTATATGGCAACAAGGCAAAAGTGGTGAAAAACAGTTGATTGAACATGTGGTTTTTAAAATGTTACATAATAGGGGCACCTGGGGGGCTCAGTCGGTTGAGCGTCTGACTTCGGCTCTGGTCATGATCTCACGGTTCGGGGGTTCAAGCCCTGCGTCGGGCTCTGTGCTGACAGCTAGCTCAGAGCCTGGAGGCTGCTTTGGATTCTATGTCTCCCTCTCTCTCTGACCCTCTCCTGCTCATGCTCTCTCTCTCTCTCTCTCCCCCTCTCTCTCTCAGAAATAAATAAAACATTTTAAAAATGTTACATAATAAAAGAGAGCACACACACAAAAAGTAGGGTAAGGCATGTGACGGAGGAAAAGTCCAGGTCCTTCAGGTATTTAAAGAAAATCCATAAATGTCGACACTCATGCAGTGAGGAATTGGGGCCAGTTATCATATGCGAGTTAAGTGACAGCGCTTTACGAAGCTACCTTCTCTGTTAGTTGTCGTCTTCAGAACTGCCCAACAAGGGACGGATTTTATGTTTTAAATATTTTTTTAATAATCTTCAAAAATGTTTACTTATTTATTTGGAGAGACAGAGAGTGAGACTGAGCATGGGTGGGTGGGGGAGGGGACACAGAAAGAGGGAGAGAGAGAGAATCTCAAGCAGGCTCCATTCTGTCAGTGCAGAGCCAGACATGGGACTTTAACTCATGAACCTTGAGATCATGACCTGAGCAGAAATCAAGAGTTGGATGCTTAACCTACTGAGCCACCCAGGCGCCCTAAGGAGGGATTTTATTATGCGAGTTTTGCAGATGAGGAACTGGAGGTTCAGAGAGGTGAAGCCAGGTAAGGTCTTTCAGGTAAACACTGGAAGCTCTGATATCTGAGCCTACATCTGGTTGACTCCCAAACCCCCTGTGCTTACCTGCCCTGCTGGCTTGGTCCCCTGAACTCTAGGTGTGCATTTCCTCCACAGGCCTCCTACCTGGCCTCCGTTGTCAAGTAGAAACATGGTATTTGGGAGTTGAAGGTGATCCAAAGTCTAAATTCTTCCCTTCCCAGCCCAGGCCGAGCTCCCACCAGATGCTCTGATTTATCAAGGCTGTGGGCGTCCCTGCCTGTCTGGGCTGAGATTTCTCAGAATTTAAAAAAAAAATTATGTTTATTTCTTATTGAGACAGAGAGAAACAGAGCATGAGTGGGGAAGGGGCAGAGAGAGAGAGGAAGACACAGAATCCAAAGCAGGCTTCAGGCTCTGAGCTGTCAGCACAGACCCACAGCACAGAACCCACAAACCGTGAGATCATGATCTGAGCTGAAGTTGGACACTTAACCAACTGAGCCACCCAGGCGCCCCTGTGATTTCTCAGAATTTTGTGAGAGCCTCTTGTGAGGGGCATCCATGTGCCTGTCTGGGCTCAGCTGGCCGCTCTCTGTCCCTGGAAAATCTGATGTTTGACTTTCTGTTTGACAAGTAGGGGCAGACTCAGATGCTGTCTTTTATTTAAGCCAATGTGAGTGCTGGGAGTTTGGCAATGGGTTTCAGAGGGGCGGTGATCAGGTGCCGAAGGGCTTGTTGGGGAGAAGCCTCTTCTGCCTCCACAGCTGTTCAAAGGGGGGAGAACCTGTGTGCATGGTAATCACGGCAGGTAACAGCTAGTATTTGGCGAAATTTCCCAGGTGTAGCACTGAGATCTGGAGTGTGGCTCTAGCATCAGGAGTTTTAAAGCTCCCCAGGAAATCCTAATGGGCATCCAGAGTTGAAAATCACCAGTCTAGGGGTAAGGCACAAACAGGGGACACATGAGGCCAGACGGAGGTGGGTGGGACCACAGAATCTTGTTCCGAAAGGACTGGTTCCAAATTAGCCAGCTCTTCATCCCCTCTCTCCACTCCTCTCTTTCCCCTCCTTTTGTTAATTGCTGTCAACATCAGGGTCATCTTCCTTATCATTCTCATTGCAGCTCTGCCTTCATTTAGTACCTACCGCACCCCACACACATAAGCGTTGAATATTATCATCCCATTTTATCCTCAAAATGTCCCATGTCAGCCACTATTATCACCCTCCATTTTGCTAAAGAAAATAATTGAGTCTCAGAGAGGTTAAGTCATGTGTCCAAGGTCACACAGCTGGTAGAGACAGGCTAAGAATTCAAATTTTGTCCTTCATGTCCCTTTTCCTTCCCGCTTTCTTTCTTATTTCCTTCATTTGCCTCCTTCTGTTCCTTCTCATTTTCTTCCTTCTTTCTCTTCTTCCCTTTGCTCTTCTCCTTTCTAGCCATTTTCTTTCCTGCATTCCTGTGAACTGCAAAAGTTCAGTGGGAAATACAAAGGAGATTAAGCCCATGTCCTGAAGACATTTTTAATCCTGCTGTGGAAGACAGACCTTCATTTATTTATTCCCTTATTCATTTATTCCACAGGTTTTATTTAGCACTTAACATGTGTCAGACACTAGCCTACATGCTGGGGATGCAGAAATAAATAAACAGAAATCTCTGCTTCACGGACCTCTCCAATGGCACGTAGTCTGCTTGGGCTGCCATAAAAAATACCATAAATTGGGTGGCTTAACCAATAGACTTTTTCTCACTGTTCTGAAAGCTGGCAGTCTGAAATGAGGGTACCAGCAAAGTTGGTTTCTGGCTAAGGCTGTCTTCGTGGCTTGTAAATGACCGCCATCTTGCTGGGTACTCACAGCGGGGTGGAGTAGAAAACATTCTCTGGTGTCTCTTCTTATAAGGGACTTAATCCCACCATGAGGGCCCCACCCTGAGGACCTCATCTAAACTTCCTAAAGGCCCCACCTCCAAATACCATCACAAGGGGTGGGAGGGTGTTACGGTTTCAACATAGGAATATTGGAGGTACATAATTCAGTCCATAGCAACTATGTAGCAGTATAAGACTGTATTACAAGAGCTGCCTCAGCATAGCAATGAGGACCAGACAAGGGGATACAGAGTGAACTGAAGGGGCTCAAAGAAAGGAAACCTGGGGAGGGAAGGACTGTTGAGGCAGAAAGTGAAGTCGGTCTGTCGAATAGGCTGAATCTCTGCATGGCAGTCATGCATCTTTTTCTGCTGTCAACAGTATCAGAAACTGGAGTCATGGCTACCATTGGGTACACACTCATAGATAGCCTACTTTCTTCTTTCTGGGGAGGGTTCTTGTAGTCATCAGAGTCAAATGTTCCTAGTCTTTTGAGGTCTAGGCCTGCATGGAAGACCTTGAACTTACTGGACCATACAAGTTTTTTTTTTAATGTTTATTTTTGAGAAAGTGAGAGAGACAGACAGAGTGTAAGTAGGGGAGGATCAGAGAGAGGGAGACACAGAATCTGAAGCAGGCTGCAGGTTCTGAGCTGTCAGCACAGAACCCAGTGTGGGACTCAAACTCACAAACCACGAGATCATGACCTGAGCCGAAGTCAGATGCTTAACTGACTGAGAAGGCTGCAGTGAGACCAGAAAGTATGCACCAGTGCCCATGTGTTCATTTTTGTGTGGGAGTATGTGGGCATGTGAGAACAAGAGTGCCATGTGGAGGAGTGTCTGAGTGATGTGGGAGCACGGTATGTGTGCCTTTGCGTGGTGATGCCTTAGGGGAGTATGTGTGTGCTTACATATGTCTTATGTGGATCTGTGTGTGAAAGTGTTTGTGGGCATGTGTGAATATACAGATCATGGAAGTGTTTTGTCTGATGATGCCTATAGCTAAGTTTATGAGATGAAACATGAGTGCCTGTAGGACTATGGGAACAAAAATTGATGGGAGTGAGAAAATATCTGAATTGTATTTATTCATATGAATTAATCAGCTACTGCCACAATAATGCTGTGGAACAAACTACCCAAAACTCAGTGCCTTATACCAACTTGCATCTATTCTAGGGATTGGAAAACTTTTTCTGTAAAGGGAAAGATCGTATATATTTTTGGCTTCGTTGACCATATAGTATCTGTTGGAACTGTTCAACTCTACCTTTGTAGGGCAAAAACAGCATAGAGAGTACATGAATGAATGAGAATAGCTGTGTTCTAATAATTATTTACAAAAATAGGCATAGATCTGATCTGGCCCATGGGCTACAGTTTTCCAACCTCTAATCCAGTCAGAGACTTACAGGTCTGTGGGTCAACCATGGTGTAGCTGATCTAGAGTAGACTCAGTTGGGTAGCTCCGCTTTAGGCTGTGGATCCAGCTGGGCTGAGCTACCAGTGCATATGAAGTTCATGTCTGCTCCATGTTCATCCTAGGACCAGCCTGAAGGGGCATGCTCTACTTCTGGCAGGTCTCTGGAGATCAAGAGAACAATCCAAGGCTCACGAGCATTCAGTGTCACATCTGCTAACATTCCATTGGCCAAAACAAATCATGTGGCCAAGTCCAGCATCAGTGGGTGGTGAAAGAAGCTAAGTTCGTAGTAAGAGGAAGTTAAGTAACAAAGCGCATGGATGTTTGGTTTTAATACAAGGGGAGTGTGAAGTTTTTCAAACACTGATTTGAGATACTGCAATATGTATGAAGGCCGTATGTCAGACTGTGTGTGAATAGTATGCATGTAGGAAGGTGTTTCACGTGTGACGGGTCCTTTGATTTTGTGGCTACATGTGTAAGAAATTATCTGGGGGGCATTTAGAAATTGGGGTGTGTTCACGCCGGTCAGAGTGGCTGAAATGAACAAATCAGGAGACTCTAGATGCTGGCGAGGGTGTAGAGAAATGGGCACCCTCCTGCACTGTTGGTGGGAATGTAAACTGGTGCAGTCCCTCTGGAAAACAGTGTGGAGGTTCCTCAAAAAATTAACAGTAGAACTCTCCTATGACCCAGCAATAGCACTGCTAGGAATTTACCCAAGGGATACAGGAGTGCTGATGCATAGGGGCACATGTACCCCAATGTTCATAGCAGCACTCTCAACAATAGCCAAAACATGGAAAGAGCCTAATTGTCTGTCAACGGACAAATGGATCAAGAAGATGTGGTTTATCTATACAATGGAATACTACATGGCAATGAGAAAGAATGAAATCTGGCCATGTGTAAGCAACATGGATGGACCTTGAGGGTGTTATGCTGAGCGAAATAAATCAGGCAGAGAAGGACAGCTACCATATGTTTGCGCGTATAGGTGCATTAGGAGGAACTTAATGGGGGACAATGGGGGAGGGGAAGGGAAAAAATAGTTGGGGAAAGGGAGGGAGGGAAACCATGAGAGATTCTTGAATGCTGAGAACCAAAACTGAGGGCCAATAGGGGTGGGTGAGGGGGGCAGGGGGATGATGGGCATGGAGGAAGGCACTTGTGGGGATGAGCGCTGGGTGTTATATGGAAACCAACTTGACAATAAACTATTAAAAAAAAATCTAATTTGATATAAAAAAAACAAAATTGGGGTGTGTGAGAGAGTGTATGTGTATGAACCCTTATGGGTATATGTATATGTGTGTGTCTAGGTGTATATGGGGGTGCATGTATGCTTGGCTGTGAAGGCATCTCTGGGTGCATATATGTCGGGTGGGGAGTGGGTCTGTGTGTTGTGTGTTGTGTGTATGTCAGGGTGCGTCTGGTGCATATGCATGGCTATGCAAAAAATGTCTCTGTGTGCGTGTGGGGGGAGCTGGGATGTATGTGGGGTATATGAATTGAGGCGTGCATGTATCAGGGGTTCATGTGGGAGCATTGCATGCTACCAGGAGTGCATAGGCATACACTGGGTAAAAGGGTAAAAGCAGAGAGTGGGGAGGGGCGGTTGTACACACTCCCTTTCCCCCAGCACAGACTTAAAACCATTCCCGTCTCTCAACATGAGTTCTTTGTAGCTAAGATTAATTTTCTTATTTAGCATTTATGTGGCACTTTGGATCCGCAAAGTGCTTTACAATCAGTTTTATTAGTTGTGCTTGTGTGTTATATATAGCAGCAACCTCAGCTGCACCCAGAGTCTCTTCAGAGATGTGAACTGAACAAGGCCAACTTTACCCTCTTCCTCAAGCTTTGCCAATTCCCCAGAACATGGTCTGCCCTCACGTGTTCAAGTGGGTGGTTGGTGGTGCTGATGCTGTGGGGGAGGGGTGCTCCTTTGGAGCTGCCCCCAAAGGCTTTCCCTTTTCCATGAGAAATCAGTGAATCTAATCACTAGAGTTCTTGCCTGGCTCAGCTCATGTATGTGCCTGGGCCAGTGGATGAGGACCTACTTGCAAGACTGGCTTAAAACTCCTGCCGTTTCTTGCAGTAAAAGGCACTTGCTTTTTGTATTTGCCATCTGCACTTTGTCCCTGGCCATATGGCTACTGGCCCATCTTTATGTGAGTTCTGCTCCATCAAAGCAGACCTAAATCAAGGATACATGGGTGCAAACAACTTTTTAGGGAAGTGGTCCCAGGAAGCATGAGTGAGAGAATGGAAAAGGGAGGTGGGGAAGGGAGAAAAGCCAAGAAGAGGTATGTTATTGAGGAGATTGGTGCTGTGGGCCAGTCGACCTTCATTCTCCTGAGAAACCATGTCACAGAACCGCTCCCCCTGTGAAAATAAGGGCTGGGATTATTTATCCACTCCCACACTGGTTTGGTTAAGAGTTGCCCCTCTGCCCCCTGTGTGTTAACTCACCTGCACATCTAGGTTGAGTCTACCTAAGGCCAAGCAAAGTCCTCTGCTGCTGGAGGAAGTCCTCAGGTTGAGGACAGACAGACATAGATCCTCAAGGTAAGAAGCTTGTACATGGGAGAATTCTTGGCTATAGCTGCAGGTGAATTCAGGTGGGCCAAAGGCATATGGGATTGGGAATCTGGTGTCTGCTACACACCCCTAGACTCTTGTAAAACCTTTATTTCAAGGTCACCAGTGACCTTCAAGGTCATAGATTCCATTGGTAAGTTCTTGGCTTATTGTCACAGTTGGCTGTCCTGTGATTATGCACTGTCCTGGTTTCTTTGCCTCCCCACCTCCTCCAACTCTCTCCTGCACCTTCTCTATTTCTCTTTTTCCTTCTCCCAAATGTGTATATTTCTCCAGTATCTTTTCTTTTCCTGCCCCATACACAAGCTCACCCATGTCCTATGTAGCATGCCATTTCAGAGGGCGTGGCCTCTCCCTCTCTGTCCATGTCCTGGCCCTGTGTATATAACCACCCATCAAAGTATTTATTTGAGACTCACCTCAGCAACTGAAACTCAGCATCGCAAACCTAACTCCTCATCTTTGACCTCCTGCTCGAATGAACTGCATCCTTGCTTCTCAAGTTCACTCCGGGGCCAGCCACCTTGGTATCATGAGAGCTTGTGGATGCAAGAATCTCAGGTCCTGCCACAGACCAACAGAATCAGGACCTGCATTTTTAACAAGGCCCAGATGACTTGTGTGCCCATTAATGTTTGATAAGCATTGGTTTACACTATCGATTCTCTGGATTTCTATTAATGGCACTAGGATTTTACCAATTACCCCATCTGAAAACTGCAGTTATTTGAATCCTAGGAATAAATATCCACTCACTTTCTTGAAACCAGGATTTCTGTAGGACTGAGGTCTCAGATAAACAAGTGATAATAATAATGTAACCGATATTAATATGTTTCAGTTGAATAAGTCTGTGACAATACCATTACACATATAATTTCACTTCAATAAATATTTATGGAGTTGTGGCTCCTTGGTAAACTGAAATGATGTAACATTGAACTAGGCTTAGTCCTTATCCTCAAGGAGTTCATATTTCAGAGAAAGACAAAAGTAGATGCCAAATGATAGAGGATGTCTTGGAAACCAAAGGATGGGTCCTAACACAGCGTAGGGGTTAGAGACGTCCTCTTGAGAAAGGATATCCAAGCGGAAGGAAACTGATACATGAGCAGACCCAGCCAGTGAAGGCAGGAAGAATAAAGGAGGTCAGCAGGATAATGGCTTACGCACACCCTGGCAGGGAAGGAAGTTAGGGTGTGTTTGGGGACTCTGCCTAGGTTTGGAAATTTGGAGATACTCACTTCACCTCTTCTGCCTCATTGGCCTCAACTTAAAAAATGGGAAGAACACATTCTACCTTCTCAGGGTCATTATAAAAATTAAAATGAGCAGCTTCCAGAACTGATAACTACCTGGTCTTTATAAATATTGACTGAATATAAATGGTCAGCAACCAGAGCTGGGACTTTTATTACAGAAAAAAAAAAACCACGGTGTAGTGGGTAGAATGGTGTGCCACCCCCAACCCCCAAAATTTGTCCATGTCAAATTCTTAGAACCAGTGAATGTGACTTTATTTGGAAAAAAGGGTCTTTGCAGGTGTAAATAAGGATCTTGAAACGAGATCGTCCTGGATTTTCTGGGTGAGCTCTAGATCTAACCACAAGGGTCGTTAGAAGATACAGAACAGGGGAAACAGCCATGTGAAGATGGGGTGATACAGCCACAGTCAAAGAGTATCTGTTGCCACCAGGAGATGAAAGAGGTAAGGAAAGATTCTTCCCGAGAGCCTTTGGAGGATGGCCCTGCTTACACCTTGACTCTGATCTCTGTGGCAATTTGTTACAACAATCACAGGCAACTACATGGCAACTACACAGGCAGCTGCATGGTTACCAATTTGTGAGCAGTCTCTACATGCCAGGTGTGCATTCCTCCTCATCAATTCTTTGAAGTGATGCTATTATTCCCGTTTTCTGCATAAGGAATTCTAAGGCTCATGCAGGTGAAGCAAATCTTGCTAGCTCATTCACTCCCTAAACAGTGACTGACTTAACTGCCCAGACACTGTGGGCCCTGGGAGCTAGAGTGCTGAGCAAAGTAGATGCCTTTGCTGAGGTCACAGGGCTTAATAGCCATTTGCACTGGGTTGAATAGTGCCCCCTGACCTCCCCAAATTTATGTTCACCTTGAACCTTGGAATGTGACCTTATTTGGAAATAGATTTTTTGCAGATATAATCAAGTTATGATGAAGACATTCTGGATTAGGTTGGTTCCTAATCCAATGACTGTTGTCCTTATAAGAGAGAAATTTGGACAGAGAGACGCAGGGAGAATGTCATTTGACAGTGGACACGGAGATCAGAGTCAGGTGTCTAGGATCCAAGGAATAGCAAGGAGTGCTGGGAGCCATCGGAAGTCAGGAAGAGGCAAGAAGTCTCCCTAGAGCCTTTAGAGAGCATGGCCTTTGTGGCACCTTGATTTCAAACCCCTAGCCTTTAGAACAGTTAAACAGTAGATGTCTGTTGTTTGAAGCTACCTAGTTTGTAGTAATTTGCTACAGCAGCTTTAGGAATCTCATATACCACTGAAATTATATAATTCCACACGTGGACAGCACGACATAGGGAGCTGTGGTAGCCAGTGAAGGAGATGGAGAAGACTTCACCTCAAAGGGATGCTTGGGTTCGGCATCTAAAGGTGGGGTAGGGGTTGAGTGTGCAAAGGGAAGGAAGATTTGGGCTAGAGGGAACAGAATGTGTTCTGGTTCGGTGGCTTGAGGATGACGTAGGTAGGCACTGGATGAATGGACAGAAGGAAGGCCAGAGCCCGTAGGGGCACACAGCCAGCAGTGGGGCAGCCAGGGCCATTGCCCTCCCCAGCCTTCTGGCCTGTGACTTCTCTCTGAGGGACTGTTGGGTCAGCATATCTTTTGGTCCATCTACTCCACACTCTCCTCCCCTCTACCCCTTACCACCACCCTGCTTGCGGTGTCAGAGCCTGAGTTTGGAGATCTCTATGTCCTTGAGTACAACAGAGGATGGTGGTGGGGGTGGGGAGGTGGGGACAGGCACCCCAGAGGCACAAAGGCACTTTGTGTGGTAGCTCCCAACAGCTTCTGGGTCCGGGAGCCGGCTGCGCAGTGAATAGGCTGCGGACAAAGGCATTGCTGCCTGAGTACCTGTAATTGGAGCATCCACGTGCAATGCAAGGGACAAAAGGGAGACGAATGGCCAGCGTCTTAGGCTGCCCGTTGCTATGGTTTCACTGAGGCTGCTGGGGAGGGCCGTTACCAAGCAACAGGAGAGGGATCAAGACAAAGGGAGCCAGTTTGAGGGAGAGGTTTGGGTCAGGTGTGAGTGCGTGAGGTGAGATGGGGAGGAGCCAGAGGATGAGGGAGAGAGGAGGCAAACACATGGGACAGAAGGAGACTAGAGAGAGGGGAGGAGACTGAGAGAGACAAGACGAAGTGGGGAAAGGAGAAGCAGAGAGATGTAGCACAGAAAAAGAGAGACAAAGACATTAAAACAGGGGAAGAAACAGAGAAATACAGAGATATTCATCCACCCATGAGCACCTGCTGTGTGCCAGGCCCTGTGCTCTCTGGAGACATAACTGTTGGCAAGGCAGATACCATCCTACCCTTAGAGCTCACAGATGCAGAGGGAGAAGTGGAGGCTTTAATGGAACCAGAGAGAGATGCTTCCTTGCCCCTTGGAGTGGCTGCGGCTTACTCTCCAGCCTGGTGTTTCTTTGAAGCTGGTGACCTTCTATAGGGCTATTGCATCCTTCATTCCCAGGCAGCTCCATTGCTAGGAGGCTGTACAATGTGACTCTTGGTCGAACGACACTCAATCTCTCCCTAGTAGCTCTCCCTTTGGTGTCCCATCATGATGCCCAAATCTTCTACCATTAGGGTGACCCGGGACAAGTTACTTCACTTAATAATTATGTAGTTACACAATGCTGTTATATACACTTCTCCTTTGATCCTGTGTGGTAGGCATCATCACCACTACTGTGTTACAGGAGTAGAAATGCAAGTCTGAAGGAATGAAATGCTTTTCTGGAAGTCTCGTGATCACTCAGTGGCAAAGCCACTAAGGTCTTCTGATTCCAAGCCCAATGTTTCTTCCTTCTGCTTACATCTCCATTTGTGTCAAGGCTTGTGTGTTCACAAAGAACAGAAACCTACACAAATGAACTCTAGTAAAGGGAGATTAATTGGAAGCACAATAAAGGTATTCCTGAGACCCAAAGGCAGGACTCAGAGCTGGTTTTTATAAGAGACTTCATCCAGGCACTGAATAGAGATCAGAAACCAAGAAGACCATTCCCTTTCTTTCTCTCTTTCCAAAACCATCTAGTGGCCCCCGTCTCTGATTTTCTCTGCACACTATCTCAATTAATAGGATGAAAAAGTGACAAAAATCACCCTCAAGGAAATTCTTTTTCAATTCGAATTTTCAAGAGAGAACCTAATTGGGTGACTTAAATCATACGTGCACTCCTGGTCCAGACAACTATGGGCAGTGGAGAGCTTCTAGCGTATAGCATGACTGGCTCCTTGTGGCTAACTTGTTCACAAGGGCTGTCAAAACAGGGGGTACGTACAACACAGGCACCCTGAATTATCTGCACAAGCACACTCATTTCCATAATGGAGATACCAAGACTAACCTTGCCTGTCTTCCAGGGCTGTTGTAAGAAGTTTATAACTTATGGTAGGAGTTTGCAAACTGTCAAGTGTGGCAAAAGGGACAGCTGTTATTTAAGTTAAAGGGGGTATCTTTGAGGCAAAAATACCCCTCCTTTAAACTCCTTGGCCAAGATTATAGCCCTGACCCAATGGGTAGTGTGCAAAAATTTTTTAATTAGGGAGCAAAAGAGAATAGGAAGAATTCAGAGGACGGGGGGAACAAATGTGTACCATCGTAATTGAAGATGAGGAAGGAGGTGCCATTCATTCATTAATTTATTCATTCACTTATTTAATAAGCCCTGTGAGCCTACAATGTGCCAGATGGTGTAGATACAGTGGTGAAAATGTCATAGCTTCTCTTTTCCAAGGAGGGTTGGGTGACGGGTACATAACCTACCAGTTACTAAATATCTTGAAATGTGCTGTGAGAGACAGTGGAATCAGAATGGGTGACTTAACTCAGCCAGAAGCACCAAGGGGGGCCAAGTGAGGGGAATCCAGAATCGTGTTTGAAGTATGAGCAGGAATCTGGAGAGGCCAACAGGGGCAGTGTTAGAGTGGGTGATAGGTAGAGGCATTCTGGAAGAAATGTAGATGCATGAATGAACATGGAGAAGGTTAAAATTTTTCCAAGATGGAGGTGCACGGAGTGTGGCAGGGGTGGTTGAAGCAATGACAAATAAGGCTGGAGATCATTAATGAGCTAAAATAATTGGACTCTATCCTAAGGACACTGGAAACCATTGGAGAGTTTTAAGAGGACTGCCACTTCAGATTTGTCTTCCAGAAAGATCTCTCTGGCTTTGGTACAGAGTAGATTGAATGGGGAAGATGGAGACGGGGAAGCCCCAAGGAAGGGTGTTTCCTATGACAGTGGGGGAGATGTTGGGCAGTGCCTGTCAAATGTTAGTGTTGTAACATACCTCCCAGGGAAGTTGGCTAAAAATACCGACTACAGAGGCCTGCCTACCAGATATCAATTTAATCCGAGATGGAGCTCTGAATCTGCATTTTTTAATGTTTGAATTATTTCTGAGAGAGAGAGAGAGAGAGAGAGAGCGTGAGAGACGGTGAGAGAGAGAGGGAGACACAGAATCTGAAGCAGGCTCCAGGCTCTGAGCTGTCAGCATAGAGTCCAATGCGGGGCTCAAACTGTGAGATCATGACTGAGCCAAAGTCGAATGCTCAACTGACTGAGCCATCCAGTCTCCCCAAATCTGGGTTTTTAAACAGTACTCTGGGTGATAGGTAAAAATGATTCCCAAACCACTCTTTAAGATACTTTGGTCTCGGGGTGCCTGGGTCACTCAGTCGGTTAAGCATCCAACTTCGTCTCAGGTCATGATCTCATGGTTCGTGGGTTCGAGCCCCGTGTCAGGCTCTGTGCTGACGGCTGGCTCAGAGCTTGGGGCCTGTCTTCGGATTCTGTGTCTCCCTCTCTTTTTGACCCTCCTCTGCCCATGCTGTCTCTATCTCTCTCTCAGAAATAAATTTTAAAAAACATTAAAAAAAAGATACTTTGGTCTCAGGGACAGGAGGGTATAGACATGAATCAGGAAGTACTTTAGAAATGTCTTCCCAGTTACCATTTTAAAACCAAAGACCCTTTTATGGCTGTCATGGATTTTCGTAAGACTGGTTATAATTGGTTCATCTTTATCATTTTACATGTATATCATGCTTCCCACTCAACTACCAACAGCTATTGCTTGTAACCAGGGAAAGCAGGATGAAACTTTGATAGTTCTCATTCTCCCCATTTCTTCTATGCCTTCGCATAGCCTGGATGTGGTGGGGGTGGTGGAGGGAAAGTTCATTTATTGAATACTTGCTCACATTTTGCAATGTCATGGAACTGGCCTGGTATTCCAGGTCCTCCTCTTAGGAGCTCTGTGAATTTGGGTGAGAGTCTACCTCTCTGAGCCTCAATTTCTTTTGTGACAAAGAGGCTATTTAGATCTTCCTTCATTAGGTATTAAAGTGAGGATTAAATGAAAGAACTGAATTAGTTGTTTCTACCATTACAAATTCATAGATCTTTAACATATGTGATGTACTCAATTCCATTCCATTATTATTACTGATTCTCAGATTATCTCATCTTTGGCTAGTGGGAGACTTGAGTCCTTTGGAAATGGCCTTAATATATCAATAGTGTTCATACCTTCTGGTATGATAACACTGTCTGGTTCACCTCATACATTTTCTGTCCAAAGCCAGGAGTCAGCCATTTCTCCAAAGAGTTTGGATTTCTTTGAATAGGAAAATGGTTTTTAAGCACCATAGTCTAGGTGCTGGAAGTGCTCATTTCTCCCAGGTTACTTACTGTTTCTAGGCATTTTAAGAGGACAGTTATGAAATGCGTATGTTTTTTAGGAGAAACTACATCATGAATTCATACTGATATTTCCTTCTTTAAAATTTTTTTAAACGTTTATTTATTTTTTAGTGAGAGGGAGACAGAGTGTAGTGGGGGAGGGACAGAGAGAGAGGGAGACACGGAATCCAAAGCAGGCTCCAAGCTCTGAGCTGTCAGCACAGAGCCCAATGTGGGGCTCAAATTAATGAACTGCAAGATCATGACCTGAGCCGAAATTGGACTTAACTGACTGAGCCACCCCCCCCATACTGATATTTCTAATTCAGACTAAGGATGCACTGTTTTAAACTAAAATCCTTGATTCCTAATGACAAGAAATTAGCTGTTTATTTGCTTTATTTTGTAATACAAATATATTGTTTCAGAATTACAATAACAAGCTATGATTATTCAAAATTTTTAATTTGAAAGGATTACCAGGTAGCATTTATTCGAGTGCTCACTCTTTGCCAGGAACTTAATCTCAAAATGAACCAAAGAGGGAGGTATGATTATTATCCCCATTTTTCTGATGAGGAAATTGAGACTCAAGAGGTCATAGAATCAGAAGTCAGTAAGCGACCAAGGCAGTACTTGAACCCCCCAGGTCTCTGATTCCATCCTTTCCATTGCTTTGAGTTTCAATTTGTTCCTTACCTTTTGGAATGAATAATTTGTTTACTCTCCAATTGCATTGGCCACCTGGGTATTTAATACTCGTAAAGATGACTTGACATTCATTATTTGGAAATGTACAGATGAGAGATTGAAAGAGAGAGGGAAGTAAGCAGTTTACTAGTCCAATTTTATTACTAGAATAGAAAGCTTCTTGAGAAATGTATTGATTCATACTTTCAAAGTGACAGATTATTGCTTTCAGTTTTATTAGCTGATGGGTTCTATTTAAGTATTGGTAATTTCCCTTCTGCCACCAGATCATTTTAAGCGGGGCACACAAATGGGAGGGGTCATCAGGGCCTTGAGATGGATATTATCAGGCATAGGCTTGAACCCACCAGAGAAGCTTTCAAAGGGGTCACTGGCTCCCCACCTTTGGGTGTTGGCTCAAGCAGGTCTTACTAAATGGAGTATCTGCCTGTGCAAGCAGGAGCCAGCCTCAGGGACCCAGTTTCTTTTGGAAGCTCTCCTTGATCATACTAGTCTGCAATACTAGTCTCATCTGTAAAATGGTTGTGCTGCGTTGTGTTGTATCCCCTCAAAATTCCTGTCTGCTTGGAAACCTCAGAACATGACCGTATTTGGAAGTAGGGTCTTTGCAGATGTAATTAGTTCAGTAAGGTCATACTGGATTAGATTGGGCCCTAAATCCAGTGATTGGTGTCCTTATAAGGAGAGGAGAGGAGATGCAGGGAAGAAGACCTCTTGAAGACAGAGCAGAGGTTGGCGTGATGTGGCCACAAGCCAAGGAATGCCAAGGAACACCTGGAGCCCCAGAAGCTAGGAGAGACAAGTGAGCAATCTCCCCCAGTAGTGTTGAGGGAGTATGGCTCTTCTGACTTGGTTTCAGACTTCCGGCCTTCAGAGCTGCAAGAGAATACATTTCTGTTTTGAGCCACTGGTGTGTGGTAATTGGGTTACGGCAGCCCTAGGGAACTGGGTACATACAGCACCTACCTCCACATTGGGAAGGGAAGCAACACCTGGGAAGTCTGAGGAGGATCTGGAAGGATGTTCAGTCATCCTGGTGAGCCTGGAGGATGGGAGGAGACAAAGGACATCCCTAGGCAGAAGGACAACTGGGCAAGTCTGGAAGAAGAGAAGCAGCCTATGGTCGGCATGGAGCTGCGTGCTAGCACAGCATTTCCTGAATGATGCAACGACAGCTGTGATAAGAGCTGGGAAGGTGGGAGGGGGCCAGGTCCCTCAGGGTCTTGCAGGCCTCCTGAAAATGTCAAGGGAGCCATTTGAGGGCTAAGAAGAGGAGAGACGCTGTAGTAATAAATTGTCAGCCCGAACAGGTCCGGAGGTCCTAGAGGGTGAGCTCCCTGCAAGACTGACTTCTCCCCAAATCGGAATCCAGTCCAGCGCCTTCCGGAGACATGACATTTCATCCCTGAGTAAAGCCCTGCCTCTGGGCCACCCCCAGGCAGGCCTTGCACAAAGGTCAGGGAGGTGTTAATGGAGTCAAGAGTACCTCCAGTTCTTGGCCTGACTCTCTCAGACTCCTCCTGGAAGTCCATCCAGCCTGCAGCCTCCGACCTTTATTTTGTCATTTCACAAGATTCTGCTTTAATAAATCTCTCTAGCCAAGAAAGCCAACAAGGGGCCTCCCTCGCAGAGGTCCCCACCGCCGCTCTGTCAGGAGGGATGGAGGGGGGCATGGAGCTGGAGATAGTTGTTCAGTCTCCAAGGAGACCAAGGGAACTTCGTGAGGTCCTGCTTTGATGGGCAGCTCCAGGACCTGCAAGACACAACTGGGGTAGTCCTGGAATTCCTTCTTCTCCGGGGAGGAGGGATGGGGAGGACAGAGAGAGGGGGCTGGTCCAGTCCATTGGTCTGGCTTTCTGTCCATCATCTTTAGCTCCAACATTGCCCCTCCCTCAGCCATCTTCCCTTTTCTTTCCAGCTCCTTAGTGGTTGCCCCGCACCCGTCTCCCTCTCAAGCCTACCCAGACATTGGTCAAAGGAAATGAAAGGACCTGGAATTTTCATGGCAGGTGACAAAGCTTCCCTCCTTGACCATACTCTGTTCAAGCTCCTCTAAACTGTCTTCTCAGCTAAGCCCTGGCTTTTGGGCTTCTGTGTTCCTCTCCACATTTGGCAAGGATCCTGTTCCATCAGTTTAGTCACCCTTGGTACCGGATTAGATCACCCTGGCTGTCTCACGGAGTTCCTCATCCTCCACCATCGCCCAAGTGGTGCCTCATCATCCTGGCCTGCCTCCAGCAAGAATTCCAACTGGTCTCTTTAGCCAGAATTCCCCCATTAGTAATTTTCCCTCCAGTGAGCTGCTCCTTAGCTAGAAAGTCCCACTTTTCCTTGTATTGACCCCAATCTCTCTTCCCTACTGTAAAATTTCACTGCAGTGGTCCCTATACCCATGGCAATAGCCGCCCCCCCACCCCCCCAATAAGGTCTGCTTTACCATTCTTTAGCAAATATCAGGAATAATTTTTTCTTTAACACAGGTCAGGGATATTTGTTGAATAGATATTCTGTAGCTCAATGGAACTAAGGCCAGGGAAGCTCTGGAGTCAGGATTGCTGGGTTCACATCCCACCTCTGCCTTCTCATCCTTGCTGTGTGGCCAACCTCTCTGTGCCTCAGTTTTCTAGTCTGTCGAGTGGGGATAAGTATTCACCTCCTGCAGCTGTTGTGATAAGAAAATGCCTGGGAAGTGCTTAGTGCCTTGCATATCTTAAATGCCAAATACATGTTAATTAGCCTTAATGAGGGCAACTGTTATTCTTTCTGGGAATGAAGATGGTTGAATGAACAAGCACTTAGAGACAAACAGACCTAGTCTTGAATTCCCACTTTGCTGCTTACTTGCTCAGTGCCCCAAGGTTAGCTAATTTGGCTCTTCAAGCCTCAGTTTCTCATCTTTAAAATGGAAACAAGCATACATGTTTAATGTGTGCAGGTGAGGATGTGTATAAACGCCTGGGTACTTACCAGGGGCTCAATAACTGGATGTCCCCCCCACTTACCGTGATTCAGGCAAATTCTTCCTCTCCTGCCTTAGTTTCCTCATCTAGAATATGGGACAATAATAGTACTATTTCATAAGCTCACAGTAAAAATTACAGGATTTTTTTTTAGTGTTTGTTCATTTTTGAGAGACAGAGAGAGATAGAGCATAACTGGGCGCCCCTACAGGATTTTTTTTTTTTAGTGTTTGTTCATTTTTGAGAGACAGAGAGAGATAGAGCATAACTGGAGGAGAGGCAGAGAGAGAGAGGGAGACCCAGAATCTGAAGCAAGCTCCAGGCCCTGAACTGCCAGCACAGAGCCCAACATGGGGCTTAAACTCATGACATGAGACCATGACCTGAGCCAAAGTCAGATGCCTAATTGACTGAACCACCCAGGTGCCCCAATTATAGAATTTATTTTAATTAAAGCTTTCAGAATAGTATTGGCACTGTGAAATATTACAATAATTATTTTTCTTCTTCTTCTTCCCTGTAGTAATAAAAGTTAACGGCTACCATTTACTAAGCACTTACTATGTGCCAGGCATTGTGCTTGACTGCCCTAAGGCATAGGCACTCCTACCAGCCCCATTTCACCAAAGAACAAACTGAGGCTTAGGGAGGGAAGATCACTTGCCCAAGGTCACCACATACCTACCTGTAAGTTGGAGATTTATTGTCACTATCATCCCAAGCATGAATACAGTGGTCTGGATATGTGGGAACAGCCCCTAGAAACCAACAGAAGAGTCATCCTTACGGTTCTGTGCGCCATGGCCCTCCCCACGCCCCCACACCCTGGGGAAAACTGGACTGCGGGTGAAGTCTGGTTGGGGTGATGGATGAGCAGAGGCAGCTCCTGCTGCAGTGTAAACACATAGAAATATAGGTCAGTTCCGGCAGCGAAGCCCCCCCCCGCTGCACATTTTACCCCAAAGCCAATCTTGTCAACTTGATCTTCTGCCCTGAACTTCAGCTGTCCTCAGGATGTTCTTGTGTTTCATGAATTATGCAGGCTTAACAAAATGTGTGCTCCACAGATTAAAGACTGTTCTCCTGACTGGAAGGCCTTTCTTTCCTCCACCAGTTTTTTTTTTTCCTTCCTCTTGCTCTCACAGCCTGTTGTTTTTTTTTTTAAGCTACCCTGTAGAGCACCTTCTCTCTTCTTGCTCTTAACAGTTCAAATTGCGATGCCCCTGCTTTGTGCTAGTCTCACTGTAGATTCTTTGCTATCAACTAGAAACACTTTTGGGAATCCCAAGGGGTCCTGGGTGAGCTCCTGGGAATTTCCCTGGGTAAGTTTAGTGGGAACTAAAACTTCAGTGTGGCTGGCTCTGATAATATGGGTCCAATCTGGTGGTAAATTGGCTTGCCCATCAAAAAGAAAAGCCATGATTTGTAGCATTTGCCAATACCCATGGTGTAAATCCTTCCACCATGGTGGATTTCAAGGTAACCAGTGCAACCTCACTGGATATGAATGTGGGAAGAGATGCCCAGAATCAGCTCTCACAGGTTGGTACAGGCGGGCTCTGGCACACTGCTGATTCAGTTCCCATGAGTGGTAGAGGCAATTATTTGGGGTCCAGGTTTGAGTCCTGACCATGCCTCTTATGAGCTATATTAAGTTGGGCAATGCACTTAACTAACTTCTTAGAGTCCAGTTTCCTCATCTGTGAATGAGTATGCTAATAGTTTTGTCTGGAGTTGTAATCAGTGCTAAATGGGTTGAAGTAGATAATAAAGCAGTTATAGCACTTCATCTGAGACACAGAGCTCAGTGAATGGTGCCTACAGGACATCAGATTGGGGAGGGCCTGTGTCAGTTGAGATAGCTAGGTGTTGCCATAGTAACAGATAACCCCAAACACCAGAGTCTTAACAGAGCCAAACCTTATTTATCATTCATGTAGTGTGACAGAGGCATACTGGCCCAGAGGTCTTTGCTTATCCTAATTTTTCAAAAAAGCAGCTGAATGGAGGCCCACATTGATATGTGTTCATGGGAACCACAGCATGAAGAAGAAAAACATGCTGAATTGCCTGCTGTCTTTTAAACCTTTTGCCCAGAAATGGCACACATCACTTCCACTCATTTTATTAGCTGAAGCAAACAAATATCTCAAGAGAGTGGAGAAAAGCAGTCCTACTATGGGCCTGGAAAGAGAAACCAAAGTTCTTGGTAAGCAGCCTTAAAGATTATCATCATCTCCTAGATAATGGTTTCCCCTAGTGGCTCTTACTTTTTTTCCATTAAGCAGCCAGTGTTAAAACTGAACAGACTGTGCAGGAAGCCTAGTCCTCACAATTGACCAGATTGGTGACCTTGGGCAAGTTACTGAACCTCTCTGGCTCCGGTTTCCTCATCTGTCAAGTGGGGAGAATAAATCCTTCATCTCCCAGAGTTGTAGTGAGGATTACCTGTGTTACCATACACAGTCACTGTGAGCACTATGTCAGGTAGAAACAGCCATTATGATTAATCTACCACAATCCTATCAGGTTGGTACAACGATCACTGGTTTTTGCAGATGAAGATCCCACGGCTCCAAGGAGTGATTTTACTGGTCCAGGGTCACAAAGTTGGGAGATAACATCATCAGGATTGGAGTTTATACCTGTCTGATCCCCAAAACTCCACTTTTGAGGGTGGTTGGACCCTTAAAAGTGCTAGGAGCACTTTTCTGAGAGGGAGCCAGCAGCCATTCCCCTACCTGTTGTATGTAGACCCAGAGGGATGTGGCTGCCTTGGTCTTGGGGTTCTTCTGCAGATCGGGACTGTGGTAGCTGAACAAAGGAAAAAGTAAACCTCATTACAATGCCAACACACACATGTGGGGTTCTTTCCTCACTTAAAGCAAACGTCTCAATTAACACAGAAGACCTTTTTCTTTCCATAGCTGCAGATGAGTTCATCTTTTGGATCAATTAAATTGTTGACAGTCAGTACCAGAGCCCACATACAAATCAATAGCCAAGGTGCCTTTGGGTGCAGGTTTGCCAGTGCTCCAATGGGGCTATGTGAGCCGGGCATGGGATGCAGTCGGGTTCGAATATTTTGATGCGATCCTCTGTAAGAAATACATTTTATATCATAACCAGCACGTGGCACATATGCACATATGCATGCCTGTGAAGGCACGCATGCTCCCACACACAAAACTATTGTACTGGCATATTTTCCACTCTATTTGCACTCCAGAAAAAATTCTGGTTTCCCAACCTACTAAATTAATTTTATGGCATAAGGAATAGGATGTAGCCCACATTTTGAAAAACGGTGGACTAGACTGTGGTCACCCAACTTGTGCGTGGGTGAGATCCTTGGATGGTGCCCTTGATGTGTTGTCATGGGGTTAAGGACAGGTCTGTCCACAGGAGTGAGACAGACCCCAGCACTAAATATTCATATCATTCTATTGCAGTTCACAAGCTCTGCCTTCCTCTCTGACCCTCTCCCACCATTACTGTCCTCACTAACCTCACGAGAGCTACCTTGACCTCTTTGTTCTTTGTGATACAACTAGCACATCTCCATCTTGAAGCCTTGGGACTCAGCTGATCCTACTTCTCTGAACTTCTCCCTCCTGAGCCTAGCTTCCTTCAGCTCTGTCTATCAGAAAAACTCCCCCCCTCCCACCACCCCCGGTAAATGGCAGCCCTCCACCATTTTCTGCTTTGTTTTTTTATTAACACTTAACCGCCACTCAATGTATATGTATTTATTGTCTACTTCTCTACCCCCAAAAGTAAGTTGCATAAAGGCAGGAAATTTGTTTAGCTCATTGTTGTATCTCAGAGTCTAGAGAAGTGTCTGCTGCACAGTAAGTACTTTATAAGCTTTTTCCAAATGGAGCAATGCCCAGCACAAAATAAACACTTGGGAAATATTGGAGGTTATTTTATCTTCTAGACTCCATTTTTTTTGTATATCCCTCAAAAAATATTTAATAACAGCTATGTCAAGAAGTCACATAGCATACAAACTCACCCATGTAAAGTGTACAGTTAGTTATTAGTATATTTGGGGATGTATACAACCATACCATAGTCAATTGTAGGACATTTTTATCTCCTCAAGAAATCTCATACTCCTTGGCTAAAATGAGCAAATCAGAGGACTCTATCTGCTGGTGAGGATGTAAAGAAACTGGCACCCTCCTACACTGTTGGTGGGAATGTAAACTGGTGCAGCCCCTCTGGAAAACGGTGTGGAGGTTCCTAAGGAAACTAACAATAGAACTCCCCTATGACCCAGCAATAGCACTGCTAGGAATTTACCCAAGGGATACAGAAATGCTGAGGCATAGGAGCACATGTACCCCCAATGTTCATAGCAGCACTCTCCACAATAGCTAAAACCTGGAAAGAGCCTAAGTGTCCATCAACAGATGAATGGATCAAGAAGATGTGGTTTATTTATACCATGGAATACTCCATGGCAATGAGAAACAATGAAATCTGGCCATGTGTAGCAACATGGATGGAACTTGAGGCTGTTATGCTGAGCAAAATAAGTCAGACAGAGAAGGACAGCTACCATATGTTTGCACGTATAGGAGGATTAGGAGGAACTTAACAGAGGACTGTGGGGGAGAAGAAGGGGGGAAAATACTTGGGGAGAGGGAGAGAGGCAAACCATGAGAGACTCTTGAATGCTGAGAACAGATTGAGGCCTGATGGGGATGGGAGGGAGGGGAAGGGGAGTGATGGGCATGGAGGAGGGCACTTGTGGGGATGAGCACTGAGTGTTATATGAAAACCAACTTGACAATGAACTATAAAACAAAAAGAAAGGAAGAATTCTCATACTCTTTATCATTTTCCCAACACCCCCCCCGCCCCCCCCGCAGCCATGAGCAACCAATCGTCTGCTTTTTATCTCTATAGGTTTGCATTTTTTGGTCATTTTATGTAAAAGGAATCATCTTTTCATGTGTTGTTGGACCATCTGGATGTCTTCTTTGTAGAAATGTCTGTTCATGCCTTCTGCCAATTTTTTAATTGGAGTATTTGTTTTTGGGGTGTTGAGATGTATCAGGTCTTTATATATTTTGGATACTAACCCCTTATCAGATATGTCATTTGTAAACATCCTCTACCATTCCATAGGTTGCCTTTTAGTTTTATTGATTGTGTTCTTCATTGTGCAAAAGTTTTTTTATTTGAGGTAGTCTGAATAGTTTATTTTTGCTTTTGTTTCTCCTACCTCTGGAGACATATCTAGAAAGAAGTTGCTATGGCTTATGTCAAAGAGATTACTGCCAGTGCTGTCTTCTAGAACTTTTATAGTTTTAGATCTCACATTTTGGTCTTTAATCCATTTTGAATTTACTTTTGTGTATGGTATAAGAAAGTGGCCCATTTCCATTCTTTTGCATGTTGCTGTCCTGTTTTCCCAACACCATTTGTTGAAGAGACTATCTTTTTCTTGTTGGATATTCTTTCCTGCTTTGTCAAAAACTTATTGGCCATATAGATGTGGGTTCGTTTCTGGGTTTTCTGTTCTGTTCTCTTGATCTATGTGTCTATTTTTGTGCCAGTACCATACTGTTTTGATCACTATGGCATTGTAATATAACTTGAAACATGGAATTCTGATGCCTCCAGCTTTGCTTTCTTTTTCAAGATTGCTTTGGCTGTTCAGGATCTTTTGCAGTCCCATACACATTTTAGGATTGTTTGCTCTCTATTTTTGTATAAAAATTCATTTTAAGATATATGATTTGATTTTTTTTCCATTCTGTGATTCGTTTTTTCACTTTCACAAAAGGTTTCGAATGTTTTTCTAAATTTTTAATTAATTAATTTATTTATTTTAAATAGTTTATTGTCAAGTTGGTTTCATGTAACACCCAGTGCTCATCCCCACAAGTGCCTTCCTCCAGGCACATCACCCCCCTCCCCCCGCCATCAGCCCTCAGTTTGTTCTTGGCATTGAAGTCTCCCATGGTTTGCCTCCCTCCCTCTCCCCACTATTTTTCCCCTTCTTCTCCCTCATGGTCCTCTGTTAAGTTTTTTTTTTTTTTTAATTTTGAGAGAGAGAGGGAGGTTCAGAGAGAGGGGGACCAAGCATCCAAATCAGGCTCTATGCTGACAACAGGGAGCCTGATGTGGGGCTTGAACTCATGAACCACAAGATCATGACCTTAGTCCCAGTCTGACACTTAAACCACTGAGCCACCCCCCCACACACACAAGGTTTTGAATTTGATGAAGTTCTGTTTATTTAGTTTTTTCTTTTGTTGTTTTTGCTTTTGACATCATGTCTATAAGTCCATTGCCAAATCCAAGGTTGTAAAGATTTACCCCTCTATTTTCTTCATAGAGTCTTCTAGTTTTAGCTCTTACATGTAGATCCATCTTGAGTTAATATTTTTCAATGCCTGTTTATTTTTAAGAGAGAGACAGAGACAGAGCATGAGTCAGGGAGGGGCAGAGAGAGCTGGAGACACAGAATCTGAAGCAGGCTCTGGGCACTGAGCTGTCAGCACAGAACCCAGTGGGAGGCTCAAACTCACAAACCACGAGATCATGACCTGAGCCAAAGTCAGATGCTTAACTGACTGAGCTACCCGGGTGCCCCTTGAGTTCATATAGTGCAAAGTAATTCACATCTCATTCTTTTGCATGTGGCTACTCACATGTTGATTCTCCTAGAGAGCAGCCTGGGATAAGTCCAGAGTCATACCAGAATGACAGGGCTTTTGGTAGAATTCTCTTTGGTTGTTTCTTTGCCTCACTGCACTAATTATTAAGCTCCCTCAATTGCCCTGGGGCATAAATTGCTCCACAAACTGATACAGTAAAATCTAGGCTCTTTGAAAGGGATGCTTCCTGAGGACAGTGTTTGAGGTTTGTAATGACAAAATCCTTCAACTTATCTTTCCTTTTTTTCTGTCTGGCAAACTAGCTGGCCTGAGGGTTAGCCTATATCTCCAATGAATCCATCAATATCCCAGTGAAGTCCAGTAGTCCTTCACCACCTGTACTGTTTTTTGAGAACACCCTTAGACTTGAACTTCACACTGTTGTAAATGGACTTTGTTGCTTTGGGAAGAGATGATGAACCCATTTGCCCTGGTCTACTTCTCTCCCCCAGATAAGACCTCTGAGTAACTGTGATACAGGGGGTATGCAATGGTGCACTTCTGTCTGTGTGACACTCCTGTTTTTAGGAAAGAAGGGTGCTCTGGAGGTCCCAGGTCTCCGTGGTTTGTGTCTCCCACTGTAGAACCCCTTCCCTCACCTCATGAGCTCAGGCAGGGGTGCTCAGGATGTCAGAATTCTCAGTAGTGCTATGTTCAAGGTGGAGCCTCTGTCCTACCTGTGGGGCTGGGCAGAAGAAGGGATCCCCCACATCTCAGCTGTACTTTACTAGAACCTAGCCCTGGCAACATGTAGCTGGGAACCTGATGAGAAATGCTGAGGTTCTGCTCCTTCCAGGAAGATAGCCCTCTAACTGGGAGCTGGGGAGGTAGACTGTGTTCTTGACTATACCAGTCTAGAGTGGAATTTCCATCTTGTGGAGCTGGGCAAGGGGAGGGAGGTCATGAGTCTAAGTTCAGATACCACTGACTCTCCCTTTTCTTTCCTAGTTTTAGTAGCATTTCTTGAGTAACTGTTTCTTTTCTCAAATTTTTTAAATCTTTATTTTTGAGAGACAGAGTGTGAGCAGGTGAGGGGCAGAGAGAGAGGGAGACACAGAATCCGAAGCAGGCTCCAGGCTCTAACAGCACAGGGGGCTCAAACTCATTAACTGTGAGATTGTGACCTAAGCCAAAGTTGGACACTTAACTAACTGAGCCACCTGGGTGCCCCTTAATAACTGTTTCCTTATTTGGTGTATAGACCATTTCCAGAGGCTTAGTTATTTTAATAAATAATTTCCACCAATCTTTCAGGGAAGTGGGCCCACAGAGCTGCTCACATGGTCATATTAGAATTGTAATCATCTAGGTTAAACTTAAACCTTGCTTCATTCTGCCTAAAATTCTCTTCTTCTCTGACCATCTACAAAACTCTAATCATTTTTCAAGTTTCAGTTTAATATTTCCTTCTCCCTCCCATCCTTCTCTTCCCTACTGAGGGCTTTATCATTTTTCCCATCATGTTATTTTTACACCTGTCCGCCGTATTGTATTGCAATTGCTTGCCTCAGCTGTGACTTCTCCACTAGACTCTTTGCTCCTCAAGAACATGTATTGCTTATCACCGCAAGCCATTCCTAGTATGCGGGCTGGCAGGTACTATGTACCCAACTAATGAATCCTAACCAAATTTCATATGTTTTTTGTGTTAGCCACTTCCTTTGCATTTCTTTTCTGTATCTGCATGTGTATGTGTATCTGTGTGCTTGTGGACCTGCAGTCCATGAGAAGAGCATCATTAACAAAAAACAGCTGTCATTTATATGTGGCAGGTACTGTTTAAGCATTCTTTGCATGTATTACTTCATAATGTAATCCTCACAGTAACCCTATTATACATCATTTATTGTGCTTAACCCTATTATGCCTCATTTACACTGAGAAAATTGAGACCCGGGTTTTAAGTCATTTGCCCAAGGTTACATACCAATAAGCTGTAGGGTCAGTATTAAAGTCCAAGAAATCTGATGCCAAAGCTGTTCTGCTAAATTGTCTAAGGTATACCAGATGCATAGTAAGTACTCTGTAATAGGAATTAGTAAATGCAGGCATCAGTGCACCAACTCCAATTAAAAGAATTAATCTTGTATTTTGTCTTCTTGCTTATGAATGGATCTGCCTCTGATGGTTGCCTTCCTCCTCAAGTGAGATCTTAAAGTTTTATCTGCCTGCTACCTGGCTGACTACCTTCCTCCTAAGAAGACGGGCACCAGGCCTATCCAGCCTCATCTTGCCACCAGTAAACCCAAAATGCAGGGCCCTTCCAAGGTCAATAATCACCCTAATGTTTTATTGGCACTTGTACCCTTTTATTTTTTAAAGGTAGTTTTTACTGCTCTGTCATCTTTATGGAGAGTACTCGCTGCCATGGCTTTGCATTCATTTCCTATTGACATATTTGCATATATATCAAATCCCTTCACAGGTGGGCTCCAGTAATGTCCCACTTCCTTTAATGAGGATGGTGGGTTCTTCTCATTTAGGAAACCACTGTTATCTTGGTGAGCTAGTTGAGTTGTGAAGCCTCACACTTTCCTGGCAGAGTCACAAGCGTTATTGTTGTCATTTCTCAGCTACCTGCAGGATGGTCGCCTTCAGGGATAATGATTGAAATCATGATTCACAGGACATCCCACTATTTTGGTATTTATTTTCTATGATGCTAAAGTACTGGTATTTTATTTTTCTAAATGTGAAACAAAGTAGCCATGATTTTTATACATTTTTTTAAATTGAGGGATAACATAATTAGAGTGTCCAAGTCTTAAACATATACCCACTTTCTGATGAAGATAAAGACCATTAGCAGCACCCTAGAAGACCCCTTCATGACTCTTTCCAGTCGATACTCAACTTGGAGGTGATTACCTGTTTGGACTTCTATCGCTACAGATTCATTTTGCCCGTTTTTGAACTTCATATCAAATGGAATCATACTGTATGTATTCTGTTGTGTCTTCTCTTGGTCATTATGTCAGTGAGAGTCACCCATTTGGTTAATGGAACAACAATTTATTCCTTCTTATTACTGTATCATGTTCTATTGTATGGATGTACACAGTTCAATTACCTATTCATCTACTAAGAGACACTTGGGCCTTTCCCAACTTTTGGTTATTATAAATAAAATATGTGTGATAAATAAAGTCTGTGTGCAAATATATGTTTTGATTTTGGGGGCAGTAAATTGCTAAAATTTGTTTTCCTTGGATTATGGAGTAGATGTATGTTTAATCTTATAAAACACTTACAGCTCTTTCTTCAAAATGGTTTTATATTTTTTCTTCTCTCCTTTTGAAATGTTTGAAACTGTTGGTTGTTCTGCATCATAGCCAACATTTTATGTTGGCTAGATTTTTTTTTAATATTTTTATTTATTTCTAGGAGAGAGAGAGACAGCATGAGCAGGGGAGGGTCAGAGAGAGAGGGAGACACAGACTCCGAAACAGGCTCCAGGCTCTGAGCTGGCAGTCAGCACAGAGCCCGACGCGGGGCTCGAACCCAAAAACCACGAGATCACGACCTAAGCGAAAGTCGGACGCCTAACCGACTAATATGTTGGCTAGATTTTTAGAAACCATTTTGACAGCCATAGAGTGTTTTTTTCAATCTGGTTTTAATTTGCATTTCCCTGATGACTAGTAGCATTGGTACATTTTCACATACTAATTACTTGTATATCTTCCTTTGTGGAGGGTCTCTTCAAGATTTCTGGCCATTTTTACTAGACTATTTTTCTTTTTATTATTGAGTTGTGGGAGTTTCTTTTATATTCTGGAAACAAGTACTTTATCAGATACATGTATTATGACTATTTTCTTCCATTTTATGGCTTCCCTATTAATTTCCTTAATGGTGTCTTTTGAATGAACAGAAGTTTAAAATTTTTATGGCATCCAATTTATGAATTTTAAAAAATTTTATGGTTAGTTGCTTTCTGTGTCCTAAGAAAGCTTGCTTATTACAACATATTCTTCCATGTTTCTTTCTAGGAGCTTTATAGTTTTAACTCTTACATTTAGCTCTATGAGTTATCTTGAATTAATTTTTTGGTATGCATGATACATAGATTGAGAGTCTCTCTCTCTCTTTTTTTTTTTTAATCTGAGTATCTAGTTATTCCAGTACTATTTGTCAAAAGACTCCTTTTTCCATAGAATTGCTTTGCTGCTTTTGTAGAGAACCAATTGACTATAACATGTGGGCTATTTCTGGAATCTTTATTATGTCCCAATTATGTTTTATCTGTTTTTATATCACTCTAGCATACTATCTTCATTACTGTTATTTTATAGTAATCCAGTAATGTAAGATCTTCTTTAAAAGTATCTTGGCTAGATTGTCATGTCTCAAAATTCATATGTTGAAGTCTTAACCCGCAGTACCTCAGAATGTGACTTTATTTGGAGATAGGGTCTTTACAGAGGTTTTCAAGTTGAAATGAGTTCTGTAGGGTGCATCCTAAACCATCATGACTTGTGTTCTTTTAAAAAGAGGATGCTTAGGGGCACCTGAATGGCTCAGTCAGTTAAACATCCAACTCCGACTTAGGTCATGATAGCACCATTTGTGAGTTCAAGCCCTGCGTCGGGCTTTATGCAGACACCTCAGAGCCTGGAGCCTGCTTCAGATTCTATGTCTCCCTCTCCCAGTCACACTCTGTCTCTCTTTCTCTCAAAAATAAATAAACCTAAAAAAAATTAAAATTAAAAAAGGGAAATTTGGACACAAACATACACAGGGAGAACCTGTGAATATGAAGGCAGAGATCAGAATGATACTTCTATGAACTAAGGAACATCAAGGATTGCTAGCAAACTACTAGAAACTACGGCAGACATACAGAACATATTTTTTTTCCTCAGCTCTCACAAGGAACCAGTCCTAGCAACATCTTAGTCTTGGACCTAGCTTCTAGAACCATGGGACAATTAATTTTACCATTTAAGCCACATAGTGTTTGTTATGGCAGCCCTAGAAAAGTATCCATAGGTCTTTTGCTTTTTCCTGAAATTTTAGAATTTGCTTCTTAGCTCTTACAGTCTGAGATTTTTATTGGGATTGCATTCAGTTTGGGGGAGAATGACATCTTCACAACATTAAGTCTTCTGATCCATGAACATGGTATATCATTCCATTTATTTAAGACTTTAATTTCTTTTGTCATTCTTTGATTTTCAGTATACTGACCTTACACATTTTTTTCATTAAATTTATTCCTAATTATTACATCTTTGATGATACTTTTATAAATTCTACTGTTTTTCCAACTTTGTTTTTTAATTGTTGATAGTAAAAATGAAACTTATTTAAATTACATATTGACTTGCATTTTGTGATTTTGCTAAATTCACTTATTCTAGTAGGCGTGTGTGAGTGGTGTGTGTGTGTGGGTGTGTGTGAATTCATTAGGATTTTCTACATTCATAAGCATGTTGTCAGTCATGATTATAATTTGTTTAAAGTAATTTCCATTAGAATATAGCAGTGACCTTTTTCTATGACGTTGGTCAGGCATTTAATCTCTCTGAGCTTTTCAAGGTTCTTATTATAGAGAAAGATTGTTGTATAGACTTGTCTTTGAGATTCCTTTCAGATCTAAGATGGACCTGGCTCTGTCATTTGCTTATTTTGTGACGCTGGGCAAAATATTCCCTCTCTATGAGTCTCTATTTGTTCATTTGTAAAATGGGAATAATAATAATAATTAATAATAATATATTCATGTCATAAAGTCATTATGATAAATCAATGCAATAAAGCATGTGAAATGTTTATCAGGGCACTTAGAAGATTGCAGGCACTCAGTAGCTATTACATGTTGTGGTATAATAAAATATATATTTGGTCTTTGTCCCTGGTTTCTGGTACAGAACTTCTAAAACCCTTGGGATTTCCAGAATGGTAGGAGTGTCTTGTTATTCATAACTTCCTACTCCTTTCTAGACACTTATGTTTATGACAATTAGTTAATTCAGGGTGGACTCCCTAAAGAGGCTCAGGATAGGGCTGGTCACTTTCAGCTTCCCTTATCTCTGGAAAGGGGAAGAGAGCTGGAGAGGAGGTTATAAACACTCTTGAAAAAGATATGGAGAGCTTCCAAGTTGGTGAACACATCTATATGCAGGGATGGTGAGACATTCCAACCTCATGGACACAGAGGCTTCTGTACTCCTTCTGGACCTCACTCTTCATACTTCTTCATCTAGATGTTTATTTGTATCTTTTATAATAAACCGTGGCTATAAGTATAGCATTTTCCTGAGTTCTATGAGCCATTCTAGAAAATTATCAAACCCAAAGGAGGGAGTCACAGGAGCTCTTGAATTTATAGTTGGCTGGACAGAAGTGTGGGTACCCTGGGCAGCCCCATTTGTGGCTGTTGTCTAAAGTGGGAGCAGTTTGTGGGTGGAGCCATTAATTTGTACAATCTGCACTAACTCTGAGTAGTGTCAGAGTTGAATTGTTGGCTACTCAGTTGGTGTCAGAGAAATTGGAGAACTGGTTGTTGATGTTGGAAAAAGACATCATTGTTTCAGCATTGTGATGATGTTAATAATAATAATAATAATAATAATAATAATAATAATAACACGGTAGTGCTTTCTAGCTCACAAAGCAGATTTACATTGGGTATCTCATTTGATTACCAAAAGGGCCCGTTGGCTAGGCAGAGCTGAGATTATTAATCTATTGATGAGTAATGAAAAGCTCAGAGAAGTTAAGCTTCTCTGGGCCTGTGGCTATGTCTTTCTGTGAGTTCCTGCCTCTGATTGTTTTCAGTCCTGGCTCTTGCTCTGACTCTAGATCTCTAGATCTCTCTAGAACTCTCTAGAACTCTAGTGTGTGTGTGTGTGTGTGTGTGTGTCTCCATTACTCTCTGTCCATCTCTAGTCTTTTTCTTCTTCTCTCTCTGTTCTACCTCCCAACCTCTCAGCTCTGCAACTTTATGTGAAACTCAAGGAGACTCTTCTATAGAGAAGTCTGAAATAACCTGAGCCAGACCCCAGACCCCTGCAAAACTCAGAATGTTCAACTTTAATCAGGATCCCCATCTGGGCCTGTCCCACTCATCTGCAGGGCTTATCTGGAGCCCTTAGCTTCCTGTGCTGCCAGAGATAAGGTGCCTTTTGTGGCAATTGTCTTGGGCATGACCCTCAAAAAGACTAGATAATAGATAAGTAGCATGGCCTTTGGGATCCTGGAGTGCCTTCCATTTCTCCTCCGGCTGAAAACTGACCTTCCTATCACTGACCCTAAATATCCCAGAATACTCTCAGGGGCTTTATGGCTGATCCAAACAGCCTTAGGAAGATCAGACTGACTTTTAAAAAAAAAATTTTTTTAATGTTTTATTTATTTCTAGGAGAGAGAGACCGTGTGAGCAGGGGAGGGTCAGAGAGAAAGGGAGTTACAGACTCTGAAACAGGCTCCAGGCTCTGAGCTGGGAGTCAGCACAGAGCCCAATGTGGGGCTCGAACCCACGAACCGCGAGATCATGACCTAAGCGAAAGTTGGACGCTTAACCGACTAAGCCACCCAGGCGCCCCCGATCAGACTAACTTTTATCTCTGAGCTAATATTGTTAATTCCTCATTAATTAAATAATTTATTTACCTGGTATTTATTAAACACTATGTACCATATTCTGTGCTGAGAGCATAGCAGTGAAGGTAACAGGTATAGTATTGCCAAGTCTCAGCCCTCATAGTTATTGTAACATAGATTGAGGACCTATTGTGCTCGAGGAGCTTCTTTTATATAAAGAACTTCATACTAGAATTCCCTGCTGGGAGAGAACAGCCACTTTTAGTGCAAAATACTTTAATTATCTGCTCATAATCATTATAGCTATTAATTAATTATAGCTATTAATGCACTGGACATTTAAGTCTTCTGTATTCAGGGGTGATATTTAAAATGTTTAACAAAGGACCAGTTAACCAATGAAAACATTTGCCCCACTCCTCATTTCCATTGTAGTTAGTTGCATAAACATGAAACCTGTCATTCATCCATTCATGTTTTCATGTAATCATTCATTTATTCTTTCAGCATGTTGTTAAGGGCCCACTGGGTATCATGCACTGTGTTAGGAACTGAGGATGCAACAAATAACTGGAGATCATAAGGAATTCAGAGGAAGGGGATAGATAAAGACATTGACTAAGTTCATAGAATGGGACAAAGGAAAAGTTCAGGAGTGTAGACTTATAAGTCTAACCTAGTTAGAGCAATTAAGGAGGGCTTTGTGGAAGAAGAGATTTTAATACTAAGGCTTTAAATAGTGAACAAGGGTTAGCCAGATGAGGTCTCTTTCTTGCCAATTTTTTATGTTCCATGGGGCAGAACATGGGGCCCTAAGCATAGTAGGGCTCCACCAAATCAATAGGTAAATAAAACACGATGACTCTGGGAGCAGTTTTCTGGCTGGGTGGTAATTAGCTAAGGAAGCCATAATGAAGATGTATTATCTTTTCCAGAAACACTTACTGTTAGCACATCTTTTGTCATTACATGCACCCAGCTCTTGGCCAAGCATCAAAGGCAGTTTTCTCCACTCAAAATTCATGGTGACATCAGAGCTTTCAACAGATTCTTTCCCTGGTCACTCTCACAGACCAAGAAGACAAATTAAGAGCCCAGGAAAGTAGGCCTCGGAGACAAAACTTGATGAGAGAGAATATTATCAGGTCCTAGTTCTCAAACTCATGCCTGTAGGGGACATGTTTCTAGAGCTGTGGTCTGTGTTTCTAGAGCTTCTTCTACTCTTTTAGAAGAAACTAGAAATCTGAATTTTCATGTAAAATCTTCTGATTTTTATGTTGGAATATAATTTAAAGTTAAAAAAAAAAAAGTCATTGCATGCAGCAAATGAAACACTGATGTGCTGCTGTCTCAGTCCGTTCTGGCCGCTGTAACAAAAGTACCACAGACTGTGTAAGCTTAAACAACAAACAGTTGTCACAGTTCCGGAGGCTGGGAAGTCCTGGTGAGACCCAGTTCTTGGTTCATAGATGACTGACTTCTCCCTATGTTGTCAATGGTGGAAGGGGTGAGGGAGCTCTTTGGGGTCCCTTTTATAAGGACAATAGTCCTATTCATGAGGGCTCCACTCTTCCTGAGCTAATCGCCTCCAAAGGCCTCATCTCCCAATACCATTACATTGGGGGTTAGGATTTCAAAGGATATGAATTTCAGAGTGACAAACATGTAGCTCAGAACATCTGCCATTCCTAATTTAGAAGCTATTTCCTCAAACTGAGGACTGCGAGGGACTTCTGTTTACCATTCAGCAGAACATTGTACTACATGTTCTGTGGATCTTCATTGTGAATATTCATTGCATGAATGTCTCTATTATCTTATTTAATCTTTGTAACAACCTTATGGGGCTGGCATTATCATCTCTTTTGAGGAAGATTGCCAAATTAAGTCTACAGAGACCCAGTATTAACCATAAGGAAGCTTAATATTCAAACAGAATTGGATATGAACTAAGAGGAGGAGAAAGTTGTTGAATCAGGGACCTGATTTTGTAAGACATTCCCTCCCCCAGGTGCTAAGAGCCTTGAATAGCCAGATGTTTGTCTAAAAACTGTCATTTTGTTAGTTGGATGTCTTCACTAATTGCTCTAAATACTGCTGCTCTTTTCTGCAACTTTCTTGCTTAGACAGTTTTAACATGTTGGTATGGGAACCTAGCTCCCCGTTATGTAAAATATATGTAACCCACAAAGTGATCCAGCATTAATTAATACCATGTCTGTGGTATTCGAGATCCACCCAGCTAAGTAACACTGTTAGACTTTTAGTTTCTGATTTTTCCATGCTTCTAAAATACTTTAATCCTTTTATATGATAGGAATTGCATTTTAGAAAAGACAGTTGGAAAACAATTCTTTTTATCTGGAATTCTGGAATTTTTGCCATCGATGTGAGCATCCTGTAACCCTAGAGTATTAGGGCCCCGGTACCAGAGAGGATTTCATTAGATGAACTCCCAAGACCCCTCTGGGTATCTCCAAGTGGGATTTAGCAAGGTCATGGATCTTCAAACCAGCCCCGTGGAGAGATTGTCTGTTCTAAGATGTGAACCCCATGAACAATCAGATTAAAGGGCTTATCTATCTCAGAGTCATTGAGAGGTCAGACACTGAATGGAGTAGCTGTATTGCTTAGCAGAGTGGGTCTTAAATTCTGGCATGCATGAACCCATCAGTTTGCTTGTTTGTAGATTCTTGACCCCCCCAGCTTCCATTCTGATTCACTGCCAGTATTTGTCATGGCAAAAGGCTAAGGTGTTGTAGCAAAAGGCCCAATAATAACATGGCTTAGAGAACACAGAACTTATTTCTTCCACACACATTCCAATCCAAAGTGAGTGTTCCTTATTGGTGGATATCTCTGCTTCATGAGATGTGGCAGGTTAAGAATGGCCATGTGTTATTTGACACTCCTCTCATTGAGAAATGAGGTTGATGTCCCCTCCTCTTGTTTTGACCAACAGAATGTTGTAGAAGTGACACTGCACTGGTTTTGGGCAGCCCTTAAGAGATAATAGGATTCCACTTTTTTCTCTTAGAACACTCACTCTTTGAACCCAGCTACCATGCTGTGTGGGAGCCCAAAAGCCCATGAAGATACATATGTAGAAAAAAGGCACATGTAGTAGTCAGCCCCAGGTAAGCTTCAGCTGAGAACCAGAATCAACTTTTCCACCATGGGCATGAATCACTATGAAAGTGGACCCTCTAGTCCAGTGGAACCTTCCCACCTACTGCTGTCCCCATCACCCCCTCCTCAAATCATAGATTCATGTGCCTGATAAATGACTGATTATTTGAAGTGACTTAAGATTAGGACAGTTGCAGAGACCCAGGTTTCTTCCATCATGAGGCTTCTCTACCTTCTATAAACTTGTCATCATCTGCTCAGTCAAGATTGAGTTCCTACCATGTCCAGATTCTAGTCCATGGGAGTGGCTGGAGAAGATGCATCTATTTCTTACTCACCTTGGCTTGGAGCTGGCACCTGTTACTTCTGCTCACATCGCATTGGCAAGAAGTCGTCACATAACTGCATCTAATTACAAAGCAGACAGGGAAATAGAGTCTCTAGCTATGTAGCCACATTCTCAGCCACTAAGAAGAAAGTGAAAATGAGTTCTGTTGGAAGTCTGGACTGGGGCACAGAAATCTACATTTCTGCAGTTGCCATCCTCAGGTGATTTTGATGTTGGTGGTCCAGGTATTGCAGTGAAGAGTAGGAGTTTCAGACTCAGTGAGATATGAATTTAAGACTAAATTCTACCATTTACCAGCTGGGTGACACCTCTGAGTTTCAGTTTCCTTGTGTATATAAAAATGCAGAAAATAGTCATTCTAACCTCAGGGGGTGGTTGTGCAGATTTGATAATGGCCTGCATGAAAAGTGCAAGCATAGAACTTGGTGCACAGCAACCTCTAAAAAAGAAAAAAGAGAAAGCTTTTATTGTTAACTGAAGCAAATGGTCCATTCTATCTTTTAAAACCAGCACATCAATGCACTCAGTCATTATACTTAAAATACCTCTTTTTACCCTCCAACGAACACTTGTCTTATCCCCATTTTATAGACAAGGAAACTGAGACTCTGATAAGTTGAATAAGTAGTCCAAACACCACTGAATTAGTAAGTGCTGGTGTCAAAATTTGAGCCAAGATTTATTTCTGAAGGAGTTTGATTACAAATACTATATAAATATTTTATAAATATTTATTTTTGAGAGATAGAGTGAGCAGGAGAGGTGCAGAGAGAGGGGGAGAGAGAGAGAGAGAGAGATGATCTGAAGTGGACTCAGTGCTGACAGCACAGAGCCCAATGTGGGGCTCGAACTCATGAACCATGAAATCATAACTGAGATGAAGCCAGATGCTCAACAGATTGAGCCAGCTGGGAACCCCTAAATACTATATTTTTTATAAAGTAAAGAGCTGTTGATGGTTTGGGGCAAGCGGGTAACATCTTAGAGCTCTGTTGTAGACAGATAAATCTCAAAACGTTGCCATGAGCTGTGTAATCAGGGAAAACTGGAGACAGGAAGACTGATTTAGGAATCAGGGAGTGGATTCTCAACTAGGCTCATTGGAGTGAAGGCTCAGCACGCTCTTTTCCTTCTTCCCTGCAATTACTTTTTTTTTCTTTTAATTTTTTAAAATGTTTGTTTATTTTTGACAGAGAGAGACAGAGCAAGTGGGGAAGGGGCAGAAAGAGAGGGAGACATAGAATCCAAAGCAAGCTCCAGGCTCTGAGCTGTTAGCACAGAACCCAATGTGGGGCTCGAACTCATGAACTGTGAGACCATGTCCTAAGCTGAAGTTGGATGCTTAACTGACTGAGCCATCCAGGCAGCCCTGCAATTACTTACTTCTGAGTAGGAAATCCCACATATAGTAATATCCTTCTTGGGCATGCCTCTACAAAACCAAATAGCCAACTCTTCCACTCATGCTGGATGTAGCTTATAATGTTTAGCATGAGTTCCAGCCCCTGAAAGAAGCTTTTTACATTCCTCATCTTACCCATTTGGAAAATGGGAATTACAATGCCAGCCATAGCTATTTCATAGAGATTCTGTAAGGAAATACATGGGAATATACTTTGTAAAGTTTAAGTTATCAAATTGTTAAGGTTTACTGTCAGTTGAACAAAACAATACAGTGGGGAACATCCACTTCAACATTTTGTTGACTGATCCTTTGTGTCTTAATTTTGTAAATTAAAAATTTCGATATTAAAGGATGAGGTAGTAGGGAGAGATTAGAAGGTAGATTTCCTTGTGTTGTTTCCATGGTGACAGATTTGCAGGCATCAACCACTGACTGCAATAGAGATAAATAAGAGAATGATGCAAAGTGTTTAGCACAGTGACTGGCACAGAGTCAACAATCACTATATATGTATATATAATCTCAGAGTCACTGCCTCTATAAAAGTAGCCTGGACATAGATGCTTCCCATGAAGGGTACCATGGGAAATGCCCTCCTACTTTGGAATGCTTCAGCTTGAACATTCTGAAATTTTGAAAAGATTCTTAGGCAGTGAAACTTTAAGTGAGAAAACATAGACAAGGACTTTGATTTGTGGGCTTTCTTATTCTGAACCACCTGCACAATGAGCTTCACCTATTGCAGTTCCTTTGTGTCTTATTTAAGACATATTTGCCTACCTCAAGCTTAAGCTATTTTCCTATATTGTCTTCTAGGAGGTTTATCATTTTTGCATTTCACATTTAGATCTACAATCCACTGGAATTGATTTTTGTGTATAGTATGAGATAGAGGTAAAGATTCAGATTTTTTCCATATGGATGGTCACTTGACCTAGCACCATTTATTGAAAAAGCCATTCTTTCACCATTCCTCTTCAGTGGCACCTTTGTTATAAATCAAGTGCCTTTACATGTGTAGATTTGTTTCTGAGTTCTCAGTGCTATTTTACTGGTCTATTTATCTTTCTTGTATCAAAGCATGCCCCCTTAATTACTCTGGCTTTATAATAACTCCCAGTACCTAGTAGTGAAAATCATCTGACTTTGTTCTTCTCTGTGATAATCTTGGGTCTTTGATTTTCCATGCATATTTAAAATTACCTTATACATTTCCACCCAAATAAAAACTTGCTGGGATTTTGATCAGGATTAGTCTCTAGATCGATTTGAGGAGAAATGACATTCTTAACAATATTGATTTTTTTTTTTTTGCAACAACTCTGTGAGGTAGATTCTGTCATTATCAGATGCACCCTCTCTTTTGTAGGTGGTGCACCTATAGAAATGTGAACTAATCCAGCAGCCTACTTAGGAGGAGGGATGGGCATGGTCTGCCCCATCCAGAAGGTGTATTGTATCATTGACATTGTTTGGAATTACTGGCTCATAGTAATAATTAAAGCAGTGGTTGCAGTCAGTTTTATTATTATTTATTGCTTTTAAATTCCCAATTAATCATGCACTCTCTTACTCTTTGCACCAAGGGCAGACCCCTCCCACTGCCTCTGACTTAATCCCACCAATCTGATTCACCTATGCAAAAATTCAATTTGATGCTAAGTGATGCTGGCCAGCAGGAAGAGGTGGAATCCATTTTTGAAGGAGCATGGTGGCAGACACACCACACCTAACCTTTTAGGGGTAACAGTGGCAGAGGGGGATGTTTCAAACCCAGAGTTACTAATATTAGCTGAGGTGTCTGCCACCAATAGTGGTAGTAGTCATCTTTGCCAAAGGAATAGAATTCTGGTTTCATTCCTGGAAATATACCCCCTGACCCAGATTCTTGACCCTCCTTGGAGATGCCAGGAACTTCTTGATATTATTAAAAATTTTTCTTATGCTTTTAAAAAAATTTTTTAATGCTTTATTTATTTTTGAGATAGAGCATGAGCAAGGGAGGGGCAGAGAGAGAGGGAGACACAAAATCCGAGCCAGGCTCCAGGCTCTGAGCTGTCAGCACAGAGCCTGATGCGGGGCTTAACCTCACAAATTGTGAGATCATGACCTGAGCCAAAGTTGGATGCTTAACTAACTGAGCCACCCAGGTGTCCCCCCAATTTTTCTTCTGTTAAACTTAGTAGAGGTACTTTGGTGATTTGCAGCTAAAGGTCCTGATGGATAGCGTTATTATTGTTATTATTATCAGTCATGCCTCTTCTGCCCAACTCATACACTGCCATCTTTCTGCACTGCATGCTGTCTCAGACTTCCAGAATACCAAATCTTTCCCATTTCTCACAGGCAAGACACCTACTTGGCCATAGCCAAGGATTAGACAAATACCAATTATGACTTATATTGTCAAGCTGGAGAGTAATGAGTGGTGTCTCTGTTTGTAGTGGCCCCATATTAGGAATGACTCCATGTGTTGGGGAACCCTCCAACTCCCCTCCATTTGGCAAGAATTAAATGACATCATGCAGAAGGAGCCAGCATGCTGCTGGCTAGAGGACCAATAAATCATGCTGTGGATGTAGGGAAACAGCTAGGCCTTCCTCTGAAAGGCTTCCTTGTCCAAGGTACCATTAGTAATGCCACTATTTGCAATCATAATAAAAATAAAAGTAATATGAAAACCACATTGAGGCAATTCCACTGCCTACTGGATTTTTAATTTTCTTGAGGGTGCCAGAGGCAATCTTGAGCCCATTATGTCTAAATGAGGCACATTATAAAAGACTTACAAAGTCCAAACTGCTTTTATAGCCATTAATTAGCCAGCCTTCTAAAGAGGCCCATAAGATTAAGCTTGGGTATGGTCTCTGGTCTCTGGAATAGGGTTGGAGTAAGCAGAGGAGTCAAATACCATTGGTCCAGTCATGGCTCTCCTGCCCTCTTCTCTTGTCTCCACTCTAACAGATGTTGCCTTTGGGGAGAGGTGGAAAGGGAGGATACTACATAGCCAAGCACCTGATGAGAGTGCTCTGAACTTCTCTGTGAGGCTGTGGACAACTTGAGCACAGACTACTGGTGTCTTTAGTTTCTATACCCACAGCGTCTTGTGCACGGCAGATGTAGTGGGCCAGCTTCTTGGTGGCAAGAGCCAGAAACCTGGCTCTGGCTTTCTTCAACCAAAAGAGAATATATTAGAAGGATATGGGGGTACATGGAATGAATAATAGGCTAGAGGAGCAGGCTTATAATTCCTGCTTGTAAGCAGGAATTCTAACAAATGTCCGGCAGCCGAAATTGGTTCATAACTTCAACCATCTCTATGTCCTTCGGTCACAGGCTCAAGATTCCAAGTCCCCAAGAAGGCATGTGGCTAGAGAGACCTGAGTCATTCTCACACCTTCCATACTGGTTAGGGGCACCCATCCCAGAACCACCCTCAGTGGGAATTTGGTAGGAAAAAAAAAAAGTGAAAATCACTGTGCCAACAGGAAGAGATGTGGTAGACCAGATAGCTCCTGGTGAGATGTCTCTGATCTAATGTGGTCAGTGAATATTACATGTTGAAATGAATTTGCTACCCTTCCTCTTTTGGGTAGACTGAGGCACCTCCCCAAGAAGGAAGACATAGGAAAATGTGCTCATCCCTGAAAAAGTGTGGACCAGACAGAGGCTTATGATGTAACAGAACTAGGCTAAAACATTGCCCATACATTATCCTCACAACCTGTGAGGTAGGAACCATTAATATCCCCATTTTACAGATGAGGAAAGCAAGGCTCACAAAAGTGAAATCACTTGCCCAAGCATACACAGATGGAGCACAGATGCAAGCCAAGATTTCTTAGATTTCAGAATCCACTCTCTGAACCAGTCCCTGTACTTCCTCCTCCTGCTTCTGGTTTTGGGCAGGGCACATCCTAAAAGAACAAATGGGCCTCTGGGACTACAAACTTGATTGAGACCTGACAGTGTATGAACATACCTAAACATAATAATAAAGTGCTATCCTAAGGGAACGGTGAGCCTTGGAAACAGAAGAAGGGGTTAGTGAGAGGCAGGTGTTGGTCAAGTCCATTCAGTACAGTTCGGAGAATGGGAGATCACGGGCCACAAAGCTGAACCTCTGGCTGGCAGGTGCATATTGGATGTATCATTCTGCAACTTGCTTTTTTTAACTCAAAGGGAAAAAAAAAAAAACGTGTTTTTAAAATTCCTTGGGAAGCAGTGTGACTTTTAGAGCTAGATGGCCTGAGTTTAAATGCCTTGTGTATTTGTGTGATCTTGGGCCAGGTTATTTAATGTCTCAGTGCTTTAGTTGCCCTGTGAGAATAATTAGAGAATCTTCTCAAGGACTATAATAAGGACTCAAAGGGTCAAAGTGTGGGAGGCACTTGGAATAGTTTCTGGAACATCTTAACTCCTAGACAGGTGAATGTGGATATTCATTGTCTATCCTGCTTAGGGCATAGCCTCTTTGCACAATCTTCCACAGTGTGGCTCTTCCCCTGTGGATGGATATTAGATCATTTTCCACCTTCTGGTTATTACATGCAACTCTTTGTGTATCCCTTCTTGTGCACATTACATCCATATCCATCTTTCTTTTTTTTTTTAATATTTTTATTTATTTCTAGGAGAGAGAGAGAGACAGCGTGAGCAGGGGAGGGTCAGAGAGAGGGAGGCACAGACTGAAACAGGCTCCAGGCTCTGAGCTGGCAGTCAGCACAGAGCCCGACGCGGGGCTCGAACCCACGAACCGCGAGATCATGACCTAAGCGAAAGTCGGACGCTTAACCGACTAAGCCACCCAGGCGCCCCCATTTGCATCTTTCTTTAGGATAGATGCCAAGAAGAGGTATATCTGTATCCTAGTGCATGTGCATATTTATAGTAAGTATTGCCAAACGGCCCTCCAAAGTGGCTGAACCAAGGGGCACCCATCAGCAGTGTGTGAAGATCTAGTTCTTACCAGGTTAAATCTGCCTTTTTAGAGAAACCCAACGTGTCTCTTGCTCATTAAGTCACGTCTATCCTCAGAGCTCAGCTGACGCTTCTGGCCGCTCCCCTTTTCATGATTCCAGCTTTGAGTCCTCAAGCAGTTCCTTGCTATTGTTGTTCCTCCTGACTCTTACTTAATGCGGCCAAGTGCTTTTGGAATCCTGGGTAATAATGTCAGACAAAGCGCTGAATGGAATGTGGAATTGGAGGTACTGAATGTGGCTTTTGTAAGGACACCTTGGCGTGATTTCAGTCTGAAATGGAGCACTCTGCACTCAGCCTAAAGTGCCTTAATCCTACCTGGCGTGACGGGTGTGCTGCCCGGACAGACTGGTTGTTTTGCAGGGAGAGTACAGGCCACCTTCCCTGGCTTTGGAAACAGGACACCAGCTCACTAGGGGGAAATGGATTTAAATCTAGCCTTGGGCTTCAAACAACACTTTCCTCTCAGACCTGAAGGATTTCCAAATGACCTTTTCTAGTAACGTCAAGGAGATAACTTCTCAACATAAAGAAAAGGAGGATTTGGTCATTTGGGGCCTAACTTGACCTTCATAAAAGCCACTTTATTTATTTACTATTATTGTTTTGGTGGTGTAATATTTGCAAAGTGCAGCTTGAAAGATCCTCTAAAAATCCAAATAAACATCTTAACAGCTCCCTGGAGAAGATGGATTTTAAGCTACCCTATATTTTCCCATTGTTCCTGAAAGTTTGTCCCCCACCCGTCTTCACAATTCTTTGCATTTGGTCACCTATCTGCGGGGGCAGCTATTTGCTCAATTTGCTTTCTCTGTCTGGGGAAAGAAAAGGTTTTGAAATAAATGTCTGCAGCGGTGCTTTGCACCAATGCTAATGAGATGGTGAAGCTGAGTGCTGGACACTAAGTATTTGCATTAAAATGGAAATATGTAATCGATTTTTCAAATAGGGTCTCCTGTTCACTTTTAAAATACACTTCACAGGACTAAAACAAAATGAGAAGCATCACCATCTTTAAGTAATATTGGCTGAGGCAGCAAATTCTGGGGAGCTACAGCCCAAACCAAGTACAGAGATAATTGTTTCCAATAATGCATCGGTACGCCATTGTCTTTGTTATAATAAACAGGGAGGATTTATTTCTTAGCAAGGTGTGACATTATCACTTCAGGTACTTTTTCTAATGGTGGTGATTTCTCAGTAAAATGATGCTTTCTCTTTGGGGGACATATTTCTTAAGAGTTGGTGTTTCAAAATGAATAAAGTTGAAGTTCTATTCATTATTCGCTTGGTCATTGCTAGACAGTTTTAGAAAATGTGGGTGACGCACTAGCGTTTTGGAATCTGAGAGGTGCAAGTTGGCATCCAGGCTCTGCCCTTTACTAGCTGTGCAGCTGAGGGGCCCTTTAAGTCTCTGATTCCACATCAAAAGTGCTGCCCAAGGGGTGCCTGTGTGGCTCAGTCGGTTGAGGTCATGATCTTGTGGTTTGTGAGTTTGAGCCCAGTTGGGCTCTGTGCTGACAGCTCGGAGCCTGGAGCCTGCTTCAGATTCTCTGTCTTCCTCTCTGCCCCTCCCCTGCTCATGCTGTCTCTCTCTGTCTCTCAATCATAAATAAACGTTAAATTTTTTTTTTTAATGCTGCCCAGGCTGAAAGAAGGGCTGAGTTACCAGAAAATGTGGAGGAAAAAAACACACTTCAGGTAGTAATTCAAAGTATCTTCTTATTATGGGGATGATCTATTAATAATAAGATGAACTCATATTTCCTGAGTGCTTATTATGTGCCATGCACTGTTTAAGCTCTTTGTTTGCATTGGGGCACCTGGGTGGCTCAGTCGGCTAAGTGTCCAACTTCAGCTCAGGTCATGATCTCGTGGTTTGTGAGTTTGAGCCCAGTTGGGCTCTGTGCTGACAGCTCGGAGCCTGGAGCCTGCTTCAGATTCTCTGTCTTCCTCTCTGCCCCTCCCCTGCTCATGCTGTCTCTCTCTGTCTCTCAATCATAAATAAACGTTAAATTTTTTTTTTTAATGCTGCCCAGGCTGAAAGAAGGGCTGAGTTACCAGAAAATGTGGAGGAAAAAAACACACTTCAGGTAGTAATTCAAAGTATCTTCTTATTATGGGGATGGTCTATTAATAATAAGATGAACTCTATATTTCCTGAGTGCTTATTATGTGCCATGCACTGTTTAAGCTCTTTGTTTGCATTGGGGCACCTGGGTGGCTCAGTCGGCTAAGTGTCCAACTTCAGCTCAGGTCATGATTTCATAGTTCATGAATTTGAGCCCTGTGTCAGGCTCTATTTGACAGCTCAGAGTCTGAAACCTACTTCAGATTCTGTCTCTGTCTCTGCCCCTTCCCTGCTCGTGTTCTCTCTCTCTCTCTCTCTCTCTCTCTCTCTGTGTCTCTCTCAAAAATAGACATCAAATTTTTTTTAAAAAGATCTATGTTTGCATTAACAATGTAATTCTCCTAATAACTTTATTAGGTAGAAACTATTATTAAGTAGGTACTGGTATTCTGACAGTTTTAAAGATATTGGTTAATTTATTCAAAAAATTTACTGAATGTGTTTGCATTTCTCGGCAAAAAGGGATTAGTTGATTTATCCATGTTGTATTTATTGGGTATCTACTGTGTACCAGGCAATGTGCTATCTTCTAGAGCTGCATTGGTGAGTGGAATCACCATGGTCCTTGCATTTCTGGAAGTTAAGGGCCCACGGGGAGTCAGACCACCATCAAATAATCTCAGAACTAGGTAAATTATTGCAAAACAAAGAATATATAGAGGGCAGGACTTGCTCCAATGAGCATGTCCAGCAAAGCAGTCTACTCTAGACTTGGGGGAAGTGACCTGTGCTGTAATCTGAAGGAGATGTTGGAATTAAGTGAGGAGGAGAGAGAGGGGTTGGGTGCTCCATGCAGATGAGCTTGTAGAGGCCAGGTAATGGGACGAACATGTAATATGTATGAGTCTCCCCTTTACCCATTTCCATCTGTCTCTCTGGTCCTGGAAAGTGATAAGGATCAGGGCATTTTCCCGGCACTTGGCCAAGTTTTTAATTAAGTGGGTTGCTGTGCTTTGTTGGGGAAGAGGAAAGGTTTGCTATATAGCTGGGATCAAGACCATAATAACCCTTGCTCTTGTTAGAAAACTTTTCCTTGGAGGCCTTGCCAATCTTTGCATTCATCTCTAGAAACCGTGAGACCTACATTAGAATGAAGAGAAGAAACAACTTTGGATAAAGCCTAAAAAACCAATATGGCAGCCCATTGGCCACTGGTGACAGAGAAAGCCTTGAAGGGAGTTGTTGTCTCAACCTTTGAGGAACAGTTGTGACACTGTTCAGGAATGCTTGAGGCAGGACCACGTGACTGTCTGACAGATGTCCTGGGATCTTACTGCGTGGCATCAGACGTGGGTGGGAGCACCTCATAACTGCCATTCCTCTCGCAGGTGGCAAGTATGTATGCACATGCTAATGAATTAAAGTCTGCCAAGCGTTTTAAACCTCCTGAAACAAAAATGGAACGGAAAGTGTGAGATTCTGTCATTGTGATTGTTACTGATACACTGCTTCTCAGCAGAGCCAGAGAATATTCTTGGTGAAATGCCCTGTGTTCTTTCAGTAAGACCCGGACATGTGTTGGATGTTGCCTGTCACAGAGGCTTTTCTCAGCAGTGTGCTCTGTGTGTGTGTGTGTGTGTATGTGTGTGTGTGCTGTGTATGCGTGCATGCACATAAGCACATGTGAATACATAAGGGTAAATATTAGGCATAGGAACAGGGGAGAATTGATATAGTTTGTAGAATGATCCTAGAAACTGCCACCGGAGCCTATTTAATTGAGAAGTCTTCTTCCATCGAGGAATAAACATGAAATTGTTTTACTTTTCTGAGTAACTACAATGAGGCCAGTCTCTGTTATATCTCCTGCCCACCTCCCACCTTCCTGCTACCTGGTAAGTTAGTTGGATTCCATAACTTTTCAGTCTCCTAGGGCCATTAAAAGAGCCTGGACACCAGGCCGTTCTTCAGCTCCAGTCTTAGAGTTCATTCACAGCTTCCCTTTCTGTTTCCTGGCCTTGGCTGTACGTGGGCTTGCCTCCCACTCCCCTGCACACCACCTTTCTTGTCCCTTTTTTATGCTGGTGGAAATGAGAAGGAGAGAGAAGGGGACATTTGCTTTATTTTGTTTTGTTTTATTGAATAGACTTTATTTTTTAGAGCAGTTTTAAGTTTATAGGAAAATGGAGCAGAAAGGAGAGTTTCCACATACCCCTGTCCCCACACCTGCACAGCCTCCCTCACTATCCACATCCCTGGCCAGAGTGCTATATTTGGGTTCATATAACCAATGAACCTACACTGACACATCATTATAACCCAAAGTCCATGGTTTACATTAGGGTGCACTCTTGGTGGTATACATGCTATGGGCTTGGACAAAGGTATAACAACCTGTATCCACCATTATAGTATCACACAGAACAGTTTCCCTGTCCTAAATATCCCCTTGTGCTCTGCTTATTAATCCCTCCCTCCCCCCCCGCCCCCCCACTCAACCCCTGGTTCTTACTGTCTCCATAGGTTTACCTTTTCCATGTCATATAGTTAGAATCATACAGTACGTAGCCTGGTCAAGTTGACTTCTTTTACTTTCTTAGTAACATGCATTTAAGGTTCCTCTATGTCTGTTTATGGTTTGACAGCTCAGTTCTATTTAGCACTGAATAAATATTCCATTGTATGGATGAACCACAGTTTATTTCCCAATTCCCTTACTGGAGGGCATCTTGGTTCCTTCCAGATTTGGGCAGTTAATGAATAAAAGCTGCTGTAAACATCTGTGTGCAGTTTCTGTGTGGACATAAGTGTTGGACTCATTTTGCTAACTGTCAAGGAGCATGTTTCTTGGATTCTATGGTAAGAGTATATTTAGCTTCCCAAGAAGCTGCCAAACTATTTCCAAAGTGGCTGTACTATTTTGCATTCCAACCAGCAATGAACGAGAATTCCTATTGCTCCACATCTTTTCTGGTGTCTAGTGTTGTCAGGCTTTTGGAATTTTACTCTTCTAATGGGTGTGTAATAATACCTCATTGTTGAGGCATCTTTTTGGGACATGTCCTTGGTGAGCTCACTGTCATGTCTGTTCATTCCAACTGCCATATCCCTACACTAGGAATTAGGGCTGTCTTCTTTCTGTTGGTCATTTCCATCAGTTTGGCTCATGGTCCGAGGACTTAGTACAGATGGATGGAAGGCCTAGCATACTTTTCTGGCAATGGATTCCGTGTTTACATGGCAGTTCTGATTTTGTTCTTCCTGGGTCTCAAGAGCTTCAAAATCCAGATTTATATTTATGTTAATTTCTTGGCTGAGAATTTCTGTGTCACGTGGGAAGTATGAAACCCAGACACCCATGCCATGGTGCATGAATGCTTGGACTTCCAATTTCTTACCAGACGCATTTTCCCCATTGTAGTAGATGCTGCACCCTGTATCCCTTTTATCCACCAGAGTTTTTCTTTAGTTGCAGACATTCCCTAGTGCACTGCTGGCAGTTTTGTTTTTTTTTTTTATCCCAATTGCCTTTCTTCCTATCTGCCTAAGACCTTGTCTGGCTGGGCTCTAGTATAACCTACATACGCAAGAGAGGTTAACGTTCTCAGACCAACCTCAATGATTGGGGGACATAAGGTGGTGGATAAGTGTGCCATCCCCTACCCTTCATGGGATAATTCTGACATGTCTTCTACACAGTCTTTCAGAGGTCCCCAGCCTTAGTTTCTCCCAGTAGTAATGTGCTTCTTACACAACTGTTACTGGCTTTTCTCCTTTGTCTCTCTTACTTCCACTACTTCTTCTATGCTTTCTGGGATCACTTCCTCAATAAACTACCTGATCCCAAATCCTTGTTTCAGGATCCACTTTGAAGAAGCAGGAGTAGGGGTGCCTGGGTGGCTCAGTTGGTTGAACATCCAACTTTGACTCAGGTCATGATCTCAAGGTTCATGGGTTTGAGCCCTGCATTGGGCTCTGCTGACAGCTCAGAGCCTGGAGCCTGTGTTTTCCTCTCTCTCTGCTCCTGCCCCACTCACACTGTGTCTCTCTTTGTCTCTCAAAAATAAATAAACATTAAAAAAAATTTTTTTAAAGGCAGGAGTATGCACGACATGTTGCAGATCAGTAGGGAGGCCAGGGTGGCTGGATGGAATGAGGGATGGGGAGCTGAAGGAGGTGAAGACAGAAGGTAACTGGGATCAGATCCTGTCAGATCCTACCACCCAACTGGGTGGCTCAGTCAGGTGAGCATCTGACTATTGATTTTGATCTCAGGGCTGTGGGATCAAGCTCCATGTTGGGCTCAGCATTGACAGCATGGAGCCTGCTTGGGATTTTTTTTCTCTCTCTCTCCCTCCCCCTTCCCTATTTGCCCCTGCATGCCATCTCTCTCTCTCTCTCTTTCAAAATAAATAAACATTAAAAAAAAAGAAGAATGTGGCAAGGACTTTGGTTTGTGAGTCAGATGGGGGGGGGGTGTAAGCACATGTCTCTTTTAAGAGGAATCATCTGGCTGCTGTGTTAGAAATAGAATTTAGAGAAGCATGAGTATATCAGTGAGGCCAATTGGGAGCCCACTGCAATAATCTGGATGAGGGGTGGTGGTGGCTCGGATCTAGTCAGCACTGAGTTGTTGGGAAGCATCAGACTCTAAAAATTTTGAAAGGTAAATTGATGGTGGATAAGATGTGGGATGTGATGAAAAGAGAGGAGTTAGGGCTGACTCCAAGGTTTCTGGCCTGAGCAATTAAATGGATAGTGTTGGCATCTGTTGAGATGGAAAGGGACAGTTTGGGAGAGGGAATTGGGGGTTCATTACTGGACGTGTGAAATCTGACATGTTTATAGGCATACAAGTGAAGATGACAAGTAGGCAGTTGGTCATATGACTGTGGGACTCAGAGGAGAGGTCATGTAGCTCACAGATTAGTGGGGGATGCTGGTAGGTAGACAGGCAGTCTGTTCCAAAGCAACTTGTAAGTGTGGCCATACAGTGAGTGCAGTGGGCTGTAGATGCCCAGATTTATAGTGTTGGGCAATGCCATAGGAGTACTTGATTTTTAAACTGTGACCTGAAGATCAGGTAGGACAAGCCAAGTGAAAATAGAGGAGAACATATTTTAGGGAACAGCCAATGCAAATGCCCTGAGGGATGAGGGAGCATGTTGCCACCTTAGAACTGAAAGTAGGTCCATCTCACTCAAAGAAGACAGTGGTCATGGGGAATGGTGGAGAAAGACACTTTGAGTAGTCGGGTAATGCAAGCCATGTTAGAAGTTTGTTAAGGAGTTTGGACTATGTCATGAGCATACAAGGATTTCATTGAAAATTTTCAGGCGGAGTGCTGATTTGGTCAGATGCTTCTCCCCCAGAGAGACCTTCCCCCAGAAACATTTTGAGCTAAGTTGTGCAAGAGCATCTCCCCCAGGCCACCCCAGCCTGTCTTCTTGCCCATCCCCATCAGCTTCACTCCCACTGTCATCAGGCATGACACATCTAAGTAGGTCAGGTCAGTCAGAGAAACCTCATAGGGACTCAGTCTTCTAATGACCAAGCTCAGACTCAGGGGCAAAAAATCTGCATGGACAGCCTGACTTCTTGCACTGAACAGAGGGAACCCAGGGGAAAGGCAGACTGGGTGCTTCCCAGGGCAGTTTGAATAGAGTGCGTTTCTTTTTATTGTTATCCATGAGGTTTCTCAAAAAGCCTTAGGCATTGGTGGGTAAGACTGATAAAAATATGAGGGTCCAATTTGGTGCTGTTGAAGGTGATTTTTACCCTGGAGCTCTTTTTCTCTAAGTCCCTAGCTTATGCCCAGTACTGGAGCATGTGGACATTTTCACTCTTTGCAGACAACATGATACTCTACATAGAAAACCTGACAGACTCCACCAGAAGCCTACTAGAACTGATCCATGAATTCAGCAAAGTTGCAGGATACAAAATCAATGTACAGAAATCGGTTGCATTTTTATACACCATTAATGAAGCAACAGAAAGAGAAATCAAGAAACTGATCCCATTCACAATTGCACAAAAAAGCATAAAATACCAAGGAATAAACCTAACCAAAGATACAGGAGATTTGTATGATGAAAACTATAGAAAACTTATGAAGGAAATTGAAGAAGATATAAAGAAATGGAAAAACATTCCATGCTCGTGGGTCGGAAGAATAAATATAGTTAAAATGTCATTACTATCCAGAGCAATCTACACATTTAATGCAATCCCAATCAAAATTGCACCAGTATTCTTCTCAAAACTAGAAAAAACTATCCTAAAGTTTGTATGGAACCACAAAATCCCTGAATAGCCAAAGTAAATTTTTTATAGCCAAAGTAATATTGAAGAAGAAAACCAAAACGGGAGGCATCACCGTCCCAGACTTTAGTCTCTACTACAAAGCTGTCATCATCAAGACAGTATGGTATTGGCACAAAAACAGACACATAGAGCAATGAAATAGAATTGAGAACTCAGAATTGGATCCACAAATGTATGGCCCACTAATCTTTGACAAAGCAGGAAAGAGTATCCAGTGGAAAAAAGACAGCCTCTTTAACAGATGGTGCTGGGAGAACTGGACAGCAACATGCAGAAGAATGAAACTAGATCACTTTCTCACACTCTACACAAAAATAAACTCAAAATGGATAAAGGACCTGAACGTGAGACAGGAAACCATCAAAACCCTAGAGGAGAAAGCAGGAAAAAACCTCCTTGACCTCAACTGCAGCAATTTCTTACTTGACACATCCCCAAGGGCAAGGAAATCAAGAGCAAAAATGAACTACTGGGACCTCATCAAGATAAAAAGTTTCTGCAGGGCAAAGGAAACAATCCATAAAACTAATAGGCAACCGACGGAATTGGAAAAGATAGTTGCAAATGACATATCAGATAAAGGGCTAGTATCCAAAATCTATAAGGAACTCACCAAACTCCACACCTGAAAAACAAATCATCCAGTGGAGAAATGGGCAAAAGCCATGAACAAACACTTCTCCAAAGAGGGCATCCAGATGGCCAACAGACACATGAAACGATGCTCTGCATCTGTCAACATCAGGGAAATACAGATCAAAACCACACTGAGATACCACCTCATGCTGATCAGAGTGGCTAAAATGAACAAACCAGTAGACTCTAGATGCTGGCGAGGATGTGGAGAAATGGGCATCCTCTTACACTGTTGGTGGGAATGTAAACTGGTGCAGCTCCTCTGGAAAATGGTGTGGAGGTTCCTCGAAAAATTAACAGTAGAACTCCCCTATGACCCAGCAGTAGCACTGCTAGGAATTTACCCAAGGGATACAAGAGTGCCGAAGCATAGGGGCACATGTACCCCAATGTTGATAGCAGCACTCTCAACAATAGCCAAAACATGGGAAGAACTTAAGTGTCCATCAACTGATGAATGGATCAAGAAGATGTGGTATATTTATACAGTGGAGTACTACATGGCAATGAGAAAGAATGAAATCTGGTCATTTATAGCAACATGGATGTAACTAGATGGTGTTATGCTAAGTGAAATAAGTCAGGCAGAAAAGGACAAATACCATATGTTTGCACATATAGGTGGATTAGGAGGAAGCTAACGGAGGACCATGAGGGAGAAGAAGGGGAAAAATAGTTGGAAAGAGGGAGGGAGGCAAACTGTGAGAGACTCTTGAATGCTGAGAAGAAACTGAGGGCTGATGGGGGTGGGGGAGAGGGGAAGGGGGGTGATGGGCATGGAGGAGGGCACTTATGGGGATGAGCACTGGGTGTTATATGGAAACCAACTTGACAATAAACTATATAAGGGAAAAAGTTTTTTTAATTAAAAAAATAAAAAAATTCATGCGTATGCCATTTTTGGAAAGATCCTTGAACAGTGTCCCTGAGGTTTTGGAAGTAGAATAAATCTGTATGCTGTAGATTGGGGGCAATTGATTGAGCTTCTGAAGACCTAAGTTCATCTAAGCTTCAGTTTCTTTACCTTTTAAGTGAATGGGTTAAGTTTGATAACTCAGAAGAAATGTATAAATTCCTTGAAGAATATAGGATACCAAAATTAACAGCAGAAGAAATAGAAAATCTAAATAGCCCTGTATCTATTTAAGACATTTAATTCACAGGCTGCCTGAGTGGCTCAGTTGGTTAAGCATCCAACTTCAGCTCAGGTCGTGATTTCACAGTTTGTGGGTTTGAGCCCCGTGTCAGGCTCTGTGCTGACAGCTCAAAGCCTGGAGCCAGCTTCAGATTCTGTGTCTACCTTTCTCTCTGCCCCTCCCCACTTGTACTCTGTCTCTCTGTCTCTCAAAAATAAATAAATATTTAAAAAATTTAAAATTTTTAAATTTTAATTTAAAAATTAAAAATATATTAAAAAATTTAATTCACAACTTAAAACTTCTCCTTGACATCCCTCCCCTAAAACTACAGGCCCATTTTATCAAATGTTTAAGGATGAAATAATGCAAAGATTATACAAACTCAGAGAATAAAGAGGAGAATTTGTTTCCAACTTGTATCTTTAGGCCAGCATAACTCTGATAAGAAAATCTGATGACATTATAAAAAAAAGAAAATAATAGACCATTATCTTTAAGATAGGCACAAAATTCTTTAGCAAAATATTATCAAATAGAATTTTGTAGTACATAAAAAGATGAGATCAGAACCATGGACATGTTGCATTCCACTCTCCTATATCAAATCCTTGGCAGACATCACTAATTGATCTATTTTCCAGCTGAATCATTCTAAGCCTACCTCTTTATGCAGCCACTACCAGTTGGCATGTGAAAAGAAATCTATTTTACATGAGTGAATTTAATGGATCCTACCAATACAAGGCTGAGATACTATAGTTCTGTTATCCTCTTAAAAGTTTGAGGTTGTTTTTTTAAATGTTTATTTAATTTGAGAGAGAAAGAGAGATAGAGACAGAGTATGAGTGGGGTAGGGTAGAGGGAGTTATAGAATCCAAATGAGGCTCCAGGATCTGAGCTGTTAGTGCAGAGCCTGAAGTCAGGCTCAAACTCACAAACCATGAGATCATGACCTGAGATGAAGTCAGTCGCTTAACCAACTGAGCCACCCAGGCATCCTGACTTTGAGGTTGTTTTACAGGCATTTTCTTCAATGTGGGATGATATACTCCAAACTGGGCATCAACAAAAAAGGGTCAGTTGTTTTGAGCAATCCACACAAAGGAAGAAGTCATAAAATATTAAGTGCCTGCAAAGACCATAACCTTGTTTGTTCTCATTTACTGCTGTATAATCAGCCCCCAAGGACAAAGTCTAGTATACAATAATATTCAAGACTGTTTATTGAATGGATGGATGGATGATGGATGGGATGGATGAGTGAATTCTGAGGGAAGCAGCTAAGTAAGTGGTTTTATCTTTGTAGAGTTGTTATGGCTACTGCCATTGAATCAAGGATAACCAGTCAGAAATGATGAGATCTAAAACTGTTGAATGAATGATTGAATTCTGAAGGAAGCAGACAAGTGGTTCTATTTTTATAGAGTTGTTATGGTAACTGCCACTTAGTCAAGGATAAACAGCCATAAATGATGAAACCAAAGATTGGGGTCCAAGTCAAAGGCTGCAGTATGAGAGTTGAGTATCTGACTTCCGAAGATTCTTATGTTAATAACTTCAGCTTCGTCTCTCCTCTGAGTCACAGACATGTATATCCAGCTGCCTTCTTGATATTTTTACCTGGCTGCTTCAAAGACAACTTAAGCTAACATTCTATTATAGGTGTATTGTCTTCCTGCTCCCCTCGCCCTAAACCTGGTTCTTCTCCAGTGTTTCCTATTTCAGTGAACACCATGACCGTCCATCTGGTTATACAGGCTGGAAATTTAGAAGACAGTATATATACCTTTCCCTCCTTCACATCCCACATTCTAATTAGCTCTCCAATATATTCATTTTTTTCTCTGTCTTCCCCCCCCCCCCAGTGGAGCCCCCACCATCTCTCAGCTAGACGATGATAAGTCAGCTTACAGGTCTACCTAGGTTATCTCTATGCCCCCTTGATGCCATTCTCCACATCACAGATTGAGTGATCTGTTCAAAATGCAAAGTGGATGATTCTTTCCCTGCTGAAAACCTATTGGTGGCTTCTCACTACTCATAAGAGAAAAACAAATTCTTTAAACTGGTCTACTTACAAAACACCGGATGATCTGGTCCCTGATGTTCTTGTAAGCTACATCGTACACCACCCACTCCTTCCATTCTGTGTGTTCATTCCACTGACATTTCAGTTCCTCCAACAAAATGCTCCTTTCTATGTCTATGCCTAGAACTATCTCACCCTCCTACTTAACCCCTACACATCCTTCAGAATTCTTATCACTTTGTGGGAAAGACTCCCCTAATCTCTCTCATAGAATAAACTCTCAAAGAATCTGTCCCATTCTCTCATTTGTCTTAGTTTGTCATGGAACACTCATTACTATGATGATTTGATTAATGTGTGCCTCTCCAAGTGGACTATACAATCCATCTGAGCAGGAATTGTATTTATGTTTGCTTCTATTTTATTCCCAGGGACTAGCACAGTATCTGACACTCAATAGACATTCAATAAATCTCTGATGAAGATGAATGAATAAATTAATGGTTGAATGAATGAATGAGTGAGTAGAAGAGCCTAGTTGCTTCTTGTGGTAGGTTAGGGTTTATCAGTGTCAGCACTATTGACATTTGGGGTAGGACAATTCTTTGTTTTGGGGGACTTTCCTATGTACTGTGGGATGTGTAGCAGTCTTGGCCTCTGCGAACTAAATGCTAGTAACATCTCTATTGTGATGCCAAAAATGCCCCCAGGCATTGTGAAATGTTCCCTGGGGGAAAATATTGAGAACTATGCTGTTAGATTATATTAAGTATTTAAAATATTTGCTTGGCATTTGGGACTATATAATTCTTTGTTGTCCTGTGCATTGTAAGATGTTTGGCAATATCTCTGGCCACTACCCACAAGATGCTAGAATCCTTCTCTAGTTGATAGACCTATCCCTACATCCCTTTCTTGTGGTCCGTCCAGTGGGATGAGTAGCCTCCCTGCCCTACTGATGTCGTACTTGGCTGTTTGACTTTCTTTGGCCAATGGAATTTCAGCAGATATGAATGTCATGCCCGAGAAAAAATTTTAAGTTCCAACAGTGATTCAACTTCCTCTTTTCCTTCTAACTCATGACTGAGAATGGGACTGCCCTTCATTTGGTTCTGGAATAAAAAAGATATTGGCAGAGCTAAAGCCAATTTCCAGATGACATGTATATCAGCAACAAATGAATGTCTGTTATTGTAAGCCATTTTGGACTTGTTTGTGATGACAGCATAACTTAGTGAAAGCTGATTGTTAAAATTCTGAAGTGGTTTGGCCAAAAAGAGCTCGTTAGTGGATGCTAATTGATCTAGCTGTATTCTCTGTTTTAGGACATATGAAGGATAGGTGAACACGGGAAAGAAAGATCACTTAGGTTCAGACTTTTGATGTATTTATTCAGGTTTCTAATGTGGCTTCAGGAGTTCTGGACCCAGCATAATTGCTGAGAAAATTTTATCTTATTTCACACATGTTTATGTATCATTTCAATAATCTCTGCTATCAAACCTAACTCATTCTCTTTTTCTCTACAGCCCAGAAGAAGCACACTAAAGGAAGAGTGTAAGCAATGTTTAGGCAGAGACAAAATCTGTTTTATTCACGGAGACATAACCCCATCATCAGTATACTATTGACTGGAACAGGTACTCATCCAATGTGTTTTGAGTGACTGAATGGCTAGTAGGGATTGCAAATTCTCTATGTGCTCTCCTACATTTCCCAGCCTTCCTTCCTTGCAGTTAGGCTGTGGCCAATGGCCTATGAACATAAGCAACATGTCCCTTCTGGTCTGAGAAAGTTAAGAATGAGTATGGGTTCTCCATTCTTCAACTCTTTCATTTGCAGGGCAGGAAGCAAAGAACTTTGAGAAGGCAAAGTTGTAGATGCAAACATCTCAGGACCCTGATGCACCATTGCAGGGGAACTCATCAGAGATAGCTCATGACCCATATTCAAATTCTCATGAATGAGAAATGAACTTTGTTGTCTTAATCCAGTAGTTCTCAACCAGGAGTGATTTTGTCCCCAAGGGACATTTGGCAATATCTGGAGACTAGTAGGGGAATGCTACTGGGATCTAGTGGGTGGAGACCAGAGATGCTGCTGGACATCCTACAATGCACAGGATAACAGAATTATCTACCTCAAAGTATCAGTGGTGGCAAGATTGAGAAACTCTTTTCTAAGGCACTGAGATCTTAGATTTATTGTTGGTGGCACATAGCAGCTCCTTTCCTCACTAATGCAAAGAATAATTGAAATATTTTATAATTTTGCTTCTTAAACTAGCAGGATCTCAGTATTTTCCTTAGAGCTGGAGCCTTCAAGAACTCAATGAAGGAATTATAAATGAGTTGAATAAATTAAATAACTCCATGAAGAGTCAGGACATTGTCTATGCAGAAGTAGATAAGTGGAAAGTTCAAATGTAGAGAGTTAGTTCCATATGACTGTTAAGAGTAGATCTTGTCCATCAACCAAATCAGGCCCTCTGCCTACTTGTATAAATAAAGTTTTATTGAAACACAGCCGTGTACATTTGTGTATGTACTGTCCATGACTGCTTTTTCACTGCAAGGACAGGAGTGAGTAATTACAACAGAGACGGTATGGTCTACAAAACCTACAAATTTACTATCTGGTCCTTTATAGAAAAGGTTTGCTGATTCCTGTTAAGACCAGGGGTTTGAGTGTGAGTTTCAATATTTACTAGCTGTGTGACTTTGAGAAAGTCATGTCACCTCTCTGAGTTTTAAGTTTTCATCAATCAGTTGGAGAGAGTTATAAGACCTGTCTCATATGGTTAAGGATTTGATGAACTCAAATGCTCTAGCTTTGAGAAGTATGCTGGTGCAATTTTGATTGGAATTGCATTGAATGTGTAGATTGCTTTGGGTAGTAATGCCATTTTAACTATATTTATTCTTCCTATCCATGAGCATGGGATGTTTTTCCATTTATTTGTGTCTTCTTCAATTTCCTTCATACGTTTTCTGTAGTTTTCATCATACAGATCTTTTGTATCCTTGGTTAGGTTTATTCCTAGGTATTTTATGGTTTTTTGTGCAATTGTGAATGGGATCAGCTTCTTGATTTCTCTTTCTGTTGCTTCATTGTTGGTGTATAAAAATGCAACCGATTTCTGTACGTTGATTTTGTACCCTGCAACTTTGCTGAATTCTTGGATCAAATGCTTTGCACATTGCCTGGCACATGGAATATGCTTAACAAATGATAGCTGTTATTAATGGGTTAGTCCTACGAACGTGAATAATAATACTAAGGCAAAACCACCTTTTGTACCTTGGGCAGAAGTAGGTACTTCCCTGAGGCCTGGCAGTAAGTTTTATTCCTTCATCACAGACGCTCTGGCAGCCTATAAGGAAACGTGTTTATCTTGAAAGCACCTGGCAGAGACAGCATGGATGGAGCTGAACTGGTAGAAAGACCCCATTTCTCAAACCTAGCTTTCTACATGGAATTATTCAAAGGGAACCCTTATCAAGCAGCCTTCCAGCTCCAGTGTCATCCATCTTCTAAAGGTAATTCAGTAGCCCTTGGTGGCTGATGATTTATGGGGCGAGTGGCTGCGGGGAGGTTGCTCTTTGTGTTACAGCCTGTTTTTATCAATGACCAGCAACCTGCTGTCTGGGGCCAGAAGCAAACGGCTCTTTGTTTAATCCTATTAACAAGGTCTTGTCTACAGCCAGCTCTGGGCCAGCAGAGGGCCACTGGGCAGATGAAGGATTTGGATCATTCTGAATTAAGAACACCAGTTGTTAGAGTAAGACTACTGTGTCTTAACTGTAGTAGAGCTCTGTCCCCTCTACAAAGCTGCTTCAAGCCTCCAAACCTCATTTGATTAATGCTACAGTTCTGAGAGGGAGAGATTGTCATCCTTGCTTTATAGATGAGATGCTGAAGCTGGAAGGTGGTTACTTATCTTGTGCCTGGATTAAGAACACTGAGGCAAATGCCCCTATCCTAACAGGATGTGTGTGTATTCCTGATGAGGAAGCCCGGAGTGTTGGCTGGCCCTGATGTACCAGTCCTAGTGTTTGTGTTATTACCACCTGATTTTGAACATGAGAGTAGGACCTTGGTCTCTCATTCATAATTTCGGTCTTAGGACCTGGTACCAAACCTGGCATGTAGTAAGTGCTTAATAAGTAAATGTAATGAATGGAATGGTGGCCAGGCCTTTGCATGTATGTTTCCTCTTCCTGAAACAAGCTCCTCATCCTCCTTGCCAGCAAACTCTCACTTGTCTTTAAGGTCACATCTTTTATCTCATCTTGTGCCGATTAGTGTCAAATCAGGAAAAAGAAATTATATTCTTTAATTTCACTGAGAGAATTTAATAGGGAGCTAGTTAAGTACTTACTGAAACAGAGAGTAAAAAGGATACACTGTGTATAACCAAAGTGCATTAGTTATCCACTGCTGCATAACAGAGTAACCCACAACTTAGTAACTGAAGACAACTAGTCATTGTCTCCTGTTGTCTGTGAGTCAGGAATCTGGGTATGGCTTAGCTGGATCTCCTGCCTCAAGGTTTCTCACAAGACACCAGTAAAGGTGGTAGCCCAGGCTGAGTTCTCACCCAAAGGCATGACTGGAAACATGTGTTCATGGTTGTTGGCAGGATTCAGTTCCTCATGCAGTCTTAGGCTGATGTCTTCAGTTTACCTGTGTCTTTTGGCTGGAGACCTCTCTCAGCTCCTTGCCACACAGACCTCTCTGTAGGGCAGCTCACAACATGGTAGCTGGCTTCATCAAATCAGGTGAGCAAGACAGAACACCCATGTTGGAGGCCACAGTCTTATTATTTACTCTCTCAAGTGACATTCCATCACCTCTGCTGTTTTCTTTTGTTTTTAAGTTTATTTATTTATTTTGTGAGATTGGGGTGGGAAGAGAGAGAGAGAATGTAGGAGAGGGGCAGAGAGAGAGGGATACAGACAGAGAATCACAAGCAGGCTCTGCACTGTCAGCATGGAGCCTAATGTGAGACTCGAACTCACAAACCATGAGATCATGACCTGAGCCAAAGTCGGACACTTAACCAAATTAACCACCCAGGTACCCCAGCCTCTTCTATTTTCTCATAGAAGTGAGCTGGTAAGTCTGTCCTGTACTCCTGGGGAAGGGATCACACAAGGGTACAAATACCAGGAACAATGCCTCAGGCTGCCCCTCACAGGCAGAAGGAAGCTCCTACCTAACAGGACTGCTGGGACGGAAGGATGAGGTTGGGGCTTTAGAATTAGATGTGTGGGGGAGGATTCCCTTGGGGCTGAGATTGCCTCTGACAGGGTGGCCCTGTCCAGCTGATTCTGATGACTCTGATGGGACACAGTGAAGCTGTTTCCAGGAGTGCAAGGAGGAAGGAAGGAAGGAAGGAAGGGAGGGAGGGAGGGAGGGAGGAAGGAAGGAAAGGAAGGAAGGAAGGAAGGAAGGAAGGAAGGAAGGAAGGAAGGAAGGAAGGACAGGAGCTAGCTGCTCTTTCTAGAACCAACCAGTACTGCTCAGGTTTTGGGGAAACCACTGGCACCAATAGGAATGGGGATCTAGACTGTAAGGATGGAAGGAACAGTCTCTTTGTTATGGGTCAAATCCCCCCTCCCATTCCTATGATGAAATCCTAGCCCCCAGAACCACAGACCATGATCTTACTTGGAAATGGGGTCATTGCAGACATAGTTAGTTAAGATGAGGTCATACTGAAGTAGGATGGGCCCTTCATCCAGCATGATGGGTATCCTTATAAAAAGAGGCAATTTGAACACAGATACAGCCACACAGTCCGTGAGAACATGAAGGCAGAGGTTTCTTCTACAAGCTGAGGCATGGCAACAATTGCCAGCAAACCACCAGAAGCTAGGAGAGAGGGATGGGGCAGATTTGCCTTTGCAGCCTTCACAAGGAACCAGTCCTACTGCCACCTCGACGGTGGACTTATAGCCACCAGAAGTGTGAGACAATATGATTTTTATGCTTGTTAAGCTGCCTATGGTACTTTCACGGTACTTGGTTCTAAGTAGCCCTTGGGAACTACCGCAGCCTCCTTCAGCCTTGCTGTCTCCTCTGGCCCCATCCGTCTTGTAGAGCCCACCAAGGATGCAGGTGGCAAAGCTGGGATGTAGTTGCAGCCCACATGGCTGATGCTTGAAGGGTGGGTGTGAAGCTAGGTGATGGGAATGGTTGGCACACACCTCTTTGGCAGGATGAGCTTTCAGTGACCCCACCACACAAGCCCCGGCTGGTGTCTCGCCATCTGTGTGTCCCATTGTCCTCTGTACTACCTTCTGTCATAGCACTTACCACTCTCTTGTAGAAACTATTTGTATCATCCTCTAGACCATGAACTTCATAAGAGCAGGTACTCTCTTCTGTGTTCTTCACCATATCACCTGTGCCACTATGGACAGCTATCCTATCATACATATAATCTAATTTAATCCTGAAACCAACCCAGAAGTGCAGATATTTTTATCCCTACTTTGTTTCTGAGAAAACCAAAGATCAAAGAGCTAAAATGACAAAGCCAGGGCTTGATTCTTCTTTATACTCTCCTACTCCACTCCCCTTACCCAGAGTTTTAAAGCTACCATGTGTTAAAGATTTACAGTGTACCATGAACTGTTAAATACTCTCTGCATATCTTTCTCTATCTCCATATTTATATTAGCTACATTACCATTTAATCCTCATTTCATAGAGTAAGTAGTGCTGATGGAGAGCTAGAAACCAAACAGAATATTCCGGTTAAACCCAATTCCACTGTGCAGCCAGACAGCTGAAAATCAACCAGTGTCCCTTCACTAAGAGCAGATTAATAGGTTGTTGATACATCTAATGGTTTGTTTAATTGATGGCTTTTGCCATTATTAGGGGAGAGTTTAGAGAGGTTTTTATGATTATAAGACCCACATCAATTAGCCCTGGAAACAAGAATGTAAATAAAAATGTTATTTGTTCTGTTGCCAAGAAAAATAAGCACCTATACTGGGAGCCAGAGATTTAAGAATTTATTCAGCAAATATTTGAGCATGTATTATGTGTTTGGCACTGTTCTTGCAGCTGTGTAGGATATAACAGTATAAGATGCATTTCCTGTCCCCAGGGACCTTGCCATGTAGTTAAGGAAAGGAGATGTGCACACATGAAATGTTAATTAACAAAACAAGGCCATAGGGTAAGTAGCAAATTAATGGAATGGACAATAGGAACATAGTGGTTATAGAAATTCAGAGGAGGGAGTGATAATAATGATGGTAATGAAGAAACTTGCCACCATTTTCTTGAGCATCCACTGCATTCCAGGCACAGTGCAAAGTGTTTGTGTGTGTGAGCATTTTACAGATGAGGAAGCGGGGGCTTGAAGAAGTTGAATGACTTGCATGAGGTCACACAGCCAGTGAGTGATGCAGTGAGAATTTGATCCTGGGTTATCTCACACAGGAAGGAGCTCTTAACTGTATCCTGAGAGTGGACTGTGCTCTGTATGTCCACAGAAAGCTGTTACTCTATGGGGGGCTGGGGAAGTTTATGCAAATCTTAAAGAGTTAGTGAATTTTATTTTATTTTTTATTTTATTTTATTTTATTTTATTTTATTTTATTTTATTTTATTTTATTTTATTTTATTTATTTCTAGGAGAGAGAGAGACACAGCGTGAGCACAGGAGGGTCAGAGAGAGAGGGAGTCACAGACTGAAACAGGCTCCAGGCTCTGAGCTGGCAGTCAGCACAGAGTCCGACGCGGGGCTCGAACCCACGAACTGCGAGATCATGACCTAAGCGAAAGTCGGACGCTTAACCGACTAAGCCACCCAGGCGCCCCGAGTTAGTGAATTTTAAACTGGGGTTTGAAGCATGAATAAGAGTTTGGTAGTTGGAGAAATAGAGGAACCATTCCAGGCAGAAGGAACAACTTGTGCTGAATAAGTAGATATGTTCTTTTTTTTTTTTTTTAAGCAGTGGCCACTGTAAGTCATGCTCAGTCTCTAATGCCTCTTCCTTCAGGGAAGGGTTTGGAGTTTCAGAACACTTACCCTTTGACTCTGCTGACACTGAGGCTTGGTTCTTTGGAAGAGAGAAGCTTCTACGATTCTACAGCAGACCCAGATCTCATCAGTTATTTTGAGCACTTGGTAGAAAAGGTGGTGGGACATCCTTTCTCTTCTCAGCACACATACCTATTAGAAATGCTAGGAACATGTTGTTGAGTGAACAATCCTTGGGAGGGCTCAAGTTCTTATTGCCAATTTAAAAAAGGCATTCTGAGAGAAAACTAACACAGATGGAAATAAATTGAATTTTCTGCCCTAGGAGATCTTGAGCAATGAAACCCATGTAATTGACCACCGGTTTTCAGAGAGGGTGGATCTGAGAGGTGCAAAAGTAGGGGGAGAGAGAAGGAGGAGTTCAGAGGAGCATTTAAAATGGAGGAAAAGATCATTTTGTAGAATGAGGGGTGCAATCCCCTGGAAGATCTCTGTTCCTTCTATGAGGCCAGAGGAAATGTGTTTAGGATGCCACATATAATAATGTCTCAGGGCTTCAATTTTCTCATCTGTTCAATGGGAGTAATGGCTCTGAACCTTTGAAATCCTACAAAGCAAGGTACAGAAAGGGCTTCTCATGTTGTCTGACATATAGTAGGAGCTCAAAAAGTTAGTTATTATTAATGATTGTGCTAGGGAGTGAAGTGTAGGGTTGATATCTTAGGATGGGTTCTCTAGAAGCAGAATATGACACAGGGGCTCTCATGCATGCGATTTACTGAGCTTCAGAAGCAAGGGAGTAGGGACGTAAGCAAAGGACAGGAGGAGGATTAGGTTCTATTTGGAGACTAGCTACAGTCTGAGACCACATGAAGCTCTCAGGTATGAACTATGCTGCAGAACTGATCCCATCACAAAGAAAGGGGGTGAGCCTTTTTTTGACCACTGTGTCAGGTAGTTATTGGATATAGGATGACCTGGGGGAGGGAATGTACCCAAAGTGGGCTTCCTGGGTGAGGTGGCTCCTGTCTGAGAGAAGATCTCCCCTAGGGCAGCTATGAGCATGGCAGCCAATACTCTCAGCATCTGGGAATGGATGATGCATTGGGCTAGTAAAGAGCATCCGGGTTGGGTGCTCCCAATGGTCCCTATTTCAGGTGGCAGGGTGAAGGATGTGGAATGGAGATTCTGGATAAAGTGAATATGTCAAGAATCATTTTATGTAGCATGAGGACAAACCTCTGGATACAAAGATCCAAGGAAGACCCAACCTGATATAACCCAAGGTATTTCCAACTGATTCCTTAGAGATTATCACAATTTCCAGAATCCTAGCTTCACACCAGCACCTATCTTAATTATACTGCTGTTCAAAGATAGGATGCTTGCTCTTTTCATCTGTGAGTCTTCAGACTTAACCGAGGAGATGATGATGTCTCCAAGGCAGAAATTATGTTTGTATCCCCCATGGTGCCAAGAATGGTGCTTTGTATGTAGCTGATACTCAGAAAGAAAGGTTGATTGAAGAGCATCTCTCCCAGGCATTCTTGGGGATCCCAAGCTGCCTCCAGTTATGAATGTCCAGACTTTTTGCTTTGGCATGTAAGTATCCCACACTTCCTTGATCTAGCCTCCAAGATTATTGCCAGTGACCTTCTCACCTACCTTAATAAGCCTCATGCTGTTGTCCAATCATTTCTAACCTCTTATTTCCTCATGTAATGGCATCATCATCTATGTAGTGGCCCAGGCTGAAATCCTAGGAGTAGTTTTTTATTCCTCTTTCCTTTATCCCTAACCATCAAATCTATGAGCATGTCTGGTTTATTCTACTTTCAGTATAAGCCCCAATCTGGCCACTGCTCATCCTTTCCCTTGCTACCATCCTTATCCATTCTCCACATCATCCCTCACCCAGGTTACAACATCCTCCTCACTGGTCTGTCTCCCTGTCCCAAATCTTTCTTATCAAAGCAAATTGTGTCTAGCACAGTACCTAGCACATAATGGGCTCTCAATAAATCTTGTTAAATGAATGAAAGGAGAGGGAATCATGAGGTTCCCTTTTGACATAAAAATATTTTTTTTATGGATTCCCAAAATAATAGTTGCTATTTTGGAATATTTTGCTTGAGAAACCATTTGTTGCCCAAGTGCATCTATGAATTCAGTAATGCTTTTGAATAAATAGATCTACAGACTTGAAAAGTAGTTGTGCTAGGAATGAGACATTGGCAAATGGGCTTGAAAATTGGCAGATACCTTGCATTACCTCTAGAGCCCTCTAGGAAGCAGTGGCTCACAGGTTGGAATGTACTGTGTACTCTGGTTAAACTAGGTCTTTGCTTATTTCTACAGCATGACTCATTCTGGGATTCTGTTCCCACCCCTGTGCCTCTGTTCTGTCTGTGTCATCCACTTGGAATGCCCTTTTGAATCTATCTCAAACTCTAGGTTTACAAAGCCCATCGTCTTTAAAGTCTTAGCCCAAATGTCAACTCCTTTGAAGCTTTTCTTGATTTCACCCAAGTGAGAAGGCATCTTGCCCTCCTTGCTGAGCTCCCATTGAGCTTTATCTGTATCGCCTTTATTTATAGCCATTATTGCCTGGTTCAGAGATTTCATGAACCAATAATATTTTTTTAAAGGGAGGGGACTTCAAATTTTATCAACACCATTATTTCATAAAAGAAACTTGTTAAACACAAAAAGAGAAAAATGGAAGGAAAGAAGAGAAGGACAGAGGAAGGGAGGAAGGGCATTATTTCAAAGAAGCATTTTCACAGTGAAATAAATTTTATTCTATAAAAAATTCATACAAGGATGGTTTTTATTTTTCTCTTGTTTCTTCTAAGTCCTTGTAAAAAAGTCATCACAAATAAGCCCTGGACTAGAGAAGGGTTTTAAAAACTTCTTCTGGTTCTTCATATCTTTACCCCATTACCACTTCTAGCCTCAGCTTTTCATGGGCAGAGAATGTGTCTGATTCAGCACTATCTCCCCAACAAAGCCTAGCTCACAGTGACTGATGTAAGGCTAATTGATTGAACATCATAAAGGGCAGAGACCCTGCTCTTTCTCTATGATAGTTTTGGCTCCTGATCCTTTGGACCTGTACCTCTGATGGTTAAAGAAAACCCTTGCAGTAGAATTATCCTTTCTGGAAAGCAAGGGCAAGGTAGAGCCCCTTGGATTTTCATCGCTAACTCAGCACCGAAGGTACTTATTTAGCCTTCCAGGAAGACATTGCCCATGCAATGTAGGGAGAAGAGGGTATGATATTCTTGATTTGCAGTATTATAAGTGCTCAATAAGTATATACTTGACAGATCTCTGTGGGTCTTGAACTCTATGATGTTGACTTTGTTTTGGTCCTGGGACCTTTTCCAACAGAAAACACGAGTCCCGCCATACGTGGCTTTATATTCCAAAGTACAGGTGCTCCTTTAAACAATGACAAGATGTAATGGAGACCAAAGGTGGCTAAATTCTGGGTTCTTTCCAGTCAAAGGACAGAGTGAGGTCATTGGGCTTACTCTACGCTGGTTTTGATCATCATTTTTTTGAGACCCCTTGGGAGAACTGGACCAATGAGAAGGAGCATCTTCCTAGGTGAAGTCACTTAGACACAGACACCCCACGAATTTAGGGGACAGAGCAGTCCCAAGGAGGCTGTATGTCTTGTACCCAGACAGTCTGTGGAATAATGAATTCTCTTTTGATCATCTGCTGTGTAAATCACTGACGATGGGGAGTTAATCATGCATAGGAAATGAATCTTTTCTCTGAGTTAATGAGCAGAGAGCTCAGAGCAACATCTGTTTATTCCCTCTACTTTCAAATCTCTGGCAGTTTGAACAATTAATTGTACCCAATAATGTCTCTTTGTTTTTAGGCATTAGGGAAAAAACCCCATTTCTCTCCAAAACATATACACTATCAGGTAGTGGATAAAGCATCTATGCAGCTTCTTTATCCACGTAAAGGTGATGTTTTAAGAATCAAAGGGTATATATCAGTGTAGGAGGGAGGGGAGAAGGGGAGGAAAAAGTAGAGGAGAGGCGTAGGGAAAGGAGAGGTGAGGACAGGAGAGAATCAGATGGAAAGAATAATTTTGGCTATTTTTATAAGTGTTGCATCATGTATCAGGCAGTGTACCAAGTGCTGCACTTATAGGATCATCATATTGTGATTACAGGCAGAGGTATTATTATTCCCATTTTATAGAGGAGAAGAGCGAGGTTCAAAGAGGGTGTCACTTGCACATGCTACCCAGCTGGGAAGTGGCAAGGGAGGGCCTGACACTCAAATTGTCCAGGCTCTAAGGCTCAAGCCCTAACTGCTCCACTACACTTGCCCTTTTCTTTCAGTAGGAAGCCTCACTTGCCTTCAAGCCCCTAGCCTAATGCCCCTCTCTGATCCTTCCTGAACAGCCCATAGGCAGAGGCTCTGAGGCTAAGCTGCCTAGGTGCCCATCTCAGTTCTACCTCTTTGCAGTGATAGACAAGTGACTTCACTTCTCAGAGCTTGAGTGTCCTCATCTGTCAACCTGGAATAATTATAGTGGCTCCACCTGTGTTTTTGCAAGGATTAAATGAAATTATATACAGAGAGAGGGCACAGAGCCCTCTATCAGTTATGTTTGTATTACTCTCCTTTACAGGGCACTTTCTATGTGTCAGGAAACATGTTACATATCATGTGCATCTCCATGTGTCACATTCAACCCAGAAAGTAGATATTAATCAATCCGTCATGTAGCAAATATTTACTGAGCATCTACTATGTGCAGGCATGTCTTGGTGCTGGGTATGGAACCTAGTAGGGAAGAGAAAGCACTGAGTAACAATTATGCAATAAAATGATGACAGGATTCACTGAGAGGAAGTATATGGTGCTGTAAGTATGCCTAATGAGGAGTCAAGGACATGATCAACTTGGGGAGAAGATAGTCTCAGAGATGCCTTTTTAGAGAAAGTGACATTTCAGCTAAGCCCAGAAGGTTGTCTAAGAGGAACTCAAGTCAAGGAAAAAGATGAGAACATTCGAAGCAGAGGACAGGATTGTACTATTCTTACTTATCTGTGATCTTTTGTGTTTTAATCCAAAGGAGTGAACAAGTGTGGGCTCTTTTCAGATCTGTGGCAGACTGTTGGAGCTGGCGGATGGGGGAAGTTGAGCCAGGACTCTGTCCTATTCAGATTGTTTGGAATATTTCCATGGAAATGCTTAATGATGTCCTCAGTTGATTTCATTCAGTGGATTCTACTCTTACCAGACCCTAGACAGTCCAAGCCGGAAGGAAACTTTGAGGTCATCTGGGGCTCAGAGATTGAAAATTGCAAAAAGATGGTACTGGGGGAGGCAGCTGTTATTGACTGGGAATGTCTGCTTACAGTTCTCTGTAGGGAAGAGACCTGATTTGTTGCAAATAGTGGTGAGATTGATTAGTGATATCTGTTTCAGATATGGCATAGGAAGTTATGCCAGGTATGTGAGTAGGGGTCAGAAAGGCTATACACCGTTGGCATCAGAACTCCTTATAGAGAGAAAACTGTCTTTGTCTTTGAATGTATTTTCATAGGCTGTTTTTAGGTATTGAAGATGGGACCCAAAGAATGCAAGCTGTAACAAAACAAAACAAAGAGAACTAAATTGTTCTGCATAAGCTATATGAATTAAGCATTGTGAAAGAGCAAGATGGGGGTGAGGAGCTTGTGGGAGAGAGGAGGCTGAGCCACATGATGATGGGTAGCTGAACCCAAAAAGCCAGAAAAGACCACATGGAGACTTCCTGATGGTAGAGTGGCTGAAAATTTCAAAGATGGGGATACCTCATTTCCAATTTTAGGTAGTTTGCTTCACTCCAATGTACAGTTTATCAATCCAAACTGACAATAAATATCTGTTTCATGTACTAAGACTTGTGTTGGTAGCATTTGGGGGGGAGTAGATAGAGTAATAGAGGCAGCGTCCAGGATGAGATATAATTTGGGGAAAGAAGAGAACACATGGAATGCTGAATAGATGATCCATAAACTGAACCAACTCAGCAAATTAAAGAAGCCGGAAACAGAGAAACGCAAGCCCCGTGTAGTCCCTCAAACATTCCTGGTCCAAGAAGAAAACAGAGTCTGTTGTTATACATGGGATTAAAGTCTGGGCTAATTTCTTTTGGGTTTCAGAGAATGAGATATACATGAGATATATACCAGTCTTCTTCCCTCTTGTAGCCTATCCTTCTAATTTTACAGATGTGGAAACTGAGGCCCCTGTAGGGAGAAGGAACCTAATGGTAGTCTCATTCAGTGGCTGCCCAATGAGCCTTCTTTTCTGAGCCTGTGGTAGGAGACACTAGGCGAGGGTAATGAGCCAGTGTCCAGTGTCTGCCATCATCCTTGGTCTGCAGCACTCAGCTCAGTATGGGCAAACCATCACAGACTGTCAGATGCACTTTTATTTTTAAAGGGAAAATTATCGGAACTGAAATGAAAGCTGCTTAGTTATATGCATGTGTGCATGTGTTGGGGTGTTTGAACAGGTTATGGGGTGCAGTTGGGAATTTGGATCTGACTTGAAGAGGAAAGGGAAGGGAAGAGGGTTTCCCTTGGTTCCATATCCTGCTTTGAGGTCCTGCTATACCCCTCCTCTTTGGAGGGGTCATTTCACAAGAAAGCCATGAAACTCAGGTCTTGCACATAAGCAGTGGTTGGTCACTTAGCTAATAAGGGTAATCCACCGGAGCCAAAAGGGCTGCCTGATGAAAAGATGGTTTCTCCCTTTGTCTCCCTACAATGCCTAATATTTCCACCATTAATCACCCCTTTGGGATGAGGCATGGATATGTCAATGTCTTTGCCAAGAAGGGAGTGTCCACCAATGCCCTAGAAAGGATCCACCAGTGGTAATCCCTCAAAATGTACTACTGTTTTCCAAATCTTTGCATGTAGAGATTGTCACTTGTGTCTCATCATACTTCTGTATCAAGAGCAACAGTTGATGCCCCCATTTTTCAGCAGAATAAATTGAGCCTGAGAGATTTTGACTTGGCTGGGCAACCAAGGAGCAGAGGTGAGAATTCAGGCCTCCACATAATGACTCTCAGCGTCTTAGATGGTTAGTTTTTTACCTCCAAATAGGAGCACATTAAAATTTTTTACGTTAGATTTTGATTGCACAGTAATAAATTTTCATTGTGGAAAAAATTGGAAAATGGAGAAAAGCCAAAGAAGAAATAAAACTTTAGCCATAATCCCACAAGGATTATGGATCTAATTTTCAATTTGGGGCATATTCTTCTTCTTTTCCGTTAGCATTATGGATTTTTAACAAAAATGGGATAAGAATATGTAGAATTCTGTGACATGAATGGATCATTATTTAACAAGTTCTATGGTAGTAAGCATTTATTGAGCTTATTTGTTAAAAAGCAAGATAACATGATAGTGAATAAAGAATGGTTCTTATAATCTGGATTGATATACTACTAAGTAAGGTAGGGGCAGACAATTCACCTATTTGCTCAACAACTAGATTGAGTGCCTACTATATCCTAGGCACTGACTGTGGCGTAAGGGATACAGCTGAGATCAGGATAGAAAATATTTCATGAAGCTTAGGAACAGATAATAAAAAAAAAAATACATGTGAGTAGGTGTGTGTGTGTGTGTGTCTATAATATAATGAGACAGTGAAAGTGGTATGAAGGACAAGGCTGGGTCAGTACAGAAAGTAGAAATCATGAGAAACTATTTAAAATGCCCTCTGAAGGAGTAACATTTGAGGAAAGACCTGAAGTAGGGAGTGAACTATGTGAATGTCTGAGTGGAAAGTGGACCAGCAGCAAGTTCAAAGGCAGGGAGTTAGGAAGGAACTTGGCGTTGCAGACAGAAACACTTGATAGCATTGTGAGCAGGGAGAATGTGAGGAAACGCAGTTGGAGAGGTTGCTGGGGACCAAATCATGTAGACCCTTGAAGCACAGGGGTGTCTGGATGGTAGGTGGTGAGCTTTGCGAGGTCTCTAGCAGGAGAATGACGTCAGCTGATGTATACTTCAAAGCCTCACTTTGCCCTCTGTATGGAGGCTGACTATGGTAGGGGGCAAGAAGAAAATTCAGAAGATCAGTTTAGAGGGTGCTTTATGCAGGAGAGGGTTGATGGTGGCTTGGACTGTGGTAGCAGCAGAGGAGCTGTTATAAGGGGTCAGATCTGAGATATATTATGAAGGTTGAGCTTTCTGGACTTCCTGTAGAATTGGCTCTGGGAGTAACAGAAGGATGTGCTCAGAGATGCCTGGGAAACTGGGCAAATGGTGGTAACACAACTGGGGTGAGGAGAAAGCAGGGGGACAGTGGAGGAGAGTTAGAGGTTTGGTTTTAGATCTATTAAATTGAAAGTTTCTGTTAGAGACCCAAGTGGAGAGCCTAACCACACAGGTGGATATGCAAACTGGAGGTCAGGGGGATGAGCTGAAATGGAAGATACAAGTTTCAGAATTATCAGTGCATCACTGTGTGAAAGCCACGGGACTGGATAAGAAAATGACTATTTGGTGAGGAGTTGAGAGAAGAGTAGCTTGATTTCCAGTGGGGCTGGAGGCTGATGGGAATCTGAGGACCACCCTCATTTAATTCATGGTTGTATTGAAGGCTAGATCTGTAATCCTAATGGTGGCAGAATGGATCTTAGTGAGAAAGTGGTCCCAAATTTACCTTTAAAGAAAGGTGGAGGTGGGGAGCATAGAACTTTGAAAATGGTTCTAAGACCTTGGGGAATAAGAGAGAAAGGAAGACAGGAAATTGAGATGCAGAGAAGGCAGGTCAGGAAGGAGAGTGGGAGAAGAGAGACTCAAGTGTGTGGGTAAATGCCAAGCTCTAGGAACCCCCACCTTCATCCCTCCCTCGTTTCTTCCTTCCTCTCTGCATGTATGCAAACATGCATCTGTCCATTCACCATCCATTTCTCAATTCATTTAGTGAGTCAATAACTCTTTTTAAGCCTTTGCTTTTTGGCAGGTATTGGGCTTAGGTGTTAAGGACATAAGGAAAATAAGAAGCAGTTACTCTGTGGAGGGAAGCACAAGAATTGCTCCAATCAGCTCTAGACAGACAGTGACGTCTTAATCTGTAATTTCCCAGAGCAAGTCAGTCCACAGACAGGTTGCATCACAATTGCTTGAGGACCTTTTAAAAATACTCCTGAGCCCACCTCAGAATCGAAATCTTCCAGGAAGTATGTTTTGACAAGGTCCTCAGGTGATTCTGATGTGCAACCAGGTCTGGGAATTCAGCTGATTGAGGTTCAAATCAGATGGCAAGTAGAAATGATTTTTAAATAATTCCACTTCACAGCATTGTTAGGGTTAAATGAGATCATGGCAAAGAAAGTTCTTGGTGTAAAAATGCCTCCTGGACATGTGTGTGTGGTCTAAGACCTTCTCACTACTCACAGGATCAAATAGCATCTCGGTTAGTGAGGCAGACTCCCGGCCACATCCCAGATATCCTGAACCAGAATCTCCTGAGTGATTCATGTGCACATTAAGGTTGGCTGGGAGAAGGGGGACACAGATAGTCCAACCTGTCACTGAGGCGGTCACACCTGGGAGAAGATCATCTCTATTAAGGAGCACTAATGAAACGTAAAAATGATTTCCTCGGTGTAATTATATGATGCTGCTCTGGAGTTGTAACCCTGGGCTGCTCTGTTTGCGGGTGATTTAAGTGCCCATTACACAGCACAGCGAGGTATGTTGGGAAAGCAGGGATGATAGAGAGGCAGTGGAGACACTGGCTCCTTGTGTCTCCCTGGCCAAAGTCAGTTTGTGCTTGACACGGGCCACACAGGTGGTCCTCTCTTCTCTGTTTCTGGAGCCACACGCCTTCCCCAAGACAGACCACTTCTCCATACGAGAGTGCCATAGGGCACAGAGCTATGCTTCCCAGAACAGAAGCTGGCTTCAGGGGAGTCCCTGGATCTTAGTACTTCTTGAAAATGAATGTGTACACAAATCATCTAGGGATCATGTGAAAATGCACATTCAAATTCAGCAGGTCTGGAGTGGGCCTGAAATCGTGTATTTCTAGCAAGCTCCCCAAGTAATGCTGATGCTGCAGGTCCAAGGACCACACTTTTATTAGGAAGATACCAGTACTTCTCAGTCGTTCTCAAAAAATACCATTGATTCCTCCCACCCATGTTGAATTAAATTGGAATTTCTGGAAGTAGAATTTGGGCATCACTATTTCTCAGAAATTTCATAGCTTATAGTCAGGGTTGAGAACTGGTTTAGGAGACAATTTTCCCTCTTCCTCCCGCTCTCTCCCCCTTTCTCTTTTCCTTCCTCCCTCTTTCCCTCCCTCCCTTCTTTCTTCCTTTCCTCCCATCCTCCTTCCCTCTACTCTTTGCCCCTCCCCTTCTCTCTCTCTCTCTCTCTCATGGTGGGGAGGGAGGTGGGGGAGAGATTAGCTGGGATCCAGAGCAGACAGTTAAGCTGAGAAACAGATGTCTGCTCCAATGAAGAGAATGATCATGGGAAGGCTATTGGCAGGAAGGATACTGTCTTTAAACAGAATCCTGTAGCTGGACAAGTCTTTCCAGGAGTTTTGCTCAACTCATGTCTGTGCCAATTACATCATGCTGTTCTCTTATTCCTTTTCCCATTCATGGAAATGCTGACTCTCCTGTTACTCACGTTAAAGCGGGACAGCCAACATAGACATTCCTTGGCAGGATCCGCCTCCGTCTTACTTACTTCTAATGCTTGCTGAGCGTGTGTAGTGGGAACTGGAGGTCACAGGGAGAATGCGCCTGCAAGAGTCGGGACTTTGAGTGCCAGAACACAGAGACACAATTCAAAGAGAATTAGGCCAAAAATAAAATGATATTTACCCATATAGCTGAAACATCAGTTGTTCCAGCAGATCCACAGATTCAAGAGACATCCTCTAGAGCTTCCCTCTTTGACAAGAAGATCACCAACAGGCTCACATCCCATCCTTTCAGAAAATCCATTAAAAACAAGAGTGTACCTCTTTTGCCAGTGTTTCCTTAGAAGTCAAAAAATAGAGCCCCTTTGGTTCTGAATGAGCCATAGCTCCATCATTCAGTCAGTCAATAGAACCAGGGTAATGTGAACACGTGGCTGGCCAGCCTTCAGCCATCCTCAGTCTTAGAGCGACATGTGGAATCAGCCTTACCCAATCTAAGGTCTGGGTGCTGGGCAGACACAATGGGATGTCACTGCAGCATCCTAAATACTCATCTCCCCACATTCCTGGGGCAGCCTGGCCTTCTCTAGCCCAGCATGGCCATTCCCCGAGGGGTCTCCACAGACTCTTCTTCAGAGTTTATTGTGCAGTAGGCTCTTGATAAATTTGCTCTCTGGAGAATACAGCGGAGAGATTGATTTTCAGCAGGTGTGGAATTGAATAGGTGGTAGAAGGGAAGCAGCACACATGTTGATAGGTTTTTTTTTTTCTTCCTGTCCTGTGACCCCACACTCAGTTTTAAAGAGACTTGTGTTCACCCTCTGACTGGGAGAGGTGACAGGGGAGGAGGCTAGAGACTAGAGAGCCCAGTTCCTAGCTAATTTTCCTCCAGTGATTCTAGAAGGGAATCCACTCTTTATTTTTGCAGCATGGAGTCTTATTCATGGGCATTACGCAATTCACATAATGCAAGGCTGGGGGAAGCCCCGTGATGTTTTCAAAAGGTTGTAAATTCAGAGCATGTCACTTGCTGCTCAGGCAGCTTCTTTCTGCCTTTTGAGATAGAATCTCAGCTCCTAACACATGCTATCCTGCCCCTTGTCTCCATCCCAGCCTGACTTCATGATACTCTACCTGGATCAAATGCTGCATCTCCACTGGCCTTTGTTCAGGACCTCCCTGCTTCCTGCCTTAGGGTCTTCACATTTGCAGTTCTCACCTGAATTTTCACCCCTCCCTCCCTCTCTTCCTGGTTTACACTTAATCTTTTCGGTCCCCATTAAAATGGCCAGCTAGCCCCAATCTAAATTAGGCTGACTATCACAGTTCTCCATTCTTTTTCACAAAACACATGTAATTGACCTGTATGTATCTTGGACTCTTTGTCACTTGCATTGATGCCATTTGATTCTAGACTCCATGGAGATGGGGACCCTGTCTGATTTTGTTCCTCTAAGGCTTACTTTGACCCTGGTGCATAGTAAGTGCTCAGTAATAATTGCTGGATGAATGAGTTAGTTTTCTGAGGTTCCCTGTGTCCCTTAAACCTGGGTACATGTAAAAGTCAACTGGGGAATCATATTAAAAATACAGGATAAGGGAGTGAGGAAGAGGGGAAAGTGGGTGATGGGCATTGAGGAGGGCACTTGTTGGGATGAGCACTGGTTGTTGTATGGAAACCAATTTGACAGTAAATTATGTTAAAAACAAATACAGGTTTCCATGGGCACTTGGGTGGCTCAGTCAGTTAAGCATCCAACTTTGGCTCAGGTCATGATCTCACAGTTCATGAGTTCGAGCCCCACATTGGCCTGTCTGTTGTCAGCACAGAGCCCACTTGGGATCTTCTGTTCTCCCCTCCTGGCCTCTCCCCTACTCCTGCTCTATCTCAAAAATAAATCATCATTTTTAAAAAATACAGGTTCCCCTAACCTTCCTTTGGTCTTTAGGTTCAAGATGTGTGGTTGCATCCTGGGAAAACCACTAGAAAATTTGGAAATGATTTGCCAGGATTGTCAATGGACAAGGTGCCCAGAGACTTTTGTTGTAATTTGGTTTTCAGGGAATCACAGCAGACTGAAAGAGACATGGCCAAATGTATTATAAATGGAATGTGGAAGGAGGGAGAGAAATGTATGTTCCTAAGAATGCAGAGTTGTGGTTTCCATCAATACAAGCAGAACACTGGCCAAGGAGACACAGTTCAATCTGAGTTAATATTAACTGCTTGTAGTGTTTGTTCTTCTTTTCTATCTTTATGACACTTGGGTAGTTTTCACACACTGTCAGACAACTTGTAGATCCGTAAATGTTCCTTTGCTACTTCCCGCACATTTCTGATAGAATCCTCTGCCTCTGTGCCCAGATGCTAAGTTCATACTCCAGTATAGCCCCTCCCCTATGCTGGTTAGAATATTCTCAACCATTTTGCCCACTTTCTGACAGAGTGGATTTAAGGAATTCAGATATGTTAGCATCCCTCAGTTCTGTACATGGTTAATTGAAAGTCCTCTAGCTTTATACACTGACTGTAGCATGAATTGTTTTGACATGTCCTTTTTGTAACTCACTTCTGAAACCAAACCCAACCCAACCCACCCTTTATCTCATTTACTGAAGTGCCAGCTTCCTGAGGTCAGTCACTGTGTCTTATTAGACTCTCATTAGGCTCTTTAGAACCTAGCACGCATTCACGGATGCTTCAATATTGACAATAGTTTGTTATTGTTAATGATAATGAAGTGGGTTATTAAAATCATACTTTATAGCATTTTACAGCATTTTGCAGTTTACTAATGCTTTCCTTCATTATGTCATGTAATTCTAACAAGTCACTTTTGGTGAATGACTGATAATCGGAATCACCTTGGCTGTATTTCAAACATATACATTCCTGGGACCTACTCAAAACCAGCTCTAAGAATGGAATTTAGAAATCTGAATGTTTAGCACTCTCCCAGGTGATGCTTCTGATTATCCAGACAGGTGAGCCATGAGTGTGGTGGCTATATACGTGGGCCTGGAAGTCAGACTGACCCGGGATGCAATCCTGGCCTCTATGGGACCATGTGCACCTGAGCAGATCTCCAGGGCCTAGTGCTGCCCCACCTGGGTGATGAGGCTGATGAGACCAACACCAGAAAGAATAAATGAGAGCACATGGGTATAATATGTACTTAGCAAACAGCAGCAGTTCCAATGATTTCGTTTCTCCTAGTGGAAGCATAAAATAGTAGCTAAGAGCATAATTTGGGGTTCAAGTCATTCCTTGTACTTATAACCTGAGTTTATGCTCATCTGAGCCTTCTCATCTGTAAAATGGGAATAATTGTGGACACGTCTATCTCCCGAGACCGTCTCAAGGATTAAACTAGTTAATTATGAAAAGTGGCACTTTAGACCAAGGCCTGCCACATATTGAGTGATACATCCATGTTAGATGTGGCCAATTTTATACCCATTTTACAGAGGAGGGTATATGTGGCTGCTAAACGGGGAAAAAGAGTTTAAACCTTGTCTTCCATGCTAAACTCTGGGCTTTTCCCACTTTACAAAGCTAACTCCTCATGCTAATCCTTCCTAGGACTTAAAGCCAGCTCAGTGAATTCTCATCTCAGGTTTTTTGCCTTGATGGGGAAAGGATCAAATCGTCAGCTATAACCCAGATTTCCTTCCCTCCTGCTGCCCTTCCTTGGTCTCCCTTCCCAGACCCAGGCCCTATTGCCATTTTTCGGAAATGTCACCTTACTTGGGCACCACACTCAGAGGCTCTAAAACAGAGTGATTGCTGTCCCATCCCCAGCTGTCTGCTGGAGCCTGGGCAAATACCAGAACAATCTCATATACTTAGTGGACTCGCCTCCTCTGGGGTTCGGGGCTATTGGTGCATGGCTTCCCTATTTCCCAGGCAGAGACATGATACCTCATCAGATAGGCCAGCAGCAAAGACTTCCCCACAATAGCCTGGGAGGGAAGGGACTTTCTAGCTTCTAGAGCAGGAGGGCAGGAACCTGGGCAATGGGGACCCAGAGCTGGAGTTTACATGGATGTGGTTGTTGAGAAGGACATCACCATATCTCTCTGAGTCTTACTGTCCTTAATCATAAAATGGAATGACAACATACCTACCTTGCAAACTTGTTGAGATTATGTCTACCAGGTGACGATCTCAAGATCACCTGACCTCTACCCCATTCCTCACTCTTGCTTTTCCTTCCCTCTCTCCAAATTTGTCAATGATTTGGTTAGAGAGGGAGAATACAGTAGTGACTAAGAGCATGCACACTGAAGTTACCTGCTTAGGTATTAATCCTGGTCCCACCTTTTTTTTTTAAACAGACTTTTTTTTTATTATTTCTAGGGGAGAGAGAGACAGCGTGAGCAGGGGAGGGTCAGAGAGAGAGGGAGTCTCTCTGAAACAGGCTCCAGGCTCTGAGCTGGCAGTCAGCACAGAGCCCGACGCGGGGCTCGAACCCACGAACCGCGAGATCATGACCCAAGCGAAAGTCGGACGCTCAACCGACTAAGCCACCCAGGCACCCCAATCCTGGTCCCACCTTTATCTGCTTGAGCAAATCACTCTCTAAGCCCAGTTTCTTTTTCTGTAAATTGAAGGTGATAAGCCTGGACCTGCCTTGTTATGTGTATTGGGATTGTAAAGTGAGGTCAGTTATGTTAGCATATGGTAAGTGCTCAATAAATATCCAATATTATCATGAAACAAGCATGGGGATAGATTCCTTGTCCATCTCAGTATTGCCCTTTGTCATATGGATGGTAAAGCAATTTTTTTTTTCTATCAGGAACCTCATTACCTGTGTGCTTTTACAACTTCAGGACTCAGCTCATGGGGACCCTTCTCTGCAAAGCATTCCCTGAGGCTTCTCCTCCATGTGCTTTGCCTTCAGCCTCCAGCCTTCCTCCCTCCAGTGTTCTTTGCAGAAGGCATTGTTTGGGTCTGCTCCTCTGTGGACTTGGATTCCTTGGGGAAGGTGCCTGTGTTAATAGTTGTGTTTCTATTACCTTGGACAGCCCCCCAGGCAGCAACTTGTTACCTGCTTGGAATTTTGTTTCTATTGAAAGGAATGAATTAGGACACTGAGACCTTAAAGCAGTGTTTCTCAAAACTTCTTTGAACTTGGTGATGCGTATACTCACACACTGTAGGAAGCACAGGTCCATGTTTGTTTGATATTTGCTCCATATTTCACTTCCACAGTGCATTCTGATGATTTATCTTCTCTTTTTCTCCTCTCTCTTTATTCTGTTTCTAAAAGTTTGCCCACCATCTAAATATTCACTTCCCAATTAATTGTTCTGGGTTGAGAAGCAGTATCTTGTAATGATAAGAGCATGGACTGCTGGAAACAGAGGCATTAGGTACTTCAAATCCAACTTTAGTGTTTGTGTATAATGAGAATGTCACTTTACTTCTCTAAGCCTCAATTTCTTCATCTGTAAAATGAGCTAGTAATTTTACCTACTTAATGGGTTCTTAGTGAGATTTTACTGAGGTAATATAGGTAAATGATTAAACACTGAGTGAGGCTGGCATCTTGTAAGTACTTAACAAATGATCCTTCCTTCCTTCCTTCCTTCCTTCCTTCCTTCCTTCCTTCCTTTCTTTCTTTCCTTTCTTTCATCAGAACCACTCTTAAAATCCTTATATGACTCTATCCCTTTCCCTCCCAATCTTCCTAAGTCTGTTTATTCTCGTGATCTTTTTATTCAGTCCTATTTACCTCTCGAAGGCCTACCTCACTGACTGATCTCCAGAAGCGTAAGAATGAGCCATAGTTCATAGTGTGCCTGACTCCAAAGCACGTGGAGAAGGTGATTTGATGAGTGACAGTGGAAGCCCCATCACTTTGACACAGGGATGAAGGAAATAATTGCCACTCGGGGCAAGAAATAAAACATTGCCACACTACAGGAGCTTCCTCTATGTACCTCCCTCCCTGCTACAGTTAATTACCATATTGTCTTTATTGAATCTTCCGCCTCTCTTATCCCTTCTGATGCTGGTCTTAATTGTTACACTTAATCCAGTCCCTTCTCCAGGGACTTGACAGGACCCAAGAACTTCCCTTTCACCCTGCAATCTCAACATACAAGACTTTAGCTAATCTGATGGGGCGCCTGGGTGGCTTAGTCGGTTAAGCGTCCGACTTTCGCTTAGGTCATGATGTCGCAGTTCGTGGGTTCAAGCCCCGCGTGGGGCTCTGTACTGACTGCCAGCTCAGAGCCTGGAGCCTGTTTCAGTCTGTGTCTCCCTTTCTCTCTGACCCTCCCCTGCTCACACTGTCTCTCTCTCTCTCTCCTGGAAATAAATAAAAATATTAAAAAAAAAAAAAGACTTTAGCTAATCTGAAGGAGAGGGTGGAGATTACTAATATAAATCACAGTCACACCAGGAATGCAATCACCTGTTTCTAGGATCTCAAGATGCTTGGCGTCCCCCTCTGCCCCACATTGTTAAATGAATAAGTCACCAAAGCAACTCAACAGCACTCCAGTTCTGCCCTGTTGCACCACCCCTTTGGCCTGGAGATCCCCTCATTCACAAACTAGGGGTTCTGGAGTGAGCAGAACAAGTCAATGGCTAAGGTTCCCTCCTGGAGGATGGACTTGTACCATGGCTGTATTCGTGTGGTACTTTTTTTTTTTTTAATTTTTTTTTATGTTTTATATATTTTTGAGAGAGAGAGAGGGAGATAGCATGAGCCAGGGAGACACAGAGAGGGAGGGGGATGCAGAATCTGAAGACTGCCTTCCGGCTCTAAGCTGTCAGCATAGAGCCCAATGCAGGGCTCGAACCCACAAACCATGAGATCATGACCTGAGCCGAAGTCGGACGCTTAACTGACTGAGCCACCAGGCGCCCCTCATGTGGTACTTCTTAGACACTGCTTGAGTCAGAATAACCTGGTTCTAACACAAGCTTTGCCACCAGCCAGCTGTGTGATCTTGATTAAATAGCTTCCCTTCTCCCTTCCTCAGTTTTCTCATTAGTACAATGGGTGTGTTATTAATATTTTAAAACATGATCTATTTGTTATGTGAGAAAATGAAATAATACAAGTTAAGTATGTGACACTTGAAGTCCTTAATAAATTTCATGATCATCATCCTCACTGTCGTTGCTGCTGTTGTTTTAACTGATGATAATCACAAATGAACACTTTAGCTTCCAAATTAGATGCAGAGCATCTTTAACATGAAGAGGGCTTGAGCTACCACAGCCTCTTAATAAGAGAGGCCCAATTGTTCCTGTGGACTGGCAGTCTTGTTGCCTCCTAGCAGAAAGCTCTAGATGCACTGACATGTGCTTGAATTTAAGCAGGAAGAAAGAAGCAGTTCTTTCATTCCAGATGGTTCCTGACTCCTGTTGAATTGGGCTGGAATAGAAGTAATGGCTCAGAGGAGAAACAAGACACTAATTTCCTTTTTTCGTATATGGCCTCAAACTTTCACCCCCACAAGCTGGACTGATTTCAGTCTGTCTTGCCTCCTCCCTTTGCATGATGAGTTTCTAAGACCAATTCTTATTCTGTCCCAATGTCCAGCACAATTTTTAGCACTTAGCAGAGCTCTGTGTTTCAGGGCTGAATCTATGGCCCTATAGTTATCTGGCATTTGCTTTCTCTCCACCACCACAGTCCCTGAATCAGCCACATTTTTATTTAGATGATTAGTGTACAGAGCAGAACTTTAGCAAACTCTATCAGTGATGGTTATTCTCTCTCTGTGTCTCTCTATTCCCCTCCCTCCCTCTCTCCCTTCTCCCCTTCCTCCTCCTCTTTCCTCCCTTCCCCCCATCTCTGATGCCAAATTTCGCCAAATTCAGACACGTGGTGGTCCTATTATCTTCCAGGACTGTCCTATCAAAATAGGGCCTATTTAGATCTCCTAAACGTCTGAGAGGAGAAATCTTAAAGACAAATTATTCATGATAAGCTCGTTAGAATCTTCAGATACAAATGGTCAAACTTTGCTCTATGTAGTTCCACCATAAACTTTGAAGGAAAGAATCTCATTTCCCCATCCTCATCCTGGTTAGCAGTGAAAGGACCAGAATGGGGAAGATACAGCATAAAGGATGACAGCAATTTGAACACCCACATAATTGCCACTCAGGGTAAGAAATAAAGCATTGCCAAACTCCAGGAGCTCCCTACATGTACCTCCCTCTTCCCTAGAGTTAACTACTATATTGTCTTTTATTGAAACCACTCTACTGTTTTCCCTTAGAGTCTTACCATTTGTGTTTACATCCATAAACAATATAGTTTAAGTTTGCCTATTTCTGAGTTTTCTATAATGGGCTCATCCTCTATGTATTCTTTTCTTCTTTCATTTAATATTATGTTTGAAAGATTTAGCCATGTTGTTGCATGTAGTACAAGTCTGTTCATTTTCAGAGCTATATAATTTATTGTATGAATGTACACAATGCATTTTCTATTCTTCTGTTGATGGGCAGTGTCATAATTTCTTTACACATTAAGGTTGTTACTGACATTTCCTATTATAGATAATGATATGATGAATATCTTTGCAGACATCTATCACAGTTCACCCAGCACAAATTCCTAAATGTAGAGTTTTTGGACCAAAGACTATGGTTCCTTTTTAAGCTTCCTCCAGAATGGTTGTAACAATTTGCACTTCTACCAGTAAAATACATTCCTGTCTATGTCCTCACACTCTTGCCAGTGCTAGCTTATTTGCATTTGTTTAGTCATGCCAATTTGATAGGGAAAATATGTTTTCTCAAGATTTTAGGAATTTCCATTTCTTTGAGTTTAGTGCACTGGGCATCCTACCTCCTTTACGGTGTTGTTTTGTCTTGTTTTGCTATTTGTATTTATTCTCTTGTGGATTGCTTTCATATCCTGTACCATTTTTAAAAAATTGGTGTATGGGGCATCTGGGTGGCTCAATTAGTTGAGCACCTGACTCTTGATTTTGGCTCAGATCATGATCTCAGGGTCATACAATTGAGCTCCACATCATGAAGCCTGATTAGGATTCTCTCTCTCTCTCTCTCTCTCTCCCTCTGGTCCTCTCCTCTACTTGCTCTCTCTCTCTAAAAAATATCAGTGTGTGTGGATTTTAATAACAGTTCACACAAGGGTTCAGCCCTGGTCAAGTGTCGATTAGACACATTTTAAGTTGGAGCTCAGGTAAATGGGGGAGAGGGAAGGGACTTCTTAGTGCCCCTGGATCTCAAGTGGGTCTGTCAAGCCAAGAGTAATTTGGTAGCTTATTGTTCACAAACCAAAGAGGACAGTTGTGTATTCAGCCCCATGCTGGGGAGAAAACAGTGCTTCCTGCACCTGAGGCCATTTGAGAACAAGATCCTGCTTTACCTCCTTTGTGCCCAAGGAGTCTTTTTATGGTTATGACTTCCTGGGCTCCAGGAGCGAGATGGGGATGTAGAAAAGGAAGGAATCTGTGTAGGTGGCTGGAAGCTTAGGATTTGTATTACTAGCATCCCAAACTGAATTTACACTTCTTTCGTTTGTTCTCCCCGCCTCATCCTTTCTTCAGCAAACATTTATTGAACTCCTGCTATGTGCCATGTGTGTTAGAGATATTCTACCTCCCTAGACCTTCAGTGTTTCCCATCTCAAGCCACTGGCAACTCACCTTCTCAGTTCAAGTGAAGAAGCTGGGAGTTACCTATGGGTCTGTTCTTTCTGTAGCATGTCACAGCCTCTCCTCCAGCAAATTCTTTCAGCCCTACCTTCCAAATACATCCAGAATCTGGAAAATAACCCAAACATCCACCAGCAGGTAAATGGATAAACAAACTGTGGTATCTCCATAGAGTGGAATACTACTCAAGAATAGAAAGGAATAAGCTATTGGTGTATGCAACATGAATGGATTTCAAAATATACCAAGTGAAAGAAGCCAAACATAAAATAGTACTGTATGATGCCATTTATATACAATTCCAGAACTTCATACTCATCTATAGTGACAGAAAGCACATCAGTGGTTGCCTAGGGATGAGAGGAGGTGGGAGAGATTGCCTAGGGGCATGAGGAGACTGTTTTGGTGGGGGTGTTTGTTACCTTGATTGTGATGATGGATTCCCAAGTATATATAGATCCCTAAGTGTATCAGATTGTATTTTCAAGTACATACAGTTTATTGTATGCTGATTACACCTCAATAATTCTATTAAAAAGGTATATCCAGAAGCACCTGGGTGACTCAGTGGGTTGAGCGTCTGACTCTCGATTTTGGCTCAGATCATGAGCTCGCGGTTCATGAGTTCAAGCCCCACATCAAGCTCTGCACTTACAGTGCAGGGCGTGCTTGGGATTCTCTCCCTCTCTCCCATCTGCCTCTCTCCCTCCCTCACTCTCTTCCTCTCTCAAAATAAATAAGTAAACTTAAAAAAAAACAAGACATTGAGAACCAGACCATCTCTCACTATCTCTACTGCTACCACTTCATCTGAACCCCTATCACTCTCACCTGGTTAATTGAAGCAGCTGTATAACATGCCCTCTGGCAATGCCCTTACTTCCTTAAGCTCTCTTCTTTTTAAAAAATGTTTTTGTTTATTTATTTTTGAGACAGAGAGAGACAGAGCACGAGTCGGGGAGTAGAGAGAGAGAGAGGGAGACACAGAATCTGAAGCAGGCTCCAGGCTCTAAGCTAGCTGTCAGCACAAAGCCTGATGCAGGGCTCAACCCGACAAACCGTGAGATGAAGTTGGATGCTTAACCACTGAGCCACCCAGGCGCCTCCCTTACACTCTCTTCTTAACAGAGACTACAATCGTGCCTTTCAAAGGAAAGTGAGGTCCTTTTACTCCTCTATTTAAAACCATCCCATGTCTTCCCATCACACCAAGAGCACTTATCACTGTCTGACATAATGTGTACTTTACAAGTTTATTGCCTGTCCAACCACCACAGTGACAGAAACTCCAACAGAGCAGATCCATTTATCTTCACTGCTGTATCCCCAGTGTCTAGAGCACTGTGTGTTACAGAGAAGGTGATCAATAGATATTTGTGGAATGAATCAATGAGTATGGCAGCAGACCCAAAGAGTTCCCAGACTACTGAGGGACACATACATAAATACATACATAAATACAGTTAAAATATAGGGCAGTAGGTTGTATGATAAACGAAGACATCTAAACTATGTTGGGGTGAAGTCAAAGATGGCTTCTTTGAGGAAGAGGCCACGGGAAAGAAGACACAATTCCTACCTTCATGGAATTCTGTTGGAAGAGCCAATGTATAAACATACATCATACCATGTGATAAGTGCTTTATGGGGGTAAGCATGAGGGGCAAGAAGCGGAGAAGTGGTAGCCTTACCCGGTCTGGGGGAAGGCCTGGCAAGTTTCTCATATTGAAGCACTTCCTGTTTGAGATCTATTTACATCTTTTCACCCAGTCTCCCAATATGGGGAGGCTGTTTTCCTATGGCCATAGGACTGAGGAATTGATCCAAGATTTGGAAGATATCCAGTCATCACATCTTCCCATCATGTTTACTTCCTTTTTTATGTAAATCATAATGCACCAATGTCCATCGAGGCAAGTCATTCTCAACCTTCCCTATACATTAGAATTGCTGGTGAGCTTAAAAATAAACACATGATTGGGTTCTACTCTAGACTGATCAAATCTAAATCTCTGCAAGAGGAACCCAAATATGCAAATTTTAAAAACCTCACAGTGCAGCTAGAGACCTGGAAATGACAGATGTGATTCAAGGGTCAGCAACAGTTGTCCTGTTTGGAGTCTAATCATTCATTTAGTCCTTCATTTCATTCCTGCCTCAGGGCCTTTGCACTTTCCTTTCCCTTCACCTCAAATGTTTTTCTGTTATGTTTTTGCACAGCTACTTGGTTCTCATTCCTTAAGTCTCCATGAAAATGTTGAGGGGCTCTCTCTGACCCTCTCCCCTCTCCATCTAAAATAGTTTTCATCCATTCTTGCTGCCCTGACTGTTATCTATCACATCACCTGATCAATTTCCTTTAAAGCACTTATTACAACTTGAAAGATATTATTTACTGTTGTATCCCTGACATTAAAGAAATGAATCATTTCAAAGAATGAAAAGATCTGACACGTGTAAAGCACAGTGCCTTGCACGTGGCAAGGTTAGGAAATGTTGCAATTATTATGAATAAAGTAATCATTTGGGATAATATACAAGACCTAGGATGAAAACAACTAGCTCTCAGACAGCATAAGAAGTGTTGTGAACTACTACCTCATTTTTTAATTAATCTGATAGCTGCTAAGCTCTTTGAAGGAAGGGGCTATTTCTTGTGCATCATTGTACATTTAGAGCTTGACACAGTCTCTGGCTGGGTTAAGAAGATGTTCTTATTATGGAGGCTGTTTGCACATAACAGAATCTCAGTCAAGCTAGTATAAAGCAGATAAATGAATTTATTGGAAGGGTAAAAGGGTCCTATAGAACCCAAAGTTGGGGGAAAAAGTGGGGCCAGCAGGGAACTTGAACCTTGAAAATAAAAGGGACCAGAAACTAGCAATTTCCCTCAGTGTCTTCCCAAACTAGCATGTTGTCTCTTTCCTTCTCTTTGCAAATTGGCTTTCTCTGCTTGGTGGGCATGGGGATGTCCCCAGCCTGAGTTTTACTAAGCTCACTTTGAACATCACATAGCGCTTGATTCTGAATCCCCAGGGAAGAGAAAATTTTATTGGCTGTAACTCCTGCCAGGCATTCACTCCTGGGCCAATCAACTGAAGGCAGAGATGGGGGAATGGGATCTCATGGCCCACTACTCTCAAGATTGGGAATCTCTGCAGTATGGAGGACTTAGCCCGGATTCTCCCCTGAAAGCAGATCTTGACAGAATGGCTTGCTTACAGGTAGGTTGGTCAGGAAGAGATGCCAGAGAACAGGAGAGAAAGGACTTGGAAGAGTGAAGTAGAGGAGGAGAGGAAGGCAGTCCCAAGGTGTGCTCTTGAGCCCATGTGGGCAAGTGAGGCTCATGCTCAACAGACATCCTTATGAGAACCCTCCTGATAACAGGAGATGGAAGAATTTATTCCTTGGCTCCTATCCTCTGCTGGTCTAGGGTTGCCCCAAAGGGTGTTACCTCTATTTCATTTCCAGTTTTGTACATGCATCAGAATGGCTATCAAGCCTTGGAGCAGAAAGCAAGAGGTACATGGTGCCACTAGCTAAAGCAGGGTGCTAGCAGAATACCCCTGTGAGCAGGTGATTTGCTGCAGCAGGGGCTAGAGCCAAAATGTAGGCCAAGGGATGTGAGTTGCTGGCAAGAGGTGTAGGCAGATCATCTAAGAAGAGAGGGTCAATGTGGGTGAAAATAATGTCTATCTTCAGTATCTGCTCAATGAGTGTTTTCTGAATGAACAATGAAATGCAAAATGAAGGAAAGGTTCTTGGAAGAAGCGAGATTTAAAACCCCTTTTGGTGTTGAAGTCTCAGTCTGGAGAGTATGTGGGTAATGATCATCTATTCTCAAGTATTTTTCTACTGAGGACTATCAATTTTATTGAGAAGTCTGTGATAACATTAGGAAGGTAGAAGATATTTCCCCCACTTGGGGATGAAGAACAGACCTGGGGATGCTGAGCATTTTGGGACACGATGCCAACATCAGGGCTAAGCTTTGGTTTTCTCTCTGCTTTACCCCATTGCAAGTTATATGGCTGCAGTTAGACTACAAACATGTGCTAAGTACCAACTTCACCTCTGTTTGCATCCTCTCTCCTCTGTGTATAATTCAGCATGGTGAATACAGTGGTTGTAAGACCTGAAGCAAGTTTCTAATTTTGTTTCATTATGAGTATGAATGCAACCCTCAGGACCCATCCCTACAGGCCTTAACTAAACTTGGTCTCTCAAGCTAGGAATTGACAAGATAAAGATCTGAATGTCGACTCCAGTGGCGGAGGGCTGGGCTGACTCAGCCCCGATAAACCTGCAGTCAAGAAATCAATAGAGCTTTTTCAGAGTTGCCATTATCCAACAAGGAAAATTTTTCAAAAATAAATCGCAACCTGGCATAAAATCAGATTAAGTAGATAACAGTTTTGCTGACTTCAGGCCGTGCGAGGGATGGCACAGGAGGGAGAGAATTAGCGATTTAATGAGCTGGAGTCCTCTCTCGGCTTGTGCTATGCAAGTGTTTACTCTCTGAACAAGAGACGGAGGACAGAGGTGAGAAAACAGATCCCAGCTTCCATTTGACTTTCACCCCAAAGCTGAACCAGCTCTACAACCTAGGGTTTGCTCACCATTTTTGGTGGTAGACTTGCCAGCGCAGGCAACTGCTCCAGCCTTGAAGTCATGGGTTTTAGCCAGGCTTCGTCATGCTGCGTGGCATTGGGCTAGTTGGTTTACCTGCCCGTAAGCCCTGGTTTCTTGGTCTTGAATCAAATTCCTCACTGACTAAGGCTGGGACAGAGTTGTTCCACCAGGGAAATTGTTATGATGCTTGGAAAACAAAAGAGAATGGATGATGCAAGGCAAGGACAAGCCGCAAGTGGGCACCAGCTGCAAATCCAGCTTTGTCTTCCTGCTGGACTCTGGCATTTCCAGAACCCTTAAAAATGTCCCCACAGAGGCTCTCTAAAGTTAAGGTAAGTGCACCCCACCCAACCAAATCAATATGGGATGCTTCATATGGGGTGGGAATTTATTCTAATATGCTCCCTCTTGTCACCAGCCGAAGCTCTTGTGGGTAGGTGTAGTTGCTTTTCATGGAAAGCCCAGCTCAATGGGGCACCATTCACATCATAATCCACATGAATATAGCAGTCTAGAATTGTGCAGTGCACAACCCTACTGACTGTGTATAGCGGCTTTGCCTTCAGCAGCTGAGAATAAAGAGGCTGCTTTTTACAATGTTCGCAAGTCATGGTAAGACATTTCCAAGTATAGTTGGTCCTGAGGTCAAGTCTTGCCCAATTCTGATGTTTATAATGCAGGAACCCCTCACTTATTGTGGTGGCTCTGTAAAGTGTCAGCTTGGCCAGGCTGAGCTACATTTCCCAGAATCCCTTCTCTGCTATGTTTCCAGAGCCACAGGCAAGATCTTTGTAAGAGATTGGAAAGGCGGAAGTGAGACTGTAGCCATTTTGTGCATTGCTCTGTCGGTCAGGAAAAATACTTTTGTAGCTCAGACCTGTTGTGTTGGGTTCACCTCACCGATGTGGGCCTACTTTCCCACGGGTCCTCCGTCAGCTTCTTTGACTCTTGGGCCAGGTGTATGCTTGGTCCCTTAATGAAAGGCACGAACTTCTCCTACAGACACCCACATCATCAAGATCAGAGGCAGAAAGAACTGGCATGGGTTCCGGTCTGTGTCCTTGTAGGCTGTAATGTATGCTCGTGGATTCCGTCTTGTCCTTTCCCTGCCCCACTTCACATCTGTCTGCCCTTCTGGACTGCCTGACCTGCACTTTCCAAACTTCAGCATCAAATACAAAGACAACAACCTTACAGAGACTGTTTAATTGATCGTAGTTGAGTAAGGGCACATGCCTGGGAAATTCTTTAATATACCTCCCAGTGGACCTCCTTCTTTGATTGAACTGGACTAATGCACCCACCATGGAATTACATTTCTGAAAGATACAGGTTTGGCGTCTTCTTTGGGATGCTCCCAAAGAAGAACTCACTGCAAGTACCTGGCAGGTAGTTTATCTGGGAGCTGATCCCAGGAAACAGAAGTAAAGAAGTAGAGAGAGTGAAATCAGGAAATAGTGAAAAATCTGTAGACAGCGAGGCTCAGCTCCACTCTGGCATTTGAGAAGTGTGCACAGAACCTCCCAGAAGTCTTTGTGTAAAGCATGGGAGGCAGAAAAGCTGAGATCTTTATCTACTGTCACCCATTCCGAAGGTTGCCCTGAGGGTGTTAACTGCTCTATGCTTTGGGGATTCACCTGGCTGAGGCTGAGGAAGTTCTTGCACCATCTGAAAGAGCATCGAGGCAGAGAAGCCGACAAGGTTCTGGGTTCTGGGCAGGTGTTTGAAGCTGGGTGATGTTAAGTAGCTTAGGCTATTTCCCTGATTATGAATGATGTTGAGCATCTTTTCATGTGTCTGTTAGCCATCTGGATGTCTTCTTTGGAAAAGTGTCTGTTCATGTCTTCTGCCCATTTCTTCACTGGATTTTTTTTTTTGGAGGGTGTGTTGAGTTTGATAAATTCTTTATAGATGTTGAATACTGACCCTTTATCCAATAGGTCATTTGCAAATATCTTCTCCCATTCTGTCAGTTGCCTTTTAGTTTTGTTGATTGTTTCCTTTGCTGTGCAGAAGCTTTTTATCTTGATGAGGTCCCAATAAGTTCATTTTTGCTTTTACTCCCTTGCCTCTGGAGACATGTCTGGTATGAAGTGGCTGTGGCTGAGGCCAAAGAGGTTGCTTTCTGTCCAGCAATTGCTCTACTAGGTATTTATCCAAAGTAAACAAAAATGCTGATTTGAAGGGGAACATGCACCCCAACATTTATAGCAGTGCTATTAACAATAGCCAAATATGGAAAGAACCCAAATGTCCATCAACTGATGAATGGATAAAGAAGATATGGTATATACATACAATGGAATACTACTTGGCCATCAAAAAGAATGAAATCTTAACCATTTGTAACACTGTGACTAGAACTTGACTGTATTATGCTAAGTGAAATAAGTCAGTCAAAGAAAGACAAATATCATATGATTTCACTCATATGTGGAATTTAAGAAACACAACAGATGAAGATATGGGAAGGGAAGGAAAAATAATATAAAAACAGAGCGGGTGGCAAGCCATAAGAGACTTAAATACAGAAAACAAACTGACAGTTGCTGGAGGAGAGGTGGGGCGGTGGGGCTAAGTGGGTGATGGGTGTTAAGGAGGGCACTTGGGATGAGCACTGGGTATTACAGGTAAGTGATTAATCACTGAGTTCTACTCCTGAAATCAGTACTACACTATATGTTAACTAACTTGAATTTAAACTAAAAGAAAAAGGTGCTTAGGCTGTTGAGGCCACAGTCAAGGATGAGCTGCAGGTCTGTGACTTGGGCACCAGAAGCATCTGTTGTTGCCAGTAGAGCCACTGTTTGCAAAATCAAGTCTCATAGATGTTACTGGGTCAGGAGGAAACAATTAAAATGCCATTAAAGGTCCATTTAGAAGCCAAAATAAATAAAAGCCATAGAGCTTTCTAATGTTAAAGAACTGGTATGGTAACACACACACACACACACACACACACACACACTCTTCCCCATTTCTTACTCTACTACTTCTTTGCCTCCTAAATTACTTTTTTTCATTATTCAGGAAAAAATTGTGGTTTTTTTCAGCTTTGTGCTCTGCTGCAGTAGATACTTCTCAAGCTTTCCAAGAAGCCTTTACTAGCAACCCAAGTGAGGCCTATAAAAGAGCCCATCCACAGCTCTTCTAAAATGAAAATAACCCTTCATGTTAAAAAGGAAATTAAAACCTTGGATTACACAAGTGAAAACATGGTAATTCCAAGCTCAGCATTTTGGAAGCCAGATTGTGACCAGCAAAGGGCTATTGAGGGTCTCTTTATGGGGTTGGGTCATTGTCTTGATGGTTAGGGCCATGCCTGTTGCTTAATGCCTACATCTGGTTATCATCACGTCAACTGCCATATCTCATTTCCATTTTCCCACCCCCTGGGCTTCATGTTTTGTTTTCTACTGCAGGATCAGTGACACATCAAATAATCTGTCCTAATCTTAGCTCAAAACTGTGATGTCCACCTGTGTCAGGATTGTGCTGGCTGCTAAGTAGGACAGCATTCCCAGTGGGAAGGATGTTGAGAGGGATAACTTTTTAGACACATAGACTTTCCATTTTCCAAATGGAAACTGACTTTGGGACCAGCACTATCACTGGATCCTCAGACCCTCCCTCTGAGATAAGAACATCAGTGGTAACTCACCATGCGGTGGATAAAAAGCTGAGACCCTGAGAGAAGAAATAAATTACTCAAAGCCCAACTCTGCACTCATGACCCAGCCCATGGTAGGCCCTCAATAATCACTTGGTTATCGTAAGATGTAGTTGGGTGTCATGATTAAGCACACAGGCTTTGAGGTCAGACAGATGAGGTCCAACCCTGACTCTGACTTTCACTAGGTAAGTGCCTTCGAGCAGGTGACTTAACCTGTCTGAACCTCAGTGTTCCTGCCTGTAAAATGGGAATAACAATACTCATGTGTATGTTGTTGAGAGGATGCAATAAGATCATGAGCTGTGTGGAATGTTTGACAAATAGTAGAAGTAACTGGTGAGGATGATGAAGAAGCAGACCAACTTGCGCACCTGTGAGCTTAGGTCATTCTTTGGTTATCTGATCTCTGACAGCTTAGCAACCTTCCCACCCACTGGCAGGTAGACAGGAGCAGAGGGCTTCCAATGCTGTTTTTCTGGCTTGCTGATAATTGTTTCTTATACAGGCCAGTGTTTTATTGATTCACAATTGATCTTTGCATGGGGCCAGGAAAATTCTTGGGCCATGAAGACAAAGGCAGCATTTTCCAGCCCAGGGGTCCCCCGGTGGGTGTCAGGGGCACCACCTGCTGGCTTGAATGACTAGCCTCTGCCCTGTTTGGGACAACTTCTAGATCAGAACCAGCCCCCTCCCACTCATGCCCCTTTATTGCTTCCATCCACCCTTCCCCCGCTGGCTCCGTTTGACCTTTAATAAGGGCCACTTCTGTGCGGTGCTGCTGATGAGTTATTGCCGCGTGAGCAGCTCCCCAGGGCAGGCTACCCCCCAGCCCCTGCCCTCACCGCAGCTTGTAAGGGAAAATTACGTTTTGATCTACATTCCCCATTTCCATTCTCTGTCACCTGGCTTTGGAGACAAAAGGAAGAAAATAATGTTTTCTTGCTCCCCCACCCCACCCCCACCCCACCCCCCGCCACTCTGTCTCCTGGAATAAACCTGTGTGTTGTTTCCTCCCTTCCTTTTCTCTTTCCTGATTGTCTGGATGGTCAGCTGGGGAAGATAAAATAGCCTGGCCAGAAGTGTTTACCTAGGTGTATCCACCTCAGGACACCTGGGTCACCTAAGCCCCAGAGATCAGGGCAAGATTGCACCCAAAAGTTAGCAGGTGGATTTTGAGAAGAATAAAAGAAAACCATTCTTCCTCAGGCCTTCTGTGACTGTCCTAGATGAGGCAAGGCTCTCCTGTAAATTGTTCTCACCGCATCCCACACCTCTTCTTTCTCCTCCCCTTTTTAAAATAGAGATAAAATTCACATAGCACAAAAGTATGCAATTCAGTGGGTTTTAGCATATTCACAGTGTTGTATAACCATTACCAATATCCATTTTCAAAATATTCTCATCACCCCCAAAATAAACTGTGCCTGTGAAGCTGTCACCACCCATTCTTTTCTACCCACAGCCTTTGGCAACTGCTATTCTGCTTTCTGTCTCTATGAATTCTGGACATTGTATGTAAATAGAACCATACAATATGTTGTTCTTTTGTGACTCACTGCTTTCATTTAGCTTAATGGTTTCAAGGTTCATCCATGTTTTATTAAGTGTCAGCACTTTTTCTTTTTTATGGCCAAATAATATTCCATTGTATAGAAATAGCCCATTTTGTGTATCTGTTCATCCATTGTTGGACATTAGGGTTGTTTCCACTTCTTGGCAATTATGAATAATGCAGCTATGGACATTTGTGTTCAAACTTTAGTTTGAACATGTGTTTTTCAGGTCTCTTGGGTATAAAGCTAGGAATAGAATTGCTGAGTCATATCGTAGTTCTTCAGCTTTTTAAGCAGTAGCTGAATGTTTTCCATAATGACTGCACCATTTTACATTCTCATCAGAGATGTATATGAGTCCCAGTTTTTCCACATCCCTTCCAACACTTGCTAATTTTAATTGTCCTAGTGGGTTTGAAGTGGTATCTCTTCTGATTTTGATTTGCATTTCCCTAATGACTAATGATATCGAGCATGTTTTCATGTTTTTCCTTGCCATTTGTGTACGTTCTTTGGAGAAATGGGTAAACAATTCCTTCAGCCACTTTTAAATCTGTGCTTTTGTTTTTGCTGGTGTTATTGAATTGTTAAAGTTCTTTATATATGTAGATACTAGACCCTTATCAGATTTGCAAATGATGATTTGGAAATATTTTCTACCGTTCTATGGGCTTTGATCACTGTAACTTTGGAGTAAGTTTGAAATCAGGAAGTGAGAGGCCTCCAACTTTGTTCTTCTTTTTCAAGATTTTTTTTTTATCTAGTCTTGGTTTCAAAGCCCCCTGTTAGGCATATGGAAACTTTATTAGATCTGTGTTGGGTTCTAATGCCTCTTCATGCCCAATCTAGCTTCCTCCCTGTCCCCTTCACACGTGTAACTCCCCAGTCATCTCTTTGCATTCCGAACTCTGTCCTGATGTCTGATTCCTGGGCAACTCCATTTGCAGAAACTAATAGTGTCTGGGACATAGGCCAGCACATCACTGGAGTCCTAGAAACATTTCCAAACAAACAGAGAGAAGAAAGTCCTTCTTGATTTGGGCACACAGAAGACTCCAATCTTATTGTTGCCATCAGGGTATAAATTCTCATCATTGATCCACATAGCATAGTGGTCAACAATAGAAATTAATGAGGCATTACCATTTTTAGAAGTTTAGGTCCAATGGAACATTTCAGCCATGGATCAGAGTGGTAAAAGAGCCTAGAATTATTTCACGTTCAGAAAAAGAATTTTACTTTGGAAGAAGAGAACTCCTCAGTGTGGACTAGAGTGGCCAGAGAAAAGTGAGAGAATAAGTAATGGGAAATGAGGTCAGAGAGCTGACTTCAAATGTTTGGAAAGTAAAAACCTTTTCTCTGCTGTTCTTCAGTGAAAAACTTGGATGCTAACTCAATCTAATCCTCCAGGTCTCATCTTAAATGTCACTTTCTCCAAGAAGCATTCTCTGATCCTCCTCCTTTCTACCCCCAAGACTGAGTAAGGTCACCACACATTATTGTTTCACTGTGCCCTTCTCCTTTGGAACCTTTTGTAAAGGCGAGTTCTGGTCTGATTCGATTCCTGGTGTTTCCTCAGTACCAAGAACAACTCCAGGCTCACAGGAGGTACCTAGAGTACCTTTCTGAATCCAAGAAGAAGCAAATGAGCCAGTAAGTAGAAGTTAAAAAAGGAAGAGATGTGGATTCCACTAAGTCATTATATACTGTTGAGCTATGTCCAACAGTGCTACCTTCACAGAATAGGGACACAAATCCAAGTGTTTTGCCTTTGGGTCTCATGAATTTCCATGACACCAAAGTTCCCTTGAGCCAGTGGCTTCAATCTTCCAGCATACCTTTTCCTTCTCTCTGGATCTTCCTCTACTAAAAGGGACTTGAATTGTTTTCTGAAGGGGAACCTCATAGAATAGAATTGGTTTTCTGTCTGCTATAAAAACAAATACAAGTCAATATTTAGGAGGTACCCAGAAGAATAGATTTTTGGCTCCTTTCAAGTGCTCAGGTATTTTTTTTTTTTTTTTTACAAATAGTTTATTGCCCAGTTGGTTTCCATATAACACCCAATGCTTATCCCCACAAGTGCCCTCCTCAATGCCCATCTCCCCCCTCCCCTCCGACACCCATCGGTCCTCAGTTCTTTCTCAGCATTCAAGAGTCTCTCATGGTTTGCCTCCCTCCCTCTCCCCCACTATTTTCCCCTTCTTCTTCCCCATGGTCCTCCGTTAAGTTCCTCCTAATCCTCCTATACATGCAAACATATGGTATTTGTCCTTCTCTGCCTGACTTATTTCGCTCAGCATAATACCCTCAGGTTCCATCCATGTTTCTACACATGGCCAGATTTCATTTGTCCTCATTGCCATGTAGTATTCCATTGTATAGATAAACCACATCTTCTTGATCCATTTGTCCGTTGATGGACACTTAGGTTCTTTCCATGTTTTGGCTATTGTTGAGAGTGCTGCTATGAACATTGGGGTACAGGTGCCCCTATGCATCAGCACTCCTATATCCCTTGGGTAAATTCCTAGCAGTGCTATTGCTGGGTCGTAGGGGAGTTCTATTGTTAGTTTTTTGAGGAAACTCCACACTGGTTTCCAGAGGAGCTGCACCAGTTTACATTCCCACCAACAGTGTAGGAGGGTGCCCATTCCTCCACATCCTTGCCAGCATCTAGAATCCTCTGATTTGCTCATTTTAGCCACTCTGACTGGCGTGAGGTGGTATCTCAGTGTGGTTTTGATTTGTATTTCCCTGATCAGGAGGGATGCTGTCAAGTGCTCAGGTATTTTATTTCCTTATTAACCATTACCATTTCTTGATCATGTACTAGGCATACAACAATGGATTATATATATGACATATAAATTGAAAATTCTCAAAACAGCTCTGGCTAGGTGGGAATTGTTATCTCCCAAACATGAAAACTCCCTTGTTTTCCCCAAACACCTTGGACCAGAGCTAATATCCAACTTCTAAGGGAACCAATCTAGTCATATAACCATTTTGGTGGAGCTAGAATCAGCAGACTGACCCCAGGCAAAGGAGCTGAATATCTTCTCACATTGTTCGTTGTGACTCAGATGATTTTGATAAACAGCTCAAGAAACCAGATGTGACATTTATGTTTGGCTTAGTCCTGCAACCATGTAATACCCAGAAAACTCCCACAAGAAAAGGTAAAGGTTTAATTTTATTATCCAGATTTTTTTTACAGGCTTGAATAAAGGGGAGTGACATTCAGAAGTACCTCCTAAATCATCAGAGAGAGATTCAATTATGTTTGCTGTCATTTGTGTTAACTGTACTTTGAAGAATGCTAATTTTCAAAATATTGGCTACCTATGATAAAAAATGGGGGTGGGGGGACTCTCCCTAATCAAGCAAGCATTCATTCTCGGAAAATTTCAGTGGTGGCAAATTCAAGCCCTTGAAGCTTAGGATCTTCTCTGGGAAACTGGGTTATGTTGTTGTTAGGTCATGAGTGAAAGTGTGGGAGTCCTGGTAAATGTTCTTTTACATAAAATTTAGCAAAGGTGGCATCTAAATAAGGAAACCATCACAGATAAATTATACATATTAAATTATTGATAATGGAGCAAATATCATTAATCTTCATGCATTGCCCCCAGCTCCTTAGAAGATGTGTGCGCCTGCCTCCTCAAATTTCCAGGCAGTGGGTCAGAATGGTGGACATGAGTGGTATTCTTAAGGAAATCCAGTCTCTGGTCAGAAGCACGTTTGAATCATAGGTGAGGCCACATGCTTCAGTTAGGTTCCCTTTGATAGGAATCCAGAGAAACCCACTCCAGCCAGCTCAAGCACAACTGAGGCTTTGCAGTGAGATGCAGCAAGGTCTCATGTGAATTGAGAGAATGCAGAACAATGGGTCTTAGGAAGAGCAAGGAGAATACCAGGAACTAACAGGATGCTGGTTACAAACAGATTTCTCCAGTTGCTTGCTGTGTGATTTCTGCAGAGCTACTTCACTTTTCTATGCCTCAGTCTTAACAGGGGAATGATACAGCATGTGTTTCTATGCCAGCTATTCAATGGGTTAATGATTGTGCCAGGTTTGCACATACTATCTCAATAAATGTTAGCTGTTGTGATAGTCACTATCATTAATGTACTGTTATTATGTTTTTCTACATTACTTTTGTGCAATGGCTCCATCTTTTGTTTCCATATAGCTTCAGTCTTTACAGTGGCTCCTGAGTCATCATGATTTTTTAAGTTCTGGTGCCAATAACTCCCTAGACACTGCCTTCTCCTTCTCTTGGTTTAAGTTGCTTAAAGGGAGAATCTGATGGCCTCATCTCACTCAGATTATAGACTCCTACCAGCCTATGGCTGGTATCCCTCTGGGTCAGAGACCCTCCTTGCTCTCCATGTCAGGGGATGGGGTCCCCGCTGCAGGGCTGTGGGTGAGGAGTCTGCCATTAGGGGGTAGCATCAGGTATCTAGAGCTAGCTTAGAAGCACAGGGGAGATCACTTCTGGCTGGGAAGTAAAAAAGAGGCCTGCAGTAGCTGTGTGGACAGGATTATGTGTGAGGCAGTGATTATCAGTGTAAACTTGATAGGTAGTTAGGGATGAGCCATCAAGGTGGTTGCAATGTACTTAGAAATGGAATAAAAACAAATGTGTGTGGGGCGTGTGTGTGTTCCTTCTGAGAGAGAGAAAGCAAGAGCAATTTATCTAGGTGAAGGATATTTGGGTGTTCTGTAAACTATTCTTTTTCTTTTTTTGTTTTTTTTATTTATTTTGAGAGAAAGAGTGAACGTGCTCATGAGCAGGGAGGGGCAGAGAGAGAGGGGGGGAGAGAGAGAATTCCAAGCAGGCACCATGCTGTCAGTGCAGAGCCCAACTCAGGGCCTAATCTCATGAACCATGAGATCATGACCTGAGCCGAAATCAAGAGTCAGACGCTTAACTGGCTGAGCCACCCAGTAAACGATTCTTTTAACTTTACTGTATATTTTAAAATTTTCAAATTTAAAAAAAATGGGGGAAAAATCACAGCTAAGATGTTTACCAAACAAAGCCAGAATTTTCACCATAAATGCATAAATACGCAAAAAGCAAGCTCAGGACTCAGCAAATCCCAGATCTGCTTACCTACTCCGTGAATGATTTCTTTCTCTCTAAACCTCCATTTCGATGTCTGGGAAATAGACCCATAATATTGCCCCCTAGCCTATTGAGGAGTTTTATTAACTGATATATTTGTCAAACAGGGCAGACAGTCTGCCTGCAGGCATTGTCTGTAGTGAGCATATCTCCCTGGTTGGGTCTTGGTACCTAGCACGTAGTAAAAATTTGGATGCTGGTTTTAGTACCATCATCTCTAGGATCATCTTCAGCATCATTCCTGAGCCCCATTGGCCTCCCCACCCTAGGGACACATAGAAACCAAGACATTAGAATAACTGCTAGATTGAGGGCAAGTGACGGCAGCATTGGGTGTTTTCAGCACCTGGGGGAACAGTGTCTTCCTGGTAGATGAGGTAGATGAAGAGATTTTAGTAGCATTTTGGGCTGGGGCAAAGCGTGCTCCCCTGGCTCAGAAGGTTGCACAGTAAACACCAGTACAGTCTAAGAGGGAAGGAGGGCCCAGGCTGCAGGGACCAGAAGGGATGGATACTGCATCTTGGGGCTGTGTCTCTGGCATGGAAGGAGGGTATGGGGACAGGGGCACATTCTTGGGGGCCCCCAGCAATAACTAGATTGGGTTCAGTAGGATGTTTCAATTTTGATTTGCATTTCCCTGGATAATTAGTGTTGTTGAACATGTTTTCATGTACTTGTTGGGCATTTGTATGTTTTCTTTGTAAAAATGTCTTCATTTTTAAAGGTCCTTTGCCCATTTTAATCTAGTGGTGGTGGTGGTCGTAGTAGTGATGATGATGATGATGATGATGATTTGCCATTGAATTGTATGAGTTCCTTAAGTATTTTGGATATTAACTCCTTATCAGATATGTGGTTTGCAAATTATTTTCTCCCATTCTGTAGGTTCCTTTTTCATTTTGTTGATTGTTCTTGCTATGAGAATCTTTTAAGTTTGATGTAGTCCCACTTACTGATTTTTGCTTTTGTGCTATGCTTTTGGTATCATATCCAAAAAATAACCCTCTTGCCAGGACTAATGTCTAGGGGCTTTTCCCCTACATCTTCTCCTAGATGTATTATGATTCCAGTTCCTTTACATTTAAGTCCTTACTCCATTTTAAGCTAATTTTTGTGAATGGTGTAACACAGGGGTCCAGTTTCATTCTTTTGCATATGAACATACATTTTTACAACCACCATTTATTGAAGAGACTATCCTTTCCTCATTGAGTGTTCTTGTTTCCCTTGTCAAATATTAGTTGACTGTGTTTGGTTTATTTATGAGCTCTTCACTCTATTCTATTGGTCTGTGTCTGTTTTTATGCCAGGACCATGCTGTATTAGTTACTACAATTTTGTAATTACAGTTTGAAGTCAGGAAGTGTTAAGTTTTGCTCTTCCTCAAGATTGTTTTGGCTATTTGGAGTCTTCTGTGGTTTCATAGAAATTTTAGAATTATTTTTTCTGCATCTGTGAAAAATGTTATTGAAATTTTGATAGGAGTTGCATTGAATTTATAGATGGCTTTGAGTAGATGGACATTTTAATAATATCAACTCTGTAGATGAATATTTGAATGAATAAATGACTGAAATACCTAAAAGGGAGAATGATTTAATGAATTAATTGGTGAATAATAAGGAACAGCTTTTCTTGAGGGCTTCCTAAGTACCAGACACTGTACTAAGCAACTTAATTACACTTAATTCTCTTTTGATTCTTACAACTCCCCTATAAGGTGGGTGTCATTGTCCTTCCTGTTTCATATATGAGAAATCGAGACATCCAGAGGTCATATAACTTGCCCAAGGTCCCACAGCCAGGAAGTGATGTAGTCAGCATCCCAATGAATGCTTTAACCTCTGCCTTTAACTTCTTTTTTTTTTTTTTAAAGTTTTATTTATTTCTGAGAGAGAGAGAGAGAGAGAGGCAGCATGAACAGGGGAGGGTCAGAGAGAGAGGGGGAGACACAGAATCCAAAGCAGGCTCCAGGCTCTGAGCTAGCTGTTAGCACAGAGCCCAATGCGGGGCTCAAACCCACAAACCGTGAGATCATGACCTGAGCTGAAGTCAGAGGCTTAACCAACTGAGCCACCCAGGCACCCCTCTGCCTTTAACTTCCATGGTATGTCAAGGATCAGAACTGTGTGAACTTATTTTACTCCATAAATGTTGGTCCCAGCACCTCAGGCCAGCTTAGAGATTCATTCATTCATTCTAAAGATATATAATGAGCACCAACTATGTTGCAGGCACTGTTCTAGGTACCAGAAATACATTAATGAACAAGCAACCACCACTCCACCATACATAGCTTATGCATGAGTAGGGAAGACTGACAAAAGAACAAAGGCATGTACACTTCCATGTAGAAGTAAATGGCATGAAGAAAAACAAAACATGTAAGGGGCTATAGAGTGATGACATGGTAGTGGTACAGAGGAGAGCAATGTTAGAGAGGGTGGTCAGGAAAGACCTTTCAGAGGAGGTATAAAGACCTGCCGCATGAACAGTGTATTATGAAAAGATGTGGAGAAGAGAATTCTAGGCACAGGGAACAGTAAGTGCAATGATCCTGAGGCAGGAATGAACATTGCAAGTATGAAGACTAGTGAGGAAGTCGGCATGGGGAGAGTGATAAGAGGTGCAGTCAGGGAGGGAGACAGGTGCCCGGTTTTTATCCTAGACTTTGCAGTTCAGGATAAAGGGCATGGATTTGTTTTAAGGGAGAAAGTAGGTCTGAATTATATTTTAAAATATCATTCTAGCTGTTGTGGGTTGTCCCTTCATCCTTGTCTCCTACCCAGTGAAACAGGCCAGTTGATTTTCTAGTGAAAATGAAAAACAGCTGTTTGTCCTCCTTCGAGTGGTCCTTTCGTCTCCTCTTCCTTCCTCCTTGGGAACTCGTGTGTCATTAGTACAGCCCCTTTTGGCACGAAGACATTTGCTAGAAGTATCCATCCTTCTTGTGCTCTCTCTTACCCTTGAGACTCCTTGCCGTGGCTACTCATCCCAAAGCCCCATCCAACAGAAAAGAAAAATGACAACAATGTATATGCCCAGCAATAGGGGATTGGTTAAGCAAATCCACTCATTGTCACACTTCTGGCCATCAGAAATGATGTTGGGTAAAAGTAATTGCTGTTATACCAGTAATAATGATACCAACTCAGACATCTATTATGCAACAGGCTCGGTGTTAATAACTTACATATTTTACTTCATTTAATTTTCTCGACACAGAGAGATCGATTCTACTTTTCTCACCCCTCAGCTTATAGATGAGGAAATTAAGGTTTTAAGCATTTTGCCAAAAGAGCTAAATAGTATATGGTTTAGCAAGAGTAAAATGCAGGTCTCTCTGATTACTAAGTCTATGTTTTTAACTGATGCCATCTGCCTCCCATTGGAATATAATCATGTTGTATTGCTAAGTGAAGAAAGCTGGCTATTAAATAATAAGTGCAGCCTCCAGCCCATCTTTTTCAGTACCAAAAGGGCATGCAGCTAAATATTAAAAGTTGTTATCTCTGGGTGGTTAATTATGGGAGATTTTTGCATGTGTTTATGATTTTTGTAATTGGAGTTAAACAAAAGCAATAAAAGGTCTCCATGTGTTTTTCTCCCCTACTCAGCTCCTCTCCTCCTCCCCTGTGGTTTCCAGACCTGCTCTGGGTTCTCTGTGCATATAAAGCTAGCATGGCCTCTTCCCCTTGGCCTTCTCCCCTTGGCCTCCTGCTTGCAATTTCAGCACAATTCTCTAGATTGCTTCAAATTTTGCTAGCATTCTAGATGCTTAGTTAGTTGCAATTTATTTCACTGTAGCTAGAGGCTTAATTAATACATTTGCAAGAGATCCAGGTCTCTAACTTTTTCCGCCAATTATGGTGTGGACTTGGTAACGTCCTCAACTCCTAGGGCAAGGCCACAGGTCTTTGGTGATGAGAAGAGCATTATATCTGCTCAGTGAGGGGATGGACCTGGAGAAGAAGGGGGTAAATGAAGCTCTGCTGCCAACACGGAGACCAGAAATCACCCATGTGTCCTAGAACACTATCTCAGGGGATAGAGATGTCTGTCCTGTGTCTGGAGGTAATTTCAGTGGGAGATAACTCCTGGGCTCTTCTATTCATGTCTGCATGCATTCATTCAGAAAAGCAGTATTTATTGAGCACTGACTCCAGCACTGTACTAAATGCTGGGAACTCAGACCTCAGGATGAAAGACCATCCTCACCTTGGTGGAGCTCATGAAGTGGAGTCTACATGGAAGACAAACACTGAACAAATGTTCAAATGTTTAAATGTGGCAGAAGGTGGAAAGGCAGGATGCTATGGCAAAATGTAAGAAGGGAGCTAGCTGAGCCTGAGAATTCAGCAAAGGTCCCCCTCCCCCCACCCCCCCAGGAAGTAGTGTTCAAGCTGAGAATGGAAGCATGTCCAGGAACTAACCAGGCAACAAAAGAGGAAGAGGAAAGGGTATTTCAGGATGAGAGGGCACATATAGAAAAAAAACTTAAAGTGTTGGAAAGCAGGGTACTACTGTCACATTGAAGAATGTATTACGTGCAGATGTAAGATATAAAGGGGCACAGGATGGTCCAGAGGAGGAACCTTGGCCAAAACCAGAGGTCCAATAAAGCACCTCACAAAACTTATGTTATCCTAGGGGTGATGAGAAAAAAAGCTGTTGAGAAATTTAACTAGAAACAAAGGTTTTATTTTTAAGTGACATCATTAAGCAAAGGCAATTAGTGCTGAGAATGAAGTTGCTCCTTGGAGTAGAGAACATTTCTGTGCTAATACTTTGTTTTTTCATTCAACAATCTATGCAGTGTCTATGATGTAGCAGGCACAGCCCTGGATGTTGGGGAATAGAGGAGACCTTTGTTATGGTCTCTAGGTTCATGGAGCTCACAGTCTAGTGGGAAGAAAAAGGCAATAAACAAAAGAACAAATAGGGAAATAGTTTAATATTGAGTATCACTAAGATTCATGAAGAAAGGCAAAGGAAAGGATAGGGATGTAGAAGCCCAGAGAGGCAGGATGAGGCCATGCTATCCCCAGTGACAGGTCAGAGAAGTACTTCAGAAGTTGACACAAAACAGAGAATAGGAGGAAGAGAAGGAAGAGGATGGGCCTCTGATCCACCAAACCTGATGGGATCTCCCCTCCACGAACTTTTCCGGTGGCCAGGTAGAGTTGGAAGGCAAGTAAGGTTTTCAAACAGTAAGGAAGGTTGGCTCTCTTGGTCAGTTAGACCCATGACCTTGGACTTCGGTTGTTTTAACCTTCCCTGTCTAGCTGACCATAAATGAAATGTCCAACACAGTTAACATTCCACTGATGAGCTGAACCCCAATAATTATGTAACATTTGCTTTAACTTCATCTCCCCTGATCACTGGTTACTCTACTGGATGCATGTACTTGACCTTTTTATTTAAAAACAGAGATGAGCCTGATCAAACACAGGGCTGCCTGAGCCCATTATAGAAGTATATTGTTGAAATGGAAATCTCCTGGTGGTATAACAGGCATCTATTAGGAAGCAGAGTCCAGCGCTTTGCTCATTAATCAGAGCCTCCTGATAAAGTCTGCTGCAGCCAGAGTGGTGGTGTGTTCTTTCTCTCTTTTAAGAGATCTAAAACAGTATCATTGTCTTTATCGATCTCTACTACTATTATTATCAGAACACACTCTTTCAAAGTCACTCCCTACAGCTTCCCCTCACCTGCCTTGTCCTGTGGTCTTGCATTCAAAGGGCCAGTGGCTCATGGTGGGTAAAACTGAAGGTTCAATGTCTTATATTCTGTGTTCAAATCATAGCTCCTTAACCTACAGGCTGTATGACATGAAGAGTTGAGGGGATTAAATGAAATGATGAGCTTGGTACTTTTTAGAAATAGTTTCCAAAATATAGCTTATAAGAATGACTTAGGGAGTCTGTTAGAATTTAGATTCATCAGCCTTACCAACAGAGATTCTGACCCAATAGGCTAGGGATGGCGATTCCCAGATTATTTTGTATAAAAGTTTCCTTAGGATACATTTGGAGAAACACTGCTGAAATTTTCCCCTTATTTCCTCAGCCTGAATTATGCAATGTCCTGGCTGTCTGAATTCTGCATCTGTTTGAGTCTCCTCTTCCATAATATCTTTCCCAATTTCCCCAGGTTTGAAGGCATTTCTCTTGGGGCGCCTGGGTGGCTCAGTCGGTTAAGCATCCGACTTCATCTCGGGTCATGATCTCATAGTTTGTGGGTTTGGGCCCTGCGCCAGGCTCTGTGCTGACTGCCAGCTCAGAGCCTGGAACCTATTTCAGATTCTGTGTCTCCCTCTATCTCTGACCCTCCCCTGCTCATGCTGTCTCTCTCTCTCTCTCTCAGAAATAAATAAAACGTTAAAAAAAATGAAGGCATTTCTCTCTTCTGTTTGCCCACGTAATTTTATCTCTTTTGCATTATGGTAGCTAGTGTATAGATCGTAGACTAAATATTACAGATGAAATGTCTTCAGGAACCATGAGAGTAATGCAGATACACTACATGTACATTATACACAATGTATTACTTTCACAGTAATGAAGGTAACATGCTACATCATAATAGAGATAGGTATTATGCTTTATGGATGTCTTCATTCATCCACTCAACTGTATTTTGAGCATCTACCATGTGCCAGGAGCTGTACTAGGAAGAAAGACTAACAGGATCTCTAGGCACAGAGCCTGGAATTTTTTGTTTCTCCTTTCCAAGACTAAAAACTCCTTGGCTCCTAACCATCGCAGTAATCCGGTCACCAGAACAACATCAAGGTTTCTGAAGCACACAGGCTAAAGCAAGGGCCACCCTCACCATCTCTGCGTGATCCAACTTACACCTGTGCTGATGATCAAGCACTTTCTCCTTGAAATTGAGCTAAATCTCTGTGGATTTTCCTTCTTTAGCAGCCAAGTCATTAACCACTCCCCCTGGGTTTGTGCTTTGTCACATTTGCAGCAGCTGGACTAACATCTTTGGGGTTTCGCCATATATTCATCTCTTCTAGCTAATTTCCTTTGGATTTGATTGCTTTTTGAAAATTCAGTTTCTAAAAGAGGAAGCATTATGGATTCCTCAGTGATTCGCAATATACAGACTTCCATTACTCCATCCATTCATTCATCCAACAAGAATTTATTTCATCCCTTCTCACGTACTAGGAGATGTACTCACTTCAGCCTCACCCCTATAGGTGCTCCATAAATGTTGGTAGAATTGGTTTTGTACCAGCATATACTCTCTGCTTCTGGTTCTGGGCTTTTCTCTGTCTTTACTGAGTATTAGGTGTCTGAGTGTCATTAATCCAGTCATTTCTGTCATCCAAGTTGATGCCACTGGTGCATTGACCAGCTTTGATACAGAGCCATCAAGCACATTAGAGCTCTATTATCTTCAGTGCTCCAGGACATGTTGTGCAAGACCAAAACATTGATGTGCCAAACAGGAAGAAAGGAATGCAGATTTTTACATTTGCAATAAAACTCCCATCAATCACACCACCAAGAAAGAACAACTGAACTAATATCTGAGCTGTAAGATTGCACTTTCTCTGACTTTCCTGTCAATAGGAAATGTTTGTGAATAGCAAATTACCAGCTGATAAAAATACTAAAAGACAAGAGGGAAGGAACATAAACAAGGGCACAGAAACACCCTGTCATCCTGCCCAAAGGATGCTAATTATGTTTAAGCCACTATTGGGGACTGGATATATATATATATTGGTTCCATATCAATTCTTCATTTGTTTGGACTATTTCCTAAACAGTTAACACTGTCCAAGAATGGAACAGGTGAAGTACCTTTGTATCATTGACAGTGTCATCTTCAATATGATCATTATCATTATTATCATAGCAAACATTCACATAAGTCTACCATGTACCTCGAAGACTATATATGTTTAATTTTCTCTGTAATTCCTTACAACTACTCTGTAGTGGAGGTACTATTATTATCCCCATGTTATAGATGAAAAAACTGAAATGCAAAGGGTAAGTAACTTTCCTAAGTAAGTTATGTGACTGAAATTGGAGGCCCATTCTGTTCTTGGATACCTAACGCAGGTGAACTGCTGGTTGGGTAATTTGCTCACCAGAAAATACAAAACGTGATAGATTCAAGGGCTGTTTTCTTCAGTCAATTGAATTGGTGAGACCAACGCTGGTAATTGATTTGAGGATGTTGGTCTGAACCAAACTAGTGGTCAGATCCTCTCTTGTGGTCAGATCCTCTTCCCTTGTTGTAGCTCTGTGGAAGCTAAAAGAATACTGAACTGACCCATGAGTGTGGGCCTGACTCATAGGTTAATATTCCCATAAGTTCTGAGGAACAGGAAACATTGATGCTAACAAGACATAGCACATGCCCTCAAAGATCTCATAGTCTGGTAATGGGGAGAGGGAATAGAAACAGACCATGGAAGAGGGTCTGCCTCTAGCCTCCACAAGGTCTGTGGGGGATACAGCAGGAACCCCAAACCTATTATTAACAGAATTAGACAAAATTCTATTCTGTGAGGGGCGTCTGGGTGGCTTAGTCGGTTAAGCGTCTGACTTTCGCTTGGGTCATGATCTCACGGTTCGTGGGTTCGAGCCCCACGTCGGGCTCTGTGCTGACTACCAGTTCAGAGCCTGGAGCCTATTTCAGTCTGTGACTCCCTCTCTCTCTGACCCTCCCCTGCTCATGCTGTCTCTCTCTCTCTCCTAAAAATAAATAAAAAACATTAAAAAAAAATTCTGTTCTGTGAGTAATCTTGAATGCTTGTCTTCGTACCAGTTATGCAATCATTAATTGCTTCTTTTTATTAAGCAGTTAGGGAAAGCTTCAGAACTCCAAGAAGCAGAAATCAATCAGTACAGTTTTTCCCCCCAAGAAATCCTTTCATTGTCTACTCAAGGTACCATTAAGAAATAATCGGATATTACCCCATTGGTTTTTCAACTCTCTGCTCATGAGGCCCTTCCTTAAATGATTTCAAGGGTCTAACTGAAATGAAAGCAGTTAGAAAGATGGAGATCTCCTCTTTCCTGTATCAGTCTTAGGAAAGTAGGACAGAACAAGATTTGTTCTTGACCACCGCCTCGTCATTACTTTACTGTTCCTTCCCTATGAAAATTGACCTGCCCTCCACTATGTACCCAGGGTGATTGAGAGTGATGACATCCAATTGTGATTTTTTATTTATATTTGGGCACTGAAGGGCAGACTTCTTATATACTGTGATAGAAATACTAGCAAGCATGCAGAATTTTTTTTACGATTTAAAACAAGATGAATTTAAAGTTCATGGTTTTGTTTCTTCCCTTGTTGTAACTCATAGAAATTATCTCATGGACATGGAATGGCCCAAGCCTTATAATACTATGATTCCCCAAGTGGCAATTTATCCAGCTCTGTATCTTCAAGGGAAGGAAGCAATGATGCATACAAAATGCCCAGGAATTCTCCACCTGCTGAAATACACCTGTCCAAGAACTGACACAAGTTCTAGGAGAAGAGGTCGTCTCAGCTGAGACATGAAGGATGTTGAAACAAGTAGGAGTTTTCTAGGAAGACAAAAGGGACAAGAAGGTTCAAGATAGAGACAATGTATCTGTACAAACCTACAGATTGGAATTAACCCAGTATTCCCCAACGTGGAATAATGGCTAGCAGCTAAGGTGCAAGAAGAGGAGTGTTAGGAAATGGGGTTGTAGGGGTAAGCAGGGGCCAGAAGATGGAAAAATGCCCTTTTATTCATAATTCTGACAATGTTAAGAGTTGAAGGATAGAGAAATATTTGAAGAGGTAAGATTTCTATTTAGGGAACACATTTCTCATGTGTTCAAATTCCCATTTTGTGATCAGTTTATGACTGATGCCTTCATATCAAAGACAGTCCTATCCTGGACACTCTTGTTAGATCCCACTGTTTCTGTGGGAATACTAGAAGATGCAGTTTTATCTCCAACTCCAAGCCTTCTACATCACTGATGCCCTTTCCATCTTTACCATCATCAGCATCATGTCATCAGTAACCTATTCTATTTGAGTTTCTTTTTGTCCAAGAACCTCTTATTCACTCCCTCCTTTATCCTTCCCTGGATTGCCAGCCATGTCTGTCCTCTGGGAGAGACATTCCCTGAAAAGGCCTTTGAGTTGGAGCAGGTATAAATGGTATATTAAAGAGCATGTAAGCTATTAGGAGACCATGTGGATCCTCAAACCACCACTTATACTCTTATGTGCTGGATCCCATGTGGATAATATCCTTCCCTGGCTTAGGCAAGCAGAGAGAGCCTTTCTCTGGCTCTCACTTTGGTTCTCCCTTAGATTCCAAAGACATGAGGGAAATGTCCCTCCCCAAGAGAGAGGCAGTAATATCTTCTCTCCAATTTCATGAACAGAAGAAAGTATGGGTGGAAGGGCAACTTACCAACTTTGGCCTAGCTAGTCCAGATCAATCCTTCCCCTATTTGGTGATCAAGTGAGAAAAGGGAAAGCTCTATGAGTATGGTCAACATGACTAAAATGTACTTTTGATTCTTTCTCTTATTACCCAAAGTTTCTTATTAACCAACCCTATTACAACCACCATGTGAAGAAACCAGTTCGGTAAATTGTGCCTTGACTGCGCAGGAGCCCTGTGCCTCATGTTCAGTTGGCTTTGGTAGTACAAGGGCTTATCTCTCCACTGGCCCTTGAGTGACTGAACACTTTGGCATCTTCAAGAAGAAATTGCTGCCAGACAGCCTCTCCTCAGCATTCAATACAGTTCCATCTCTTTAAAAAAAAAAAAAAAAAGGAAGAAGTGGAGTAATTGCTGTTGTCTCAGCCCTTGGGATGGGCTTTTCACATTAACCAAGGCCCTCACCATATTCTACAACAACAACAATAACACTCCTTTCAATTTTGGGGCATGATTCAGGTTATTTATGGGGCAATCAGAGGAGACATGTGTTATGAGGATGGTCATGGTATGTCACCCACATAAGGACTTCATATCAATTAGTTTTATGCATAACAAAGCACCTCAAAGGTCAGTGTCTTCAAATGAAAAATATTTATTTTTGCTAGTCTGTGGGTCACCTGGGCCATTCTACTGATCTGGGACAAGATAGGCTGATCTCAGCTGGGCTTAGATGGTAGTTGGCTGTAGGCTGACTAGTCTGTAGAGCTTAATTCACATCTAGAAGTTAGCTGGTTATTGGATTGAGTAACTGATGGATGGTACCTGGGCCATGTATCTTTCATCAACCAATAGAGTAGCCTAAACCTGTTACAAGAAAGTGAAGTGTACAAGATGTCTTGAGCCTTAACCTCAGAACCAGCACACACTCACTTCCACTGCATTCAATTAGCCAAAGCAAGTCACAAGACCATTCTATATCAAGGATTGGGAAGAATTTCTGCCTCTCGATGACAGGCGTTGCAAAGTCATATTGCAAGGGGCATGGATAAAGAGAGGGATGAAAAATTGTGGATGATTTTGCAATTGATCTACCACACAGAGACCTTAAGGAAGCAAAAGGTTTTTGAGAGATGTAAAAGCTGTGAAGTGAGTTTTGTAACCTATATAGCTGACCTCATGGATTTTTGACAGATCTTTCACATTTCTGAAAGTTGCAAGAGATTTTTTTTGTACCTCTGAGAAGGCAGAGTAGGAGAGTAGAGCACATCCTCTGTTCTTCCCTCTCCCACCTTCTCAGTGCTGTGATGATGCCCACCCCTATTTCAGACACATGTAATCCTTGATTAGCTATCTGTGTGTGTGTGTGTGTGTGTGTGTGTGCACGCGCGCATGTGTGCATGTGTGTGTGTTTAGTTTCCCTTGGTAAATTATTTGTGAGTCTTCACTGAAGCCTAGGAAGAAAGCAATTTCTCTAGTTGGGATTTTCACTGGCTTCTAGCATGTGCCCAGGGGCACTTACAACGCAAGTAGCTATACCTGTGTTTGACAAGTCAATGGGATTGAAGTCAACCAGATGGAAGGAAGATGTGGGGATGTGTATGAGGCAGCAGAGAAACAAACCCAGACTCTTGCTCTGCCTCCTGACTCTGCCAGCTGCTCATCCCCCCTCCAGATGGATGAATCAGCCTTTCCAGAGAGCTCAGCTCGGGCTGCCATTGCCATGCAGGTATTTAATATGGGAAAATTTTAATCACGTTTGTTTTCCCATGTTTCGCCCTAACGACAAATCATTTTTAATGGGAGACTAGGGGGCGGAAAAAAAGATGTAGCAAATCTTGGCTGACGGTTTTATCACCAGTCTCAGATCTCTGGTCCCAGGACTGAATTTGCCTCCAACTGCAAATCATTCTGAGTGAGTGAGATGCACAGAAAATGGGGAGAGGGACCAATCGAAGGTTCTCCTGGAGGGCCAGTCATGCTCCCTGTGTCCCATTTGTCCACCAGACCCCAGTAAGAATTTGGAGCTGTCTACTGTGTTCCAGGTGTTCTACATTTTAATATTCTGCATAACCCTGCAGGATAAGGAATTGCTCTCCCATTTTGGTATATATAGAAATTGACCCTGAAGCCCCCAGTGGCTTGTCAAAGTTCACCTAGCTAGTAAGTCATGGAGCAGGCGACTGACTTACTCTTGGTGTTCACTGTGACACCATACTGCCTTTCTTTACAAATAACAAAACATTTCAAATTTCTTGATAGTTATAATTTCTAAGCTTTGAGAGATCCAAAATTGGTTTCCCTTTGAAAAGTGTAATTTTCTAAAGTATATTTACATATATGGAGAGACTCACTCCTTAGCATGGATAAATATGCCATTCAAGGTCCCATATGTGGATCCTGGCAGAGTCAAACCTAGAACACGGGTCTCCTGAAAATATTTCCATGGTACATGCTTCCCCCATCATAGGATACACGTCATGGTCCCTTGTCTCCTCTGTATAAAGCAGAACACTATGAGCCCTTGCTCAGACCAAGACCTCACCTGGATCACCTCAAGTATGTTGATCTTTGTGGTTAGAAGGACCATTGGTTTTAGGACTCTCAAGGAATCTTCATAAGATAGAATCATGGTGTGGAATCATATAACTTTTTTCTTTCTCTTTCTTTCTTTCCTCTGTAAATCTAAGTTAGTTAACATACAGTGTAGTATTGGTTTCAGGAGTAGCAGCTACGGATTCATCACTTACATATAACACTCAGTGCTCATCCCAACAAGTACCCTCCTTAATGCTCATCACACATTGAGCACATCCCCCAACCCACCTCCCTTCTAGCAACCATCAGTTTGTTCTCTGTATTTAAGAGTCTCTTATGGTTTGCCTCCCTCTCTGTTTTTATCTTATTTTCCTTCTCTTCCTCTGTGTTCATCTGATGTGTTTCTTAAGTTCCACATATGAATGAAATAATATATTTGTCTTTCTCTGACTGATTTATTTTACCTAGCATAACACACATTGTTACATCCACATTGTTACAAATGGCAAGGTTTCATTCTTTTTGATTGCCAAGTAATATTCTATTATATTCTTTATCCATTCATCAGTTGATGGACATTTAGACTCTTTCCATAATTTGGCTATTGTTGGTAGTGCTGCTATAAACATTGGGGTGCATGTGCTCCTTCAAATTACCAGTTTTATGTACTTTGGATAAATTTCTTTTTAATTATAACAGTAATAATATTTGACAACATCTGTAATATTTTAAAGCATTTCAAGATATGGTATTATTTCACTCAAAAGTACTTTAGTGACTATTTCCAACAGATGAAGACTTTTGAGAAAAACATACTCATGATCACATGGCTTATTATAATTTTAGTTTGTTCATCTGTGAAATGGCAGGAAACCCCCCTGAAAACTCATTACAAGGTAGTAAATGAAAAATAACACCCAATGATGTAAGTGAAGAGCCAGGAAATATTACTGTAAAAAATAAGGGATAGGAGAGCTTCAAGCAGGAGGCAGGTAGTCAATAGCATCAAATGTTACTGAGGCATCAAGTAGAACAAAAACTGAACAGTGACCACTGAACTTGGCATTGAGAGGTCTCCAGGGCTCTCTAGAGCTATCTCAGTGGAACTGTAGGACTGGATGCCAGGTAGTAAAGGAAATAAGGTGTGAAAATAGAGTGTATAGACTATATTTTATGTAAGTTTAACTGAACACTAGAAGCTTAGGGGATGCTTCTACCCTTGGGAGAAGCTAGGGTTGAATGAAGGTGCTCCTTAGGATAAGGGATTTCTTGTGAGCAAGGATCTAGTTAAGAGAATGAGCTTGAAATGTATGAGAGAAGAGAAAATTGATAAACAGGGTCTTGCCAAAGTAGCAAGAGTTGGGATCGACAGCATGAGAGGGGGTGTTGGCATTAGAAAGAAGGGAGAGCTCTTCATCATCTGACACATATTTATTGCACTCTTCTTGTGTGCCAGCCATTGTACAGGGTCCTACAGGTGTAGTAGGAAATAAATCCTGGCCTTGTCTTCAACGTTCTTCCAGTCTACTGGTTGCCAAGATCCAACTAAGCAGACAGTTGAGGGTGTTGTGATACATGGTCTCCTAGCCAGTTGTTTAGAGAGGGTCTCAGAAGAATTCCCAAAGAAAAACCTTTGAGCAGAGATATGTAAATTGAGTATAAGTTAGCTGGGTAAAGCAGATGGGGACAGAAGAAGCAACAATGTGTATGGAGGTCTGAGGATGAAACAAACATGATCTATCTTTTACCCACTGGAGGATCAGACATAGGTAAGGATCGGGCAAAGATGCAGGTAAGTTTGAAAGTGGAAGCCAGAGTAGCCTAAGTGTATATTGAAGGACTTGCCTTCTTGGAGACTGGAAATGGTAGTGGAGATGATGGAGACATTGAGCAAGGCTGTGAGACTGGAGATGAGATTAGCCAAATTATTATGTGTTTGAAGGGCAGGCATTGACTTCTACCCTGTAGAAGGTGTTTCTGCTTTGCACCTCCATGGTCGTCACTGAGTCCAGGTTGTCTTCCCCTCTCCCCTAGACCATGGACACGGCCCCCTCCTTGGTCTCAGCCAATCCACTCTTGCTTCCCCCATTCCCTTCTCTGTATATCAGCCTTTTAAATGGATCTCATAACCTCCCTTCTTAAATCCTCTGATAGCTTCCTAATGCACACAGAACAAGAATTCTAGGTCCTTTGCTACATCCTACAAAGTTCTGTGTGACTTCTCTGCACAAGTCTCCAGGCTCATCTTGAATCTCCTCCTCTCTTTGCTCTAGGTGCTATGCCTTATTCCAATCCTTCTTCAGATCTGCCATGCTTCCTTTTCCTCCCAGACTTTGCATATATGGCCTCTTGTGGCTGGATCATTATTCTGTCTGTCCCAGCTCCCAAACCCTCTGTCTACCCCCAGCCTAGTGAACCCACATGACTCACTCTTTAATCCTTAGTTCAATCATCGCTACCTCTTGGAAGCTCTCGCTGACCTCACAGAATAGGACACACCTCCCGCTTTACAACACTCAGAACATTATAAGCTTCTTTAATACGGGCATTTAATACCGGGGCAATTTTATGTTTAATTGTTTAATTTTTGACTGAAATTCTGCTCTACCATTCTGTAAGCTCCATGACAGCTGAAATGGTGTCTCTTCTCCCCCTTTCTCTCATCTTTATGACCCCAGGATCCAGCACAGGGTCTGACACACCATAGGTACTCAATAAGTACTTTGAATGAATGAATGAACGAATGAATGAATGAATACATGGTTATTAGTACTCCCTAAAGAAAACACTGCATCTGAGAAAATCCTTATAGAGCTATTGATTCAATCCAGTTTCATCTGAGCACAAGCAGCCTTTTTCTACCATCAGGTCCATATGATTATTTTCATCTTTTTTACAACTATGTCAACTCTCTTCATGCTCATGCATGTATATTGGTGTGTGCAACCCCCACCCCAGTAAACACATCGTTTAGACAAGAGACAGCGAACACACTCTCATCAAATCCATGCCTGTGACCAGGAGGTAAAGCAGCCCTCATTGCTTTAGCACACATGTTTATTGATGATGCAGATTAAACTTTAATCATATTGCACAGTTTCAATTTCCAATTGAAATTGAAAGTCTGAGCCACGTATGGGTTTTATTACTTTCCACTTATGCTGCTGATGGAAGTGATCGGAGGGGAGCCATCTTCTCAGGCCTCAGGTGGGGTGTGTGGGCCATAAATCAAATTAATGCTGCAATGTAGCAGAGGTGGTAATGCACAATAGGAGATGAGAAGGGTTAGGAGCAATTTAGCAGGTGTGGGGTTCGTCATCAAGGCCGGATGGTACCTGATGTGAGGGGGCTCCAAAGTGGAGAGAGGGGCTTCTGCCTCCAGTTATCTTTCTGGCATGTGCCAGAGGCAGGCATGTTTATAAGCAAAGGAAAATGCTATTCAACTTTGCTATCAAAAACAGCTATTGTAGCAAAAGCTCCTCTTGAGGAAGGATACAGCTTTTGCGCAAGTGTTTTAACATGCGAATCCCTAAGGGCAGCAGACACTGCTGGAAGGGATGACAGTCAGTGTTTATCTCACATTAGACCAGAAGGAATTTTTGCAAATGTATTTAGTATTACTGTAAGAACACCTGTTGCTAAGAATGTGGATGTCAGTATCATCACAAATGCAGAACACCAATGCCCGTGATTTGTAGTTGAGCTTTTATTCTCTACTGGAAAGATCATCCATCTATTTGGGGTAGATGGCAGTGGCTGTGAAGTTGCCTTAGGTGTCAGGCTGGTGGTGGGCCAAGAAGGAGAAGTTAATCCTTCAAGCCCCAATCGGAGAATAATAACAGCTATAAGTAGCATTTATTGAGCCATGATTGTGTACTGGTCTCTATACTGAGCACTGAGATAATCTGCATATCAATTGTATGAAGTAGATACCATTAATAATAAATCTATGTAAAGTGTTCAGTCAGCACATGGCATATGGTGCATACCCAATATATATTAGCTCTTTGTTATGATTCCTTTTTCCACTTGGGTAAATGAAGATCCAGAGAGGTAAAGCGACATGGCCAAAATCACAGAGATAGAAAGTGGCACAGCTATGATTTGACATTGAGATGTCTTTCTTCAGTATCTGGATTTCTGACCACTGTGTACAGCTACCTCTCATCTAAAAACCCTCCTCTGAAGAACAGATCTATGAAAAAACCCACATATGTTGTATCTGTGTTGTTGGGGGGGGGCCCAACTTTGAGCCAATAACTGAGGAATTCAGTGTGGGTGAACAGTTGAAGAATTTCAGAGCTCATGAGAAATTGGAGGGCTGGGTAAATAGCTGGCTGGATTGGTAATTTGATAACTATTTACAAGATGTCCACTTAGGGACACCTAGGTGGCTCAGTGGACTCTTCATTTTGGCTCAGGTCATGATCTCACAATTGGTGAGGTTGAGCTCTCTCACCCTCTCTCTCTCTGCCCCTTCCCCACTGACACATACACTCTCTCTCTCTCAAAATAAATAAACTTAAAAAAAGAAGTCCACTTAGTGGTAGCTTTTGAGATACAAGGATGAAAAGATGTAGCCCAGTCCTTGGGAGTCTTAGTCTATAGGGAAATCTACTGTTTCATATGGGTTTTGTTGGCACTCAAGTTTGGTCCACTGCAAACCCTTGGTTTTCTCAGATTCCTTTCCCAACATGAGAACTTACATGAGGAAGGCATCCTGGCTTCCTGAATGCAGCCTTTGCCCTGTGTGGCTTCATTTTTGCTGAACTCCATGAAAAACACTGTAGGGGGCTGCCTGAGTTCTATTTATTACATCTGTCTCTCTTATTCACCTAAGACAAATGCTTAACAACCCAGAACTGGAAAATCCCCACACCACTAGCAGGTAGAGGAGGGAAAATCTGACCTAAACCATCTAAAATCCCAGCAGGATAAAAGAAAGATTATAACTTCACTGGTTGCATTATTGAGATCATAGTTCCCATTGTGTGGTAGATATTCTACATACAGTATCACATCAACATGTGTGATACACATCACATCACATACACTATCATAACAATACTTCAAAGTGGGTGGTATAATCCCATTTTATAGAAAACAAGAACAACAACAACAACAAGCTCTGAGAGGTTAAGACACCTACCCAGAACCACACAGCTAGAATCTCTAGGCACAGGTATACATGTCTGATTCTCAAGTGTATGCTTTCCTAACTGTGCAACATTCCCTGCCCTTATTATTACTAATTTTAGTTTCTTCTTTTTTAATAAGTAATATCTGCATATGTTACAAAATCCGAAGGTGCAGCAGTGTACAGCATAAAACCCTTTTCCACCTCTGTCTCCTGGTCCCAAAGTTGGACAGTGAACATCCACCAGAGAGGAGGAGATGAGAGGTCCATGGACCTTACCCTCAGAGTTTCCAGGCAAGTGGAGAAGCAGAAAGGAGCCCTAGAGGCAAACTTATTGGACAAAGCAGAACAGCGTCACAGTTCCTTCCAAGATAGACATAAATGCTTTAGGAGAATAGCTGGAATATTTCCAAATATTGGAAAAAACATATTGGATGCCTGCATGGATGAGGTGGTATTTGACCTATCATTTGAAGTATAAGATGTGCATAAGAGACTAGAAAGGAAGATTTGAGAGTAATGTTATCCAGTTTATGGGTTTTCTGCCCAGGGTCTTCCCAAAGGCTGTTTTCAGTGTCTGGAGCATCATTCCTTCCCCTCGTACCCAATAAATTCTTTTTTTGTCCTTTCAATCTCAGATTTCTGTCCCATCCTTAAGGAAACTTTTCTTCACAAGCCATACTTAGGTTATACACCCCTCTTACTTGGATATCTGTCATCCTTGAGACTGGACGTCCAGTGCTAACAGGGATTGTGTCCATCCGGACAATGCTGCATCTCAAAGCACACAGAAGAGAATTAATGAATGTAGTTTGGATTCAGCCCTTACTCTGGCCCCAGTAGCTAAATGACCTTGGGCAAGTGACTTAAACTTTCATTGCTGTATTTCTTTCTTTTTTTTTTTTTTTAAAGAGATTGATGAGGTGTTCTCTTTTTTTTTTTTTTTTTTACATTTATTTATTTTTGAGAGACAGAGAGGCAGAGCACAAGTGGGGGAGAGGCAGAGACAGAATGAGACACACAATCCAAAGCAGGCCCCAGGCTCTGAGCTGTCAGCACAGAGCCCTATGCAGGGCTCGAACCCACGAACCATGAGATCATGACCTGAGCCGAAGTCGGAAGTTTAACTGACTGAGCCACCCAGGCACCCCTATTTATTTCTTGTAATAATTGCAAACACTTTTATAACACTTCTGTATGCCATACTCCAATCTAAGTGCTTTCACATGTAATAACTCATCTAATATACATAACAACCTTACAAAGTAAGAACTAGTATCCCCACTTTACAGATGAGGATACTGAGACCCAGTATGGAAGGCCAGCTTCCAAGATAGCTTTCATTGATCCCTATCTCCTAGGATTTATACTCTTGTGTTATCCCCTCTCCTTGAGAGTGGATTGCATTAATCACTTGCTCCTAACCAGTAGAATATGGCAAAGATGATGGCATGCCATTTCCCTGGTTACGTCACAAAAAACAGAGACTTCCACTTTGCTAGAAGACTGCTTCATTTTCCCTCTCAGCCTACAGGCTTTGGTGAAGCAAATTGCCATATTGCAACTGAGACCAACAATCCAACATTATGCAAGAAATTGAATCCTGCCAGGCTTGAATGAACTTTGGAAGCAGGTACTACCTCAGTCAGGCATGGAGATAACTGGGGCCTGGATGACACCTTTATTATATCCTAGTGAGAGAACCTGAATAAAAGGATTCAGCTAGGCCATGCCCAAAACTGTGAGATCATAAATGAGTCTTGTTTTAAGCTACTAAGTTGTGGGTTTATTTGTTATACAGCTATAGATGACTAATACAACCAGAAAGTGTAAGTCACTTACCCAGGATCACACAGCTAGTAAGTAGAGGATCTGAACTCAGGGAATCAGGCTATGGAGTTCATGCTTTAAGTACCACAATCTACTGCCTTACTGTAAAGACAGGGATACTTCTTATATCTACTTCAAAAGTGCTCTGGAGATTAAGTGATACCATTGAATGTAAAACACTTAGCTAAGTACATGACACATAGTAAGGACTTAATAAATGTCAGCTATAATTATCTTTATTGTTATTTGGCATCTTCAAGACATGAACAAGGAAAAGGGTCAGTCCCATAAACATGAAGCATGAAAAGATGCTCATAGTAGCCTTAAGAAGAGTAGCTCTTTGCCTTGATTAAGAACCATCCCAAGGAGGTTATTTAATAAAACATTCATGAGCCACCACCGCTGGGGAGCTTCAAATGGCAGCCCATAGGTGACCCATAACTGCAGACAGATGCACCTTACTAGTCTCTCCCCCTCCTTTATAGCATCACCACAGAAGCCCCGAGAGCAAGGAGGGAAGGGATTGTCTGAAACTGTCATCATTATAGTTGGACAGCAACAGTTTTGAGAATTGCCAATAATACTTTCAGGAAACCATTTTCCTCAAGAGTCAGGGCATTGTGAGAAGAACTTGTCTGAGCTTCTTAAGGTGGCTTCCCTCCCCATTTTTTCAGGGAGCCACAGGGCAGAGGATGTTTCTGGAGGCTGTATCCAGGGCAAGCAGCCGCCATCATTCTGTGCCCTTCATCCCTTTCCTAGAGTTCAGAATCAGGGAATTGCATGGGCTTATATAGAAGATGAGGATGCTATGTGCCGACATCCATGATTTGGGGACCCAACAGAAGTGGGGAGGACATGTGTCTAACTCGGAGGTCTGTGTTTCATCCCCCTAATCATAGTGGACTCTGTTGACAGAAAAGGCATAACATTCTCAAAAATAAGACTTAATATTCAAACCGGATTGGAATGCGTTCTTCTGAAGGGCAGAAAAATGTGAAATAAATTCTGGCTTCCTTTTTATCTACCCACCAGCAATTTGCATAAAGCTAAATTATATATGTTTACACAATGGCCTTTATTAGCTTTTCTTAGTTAATTTTTAGTGTATCTCTCATCTCTGATTCTATATTTTTGCCTCTCTTGATACAGACTGAGTTTTCTTCTTGGTATGCATAGATACTCTAAATAATTTAAAATTCTTGACATGTGACTACTGGCCTTTAGGAAAACACAAATACATTTCCTGTAGCATGTGGATCCAAGAAATTCAGAATATTTGAAGACACTGATGACGAGTCTGTTAGTAGCATAACTTGAAACGTCAAAACTTATATCCAAAAAAGTCAATGCCTGAATTCTTCCCTTATTTGTTATTGCTTCTACTTTTTCATTATAGAGTATGCGTTGTTATGGTGATGGGCAGCTGGGATGCTGAGAGGCTCTTGGAGAAAATACATTATCTATGTGAAATGATCCATTTCTAAGTCAGGTTAGGGATGGCAAATTGTCTCCTCCTGTGGTCCAATCAGTCAAGCATCATAAGGTTAATAAAATATCTAAATGTTACTTGACTCACATAGCTTTGTCTTCTTTAAGGCTCTTGGGACTCATAACTAGTCATAGCTATGAGAGGGAGAGGGTCCTTAAAGCCTATGGGGATTCACTAGGGTTGGCAAACTGTGACCCACAATCCAAACCCAGTCAACCATTTTTTTGTAAATAAAGTTTTATTGGAACACAACCATACTAGTTTGTTTGCATAGTATCCAAAGTGCTCTTGTGCTATAATAGCAGAGTTGAGTAGTCATGATAGAGACTGAAAATGGCCAGCAAAGTTTAAAATATTTTCTGTCTGGCTCTTTAATGAAAAGTCTGCCAGGGGCACCTGGGTGACTCAGTTGGTTAAGCCTCCAACTCTTGGTTTCTGCTCAGGTCATGATCTCATAGTTCAAGGGTTCTAACACCACATTGGGGTCCACAGCTGGCAGCGTGGAGCCTGCTTGGAATTCTCTCTTTGCCCCTCACCTACTTGCACGGTCTCTGTCTCTCTCAAGATAAATAAATTAAAAAAAAAAAAAAAAAGGAAAATTCTGCCAACCCCTGGTGGTGTCATGGCTATGGGAGAAGCAGGATCCTGTTACAACAGAAGTCTTATCTCCTTGAGCTGGGTGGACTTGAATACACCTGTGTCCTATCTTGGTCTGTCTCCTCATTTCTAAAATGCAGATATTTCTGTCCACAGCTGGCATCCTCCTCTAGGACAGGGGCCATCATTCTTTGGCCTTTCTCTCCTTCCTCCATTCACTCCCAGAAGAGTGCCGGTGATATATGGAGCAGGAGCTGAACAAATGTTTGTTGAATGAATGTGTGTCCAACATTATCTCGCAGAGTTATCATAAGGCTCAAATGGGATAATAGAGCACACAGTCTGAGAAATATAACATGCTCCAGACACAGGATGCTATTTTCGACAGATCCATTTCTGGCCAGAGAAAAGTAGAATTGTCTCACTTGTTCTTTATGTCAGTCTTTGTGTACTGGATTCCCTTTGTTTCAGGTTGGTTCTTCCAGTTGCAAGATACAGATCCCTTCAACTTACCTCAAAAACAAAACAAAACAAAACAAAACAAAAAAAACAGATGTATTGTTAGGATAGCTGTGAACTGTAATTAGAACCAGAAAACTGTCAGGCCTTGTGGCTGCTTTAGAAACTAGTCTCTCCAATTCTTTCTCTCTCTCTCTCTCTATTCTCTTTAATCTTCTGTTCAGTTCTCCTTTCTGTCTGTTGGCTAGTTTCCTCACACTTCATCATTTCTGCTCATGCAGAAGTTTGGTTTATTGGTGGTTTGTCTTCTGTAGCTCAAGGTGTCTTTTCATCCTCAGATGTTGTGCATCTTGGTTTGCCAGCTTTATAATTTTCAACACCTCACAGCAGTCTGATTGGCCAAATGTATCTTTTCATCCCAGGCCATGGGGGTCATAAGTCATTGGCAATATTTTGGATCCATTGTTCTTGAGTCACAAAATGCACACATGGTCCAATTAGCTGGCATGTAGGAGGAGGTCATTGAAGTGATGAGGGATCCCTCATCACTTCATCCCAAATGTGACCCTCTCTTTGCTTTCCCTGCCTTTTATAGAATCTGCATAATACTCAATTCTGTAAAATGACTTAATACTACCAATGTGGCACATGACTGGTGACAGTTAAAGGTGGAAGGCCAATTTCATAAGCCTCCAGTTTGTTTGCTGACATATGGACTATTGGAAAACCGTGATATTTTCAGATGTAGTGTCCCCACAATGTATGTCCTTGAAGTTTTCCTTCTGTGAAGTCTGTGAGGTTGGGCCATTATGTAGAGATAAGGTAGGGATCCCATGGTTCGATATCTGGACCCATTGGGAAGTGAGACAGAGAAACTGGGATCAAGGAGGACTTATATCAGGAAAGCCATTTGAGTCCTATTAATTATACAGAATTCCTGTCTCTGTACCTAAAGATAAATTGATTAGGATCTTTTCCTTTACTTGAGATTGAAGCCAAGCAAATAGGCAAAAATAAAAATGACTGTCTTAGGAAACCTCTCCTGTTATCTTCCTACCACCACCCAGTCCATCATGAGGACTTGTCATCCTCATGATTCTACCCTATTATTTCTCCTCCTCCTTACATTCACTAGTTATTGAATACATTCAGGCTATTTACCTTGGAAGAAGCTAGCTAATCAATGTGATAAATTACCTATGTAACTGGGAGAGAATTTGGAAGCCCAGATGAGGACTTCCTCTTACTGTCACTGCTTTGTTTCCAGCCCCCAAATACCAGTTAGAGATCTTGGATTATAAGAAGTTAAAAGAGACTTGGGCTGATTTAAGCAGAAAAGAAATTTATTAAAAGGTTATTGGATCATAGAATCAATGAGAAGGCTGGGGAACCCAGTTCAGAAAGGGAATGGAGTGCTCTGGTATCTTGGTGGGGTGAAGTGAACAGCATCCTTGAAAATATGTCACTCTGGAAGAAGTGATGTCATCCACTTTGTCTCCTTATGATTCTACTCAAGAGTCAAAGTCACAGTAGGAAAGGGCTGATCTGCTACCCTTGAGTCATATACTCTTGGACGGGAGATATCATTAAGACTACACACAATGAGTGAGAAGAAATTCTCCCAAAGGAAATTAAGGAGCTGTTACTAAAGCTACAGGGAATGAATCCTAGGCTATCAAAAGATAACACATGTCCTATACTCCAAAGCAGAGACTATGACAGTAGGGATCTAAAAAAAAAAAAAAATGGAGGAGAGGAGGACCCTTTGGGCAGAAGGCTGCCTCATTCAGATCACATCTTATCAGAATCAGATTGTATTTTGTCAGACACTTCACACATTGTAAGAACGGAGTGGTGTTCTTTGCTTCTAAGACAGTTTCTGTTCACTGAAGCCAGACCAGCATGTAATCAGAGCAGATAGACATCTACAAGCTGTGATTTGATGAGTTCTTGGAAGCCTCCTCTCCCAACACTATCCCTGTAGCCCCCAGCCACTTCTTGATGCCTGGAATCATACCATGCTTGAGCTATCTCTTTGGATTCACTATTGTTATCTCCAATCCCCCTATTCAACTGGCAAATGGCTCTAGAAAGGGCAGCATCATGAATCCTTAACATCTAATATTGAACAAAATTTTTGATCATTTACATTAAATCAATTCAGCACAACAAACGCTGAGCACCTATTGTATGCCAGAAACTATTCTGTATGATAGCATAGCATGGTAAACAAGATAGAAGCGATCTCTAACTCATGGACTTTATAGACCAGCAGGAAGGACAGGCACATTACAATTCAATGATGACAAAGTGATTTTGAGAGCAATAAGGCCCAGGGGAAAAAGGGAGAAATAGGTAAGGGACAAGAAGGACGAGGGAAGAAAAGGTGAGTTCTGTGACTTTTTTGGAGAACTGTGAGAGTGAGACAGTTCTTCCAGGACCCATCTTCTGCTCTTGGCTCTCCAGGTCACATGGGCTGCTTTTCACCTTTCCCTTCTGTCAGAATTGAGTGCCAGGATCCCTACAGAGAGTGTGACCTGAGACCTGCAATGAGCACTTCTGGAAGACACATGTGCTTGAAGACAAGGTAAGGAAATCCACGTCTCTCCTTTGCCTGCCAACCAGCACAGGGTGAGATGGCCTAGCCTCTTTACCCAGCTGTTTGCTCTATATATTACAATATAATATTATGTGAGTATTCTTTGTCTTTCTACCACATCATTAGTTCTCATTACTTTGTCATCTAAACATTTTTGCATGAATATCAGACAACTGAGTTTTGGGGCAAGTGGCTTCAAAGAATGAATCTGTCAAGGCTATGATATATGAGCTTAAGTCTTTTATTGCCTGCAATTTTTCTTTTATTTTAAGGGGTCTGTTTCCCCTTTTTATATTCCTCCACGTATGAGGCTAATGTGGTTACAATAACAAAATTAGCTCATCACTTACTAACTGTTAATTTAATTTTTAATTGTCCATTAAATCAGGCACTGGGCTGTTTATATTTTAATTTTTAATGTCAGAGAGTTAAATTGCTTTCCAAATGAAGGTTAACAAGGGAGGGCTTTGCCTGACTCTGGAAACAAGTGAAATCATGTGCAATCATAAACACAATGCTGCTATTAGGAGTGTGGACAAAGCCTGAAGAATTAAGATAATCATAAGTATTTATTGGGTACTTGCTATGTGCTAAACTCTGTGCTAAATGCTTTAGATGCATTATCTCGTTGATTCCATAAAAATTCTGCTGTAGTTCTGTTCTTACTGCCATTTTATATATGGCAAAACTGAGGCTCAGAGAAAGCAAGACATGAGCTTAAGGCTTCACAGCTCATAATTGGATGAGCTGGAATTGAGCCAAAGTCTCTCCAGCTTCAGTTCTAGCACTCTGAGCTGAAGTGCTACACTACCCTGTCTGAGGAAGTAACAGGGAAAGACATGAGAGTAGGAAGACAGTATAGTTTAATGAGAAGGGTCCGGCCATGGAGGGACACTAACAGATTCCCCAAAATTAAGATTCAGAATTCTTGGGCAGGGTGATCTAACAGGTCCCTTTGGGCTATTGCATTCTCATATTCTGTGACATTTCACCTGCATCTAAGTGCTATTAATAGCTGAGGTTCTCTTGGCCAGAGAAGAGGCTGAAGCTCTGGGCATTCCTTCCGCCAAAAACACAGAGAGGTCAGAGTGATGCCCCTTCTGGGGTCCTTTCTCTTTTCTTTGTAAACAAGAAATAATAGCAGAACATGACATCTTGTGTCTTAGCTTTTTGGGCAAACAGCATTCTGTAGAGGTGTGTGTGTGTGTGTGTGTGCGCGCGTGCGCACGTGCATGCATGTACACATATGTGCATGTGTATAATGTGAACATGCACTTGTGTGTGCATGTATGTATTGTGCATGCTTGCACACACATGTGTGCACACAAGCATGTAGTGCATATGTATATGAGTGTGCATGCATGTTCTTGTGTGTGCGTTGTATAATGTACACATGCACTTGTGTGTGCATGTATGTATTATTCATGGTTTGTGTGTGTGTGTGTGTATGTATTGTTCAGTGGTAACTAAGGGACCTGCATAGCCAGGGGGAATATACTGCAGAAAAAAGAGCCAGAGGGGACAAAAGACACAGCAGTTGCAGAAATTGCTTATTTTGAGAGTATCTCTAAACATCCCTACCAGGAGCAACACTTCAGGTTCTCCTCAGCTAACCCCTACTGGAGATAAGCTGATGGATAACTGAGAACCAAATAACTCTTTCCTTTCTTCTTCCTTTTTCCCTCTCTTTCACCCTCTCTCCCTTCCTCCTTCTCTCCCCCAACCCTACCCCCACTTCCTTCCTTCCCTTTCTCTGACAAAGACTTACTGGCATTCTCTGATTCAGACACTGCATTAGGTGCTATGGAGACAGTACTGCATAAAGTGGCTCTCTTTCTTGCATATTGAGATTTCACAGTCTAGAAGTTTCCCAGGGGCACATAGAATATGGGAAAAAAGTATTGCATTCAACCTCTACCTCGGAAGGTGGGATCTTCCCCCTCTCATTTTGAGTGGAGTCAAACTGGAAGAGAAACTATGCCATTTTCAGAGACACTCAGTCAATTTCAGTTTCTGCAAAGGTCTTTCCATGAGCCCTGGAAGCATCATAGCAGTAGCATGGAAGTAAAGAGTATGGACTCTTGAGGTAGACTTTTGTATCTCTGGGATCCAAATCCTGCCTTTTCTATGTCTGGCTTCTAGACCTGAGACAAGTTGCTTAACTCCTTTGGGCCTCCATTTCCTTATCAGTAAAATGGGGATAATAAGAATTTCTACCTCAAGGAATTGTTGCCAGCATTAAATAAGAATATTTACAAAGTGTTTAGGAAGGTGTCTGGTCCATACTAAATGCTGGATAAAGGTTTGTTAAGTAGAGGAAATTCCATTGCGTATCATAGCTCTTGGACTATTCATCTGGCCCAGACTTAGCTGATTTCCTCTGGGGCTTTGTTGTATCTGATACTGGGACTCTGATAGTAAGGTAGTGGGACCTCAAAAATAACTTAAACCTTTCTCTCCTCTCTCCTCATCAGCAGACTCCAGGCACCACCAACCTTCACTTTGTATCAGGAGATCCCAAGGACATTTGTTTTGTAGAATTCTTGGAAACCTTGCTAGATAGTCAGGTTGCCTGGGTGATATGGACAATTTCTTTATATGCCTGACACCTGTGGCCCAGATTTTAGCTCCTGAGAATAAAATGTTTATGTATTAAACTGTGCCCCTAATGACAAGCTGGCTATGTGTAAAATGTACATGTTTAGGAATACCTGGGTCCCCGGGTGCCCCTCTCTTTCCTAAGAAGAATACAAGGATGGGGCAAGATCCCAAAGAAACAAAGTCCTAAGTAAAGCTAACATTCTGATCCTGTGTCCCCAGAGCAGTGCCAGACCCATCCAAGGGCTTCTGAAAAACAATTGAGTTCTAAAAGGAAACAAGAGGAACAGTCAATGGGGTTTGGTGGTACTGGATAAATTCCCACTGTGATTAAATTTCATATTTTACCCTGGGCTGGGATGGTTTCCAGAGACCAGTTTATGAAAACAGCTATATTGAGCCAACTCTGTTTTCCTAAATAACTGTGAAATTTAGAGCCCTTTTCTGAATTGGCAGGGGCTCAGAGAGGAAAGGGCTCTCATCAGTGAAAGACACACCAGCTTGAAGTCTGGTGATACCCAGTTTCCCAGATTACTCTCGGAGATAGGCAAAAGCTGACATTGTTCCTAACCAGAATGATCTAGCAGAGTGACATGGTTTTGGGGGTGAGACATCCTGAGTTTTAGTCCTGGCTCTGCTATTTATTAGGTGATGACCTTTAGAAAAGTCACCACTCTTTTTAAGCCTTAGATCCTTCATCTGTAAAATGGGTGTGTTAGTCAGTTGTTAATTATTCTGTGGTAACAAATGGTCCCCCAAATCTTGGCGACTTACAGCAACAGAAGTTTATTTCTCACTCATGTTTCTGCTGTGGTTAACTCTCACCTGTGTTTCTATGCATTGTATCCATGTAGATTCTTCATTCAGAGATCTGAAATGAAGAATCATCCACTTTCCTATCTTGGTTTAGTCCCTAAGGGTTAAGGCGTGTTGGTAGAGTCATGCAATGTCTCTTTTACTCAGATGTTCCCTATTTTCACTTTTACTCACATTCCATATGCCATGGGGACAGGGATAGTATACTTCTCTCACAGAGAGGCTGTGCAAATCTCACGGTGGTTAGCAGGGTCATATAACCCTCTTATATGCAAGACAGCAAATAATTTGGTATATTATACCATAATATAGCCTACCACAATGAGATAATGATGCTCTCTTCTTCACAGGATAGTTATGTAGCCCAAATGAAATCATACACATGAAAGTTTATTACAAACTATTAAGTTCTGTGTTCATGCTAATTATTACTCTTTAATGTCAAATTCTCCATGGGTCTCATAGAGGTGGAGTGGAGACATGTTTTGTACATATCTCTATTTATTTAGAGATCTGCTTGTCTTCCAATATATTCCCCATGTGCTTTGAGGACTATCTTGATGATCTCAATATCAACTTCTCTCCATCCAGCCCTCTTATAGAACCCTAGAATTCAAAGTTTAGTTAGTTCTACATGCACATGACTATCTGTCCCAGTATTTTGAAAACTCATGATAAAGAATGGTGGCATTGTCTGGCTTTGTGTCACTAAGAATGACAGATGCTCCTGAATGGAGCTGGGCTTTGTCAGATGAGATATGACCCTTCATTGTCAATTACTAATTGATTGACTCTATTCTTACTGCTGGAGAAGCCATTTACAGAATCACATCAGAGACTGGCAAAAATCTCCATGGACGATTGATTAGGAAACTGGACACCTGGAATCTTGAGAAGGGGATTAAGAAACATGAAAATGCCAGGAGAAAAAGCTAATTTAACTTTTAAAAAACCATCACTAGTTAATTAATCTACTTAATAAATTATATTGAGTGCCTATTCTGTGCTAGGCACTTGGTATTCAAATAATTTACTCATTCATTTATCAGTTTATTTGATGAATATTTATTGGAAATCTACTACATGTTACACACTGTTTTGGGCACTGGGAGTATATCAGTGAACAGAACACTCAAAATTCCTTGTCATTAGGGAGCTTATCTTTTAGGGATAGGAGGACTACTCAGGAGACACACAATAAATAAAAAAGCAAGTGAAATAGATGGCATAATGGTACGAAATTAAGAAAATAAGTAAAGATTATATAGAATATTGAAGATGGGGATATTTTCAATGGGGTATTTGGGAAGGTCTGATTGAGATAGCGACATTTGAGAAAAGACTTTAAGGAGGGTGACAGAGCAAGACTTGTAGAAGAACAAGCCATGCAGAGGAAATAGTGTATGCTCTGTGAGGCAGGAGCATGCCTGGTGTGTTTGAGAGACTGCAAGAAGGCCACTTGGAGCTGGTGTGGCATGAGCTGGGAGAAGAATGGTGAAAGATGATGTCAGGTAGGAACAGGGGCCAAATCATGTAGGATCTTGTAGGCCATTGCAAGCATTTTTTCTGAGTGAAAGAGAAACTCAACTGAAGGTTTTTGAGCAGAGGACCAAGAACTGAATGACTGAATTTTCATGGTTCATTGTGACTATGCTCTTGACAATGGACAGCCACCTAAAAGGTATTTAGGACAGAATCAAGGAAGACCTGGTAGAAGGCTAATACAACAGTGTAAGTGAGAAGTGGCAGGGGCTCAGAGCAAGGCAATATGTGGTAGTGATAACAGGTCGTTAGATTTAGAATATATTGGTATATTTTAAAGGTGGAGCTGACAATATTTGCATGTGAGTTGGAGAGAAAGAAGAAGACAGGGCCCTTGCTTTCATGGGGTAACAGACAGCAAGCATATGATTACAGGGCAGATAGAGGTGTGCTGGTAGGGCTACACACAAATCCTTCTTGGGTATCTGGCATTGAAGTAATGAGATATCTTAGCTGAATTTTACAGGATGGGTGAGATTTTCCCCAAGAGAGGAGGCTCTAAAAATGGTACACTGAGATAGAAGCCATCCAATGTTGGTGGAGGGCAAATGTGAAGAGTGGTGAGAGATGAGACTAGAACATTGTCAGGAGCCAAGCTTTGGAGGGTCTTGTAGGGTGGAGCCCCCCACCCCTTTTTTTCAGGTGATACACCTTGGTTTCTGCAACAAATGACATTGCCAGATTTGGGCTCCTCCATGCCCGCTCCTCCGTGCACTGGAGGTGGAGGCAGACTTGAGGCAGGCCTCCAAGTTACATGGGTCTGAAAGTTGGGGGGGCGGGGGTTGGCGTGGTAGATAAGGCATGATTCAAGGAAGCAGAATTAGGTTGACAGACCCTGATCTCCTGATCACAGTCACAGTCCTGAGGAGCATGACAATAATGAAGCATTGCTCCAAAGACTGTACCTACTGGTTTGTACTACTTCCTTCCATGTAGTATAGGCTTCCTACCCTTTTCTAGAACCTGCAGGGAGGTTTGTTAGCATTCAGGTAAATGCTGGAGAAAAATGGCCATTTTGGAGGGCAAGGGGCAAAAATCCAATTTAAGCTACAAAAGCACATACCATAAAAGCATACTGGGGAAGCCCCAGATTCGTATTTTCTGCTGGTTACCCACAGTATGAAAAAATCCAACTTTCTTCAAATACATCTTTTTTTTTTTTTAACAAAGAATCAAGTATTTCTTTAAAAACATTTTTTTAATGTTTACTATTTATTTTTGAGAGAGAGAGAGAATGAGAATGCAAGCAGGGGAAGGGCGGAGAGAGAAGGAGACACAGAATCTGAAGCAGGCTCCATGTCCTGAGCTGTCAGCACAGAGACTGATGCAGGGCTCAAACTCACAAACAGTGAGATCAGGACCTGAGCTGAAGTCAGCTGCTTAACCTACTGAGCCACCCAGGGGCCCCCAAATGTATCTTTATAAAAAGCAAGATAAGATACAAGTGGCTGTATCTGGATCACATGACCACCTCTAGGCCAATCACAGTGAACAGGATAATAGAGAACCTGATTGACACAGCCCGGCTCATATAATAACCCCTGGGCACCTGGAAGAAGTGATTGAGGAACTTTATTGGGCAAACGCGAAGGAACAGTGTTCATAGTCCATTCTTCTGTGCAGAACGCTCTCTGGAGAGGTGTTGGAGAAGAAGAGGGGGCTTGCAGATCTGGAGTCCAACCTAGCTCCAGCGTTCTGCAACTCTATCTCTTGCCTGACTCCCACAGGCTGCACTTGAATCACACGGCTATCATTCGCTTCCAAATGAAGCCATGTGCTCTCAAACTGAAGAATTTTCGTAGGCAGTTCTCCATGCCAGGATAACCTGCCCTTCTCAAACTTGGCCTCTTCCCAAACTCAATACAAATGTTTCTTCCTCTGTGTAGTGTTTCTGTCACGACCAAGGGAGAATGATCCAGTCTGTGTTCCTGTGGCAGTTTATTCCTTCCTCTGCTATAATATCTACAATATTGCCTTGTACCCAGCTGCTTATTGTCTGCCTCAGAACTTTGCTTTCCAGACCATGATCTTCTGGAAGACAGTGACTGGATCTCATTCATCTTTGTATCCAAGTTCCATGAACAGTAACAGGCACATAATAGATACTCCAAAATGGTAGCTCAAAATGGTGATTTCTTTTTCCTCTGGTGAGACTGAGTTTGTATAAGTTAGTTAACATACAGTGATACAGTGTAGTATTGGTATCAGGAGTGGGATTTAGTGATTCTTACATCCGAGCAAGTGCCCTCCTTAATGCCCATCACCCATTTAGCCCATCCCCCCACCCATCTCCCCTCTAGCAACCATCAGTTTGTTCTCTGTACTTAAGAGTCTCTTATGGGGGCGCCTGGGTGGCTTAGTCGGTTAAGCGTCCGACTTTCGCTTGGGTCATGATCTCGCGGTTCGTGGGTTCGAGCCCCGCGTCGGCTCTGTGCTGACTGCCAGCTCAGAGCCTGGAGCCTGTTTCAGTCTGTGACTCCCTCTCTCTCTCTGACCCTCCCTGCTCACGCTGTCTCTCTCTCTCTCCTAGAAATAAATAAAACATTAAAAAAAAAAAAAAGAGTCTCTTATGGTTTGCCTCCCTCTCTGTTTTTATCTTGTTTTATTTTTCCTTCCTTTCTCTTATGTTCATCTGTTTTATTTCTTTAAAAAAAATTTTTAAGTTTATTAATTTTTGAGAGAGAGACAGAGAGAGCAGGTGGGGAAGGGCAGAAAGAGAGGGAGAGAGAGAATCCCAAGCAGGCTCTGCACTGACAGCAGAGCCTGATGTGGAGCTTGAACCCACTGTGTGATCATGCCCTGAGCTGAAACCAAGAGTCAGCTGCTTAACAACTGAGCCACCCAAGCACCCCATCTATTTTGTTTCTTAAATCTCACATATGAGTAAAATCATATATTTGTCTTCCTCTGACTGTAAAGCCAGCATTTCTTAAAGAACACGAGCCCAGTACAGTGAAATGCTAAATATTAAGACTGGATATGTAGTCTTTGTTTTCATTACAGCTCTTCTTTTGGGGTAATGCATTTCCCCCCTCGCATGCTTAGTTTATTTTCAGAGTACTGCATCCCCCCGGACACTGAAATTGAATCAGACATGGGTCCGTGACCCAAGAAATGTAAACTGTGGAAAAAACACTTTTCCTCTGTATCATAGATTGTAAGTTTGAGACTTCTCTGGAGCAATATCACTGTCAAATGCAAAAACCTAAGAATGAAGCAAGAGAAGAGGTGTTCAAATAGATGAGAAGAGAATACAGGTGAAAGAGGGACTGAAGGAAGGAAGGAGGGGGAGAGAGAGATAGAGATTGGTTGATTGATTAGAGTTACAGGAACCAATATATTCTTTTTTAAATTTAAACTAGATTCAGTTGCGCCTTTCCTACTTGCAGCCAAAAATTGCAGCCAAGATTAATACAATATTATATTTGCCTCTTAGAGAAACAGAAATCCTATTGGAACATAAAAGACCCTGACAAGTCCTGCAGGAAAGAAATCTGTCTCACTTTGTTGTTGTTTTTTTAAGAGCATTTATTTATTTTGAGACAGAGAGAGAGTGCAAACTGGGGAGGAGCAGAGAGAGAGGGAGGAAGAGAAATCCCAAGCAGGCTCCATGCTGCCAGAGCAAAGCCAGATGTGGGGCTCTGTCTCACAGACTGTGAGATCATGACGCATGCTGAAATCGTGAGCCAGACACTCAACTGACCACGCCACCTAGGTGCCCCTGTTTCAGTCTCTCCCAAACTTAATTTGATCACCAATTCCTTTTCTCTAGTAAGAAGTAGTAATATCTGTAAGCCTACTGTTTCTACACTTTGAGAACTATGGGACTGAAACATTTGCTAATTAAACTAAGAGAGCATACATTTAACAAGGCAAAATGAAGGTTGTTAGCGTGCACAGGGGTTGGATCCATGACTTAGGTCAGCCTCATAGGGAGAGAGTTAATACACTCAGTTAATTCTCTGGCCCCAGAAGCCTTTGCAGCATTTGAGTTAATAATACTGGCAGTAGAGTAATAGTATTAGTGCTACTACTACTAGTAATTAAGATTATTAATATTGATCATGCACTTACTATGTGCCAGGACCAATGAAAAAGCTCAGAGAAGTTGAACAACTTTTCTTTTCTTTTTTTTTTTTTAAATGTTTTATTTATTTCTAGGAGAGAGAGAGACAGCGAGAGCAGGGGAGGGTCAGAGAGAGAGGGAGACACAGAATCCGAAACAGGCTCCAGGCTCTGAGCTGGCAGCACAGAGCCTGATGTGGGACTCGAACCCACGAACCGCGAGATCATGACCTAAGCGAAAGTCGGATGCTTAACCGACTAAGCCACCCAGGCGCCCCAAAGTTGAACAACTTTTCTAAGGTGACAAAGCCGGAAGGTGGAGGGATCAATATTTGAACCCAGGTCTGGTTGACATGAAGACCCAGACTCTTTGTCACTAAATGTTTATCCTTGAAAACTTTAAAATAAATCATCTAACTAGATGCATTGGATGCTTTTAAAAACTTTTTAATGTTTATTTTTGAGAGAGAGAGAGAGAAAGAGAGAGAGACAGAGTGCACATGAGTGAGGGTCAGAGAGAGAGGGAGACACAGAATCTGAAGCAGGCTCCTGGCTCTGAGCTGTCAGCACAGAGCCTGATGTGGGGCTTGAATTCACAAACCACAAGATCATGACCTGAGCCAAAGTCAGATGCTAAACTGACTGAGCCACCCAGGCACCCCGAGGCACTAGATATTTCTGATAACTACTGGCACATCTACATTTTACCAAGGAATCCAGTCAAAGAAACTTCTTGTGTTTTCACAAGCCTGTTTTCCCCTACACGCTGGCTGAAGCCACTCATGTGAATTATAAATACAGGCTATTATCATTATATTGTCATTTGTCTCAGCGCTCCTTTAATGGGCCCAGTGTTTTCAGTTCCACAGAGGTATAGTACATAAAGAAATTTTGAAAAAAAATCCATACCATCTACACGCCCCTGTTTGGAGGGTGTGATTGTGATTTGAGCACAGGACAAAGAAGGTGTCTCTACGTAGGTGGATACTGACCATTTTGACCCAATGTGCAACAACTTTGAAGGACCATTCTAACTTCAGAGCACCCCATGGCCATCAAGGGAGCTGTGGATGGAGGCTTGTCTATTCCTCACAGTACCAAACGATTCCCTGGTTATGATTCGGAAAGCAAGGAATTCAATGCAGAAGTACATCGGAAGCACATCATGGGTCAAAATGTTGCAGATTATATGCATTACCTAATGGAAGAAGATGAAGATGCTTACAAGAAACAGTTCTCTCAATACATAAAGAACAACGTTACTCCAGACATGATGGAGGAGATGTATAAGAAAGCTCACGCTGCTATACGAGAGAATCCAGTCTATGAGAAGAAGCCTAAGAAAGAAGTTAAAAAGAAGAGGTGGAACCGTCCTAAAATGTCTCTTGCCCAGAAGAAAGATCGGGTGGCTCAGAAGAAGGCAAGCTTTCTTAGAGCTCAGGAGCGGGCTGCTGAGAGCTAATAAACCAAACAATTTTCTATGAAGATTTTTCAGATAAAGACAATAATAAACTTATTCACCAAGCAAAAAAAAAAAAAAAATGGCCATGGCCATCTTGGGGGATGCCTCACCTCACCTGCTTTCCTTTCCTTCCTTCCCCAGGTGTTGATCCCAACAGTGCCCCTAATAAGCCTCTTGCACATTAAAGTCTGTCTCAGAGTTGGCTTCCCAGGGAGCCTAACCTGTGACACACAATAATGCATCTTAAATATTATCAACTTTTCAGATTCAGACCTTCAATCTCCCCTAGAAAGTCTTGCCTGATTCCCTTACACCATCATATACTTCTCTCTGCTCCCTTGAGTCCTTATATGTAACTCAGTTAGAGTATGCATCACCGTATATTGGATTATTTACTTTTGTGTTCATCTGTCTTTCACTAGACTGTGGGCAGTTTAAGGGCAAGGATGTGGTTTATTTGTATTTGTTCATCCAGCCCATTCATAGCTCAGGGTTTGGCACAGAATAGCTTCACAGTAAATGTTTGCTAGAGGATTCTGACCTCTTAAACCATATAAATGCTTTAAGAGAGGTTTTTTCTTAGATGACTAAAACCAGCTTGAGGGGACACAAAAATATATTCACCCACAGAAATTAAAAATTTAGGTGAAAATAACTTTAAGAATGTCTGGATCGGGGCGCCTGGGGGGCTTAGTCGGTTAAGCGTCCGACTTCCGCTTAGGTCATGATCTTGCGGTTCGTGGGTTTGAGCCCCGCGTCGGGCTCTGTGCTGACTGCCAGCTCGGAGCCTGGAGCCTGTTTCAGTCTGTGACTCCCTCTGACCCCCCTGCTCATGCTGTCTTTCTCTCCTAGAAATAAATAAAACATTAAAAAAAAAAAGAATGTCTGGATCAAGAGGTCCAAGTGATGCGGTGCCTGGGTGGCTCAGTTGGTTAAGTGTCCGATTCTTGATCTCAGCTCAGGCTCATAGTTCATGAGATAGAGCCCCATGTAGGGATCTGTGCTGGCAGCGCAGAGTCTGCTTGGGATACCCCTCCCCTGCTCACATTCTTTTTCTCTCTCAAAATAAATAAATCAACTTAAAAAAAAAAAAGAGGTCCAAGTGAATGATATGGACTCAGTTTTTTCATCTCTCACCCTATTTGGCCTTCTTTTGTCTTCTTCCTCAGCTGAGCTCTCCAGAATGGCAGATCTGAGTGTACATCTCGTTAAATAAACCCAAGGGAAAGAGAATGAGTATCTCTTGATCCCAGTAAAAACCCAGAGCTGAAATCTCACTGGACCAGCCTGGGTCATGTGCCCATGTCTGAACCAATCATTGTGGCTAGAAGACTGACTGCACTTGGGTTTTGTGCTCATCCTTGAAAGACAAAGGGTGTCAGTCCTCCCAGAATCAACAGCCTGAGGATGGGAAAGGGATGGATAACCAAGGGAACTTCCTGGTGATTTTATCAGAAGAAGGGGAACGGATCAGGTCATTCCAAACAAAAGATGTCCTCAGTGAATGTTAGGATTCTATGTTGGGGATGTTAGCAAAGGCCAGGGGAATATAACCCACTGAGGAAAAGTGCTGTAGGCAAGCAGCAGATCCTAGAAGCCAGGTAAATGAGAGTGACACTTCACTTTGTACAATTAATCAGGAAGTTTCTCCCTTCTTCCTTTGGTGTAGTATTCTATTACGTTTTAGTGTTTGCCCCCAAATTATCAGATGCACATCTGTAGTTGCAGCCATGTATTCCTTCGCCATGAGAAAGTATGCAAAGTCTGGCTCTCTGACACGCTAAACTGGAAACAAGCAAAACCCCCATCACCGCAGATGGCTACAGGGTAAATGACTCCATCAAAACGAGTTATTTGTGAAATTAATCAAGATCAGAATTTGAGAACACTGAACTCAAAAATTTTCAATGGGCATCTTTCCTGCAAGACTTCTAGAGACTTTAATGTGCTAATATGATCATTGAGATTTTCCATGAAGGGAAACAGATGGCAGAATTTCCTGACTCTTCCACGTAAAACTGTTTTGGAGACGTGCATGTCACAGGCTAGTGTTACAGAGAAAACATTTCAGATTGGCTCTGCAATGGCATCTTTCAAAAACATTTGCAAAATTCTAATAATAATGGAATTTGATTGTTACATAGAGCTGTCAAAAATGAAATGGATTCATTTGTTTATGGGGCAGACCATTGAACATAGGTAGGGCTATTAAACAATGTCTCTGTTTTAAAAGGAATTTCATTGGGTTCTTGCAGACATAAACATCACCTCAGAAGGTCATAAATCTCTTTTCCCCACCAGATTCTTTATCCAGGGACATGACATTAAACCCCTTTGCAATCACACTACAGCCTTGTTAAGTTCTAGTCGCCCTTCAATCACCCTTTCAATCCCAGGCCACCAGTATGTCTATTCTGTACACTTTCCATGCCTGTTCTTGCCTCTAGGCCTTTGCTCTGGAAGTTCCCCCTGCCTGAAGTGCCCTCTTCAGCAGCCTGTTTTATGGCATCCAATTGTGTACAGCCTGCTAGGCTCTCCTCCCCAAAGCTGGGTCCTATTTGCCAGCTTATAGTTGTGTTTTGGAAGTCACAGCTGTTGGGGAGAGAGGAAGAGTGTCTCTCTATGTGTATACATGTATACACACGTGTGTTGGGAGGGTCAGTGTTTGGGCTCAATGGTAGAGAAATCTGGTTATAGAAAGGTCGTGGAGGAGATGACACATGGGGCCTCCTTCCCTCTGTGGTCTGGGGACCCACTGAAACAGCCTGAAAAAGCAAGGAGTTGTAAGGAGAATGAACAGGGAGCTGCAGAGAACTTAAGTCTTATTCCTCTTTTGGCACTTGGATCTGTGATTTTTGGGTGAATCACTTTCCTCTCTGTACCTCGATTTCTTCCTCACTAAAATGATAGGATTGGAATAGACTGGTGGTTCTTATACCTCACTGATCACTGGAGTCACATGGGAAGTTGGTTAAAAAACAGTTTTCTGGGCTCTAGTCCCTAGATAAAGGTTTAGAACTTCGGGTGATGCCTGGGAATTTGAATTTTAACAAGCTCCCAGTGTGAGAAACACTGAGGTAGCTTATTTCGAAGAACTTTTTGCAAAACAAAGCATTGATAAATTCTGTCCTTCTGGAGTAGTGGAGTAGCGGAAGTGTCTCTCCACACCCTCCCTACTACTGTGATTCCAATGGAGCCATCCATGTCAGGACACCATCCAAGACTCAAGTCTCTGCAGTCGTAGGACCACAACCCTCTGGTCACTGAGAAGGACCTGTGAAAGTCGCGTGACCAAGCCAAGCCAATCAGAACTCTTTTCTTGGACATTTTGCTTGGAGCTGGGGGAGAAATGGCCTATTCTCTTGGGTCACGGAACTCGGAAGGTCCTTATCCAGCACTGCCAGGTGCTCTGCCTTATGGAGAAGACTGGTCTGTTGCAGGAGAGTGTGATGCTGGGCAGAAAAAAGCTGGAGTGAGATGGGCAGAATCAGAGACAATCCCTCTGACCTCCAGTTTTTCTGGTCCTAGGAGCTCCCCTAATGACTTCTGTCTATTCTGTGAACTAACCCCTCCCCTCTGAGCCAGGAAAGCCCCCTTTTGCATAAGCCAACTAAAGTTGGTCACTGTCACTTTCAACTAAAAGAATCCTGTGGTAAATACAGGATTCCAACCTAGGTCTGTCTCCAAAATCTGTGTTTCTTCTTACTGCTGTTCAACCTTGTCTTCTTCAATGGCGGCAAGCAGCTTTTTTCATTAATGCTCCTCTGCTCCCTGCAGAAAATCTCTGTTCCTCCACCAGCTCCAACAGTTTTTAAAGCTTAGCCCTCCTGCATGAATCTCACTGTGCTCTTTTCTTCCTCCTTTCTGTTCTGGTACTTCTTTTTGCACAACTCATTTGCTAATGATCATTTACTGCCATGGACCATAACTTCTCATACCTTTATTAAGCCCTTGTAACTTTTTTTGTTCTATCTCCTCAATTAAATTATGAGCTCCTGGAGGGCAGAGGACATAAGTTATATTTTTTAACACAGATTCTTCACCACTATGGGCACAGGGCTGATCAAGAAGCATCTCCAGTTTTGTTGATGTGTAAGTGGAGGAGCTGGGATTCGAACCCAGGTAGGGTGGCTCCAGGACACTTGCTTTTAGGTACTATATCACCCAAAGCCACAAATGTGATGGATTGGGGACTCTATGGAGAGGACACACAGAAGAACCTGCCTGTTCATTTGGGTTGATTTGGAGGAAGTCACTTTGCTCTGCAAAAGCAGCCACATCTGCCCAGCAGCAGGCAGGATTCCCAAAGGAAACAAAACCTCCTTTATAAATCTGGCAGACATGATGTAAGTGCAAGTCATTAACCTTGATTCCCTCGCCTCACTTCCTTCGAACACTGGGAATGATGGAAGCTGCCCTTCTAAGATCCAGAGCTCAGACTCCCAAATGATGTGATACTCGCAGCCCTCCAGAGCCACTGCCTGGGGAAAATCATTCGGCCTCTGCCCCAGCTATGGATGAGCCCTCACCCCGAAGGCCTGCACCTCATACTGGGAGAGTCACAAACAGAGACCCACAGGAAACCTGGGACCTGGTCCCTGCCCTTAGAGAGTCTGGAATTTATTTGAGGACACAGCTCACATCCACACGTGAAAACCAGTTTGGAATATTTATGAGGCTCTCCAGCATCCCATGTAAACAAACACTGCATGCTGAGTACTGATAGAGATAGGCCATTTTGGAGCAGGGAGAGACCTTGCAAATTACCTAGTTCTGGGGTCACTGAATGGTGGCCCATGAGCTGAATTGGCTTGTTGATGTGTGTGTTTGACTCATACAGTGTTTTGTGTTACTTTTATATCCTTTGAGCCAATTTTTAAATTTGTGAAGAATTCATATAAAATACAGGTCTGGGCTTCTCTTAAAAAAGTAGGTGATCTGGCTGCCCTGGGCTTTTAGTTCTGCATGGAATATACCGGGGTGCAGCTAAGAAGAAGACCTTCTCAAGCAAGGACACAGAGTTTTCAATTTGCCAGAGTCCTGATCAGTTCCTATTTGCTTCCCCCACTATGAGGTCCAGTGTCATATGTATTGTTACACATGTATTCTTATTTTCCTTATAGTAGAAAAACCACTCTTTATTGACCTACTTTTCCCAGTTAGATAATCAGCCTTGTGCATTAATGTTTTCTGAATTTGTGATATCTGGTTTCTTCCATAATCTGCATTTAATGAAATTGAGACTCAGAGACAAGAAAAGATTGAAGCCCGACATCACAGAACCCATTTCTGGATGCAGTCCTAGTCAAGAGGACTGGAGGCCTGGGTCTCAAACCCATCACTAGCACCTGTTGACTATATGTTCGTGGGAAGATTGCCTCAGCATTCTGAGCCTCAGTTGGCCCATCCATAAAATAGGCTCAAGAATAACCATTCTACAGGCTTATTGTGAAGATGAAAAGAGATAACTCTAGCACTTTATAGACTTTATAAAGTGCAAGGCACCATAATAACACATCTATTTATACAGTGCTCTGATCATTCCAGTCTTCATAATTTATGTTTAATCTGGGCCTCACAGCTCCTGCTATTGGCTTACTTAAATCTTTGCAGTGCTGGAAAGAATCTTCAGCCTTTTAGACTTTGATTTGCCTCATCTCCTGTCTTTTTAGGTGAGATAATAGAAAAGTTATATTCTTGGCCCTGTATCATATGTGGTGGTGTTTTTTTTTTTTTTTAATGGTTCATTTCTTTCTTTCTTTCTTTTTTTAATGTTTTTTATTTATTTCTAGGAGAGAGAGAGAGAGAGAGAGAGAGACAGCGTGAGCAGGGGAGCGTCAGAGAGAGAGGGAGACACAGAATCTGAAGCAGGCCCCAGGCTCTGAGCTGGCAGTCAGCACAGAGCCCGATGCGGGGCTCGAACCCACGAGCCGTGAGATCATGACCTGAGCCGAAGTCGGACGCTTAACCGACTGAGCCCCCCAGGCGCCCCTCATATGTGTTTTAATTAATTTACTGATGCCTCTTCCAGTGTACATTTTTACAGACCTACCTTCCCCCCCATCAGAGTCAGAGCAAAAAGGAAATATATGGCCAAAAATGGCAATAACAAATGATAGTTCCTGAGCTATGATTATGAGCCAAGCACCGTGCAAGGCAGGCCCTTCACATGCATGTAAAGTTCACAGTGGCTCGGGGCGCCGGGGTGGCTTAGTCGGGTAAGTGTCCGACTTTCGCTTAGGTCATGATCTCGCGGTTCGTGGGTTCGAGCCCCGCGTTGTGCTCTGTGCTGACTGCCAGCTCAGAGCCCGGAGCCTGTTTCAGTCTGTGACTCCCTCTCTCTCTGACCCTCCCCTGCTCACGCTGTCTCTCTCTCTCTCTCTCTCTCCTAGAAATAAAAATATTTTAAAAAAAAATAAAATTCACAGTGGCCCTAGGGGTGCTTGGGTGGCTCAATCAGTTAAGCATCCAGCTTTGGCTCAGGTCATGATCTCACAATTCTTGAGTTCAAGCCCCACATTGGGCTCTGTGCTGACAGCCAGAAGCCCGCTTCAGATTCTGTGTCTCCCTCTTTCTCTGCCCCTACGCTGCTTGTTGTCTCTCTCTCTCTCTTTCTCTCTCTCTCTTTCTCCCCCCTCTATCTCTCCCTCTCCCTTCCTCTCTCTCTCCCTCTCTCCCTATCTCTTTTTCTCTCTTTCTCTCAAAAATAAATAAACATTAAAAAAATAAAGTTCACAGTGGCCCTATGAGTGTACTAGATGTCCATTGCTATGTAACAAACCACCCCAAAACTTCACATCTTAGAAGAGCAATAAACACTACCTCACACGTAGTGTCTGATGTCAGGAATTTGGGTGTGATTTGGGATTACGTTGTAGTTGTATCTGAAGGTTTGACTGGGGCTGGAGGGTCCTCTTCCAAGGTGTTTCACTCACGCGGCTGGCACATTGGTGCTGGCTACTGGCAGGAAGCCTTGTTCCTTGCCTTGAGGACCTCTCTGCATACAACTGCTGAGTATCCTTTTGACATGATGCCTGGCTTCCTCCAGACTAATTGATCCAAGAAAGAGCAATTCTCCAAGGCAGAGGCTACAGTGTCCTTTATGGCAGGCTCAGAAATCATGCGCCATCATCTCAGCACTATCTTACTGGTTGTCTGAGTCAGCCCTATTAACATTAAACAGGGGCTACATATAAACTGGAATATCAGGAGCAAGGATCATTGGAGGCCATCTTGGAGGCTGGCTAGCACAGCAGGTAATCCTATCATTGTCATTAAAAACAGAGCAACTTGGAAGGATTGTATAACTTATTTACAATTCCATGCACAGTATTGGCAGAGCTAAGATTCACACTGAGATCTATCTATTTGTAAATATGCAAATACTCTCAACCAATAGCCATACTGCATCCCAAGTATTTTCAAAATTGCAAAGCACTCTGCAAGCCCATTCTATTAGTTGATAAGATGTTCTAGGAATAGGTATAATCTTGCTGATGAGAAAGAGATCATTCAACCACTCATTCACTCAGTCATTTATTCATTTATCTATTTAACAAATATGCATGGAATATTTGCCAAATTGTTTGTTAAATAGATGAATGAATGACTTGGCCAAAACAAACACAGCTAATAAATGCAGAACAGGATACAAACCCAGATCTGTAGGATTCTAGTACAGTGATCTTTTCACCACCTATAAAGTTGTCTTGAATTTTTATGTGTCTTCAGAGCATCTTGATGAGGCCCAGAGAAATGAATTGACTTTCCACAGCTGGAGAAGGCACCAGCTTCCTCCCTCTAAATAGCTCTGAGGCTTGGAACAGACTAGCATTCAGACCTGCAAGAAAGATTTAGCTGGAGTCATGATTTGTATCTTTCAGAATTTGTAATTATGGGCATCAGGCCTCAGTCCCCAATGTGTTCCAGGCACTAATTGAAAGCATTGTTGTAGATGGCTAACAAGCACATGAAAAGATGTTCAACATCACTAATCAGCAGGGAAATACAAGTCAAAACCACAATGAGAAAACCACTTCACATCCATTAGGATAGCTAGTATGAGAAAACCAAAAGAGCAAGTGTTGATGAAGATATAGTGAAATTAGAACCCGTGTACTGTTAATGGGAATGTAAAATGGTGCAGCCTCCAATGAAAACAATAAGACAGTTCCTCAAAAAATTAAAAATAAAATTACCATGTGTTTTAGCAATTGTACTCCTAGGCATATACTCTAAAGAATTGATAGCAGGGACTCAAAGAGCTGTTTGTACAACCATGTTCATAGCATTATTCCCAATGGTTAAAATGGAGAAGAAACCCAAATATCAATCAATGGATGAATGGAGAAATAAATGTGCAGTGTATACATACAATGGAATATTATTCAACCCTGAAGAGGAAAAATTCTGACACCTGCTACAATACGGATGAAACTTAGAGCCATCATTCTAAGTGAAATAAACCTATCATGAAAAGATAAATACTGTATGACTCCACTTATATGAGGTGTCTATGTAGTCAAATTTGGAAAGTAGAATGGTGGGTAGGGGGCAGTGAGGAGTGGGGAGTTGTATAATAGGCATAAAGTTTCAAGGTGAAAATGGTTCTGGAGGGGACGGTGTGATGATTGCTCAACAGTGTGAATGCATTTAATACCACCAAACTGTACACTTAAAAATGGTTATGATGGCAAATTTTATGTTCTATATATTTTACTACAATTTAAAAAATATTGTCATTATGCAATTACATCTCAAAGACAACCTCAATGACAACTCATCTTATGGCAGAAGAAACAGAGGTTCTGAGATGTTAAGTCACTTGCTCAGAATCACATAGCTGAGAAGAGAAAGAGCTGGAGGATTTCAACCCAAATCCTTTCCATTAAAATGCACAGCCTCCCTTTCTCCTGCTCCTGGATTTGCTGCCCAAGGAGAGCATGGTAACCATTTCACCATTGCTGGGCAGCAGTTTGTCAGTCAGCGAATGCCTTGAGGAGGCACTTGGCTTTTATGGTCTGAGATCAGGCTGAGGAAGAGGAAGAGGCACTGGGCCCCTTGACTGGGGACAGCTGGATCAGAGCATCATGTCTGCTATGAGCTCATTCCTTCGAAAACATTTCGGGTGGTCCTTGGCTGCACAGCTGGGATAATTGGCTAGCCCAGGAACACTGAGAAAGACATTTACAGGTCCAAATGCTGACGTTGGATATTCTACTGCACCAGCTGGGCCAGATACCCTCTGTTTTTAAAAATCTTCAACATAATGGGACTCATTTTTGTTTAACCTGCAAGTGGGAGGGGGTGCTGAGCATGGCAGCATCACTTCAGCTCTAGGAAAGTGAGTGGGAGCTGACTGGGCGCCGTCCCCTCTTCCCTCCCTTGCCTTCCAAGCATTGTGCCTGTATTTTCCACCTGCAGCCCCTTGCTGGGAAAAGTGACACTTTAATTCAGAACAAGTGAAAAGGAGGCTACACTCGGCTTAATGAGAAGTGACCGGGGAACACGCTGGATTAACCAAGGGAGACTGTAAAGTGCTGTGTAAATATCAGCTGCTGGACTGCTAGGGGTGGGAAGGCATTTAAGTCAGTCTGGAAGCAGCCACAGCTCCCGGACATGAGGCAGAGCAGGCAGATTTGCAACTCACTGAAACTTGGGATTTGCCGGGTGCTCTGAGACAGATGAGCTGATCTGAAAAGAGCTTCTAGGCCTTTCTGGGCCTGGCAGGAGCTTCTTACTGATTACAGTTCTGACACCAATTCAAATCTGTGGGTTTCCTCCTCACAACACCAAGCAATTCTCTGGGTTTCCAAGAATTCAAGTCAATTCTGGCACCGTCTACCTGGAGATAGCATCAGACCCCACAGGGTAAGGGCTCAGTAATACAAGACTGCCCCCTTCCCAACTTCAGATGCCAATTGCAAGTCTAAATTGTTACCTCTGCTTATGGCCAGCTGGCTATAATTGGGAATTTCCAAGGACCCTCTCCTTAGGTTCAGTCAAATTGCTAGAGCAGCTCACAGAGCTCAGAGAAGCATTTCACTTTCTAGATTACCAGTTTATTATCAGAGGATATAACTCAGGAACAGCCAGTTGGAAGAGATGCCTATAGGAAAAGGGCAAGAAGTTTCCAATGTTTCCTTCAAGCAGGCCACTATCCCCTGAATCTCCACATGTTTACCAACAAACCAGAAGCTCCTAGAGGCTGTCCTTTTGGGTTTTCATGGAGTCTTCATTCCATAGGCAACATCAATTAACTCATTAGCCATTGGTGATTTAACTCAATCTCCAGACCCTGTCCCTTCCCCAGAGGTTATGGGAGTGGCACTGAAAGTTTCAAACTCCGTGGTTTGCTCTTCTGGCCACTAGTCCCCATCCTTAGTTTACACAGGGGCTTTCCAAACATTCCCAAAACAAGACACCATCATCGTTTCATCACATAGGAATTCCAAGGGTTTTAGGAGCCCTGTGCCAGGAATGAGGATGAAGACCAAATATATTATATATTAATAATATATATATATATTATTATAAATCCCAACATCATGTTCATCATCCCTTATCATCAGGGAATGCAAATCAAAACTACAATGAGGCATCACCTCACACCTGTCAGAATGATTAAACTCAACAACACAAGAAACAACAGGTGTTGGTGAGGATGTGGAGGAAAGGGAACCCTCATGCAATGTTGCTGGGAATGCAGACTGGTACAACCACTGTGGAAAACCGTACGGAGTTTCTTCAAAAAGTGAAACATAGAACTACCTAATGATCCAGCAATCACACTACTGGGCATTTACCCAAAGAATCCAAAACATGAATTCAAAGGGATGCATGCACCCCTATGTTTATAGCAGCATTATTTACAATAGCCATGATTTGGCAGCAGCCCAGGTGTCCATCAGTTGATGAATTGGTTAAAAAAAAGATATGAGATATATATATCACAATATTATTCAGCCACAAAAAAAGAATGAAGTCTTGTCATTTGCAATGACATGGATGAAACTAGGAAGTATAATGCTGAGTGAAATAAGTCAGAGAAAGATGGATACCATATGATTTCACTCATATGTGGAATTTAAGAAACAAAACAAACAAGCAAAGGGAAGAAATTAAAGGGGGGGGTGAAGCAAGAAAGAGACTCTCAATTATAGAAAACAGATTGGTGGTTACAGGGGAGATGGATGGGGTTTGGGGGAAACAGGTGATGGGGATTAAGGAGTGCACTTGCCCTGATGAGCACAGGGTGATGTATGGAACTGTCGAATTATTATATTGTACACCTGAAGCTAATATAACACTGTATGTTAACTAACTGGAATTAAAATAAAACTTGAAAAAATCAGAGTATCACACAAGGTTATAAAAGTGGGAGACCTGGTCAAGGATGAAAAGAAGAAGAAAGCCTAATTTATGGAAAACTTTTCAGTTTCTGACTCAGCAGAGCCAGGGCTCATGCTGAGTGATTTCACATGCAGGTGGCTAAAAGCTTTGGAGCTGTACATGTCCACCTTTGGACCCTGCTTCTGTCCTTTGATAGCTAATTGAACTTGGGTTTCCCTCTGGACCTTTCTGAGCTCCATGTTTATCATGTATGAAAGGGATTAATGAGATCCATCTGATGAGTTTATTGGGGGAACTGGAGAAGACCAGGCCTGTGCGTGGCACACAATCAGTTCCCGGTATGTGGAATTTGTTAATGTCATTGCTGATACTATCATCTCCAGGGGTCACTATCCCAATGTTTATGAAGAACAGTCAATCACTGATGGGTCTAGAAAGAAGCACAGAGGGCACGTAATTTTTAGTATTGGTTATCTCTCTTTCCTCCTACAGCAGGGACCGGCAAACTTTTTCTGCAAAGGACCATGTAGTAAATATTTTTGGCTTTGCCAGCCAGGTAGTCTCCGTAGCAACTATTTAACTCAAAAGCATCTATAAGCACTGTGTCAATAAATGGGCATGGCTATATACCATAGGCTGGATTTGGCCCCTAGCCTAGTTTGCCAACTCTTGTGTTATAGCACTTTACTGGAGTCTTTTTTATAACTTGATTTTTTTTCATCTGTGTTGTATAGCTTGTGACGAAGGTGCTTGATCTTTCTATTTGGATGTAAGGTCCCTGAAGTCAGGATGCAGTCCAGAGCTGCTCTTATATATACTCAATTTCCTCAAAACGGGAAACACACTGGGTAAGCATCATGGGATGCTTCTCATGGGGCACAGTGCAGTGGAATGGTTAAGAGCACAGTGTTCAAAGTCATAAATGCCCAGATTCAAATTCTGATGACTTTGGTCAAGAGATTTCAATTCTCTGAATCTCAGTTTTGCAATTTTGCGATTGTAAAAATGCAGGTGCACGGAGTGCCCATTTCATGAGGTTGCTGAAAGGATTGAATAATGAGAGTGCCTGGCAGGTAGAAGACGCTTGATAAGTGTTAGCAGAAGGGGCAGATGCATTAACAAGAACCAAGGTAGACCAGATACCCAATAAGTATTTGTGGAATGCCATTCATGAAGCCTGAAGGAAAAATCTTTCTTTCCCTGGTCCTCAGTTTCCTCATCTGTATAATGGCAATAAGATGTGTTTCAGGGATGTCATGAAGTTCCAGTGAACAATGGTAAATCATGCACTTTCTCTAACAATAGAGCTGCTTTTACAAGTATCATCTTCAGTATTTTTCTCCTCCTTCTTATCTCCTTAGTAACTCCCCAGCCCTTAGCTCTCCCTCCCCTAATCCTTTTAGTTTTTTAGTTTTTAGAAAATGTTTATTTATTTTTGAGAGAGAGAAAGAGAGAGAGAGAGAACATGAATGGGGGAAGGACAGAGAGAGGGAGACAGATGATCCCAAGCAGGCCCTGCGCAGAGCCTGATTCGGGGCTTAAACTCATGAACTGGGAGATCATGACCTCAGCAGGAGCTGGACACTTAACCAAGTGAGCCACCCAAGCACTCCACCTCTAATCCTTTTAGACAAGGGTTTATCAACCTTGACATTACTTACATCTTGGGCCAGGTAGTTCTCTGTTATGAGGGACCATCCTGTGCATTATAGGATATTTAGAAGCATCTCTTGACTCCTACCTATTAGATGCTAGTTGGCACCCTCACTCCCCACCAGTTGTAGCAAGAAAAATGTAGAGACATTGTCACAAATCCCCTGAGAGGCAAAATTGTTTCCTGGTTAAAAGCCACTGCATTAGAACAAGCCTAACATATAGCAAGGCAAAATTTTGGATGAGGAAAAAGCCTATGGCAGTGTATAAGGCATTCTGTGTTGTGGGAGATGCATGGGGAAATGATTAGTCTTCCTGCAGAGACTCCAGCATAGTAAAGTATGACCTTGGACAAGTGACTTAACCTCTGTGAATCTCAGTTTCTTGCTAAGTTAGGGTAAAAATTCCTACATCCCCAGGGTTGTGGGGAAAACTCAATGGAGTAATATAAACAAATTGCTAAGCACACAGTAAGCACTAAACAAATCATAACTGTTCTTTTTACTGTGGAGTTTTTTTGTGGTAATTGATAATATATTAAAATTCCCTTCTGCCTCTGAAATTTCGAATTTCTTTTCAGCAATCATAGCACAGTTTGCAAACTGGAATGAATGAACTAGATCTGACCTCCAGACATGTTTTATTTGACATTTAATGTGATTTTAAAATGCTTGAATCCAGGGGTACCTGGGTTGCTTGGTCGGTTAAGTGATCAGCTTCAGCTCAGGTCATGATATCATGGTTTGTGAGTTCAAGCCCCATGTCGGGCTCTGTGCTGACAGCTTAGAGCCTGGGGCCTGCTTCAGACTCCCTGTCTCCCTCTCTCTCTGCCCCTCTCCCACTTGCACTCTGTTCTCTCTTTCTCCTTCAAACATAATAAAACACTTGGGGCACCTGCGTGGCTCAGTTGGTTAAGCGTCCCAAGTTTGGCTCAGGTCATGATCTCATGACCCGTGAGTTCGAGCCCCACATTGGGCTCTGTGCTGGTAGCTCAGTGCCTGTAACCTGCTTCAGATTGTGTCCTCCCATCCCCCAGTCACATTCTGTCTCTCTCTCTCAAAAATAAATAAACATTAGGGGCGCCTGGGTGGCTTAGTCGGTTAAGCGTCTGACTTTCGCTTAGGTCATGATCTCACGGTTCGTGGGTTCGAGCCCGCGTCGGGCTCTGTGCTGACTGCCAGCTCAGAGCCTGGAGCCTGTTTCAGTCTGTGACTCCCTCTCTCTCTGACCCTCCCCTGCTCACACTGTCTCTCTCTCTCTCTCCTAGAAATAAATTTTAAAAAAATTAAAAAAAATAAATAAACATGAAAAATTTTTTTAAAATAATAAAACACTTACAAAGTTTTTAAATGTTTGAATCTATACCTTACCTGTAAATGTCAGGAGATTTCACCTGAAGTTCCAGATTTGGTGCTTTTCGTAAAGAAGTAGGGAATTGGCCCATGCTGGGACTGGAGCCTCATATGGCAGCCAGCAGCTGGAGCTGGTGGCCATTACCTCCCTTAGATGAGGAGCTTGCTTTTCTGTTCCCCTAACACCTCACCAAGCTCATTTCAGCTTCACTAAATGGTGTTTTCCTCTTGGTAGCCCGTAGGATGTTTGAGTTTGCAACTCCTGTATCTGAAATTTTTTTCAAGGCCCTTAGAGCTGATGATTCTTATCCAGGTGTTCCAATTCCTTACTTAACACCAAACCTCCTTCCAACCTGGGAGAGTGAGTCACTTACAAGGCACCTTGTCTAATTTAAGTGTCCCTTTGTCTCATTCTTGACAAGGAGTCAGACAGGACTGTCTCCAAACTGGCATCCCAGTTTGGGGTGCTGTTCAGGTTTAAGGCGCCAGGACCCCCATCCTGTCATCTCTTCCCATCCTCCTGACCCACATCCTCCCCGAGTCCAATCTCCCCCAGTGAAACCAGAACTGGCAGCTTCTCAACAACCGTTTATCAGAAGCAAGGAAATAACAGCTTTTAAACACAGTTCTTATGCTTGAAGACTGTGATCAGATTCCGAACCGTTTCCAGAAGTGCCCCTTGGGGCCCAGGGGGAGACGTGGTTTCCATGCTAACAACTCCTCGCTGGTTTCAGTCACCAGTCCCCCAGAAGGGAAGGTGGATCCTACCTCCCAATGGCACTGGAGGAAATTTAAATACAAAACCCACCAGGAATGACACATACAGAAACACTGGCACCACACCCCTCCCTTGATCGGAAATGTGTAATCAAGTGTGTTGTCAGTGAATGCAGCTATAACCGAGAGCCTTGTGGCTCTTCCCTTCAGACACCCTTTCCAGTTTTCCCAGACCAGTGGGCCAACTGGAGAGACAGGGGGAGCTATGGATGAGGAGAAAGACACAGTTCTTCCCTAACAGGGTAATAGTCTCTCCCTTAGACTGTCTTGGCTCTTAAGTGTTTTCCTGGCGGTGATAAAACAATAAGTAGACAAAAGAGAAAATTAAACTGGGGCAGGCTGGGGTGGTCAGAAATATGCTTTATAGATATACAATTATAATATATGCAAATTGGGGCACCTGGGTGGCTTAGTCGGTTAAGCATCCGACTGTCGCTTAGGTCATGATCTCGCGGTTCGTGGGTTCGAGCCCTACGTTGGGTTCTGTGCTGACTGCCAGCTCAGAGCCTAGAGCCTGTTTCAGTCTGTGACTCCCTCTCTCTCTGACCCTCCCCTGCTCACACTGTCTCTCTCTCTCCTAGAAATAAATTTTTAAAAAACATTAAAAAAAATATATATGCAAATTACTTAGAGTTCTCTGGTATCATGAAAGCACCCCATATTAGTGATCATATTTATTATCATCTGATTGGTTCTGCTTCAGAGGCTGGAGTGATAACTGGAACAAACATCTATGGAGTACTTCTGGTTTATGTCTACTCTCTTAATTCTTACAACCAGCACACCTGGGTAACGTTATTGCCTTTTAGAGATAAACTGAGGCTCCGGCTGGTTAAATAGTTTGCCTCAGGCCACACAACCCATTAATGGTAGAGCATGGCCCCAAACTCAGGCCTTTTCTGATTCCACAGTCTGTGATCATATCTACTACATGACACAGCACTCCCTTATTTGAGGCTGGGTGGAAGACAGTGTTGGGTCTCTAGGAAGGGGTATAAGAGCTTGTCAGCTTCTGGAGGCAACAGATATATCTACCTCATCTATCATTTTATCCCCAGTATCTAGTGTAGCCCCAGAAATATAGCAAGCACTCAACAAATATTTGTTGGATTAATGAGAGAGCAAAGATTAATGCAAATGGATGTATCTCTAGCAGTAGACTTCACAGGCAAGGCAAAGGGATATGTTTGTGTTAGAATTGTCTGTTTAATTTTTCTTCTCTGTCTCTGAATTGTGAACACCTGTTTCTGTGATGGTATCTGTGTTAGCTTGCCAGAGCTGCTGTAGCAAAATACCACAGACTGAGTGGTAATTTTTCTGAGTGGCCTCAGAAAAGTTTTTCCTGGTTCTGAAGGCTGGAAGTCAGAGACCAAGGTCAGCAAGTTTGGTTCTTCTGGGACCTCTCTCCTTGGCTTGCTGAAGGCTGCCTTCTCATGGTGTGTTCACATAGTCGTCTCTCTGTGCATACATGTGTCCAGTGTCTCAGTCTATGTCCTAGTTTCCTCTTCTTATAAGGGTACCAGTCATATTGGAATTAGTACCTGCCATAATGACCCCATTTTATCCTAATCTTCTCTTTAAAGGTCTTTTCTCTAAATAGAGTCACGTTCTGAGGCACTGGGAATTAGAACTTCAATTTAAGAATTTGAAAGAAGACATAATTCACTCCATAATAGTGTCTGTTTTGTTCATTTTCATATCTGCAGAACTTCATAGAGTGTCTAGCACACAGTTGGCTAAGTAGATTGGATAAATATAGGGAGGAAGGAAAGGATAGAATATGGAAGAATGAATGGGGAATGGGTAGATGGCTGGATGGGTGAGTAGATGGGTAGATGGGTGGGTGATGGGTAACTGGATGGCTAAGTGGGTGGATGGCTAAATGGGTGGTTGGGTAAATGGATGGATGATGGGTTGGTGGATGGTTGGGTGGATGGATGGATGATGGGTGGATGGGTGGCTAAATGGGTAGTTGGGTACGTGGGTGGGTAGATGGATGGATGATGGGTGGATGGCTGGCTAAATGGGTAGTTGAGTGGATGGGTGGGTGGTTGGGCAGATGGAAGATGGGTTAACGGATAGGTGGATATATCTTGGCTGTGATGCTTCAACATTATGAGAAGCCTTCCGCCAAGATCTGACCACTAGACAGACACTCATACTTATATAACATCTTATATGCAAATTTGAATCATGTTTCTACCATAGGTCTCTGCTTTGTTTCTCTCATCTGTGTTTATCACCATCTTACAAGCTAAGTATTTTGCTTATACATTTTGTCTATTGCTTGACTCCCCCAACTAGATCCATGAGGACTGAGGGTTTTCTCTGCCTTCTTTGCTGTTCTGTTCTTGGTGTCTAGAATGAAGCTGGCACGTGGTAGATGTTCAGGAAATATGTGGTGAATGAATAAATAAACAAGTTAATCTCCTCCCTTGGCCCCCATCTAGATACCTTCACATCCAGCAGAAGGCCTGCTCTCTTTCCTCTTAGAAACCTTCCCTGACCATTCAAATTTTCATTGATGTTTATGCTTCTCCAGAAGTAGAAGGTGTATTGGGCTATTTTCTCCAGCTGCAAACTATGCTTCCTAGTATTCATATGCCTTGATTAAGTGAATCACATACAGTAAATCAGCTTATAGCTTTACAAAATACAAATTCCCTAGCCCTATGCCCAAATGGACTGAATTCAAGTGTCTGGGTGTGGCCCAGTAATCAGCATTTCAACATCCCTCTTTCAGCATATTTGAATTACATGGTCCTTGAATCAAATTTGAGAAACTGGGCAAAGTTAAACCCTAAGAACCAGAGGTCAAAATGGCTTGGGAATGTAGCCCAGTCTCCTGCATTTCTTTATTTCTTATAAATAGCTAGCTTTTAACTTTCCCTCCATCTGTCTAGGGGCTTGCTTTTCTTCTGACAGACGTGTACAAACTATGCCACATGGAGCTATTTTCTGATTATAGATGCTGGATGTGGGAGAGGGACACAAACCCCGACAGGTGTGATGAAGCCCAGACTCTTTGGTGTTTCTGCCACAAGGTCCCAAGTGCTCCCAAGAAGTGGGCAGGAGAACTGGTTCTCAGGGCAAAGGTTGCAGATCTAAGGCCAAAGGTCCCAGGGACCAACTGATTTATTTCCTTGCTTTTGTTTGCACATTCCTTCTTAGCCTCTCCGCTCTCACCCTGTGTCCATAGGCTTACAATGTGGGTGGTCATGGTATTATGTTAGAAGGAAGCCAAAGCTGTAGGGGTTAAAGAAGGAGGTGGTTTTGGTTTCAGTTTTTGTTTTACCCCTGTTAGGCCTTAGATATGTTTGGAAACTGACTAGGAGCTCTTATTTCCCTCTTGCCCTTCCTCCTTCCCCTCTTTCTCCTCTTCCTCCTTCCCCTCTTTCTCCTCTTCCTCTTGCTCTTTTATCACCTCTTCCTGCATTTCCCCATCTTCCCTCATTTCCTTCTAACAGCCATCATCTATTGGGCACTTGCCATAAACCTGGCTCTATATCAAGAGTCTTACAAATATTGTTCTACGGAGTCCTTGCAACACTCTGGGGTCCATTCTGTTACTTCTCCACTTAGGAGGAAGCTGAGGCTCTCAGAGGTAGTCATTTGTTCAAGGTTGCACAACTTGTTATAAGGAAGAAATCAGATTCAAATTCAGATTGTAGGATGCCAAACAAACCCCATGCTTTAGAAACATGACTCAAGGACAAATAAACCTAAATGCCTACATGAGACATTTATACCATAGGGAGTGGTGGAGAATGTGGCAAATTGAAGACCCCTGGTGCCGAATAAAGGAGGCTGCTGCTACTCATCTCCATCTGAATGTTGTCAGGTGGGGTCTTCTGATTTCTCAAGAGGAGCTGGAAATCCAAATCTTGATGTGAAATCTTTTGATTTTTAAATGTCAGCAACTAATTATTTTTTATCGTGTAAGTCAAGCATGCCTGTAGGTTGAATTTAGCCTGTAGATCACCAATCTGCAATCTCTGCTTGCAGAGATCATCCACTAGATTTTGCAGCTTCCGTGGGCATGGAGCATCATGACATCCATCCATGACCCGGGATTCTGTGAGTCAGATGGATGTTTGTCCCCTTGGGTATTTTGACTCTCAAAGAACTATGGCAGTTATGAAAGAGGAAGGTCCAGATAACCCCCAAATAACGTGTTGTAGAGCTGCACTGTTCAGTGCAATAGCCACTACTCACACATAGCTGTTTATATTTAAATTATTAAAGTTAAATAAAATTAAGATTTCAATTCCTTAGTCACAGTAGCCACATTTCATGTAGTTTTACAGCTGCTATATCAGTGCAGATATAGAACCTTTCCATCATCACAGAACATTCTACAGGACAACACTATTGGCAGTCAGACTCTGAGCCTACCCTCTTCTCTGCCCCTTTCCTCTTTCTGTTCCCTAATTCTCTAAGGGAAATCCCCATGGGTGATGAGAGCTTATCTGGACACAGAAAAGAAAATCATTTTGTATGTGTTAATGGGAGAAAGCTACTTGATCAGTACACCTTCCTCTCAATAAATTTGTATATATTAATGTCCTTCTGAAAACATTTGCCTACCTCTGATTAGTTCAGAAAAAGTAATTCTTGGAAAGTATTTCAGAACAGACAGAGTAGCAGCAAGCCCTGGGAAGAGATGTTTTGAGGGCTTACAGTATGAATAGTCTACACCTAGGAACCCATCTCCCACCCCTCCCCCAATGCTGTCTACTGCTGCTTCTCAAGGACATTATTGCCACAAGTTAGTCCAAACCAGGCCTCACTTGGTAATGGGAAAGAAAATTAAATGGGGGTTTTCAAACGCATCAAGGAGGAAAGAGTTCTCGATGGGAATGTAGGACAGCTAATAAGAGAAGACAAGCTTGAAATTAATGATGATTCAAAAATGCCAGAGTTACCAAGTTTTTTCCTTTTTAAGGATTCAGTGAGAAAGACAAAGTAGAGAAATTGAAACATTTACCAGACATGAAGGAATTGCTAGAATAGTTATCAGCCAAGAAGTAATTAGAAAAGACTTGGATACGTCAAAGCGTCTGTAGGGTTGGCAGAGGGGAAGGCATGGGTATAAAGTGAATCTGCCAAATTGTTCCATGATTCAAGACCTGGGTGGGTGGGGAACAAGAATATCAGAAGAAGAAAGCCAGTGGAAGAGCTATCTTTGCAGAAAGGATAGCCATCTGGAATCGTGACAAGGAAACTTAATGAAGGATTGGAATGAGCAACATAAAGAGAGAGGAGTGAACATTTTCAAGGTGGTATCAAACTAATTACAAGAGACAGGAAAGAGGCAGTCAAGAAGTGGCAGCTTTATTACTGATTAAAAAAAAAAAAACTTTTGGAGGACATAGATTACTAATACTCTTTTGAATTGAACTTAACCCCCAGCCCCAACCTCAACCAAATTGTTGGGGCAATGGCGGCTCTACTAAGCCCAAAATGTATCTTTTCTGCAGGTAGGCAGATCCCCAAAGAGAATACTGATGCACCAATCAGGTGGGGCAAGAGCCAGGAGTGTCAGTCTACTGGAGGTCCCCCTACAGGGAAACATGAAGAGTAGGGAATAAATGTTCCCTCTTTCATACTCCACCACCTCCAACAATATGAGATTGTCTGAAGAAAATGGCATATTGGTTTTAAGGATATAAGGTATTCAGACTGCAGGGTCATCAGAATTTGAGAAAAATGTATGGGACCACCTGCTCTCTTCCACTCTCTTTTTCAAGTTCCTTGTTATTAGATTTTTACATGGACAGACTTACTGAGGCCTGTCAACTGCATGGCATATTTTTTCCTTTATTGCTTCTGCTTCTTGTGGATTATCACATTGGTTCTACTGAGTTAGTTGCTATTATCATCTCTCCATTTTATTGATGTGAAAAGTGGGGCTCAGGGACATTCAATACCTTTCCCAAAGCCACTCAGCTAGTAGGTGGAGAAGCCAGGATTTGGACCTAGGCCTGTGCTTTTATCCACTGCCCTTCATTACTGCTCTAGTTACAGACAAGAAACCTGACTGACCCAGCCTTTTCTCTTTGTTTGCATATCAAACTGTGACAGGCATGTGTGGGTCCACAGGCATTTAGAGGCTTGTCCTATCCAGCAGAAACTGAAGCCTCTCCCGCTTGAGTTTCCTGCTACAAATGCAGTGCAGGCAGTGGATGGTTGAGAGGGTGACTCTAGCATCAGGCAGATCAATATTCAAATCCCAGCTTAGCCACCGACTTGCTCTGTGACTTTAGGCAAGACACTTCTACTCTCTGAGCCTCAGTTTCCTCACATGTAAGTGGAGATTTTTCCATTTCATAGAATGTTACAAGAATTCAATGAGATACTGAGTGTTAAAACATAGCAGAGTGAACATTGAATAAAGCCTTTTTGTTACAGGGGAGTCAGAATAGGAAATGGTGAACTGTTCTTTTTTTTTTTTTTTAACCCAACATGACAAGTCTCAGCATGCTGTTCCATCCTTGCCCACGGTATTCCTTTGCCTGCAATGCTTTTCCCTACCCTTGACCCAACTCTCTCAGTTTGCTGACCTTCCATTTGTATTCCAAGGCCTGGCTCCTTTTTGGAGCCTTCTCATATTTAAGCAGAATGAGCTGCTGACTCTACAAATCTCTACTAAATCTCTACTTCTTTTCTCTATTAGAACTCTTAAAGATGATATGATATGACTGTTCTGATGACTTGTCTCTCTTCCTAACTCCCAACAAGGCTGGAGATTTTTAAAACTAGAGAACCATGCCTGAGTCATCAATGTGTCCCCTTATTTAACAAGCACACCATTTTAAATCCCCAGCAAACGCTGGAGTAAATGAACATTTAGTGTATTTGTTATCTATTGCTGCTTAACAGTTCACCCTCTTGAAGCAGCATGCTTACTCTCTCATAGTTTTGTGGATTAGGAGTCTGGGTATGGTTTATGTAGGCCTTACAGCCCTGGGTCTCTCACAAGGCTGCCACCAAGCTATGGCCCAGAGCTGCAGTCAACTCAAGGTTCAACTGAGAAGGATCCACTTCCAAATCTGCTCTTGTAGTTGTTGGCAGGATTCAGTTCCTTTCAGATTGTTGGACTGAGACCTCACTTCTTCATGAGCTGTTGGCTAGAGGCCTTCTTTTGATTCTTTGCCATATAGGCCTCTCCATGGAGCATTTCACACCATGGAACGGCCTTCATCAAAGAGAGCAAGAGAGAGGACAAGAAAGAGTGCCAGCAAGAGAATGCTAACAAGAGATAGTCACTGCCCCCATAATCTAATCATGGAAGTGACAAAGTGTTATCCTTTCTGTGTTGTGTTCATTTGAAGCAAGCCACTAGGCACAGTCCCACACCAAGGAGAGGGGATTATACAAGGCTGTGAACATCAGAAGGCAGAGAGCACTGGGAGCCATGTCACTGGCTGCCTACTACACTTAAAAATGCAGTGGGGAGGGAAGAGAAGGGAAAGAAATGCCAAAGGAGAAAACGAGGAGAAGATAGGGAAGAGGAAAGAAGAAAGAAGAGAAAGGAAGAGGAAGAAGGGGGTCAGTTATCTAACACTGACTGGATGTCTGCTTGTTCCTAGTAAGGTGACACAAAAGGCATGCGTGCTATCATATGGCTGCACCCTGTAGGTGTCCATCAAGCTGGGGAAATGAAACACCCACATAAGGGATGAGTACATGGCAACTTGGGCTTATCTGTCAGTGGGCAGCAGACCCCAAGTGTTAGGAAATTGAGATTAAGGTGAGCTCATTGGGTCTGGGATGCTGGGAAAGAAGACATTGGATTGTGACATGGATTTGGATTTGGGAAGAGGGAATAGCACAATATGGTGTGTGAAACAGTATGGGGAAAGGTACAGAGGTGAGAGGCGTCTTAAGTAAAAGGAACCCCAAATTCCTGCCCTGGAGGATTCTAGGAGGACCTTAGTGAGAGACGAGGCTGTGGAAGCAGATGGTGCCCAGGTTTTGGAGGGTCCTGAGAGCCCACAGGAGCATTTGAATCCCTTTTTTTTTTTTTTTTTTTTTGACCAGTAGGAGTCCCTGATGGTGGTTGAGTAGAGTCAGTATGAAGTAAGGTTAAGCACAGAAGTATGGAATCAGAAAACACTGGCTTTCCAATCCCTATTTACCAGCTGGGAGACACTCCTTGGGCAAGTGATTTTAGTTCTCTGAACCTCAGTTTCTTCCTCTGTAACATGGTACCATTTGTTGTGAAAGTGAAATGGAGTGACACTATAAAGTGCTTAGCACAATGCCTGTTATATGATGAGCTTTCAGTAAGTAGTTAAATAGTTACTGTTGTTATTATTATTATATCTGTGTTGGGGTGGGGGACATGATTACCCTGAAACATGGAGGATTTAATAATGTCAAAGTCTTCGTCTTAGCGGCAAAACATTCCTCCGGCCTTTTCCCTTTTCTCTTCTTGGTTGTGGAGCATGACAGATGAGCAATGAGGACTTAAAAGTGATAGATGTGTCCATCCTCTCACAAAAAGGGGAGGGACAGAAGGAGGCAGGACTGAGGAATGACCTAACAATGCCTAGAATCATGGTCAATGGTGCTACAGAGATTTAAGGAACTGTCTTTACAGAGATGTAATTCTGAGGCCAAGACAAGGGCAAGTTCCCAGAATTTGCCTGGGGCACTGTCACAGAGGGTCTCATTCAGAGGGAGGGGTCTGCCTTGGGTTCTAAAGACCAGAGGGTCCTTGGAGGTCAGTGGGATGAACATCCTTCCTTGTACTGTGTTGTTATTCTTTGAAGGAGTTTGTTGACCTGAGCATTTGGGGGAGGGATGATTGGAAGGGTCTTAGGCTCAAAGTAAATTAAGATGCTGAACTCTGGGATGGTGGAGTTTTGTCCTAGGGAAGTAGGGAAAGTTTGTTCGCTTTTTTCATCCATCATTTTCCTCCCCCAGAGTCTGTTAAGCATTTTTATTCAGATCAAATGCACCTCCCTGGCCATCTCCTGCTGTACTCTTTCCTTTCCCTCCTTCCCATCAAAACTTACCAGTCATGGGTTGTAGTCTCTCCAGCACTTTTTACTCTCTTATCTCATAAATTGGTGGTTATCAGAATTTGAATTGCAAGTAGTAGTGCATTTTCAGTTGTTGTGATGCAGATAGAGATACAGAGATGTGAATATATTTCACCATGGAGGCTGCTAACTATTTTGTCAAATACCTTTTAAAACTTATTCTATATGACAAGTTGTGTTTTTTGTTTTTTAACTCCAAAGAAGAAAGGCTAGACTCAAGTAAAAAGCAATTCTTTAAGTGGAATATGCTTAGGTTTTTGAGAAACTCCTCTCTGCTGTGTGTGTGAGGGGTGGGGTGGGGCACGCACACCTGTGCATGTACTGAACTATCATTTGGAAACTGCAGTCATAGGCAAGTTGTGCTAAGATGTTAATGACTTGATAACATGTTCATTCATGAAATATCAAGTTCCTCCTGTGTTAAGCCCTGTACTAAATGCTGGACCTGCGGAGATGAAGGAAACTTGGTATCTGAGGCCAGGGGATTCTTTCTTGATTAGGAAAACATTTGTGAACAGTGATGTTGACTCCAGTACAATATGTCAGAATGACAGGGGCATTTCTTGAAGGTTAGATAAAATGCTATGGGTGCGACCAAGAGAAGCATGAGGAAAGCTTCACAGAGGAGGAGGAAGTGGGGGAAGGACAAGATGGTAAGAGCTGTGTTTATGGATTTACAGGATGCTAAGTGCTTTTTTTATTATTTTATTTTATTATTTTTTTAGAGAGAGAGAGCAGGGAAGAAGGTCAGGATTGGGGGAGATAGAGAAGTCCAAGCAGGCTCTGCACTCAGCCCTGAACCCAAAGTGGGGCTTGATCTCACAACCCTGGGATCATGACCTGAGCCAAAAGAAGAGTCAGATGCTCAACTGATTGAACCACCCAGGTGCCCCAAGTCACTTTAATGTCACCTTGTTGTAATCTCCACAACAACTTGTAAGGAGGATATTAGGATTCTCATTTTACCAAAAAGAAAGGAGGCTCAGTTGGGAAAGTCACTTGCTAGAGATCACCTAGTAAGAGTCAGATATGGGATTTGAGTCAAGCCCCACCTGATTCCAAACCCATGGATATAACCACCTCAGAAACTTGCTCAGAAAATCTTCAATGCCTGTCTGTTCTTGTCCATAGACCTGATATTATTCACAAGGAAATGAGACAGGAACTTTTATAGTTTATTGTCAAGCTTAATATAAGTATGTCCCAAAAATTCCATGGGACATACTTTAAAAATTCTTTGTTCAGAGCAAAAATAAATGATTGGGACCTCATCAAGATTAAAAGCTTCTGCACAGCCAAGGAAACAACCCAGAAAATTAATAGGCAACCAACGGAATGGGAAAAGATAGTTGCAAATGACATATCAGATAAAGGGTTAATATCCAGAATATATAAGGAACTCACCAAACTATATGCCCGAAAAACAAACAACCCAGTGAAGAAATGGGCAGAAGATATGAACAGACACTTCTCCAAAGAGGACATCCAGATGGTCAACAGACACATGAAACGATGCTCAGCATCGCTCCTCATCAGGGAAATACAAATCAAAACCACACTCAGATACCACCTCACGCCAGTCAGAGTGGCTAAAATGAGCCAATCAGAGAACTCTAGATGCTGGCGAGGATGTGGAGAAACTGGCACCCTCCTACACTGTTGGTGGGAATGTAAACTGGTACAGCCCCTCTGGAAAACAGTGTGGAGGTTCCTCAGGAAACTAACAATAGAACTCCCCTATGACCCAGCAATAGCACTGCTAGGAATTTACCCAAGGGATACAGAAATGCTGATGCATAGGAGCACATGTACCCCAATGTTCATAGCAGCACTCTCCACAATAGCTAAAACATGGCAAAAGCCTAAGTGTCCATCAACAGATGAATGGATCAAGAAGATGTGGTTTATCTATACCGTGGAATACTACATGGCAATGAGAAACAATGAAATCTGGCCATGTGTAGCAACATGGATGGACCTTGAGGGTGTTATGCTGAGCGAAATAAGTCAGGCAGAGAAGGACAAATATCATATGTTTGCACGTATAGGAGGATTAGGAGGAACTTGACGAGGACCAAGGGGGAGAAGAAGGGTGGAAATGGTGGGGGAAAGGAAGAGAGGCAAACCATGAGAGACTCTTGAATGCTGACAAAAACTGAGGACTGATGGATGTGGGGGGAGGGGGGATGGACATGGAGGAGGACACTTGTGGGGATGAGCACTGAGTGTTATGTGGAAACTAATTTGACAATAAACTATTTGTAAAAAAAAAAATTATAGGGAACATCCTAACACTTTAAAAAAAAATTCTTTGTTCATCTGAAATTCAAATTTAACTGAGTGTCCTATATTGTTATTTGTACATCCATCTACTATATTAACAGACCAATCAATACATTTCCATTTATCTGCTAACTAGAACTTTGAGAACCTAAAAGTTCTCCCGTTGCCATGTTGAAATTGGATTTCAGTGAAGAAAGGTGGATTTAAGTGATCCCTGCCAACTCCCAAACTTTCTGAGCAGTCTGTTTGTTTCATCCAAGGATATGACTTGTTGTATGTAGAGAATGTCATGGACCAGACTGATTTCCAACAGTGTACTGTCTCTAAAAGAAAGGTGAGGACAGAAGAGTTCTAGACCTTTCCAAGATGAGGATTCCATGATCCCATGGGGGCTTTTTAGGGTTTCCCACCCTATCCTCACATTCTCTTCTCTTCTGAGCAGCTGCACCTCAGCTGTTGCCTCCTGTCTCAGGAATGTCTATACAGGCATTGGTGCACCTACCCAGTGGGAGCTGGGAGGGAGTACACTTTCAGAGCACTTAACAGTGACAAGGGCTTTCCTTTCTTCTCTTCTCCCCGCTATTTGACAAACAAGAGGGTTGTTTAATCACAGAAAGCAGACTGAAGTGGAGTTTTTATCTTGAGCCATTCACTAAAGGGATCAAATTTGGGTTGCCTTTGAAGAAATGAAAAAGAATGGCTTCTTTCCCTTCTACTTTCCTGTTCCATCAGCTTAAAAAAAATTGACAGTTTGAAGGAAAAATGCTTACTGCATGGAAAAGGCATAGAAAGTTCCCTGTTGGTTAAAGATGCATAATCAAACCTTTCAGGCTAATGAAACCTAATACTGTCCTACATAGTTCCTTTTTTTTTTGTTCTACCATTTTTCTACAAACCCTCTGACCTAGAGCTTCACATTTTTGCCCTCTTTATTGCTAGGGCTGCCTAAAATTTGGGGTCTGATAGTTATGTTAATCTTAAGATTGCTAGGAAGTGTGGGCTAGTGTATGGGGAGAAGGAAATGTAGAGGCAAACACTTCACATACATTATCTCACTTAATCTTCCCAATAATCCAACAGATAAATACTGTTCTGCCTGCTTTATAGATCAGGGAACTGAGGCTCTGGGAAGCTCTGGCAAGCTGATGTGAGATGAGGGTTTGGGGAATCATGGTCACGGGGTAAGAGTTAGAACACAGAGGCTCGTGCTGCATATCTGACACCCACTGAAAGACTTTGTTGACTCACCCTCCTTGCTCTTTGCCTTCAGGATTACTCACCCTTACTCTAATAATATTAAACCCAAAGCTGCTATTGTCATGTAGGTATTTTTCTTCTCTCCTCTTCACATGGGATGATGTAGAACAAATGAAAGTCTTCCCACCTTCCTGACAGCTCAAAAGGAAAAACCCAAATAAGGGCAACTTGCTCATTAGAAAACAGATACAGGATTTTCCAAATACAGGTGTGAGTGATATGCTGGTGCTGGTCAGTGATGGGGTTTGCGGACCACTTTGGAAAAGTCCCTGGATTCTAGCCTATAGACTGCATCTGTTCATTAAGTGATTAAAAGCATCGATATGAAGCCATGAGGGCAGGCTTCAGAAATATGCCCTGTATGGTCAATTCTTTGCTGCAATTCTTTTCTACCATGTAATGGGTAACATTATCTGGTTATCAATGGTCAGAGCTTAAAATACACAATGAAGAGTTGAAGGGGATTTAGGGTTAGGGCTGAGAGGGGAGAGGATTCAGGTAGTAATGATTAACCATGTCAGTCCACTCATTTATTCATTCAAATATTTGGGCAATCACTCAGTAATATTTATTGAGTCCCCACTATGTGCTCAAGACTTGTTGAGAGTGTTGACATACAGCTGTGAACACAAACAGGGGCTGTCTTCCAACATAAAGTGTGTATTCTAGTAGATGGGAGGGATGCAAACGGCTTTGAGTGATGAATTACATTATTCATCATGTAATTAAACATGTGGCAGCTATTTCAAAGGAGTTATAAGTGTGTATAATGGGAGCGGCCTGACTTCATGGGGGAAATCAAGCTAGTCTTCTCCAAGGAGAGGAGATTTTGAGTTGAAATCTGAAAGATGAATAAGAATTAACTAGGTGAGATGTGGTGGCAGCAGGGGTGTCCCAGGCAGAAAGAGTTGATGTGCAAAGATTTAAGGGGGAAGAAAAGGACAGGGTGGTAAGCTCTTCCTCAGTCACTGGACCCTCCATCCCAAGGTTTGGGACATTTCCTTGCCTGCACAGAGCAAGTGCTAATCAGCAAGAAGCTTGGGTCCCATCTACAGCTCCCAGGATTCTTATCTATCTGGGGCTCTGGAATTCATTGGAGTTGATGAAAACCCAATAGTTATATCCCAGGATAACGCACACAGACACATAAACCCAAACTTTGCAGAGAATTGCAGGGGCTTCATTAACTTCATAGACCTTTGGCTTCAAATACCTTGGTGTGACATTCAAGTCCTCTCTAGATCTCTAGATTTTTCCTGGCTGCATCCCCAGCCCCAGTACCCATTAACTGAACTGCTTCTGGGAAGAGGCTCTGTTCTCTCCTACCTACCTGCCTTAGCCTAGCCTCTCCCCTCTGCCTGGGATCCTCTGTGCTCCCACCTCCACTCTTGGTTAATTCTTATTTATCTCTCATGACTCATCCATTGCTTCCTCTAGGAATCTTTCCATAACTCCCTTGAGCTGAGCCAAGGACTCCTCTCAAAACTTCTCCCATTCGAACGTCAGTTATTCTGAGGGGTATCTGGGTGCCTCAGTCGGTTAAGCACCTGACTTTGGCTAAGGTCATGATCTCACGTTTTGTGAGTTGGAGCCCCACATCAGGCTCTGTGCTGACACCTCAGAGACTGGAGCCTGCTTCAGATTCTGTGTCTCCCTCTCTGTCTGCCCCTCCATGGCTGTCTCTCTCTCTCTCTCTCAAAAATAAACATTTAAAAAAGAACATCAATTATTCTGAATTTTGGATGTTACCTGTTTAATGGTTTGGTCTTCTCCTACTGGACTGTGAGTTCCTTCAGGGCAGGAGCTGTGATTACCATTAGACCGCCAGTGCCTAGGACAGCACTGTGCATTAGTAGATACTCAGTAAAAATTTCCTGAATAAATTACTAGGGTGCCCTAACTTGTCCCCAGAAGTTCACTTCCTAGCCTTGTAGCTTTGATTCCTGTGTGACCTGAACCTCCATGGGTAAACACAGACTCCAGCTGACTTCTAAGCAGGGCATGCTGGTTCACAATTATCATTACTCTCAGGCCTTCCAATCCCCATCTCTCTGAGCAACAGGAGCCACTCTCAAGAGTTAACTCCCTTAAAATAAACCCTACACTGAAGGACCAGACATCTTGCTTCTTCTAGGAGTCTTTAGACTTACTCCTACCACTGGATCATCCCAGTGACTCCAGAACTCACTAAAGGTCATTATACTTCTGAGCTGACATTTACCAAAGCACTTAATGTGGATGAGACCACACTAGACTAGGCTTTTTTTTTTTTTTTTTTAAATTTCTTTTGAGAGAGAGACAGTGTGAGCAGGGGAGGGGTAGAGAGAGAGGAAGAGAGAGAAATTTCCAAGCAAACTCTCCACTGTCAGTGCAGAGCCTGATGTGGGGCTCGAACTCATGAACGAAACTGTGAGATCATGACCTGAGGTTAAATCAAGAATGGGATGCTTAGGGCACCTGGGTGGCTCAGTCAGTTAAGCGTCTGACTTCAGCTCAGGTCATGATCTCACTGTTCATGGGTTTGAGCCCCACATTGGGTTCTGTGCTGACAGCTCAGAGCCTGGAGCCTGTTTCAGATTCTGTGTCTCCCTCTCTCTCTCTGTCCTTCCCCCGCTCATGCTCTATCTCAAAAATAAATAAACTGTTAAAAAAATTTTTTTTAAAAAGAATGGATGCTTAACCGACTGATCTACCCAGGTGCCCCTAGACTAGGCTTTTTTAAATGTTGCTAGCTAGTCAAAGGTCTGTAGACCAGCATTCATGGCATCACGTGGGGGCTAGTTAGAAATGCAAACTCCCTGCTCCTACCTCAGACCTGAATCAGAATCTGAATTTTAATGACATCCCTGGGTGATTCTTGAAAAGCACTGTAACATAGTTTTTAAATTTTGGTTGTACATTAGAATCACCTGGGGATCATAAAAAGGAGGGGGGAACTGGGCACCATCTCAGACTATTAGAATCAGAATTTTGGGGAGTGGGGCCAGCCCAAGCATCAGGAATTTTAAGAGGCATCCAGGTGATTCTAGGGTCTAGCATCACCAGGGATAGAAGACTAATAGTATCACCATTATCGTATCAATTCCCTGTGAGGCTTTTGCCTCACTTTACAGATGTGTAAGCTGAGGTTCAGAGAGAGGTTGTCTCTTACCAGAAGTTGCAAAGTTGGCAAGTAGAAGAGCCAGGAATTTATATCCACGTCTCCAGGCTCTATCCCCAACCTGCACTTAAACAAAGAAACTTTTCTACTTCTTGCTGTACAAATGTGTGAGTTTGTCTCATGGGTGGGGATCTTGTTCCCCCAAATTTGGCATTTAATTTGTTTAGGAACAAGCCTTTCTTTTACATAACTAGCCCAGAGTTCTAAAGCCAGGGTGTTTCCATAAATTCTCTTTGTTTCCTAACTTTTCCCAAAATGTAGGAGCTTCCCCTAAGCACTTGAGTAAAACTGCTTTATTTGTTGTCCATTCATAGCCTCCTTTCTTCTGCAATGTACCGCTTACCTAGCCTCATAGGCTTACAGTTGTAGACTCTTAACTGTGTGTGCTCTTGACCCAGTATCAGAAAACCTGGCTTCCAAAGGATTGACTCTTCTGCCCAGGGGATAATCAGCACCTGTCACTCTCCTTGATGGTGATCTGGTGGTTTCTCCCCTGCCTCGGTTAACCACTGCCTGAGGTTGGTAGACAGTTAAGGAGTTCAGTTACAACTCTTAACACCTCCTCAATTTTTTGCTATGTGGCCTTGGGCATATCCTTAACCCACTCCAGCCTTCAGCTCCTTGACATGTAAAATGAGAGACAGGCTTCTAAAAACATTAAATATAGAATTACCATATGATCTTAGCAGTGGCAGCAACTCACTAACTCTGTTCCTAGCCATAAAATAACTCAAGCAGAGGTTCAAGCAGTTGTGTGTATACCAACATTGATAGTGGCATTATTGACAGTAGCCAAAAGGTAGAAACAACCCAAGCGTCCATTGGTGGGTGAATAGATGAACCAAAGTTAGTATGTATATACAATGGAATTTTATTCTGGCTTAAAAAGAAATGAAATTCTGGGGCGCCTGGGTGGCTTAGTTGGTTAAGCGTCCGACTTTCGCTTAGGTCATGATCTCGCGGTTCGTGGGTTCGAGCCCCGTGTCGGGCTCTGTGCTGACTGCCAGCTCAGAGCCTGGAGCCTGTTTCAGTCTGTGACTCCCTCTCTCTCTGACCCTCCCCTGCTCACGCTGTCTCTCTCTCTCTCTCTCTCTCCTATAAATAAATAAAAATATTTTTAAAAAATTAAAAAAAAAGAAGTGAAATTCTGACACATGCTACTACATGGATGAACTCCAAAAATATAATGCTAAGTGAAATAAGCCAGGCAGAAAAAGATAAATAGTGTATGATTCCACTTAAAAGAGGTACCTAGAATAGGCAAATTCATGGGAACAGAAAGGAGAAGATAGGTCATTGGAGTTGTTGGGGAATGGAAGAGAGGGACTTAGTGTTTATTGGGTACAGAGTTTCTGTTTGGATGATGAAAAAGTTTTGGAAATGGATACTGGTGATGGTATAAGAGATTGTTAATGCTCGTAATGTTGCTGAGTTGTATATGTAAAAATGGTTAAAATGGCAAATTTTAGGTTATGTATATTTTATCACAGTACAACATTCAAAAAACGTGGGGGAGAGGTAGTGGACAAGTGGATCTGTAAGGTTAGTGATTCTGTGAACTTGATTTCAACTTTGCAGGCTGGGTCAGAAGCCATTGATTTTACTATTTATTTTAAACACATGCATTTAGGGGCGCCTGGGTGGCTCAGTTGGCTCAGGTCATGATCTCACAGTTCATGGGTTCAATACCTGCATCGGGCTCTGTGCTGACAGCTCAGAGCCTGGAGCCTGCTTCAGATCCTGTGTTTCCCTCTCTCTCTCTGCCCCTCCCCTGCTTGCACTCTATCTCTCTCTGTCTCTCAAAAATGAATAAATGTTAAAAAATAATAAATACATGCATTTAATACACATTCCAACCTCCTTTTGGCAGCTGGCTATATAGCATCTAGGGCTCTGTTCCTGGTGCTTAATTCTGGTCTGATGTGAGTCATTTCTACCAATCCATGGAAAAGGAGTAAAAACCCACTATGGACAATATTGTGTATTTTTTTAACAAATGAGATTTATCAATTCAGGAGTAAATTCTTTATTCTACGATCATGTTTCCCTCTCTCTTACATTTTGGGCATAAAGTATACTTAATTTTGTGAAATTATCATAATTATTTACACCTGACCCCCTCAAAAAACTGCAGCCTCTATTTCATTTATTTATATTCTTTAAGTTATATTTGCTTGTGGAAACCCAATATCTAGGAACACTCATTTAACTTCTAACTTACATGAGGTCAGTAGTCTGGGTGCGATGGATAAACGGAGGGACAGATGGCTCAGTGGCGCCTGGGGTGGTGGTTGAGAAGGGACACTCATCTTTGGTCTTAGAGTTCATGAAGACCCCCTCCTCTCCTTATACCTGCCTTCCTGCTCCCACCCACACCTTCTAACACACTTAACCCCCTTGGACTCCTTGCCTTCACCTGGCTTCTTTTTGGCTTCTGACTTCATTCTGGGTTTTATTTCTGTATTGTTTTCTTCCCTTTCCTCTTTACCTTACTTTACTGTCCTGAAGAAAATAAAAAGCCTATTACCTGGAAGCTATTCCAGGTAAAACCACCTGGCTGAGCTTTCCTCTCCTCTGAGCTCTCTCACTGTCTGTATATATTTTTTAATTTTTTTAATGTTTATTTACTTTTGAGAGAGAGAGAGAGAGAGACAGAGCGTGAGCAGGGGAGGGGCAGAGAGGCAGAGGGAGACACACAGAATCCAAAGCAGCTCCAGGCTCTGAGCTGTCAGCACAGAGCCCAACAGAGGGCTCAAACCATGAACTGTGAGATCATGACCTGAGCTGAAGTCGGATGCTTAACCGACTGAGCTCTTCAGTGTCTGTATATGTTAATGACAATTGGGGGAATTTCACAGTGGGTGTGGTTGTGGGCTTGGTGTGTCTTTTATTCTCTGAGTTTAGTTATTGAAAGCACCTGCTATCTGCTCAGTACTGCACAGAGTGAGAGGGGGCAGGGTGCCCAGAAGTGACCAAGGCAGACTGGTTTCCTCCTTTCTGGAGCTATGTTTTAGCAGAGGGAGACAGGAAAAAAGACACACATAATAAACAAGATGATTGGAGGTGGAGATAAGAGCTGTAAGAAAATAAAACAAGCTGATTGGGAAATGAGAACAGGAGAACTGTTTACTGTGTGGTCAGAAGAGACTAGCGTTTGAACAGATCTGAATGAGGAAGAGTTAGTATTTTTAAAAAAACATAAGGGTAGAATGTTCCAGGCAAATGCAGTGAATGCAAAGACTTAAAAGTAGAAACCAGTTCAGCCATTTTGAGGAACGCTTAGGAAGGTGAAAGTCTTGTCCTGCTCTTCTTAAAGCTCCTCAAAAGCTCCTTATTACCCTGAAGATAGAACCTTGATCATATAAGGCTTCTTGGAACTTGACCTCACCCTCCTCCCCAGCCCTACTCTGACCACTCATCCACAAAATCCTGTTCTTAGGGTTTCTCAAAGGTTAGACTTGAATCAGTCACCTGGAAGGCTTGTCTTAGAATGTGCAATTCTGTAAGTCTCAGGTGGGGCCTGAGAATTTGCATTTCTCTCAAGTTCTGAAGAGATGCTGATGCTGCATTTTGAACCACTGCTGTCCTCCAAGCTCTGTCTTATTACTGGAGAGTTCTTTCCCAGGAGTATTCTTTCCTTCTCCCTGCCTCCTTGGCCTGGATGCCTCAAGCTTTGGGTCTCATCCCAACAGAGAAGAAGTTCATCTTCAGTTCTCTGAGTCTAGCCCATGATATCACTGATCACACCACAGAGTCACGGCTAGTTGACTTGTCTGTCCCTAACCCCGGGTTGTGAGCCTATCGAAGGCAGAGATTTTCTTCTTCTTCTTTTTTTAAATGTTTTATTTATTTCTAGGAGAGAGAGAGAGAGAGACAGTGTGAGCAGGGGAGGGTCAGAGAGAGAGGGAGTCACAGACTGAAACAGGCTCCAGGCTCTGTGCTGGCAGTCAGCACAGAGCCCAATGCGGGGCCCGAACCCACGAACCGTGAGATCATGACCTAAGCAAAAGTCAGATGGACGCTTAACCGACTAAGCCACTCAGGCACCCCAGAGATTTTCTTCTTATTGAAACCTCAGCATTTGGTTACAATCTCTGGCATGTAGCCTGTGCCCAATAAGTTTTATAAATGTGTTATAGTAATTAGAAGAGTCATGTGACATGAATCACTTTTCTAAGAGTCAGTCATACTCTCCGTGGTTTGGGGCCAGAGCCACATTAAATGGTCCATTTAATATTAACTCTGGCTTCCTTCAGCTCACGTAGAAACCCACAGAACTGTGTTTCCAGGTCAATACCATTTCCCTTCCTTATTTCTAAGTTTCTGAAAGCAGCGAGTCTGGCTTTTGTTTCTGAGTTTCCCCACCTCCCCATGTCTCAGGAGACCTACCCATCCCCAAAATCGCCAGGCAGGGGTCTGGTCAGTACCACGTTCTTTGTGTTTTGTGAACACAGGTTCTAAAGATTCTTTAGGACCTCTGATTTGGCAAGATACACATGAGTGGAATGGTTAAGAGCAGTCCTGCCGGTCAGCCAGAAAGCACATTTACAGCCACATTAGACATTTCATATTAAAGTACTTTTATTCAGCTCAGTAAATGACTGCTCCTCTGATCCCTCTCCAGGGCCCACTGTCTGCACTGTCCTGGCCACCAGAGCCATATCCTTGGTTCCCAGACTGCCCTATACCTAACATCTGTCTTAGCCAGCTCCACACTGTGCCAGTTAAGTATATTGAATATTACCCCTGGTTAAGAGCGTGGACTTTGGGATTGGAAAAGCCTTGATCTAAATCCCAGCTCTTATACTAACCATCACCTGTGTTTCTTTTCAAGCCTCAATTTCCTCATACCCAAAAGGTGGATTATACTAATAGCTTCCCTCTTGGATTGTTATGAGGAAGGAATGAGATGATGTGTTAATAAATTGATTGGTTAATTAATTAATGATTAATCCAAAACGAGGCAGATAGTAATTGATCAACAAATGCTAATTTCTTCTATTATTAAAATTGTTATGAATAGTCTAAGGAAAAAAAACATAAAGAGACTATAGAATATCACCTCTGTGGGGGTGGGGGGAGTGCTTATCAGTGCTCAAGCCCCAGAGCTGCTACAGGGTTCAGGAGGGAGATATATATGCATGAAGAAGCTGGATGAGATACAATTAGGAGTGGTGGGGTCTGTGGCTAAAAGGATAGCATCTGCCTTTGACCTGTCATCATTCAAATTTTATATTTTCACATATTTTGCAGATATCCAATTTGTAGGCCAAATTTATTTTGTGAGCTGCCAGTTTAAGATCTCCAGGAGCCCAACACCTAAATTTCACAGATGGGGAAGCTGAGGTCAGAGTTAGGTGCAAGAGTTACTTAAGTTCAGTGAGGACAGGAGTCCTGGCCTGTCAAGCCTTCTATGTATTGCCCAACCTCATGTAAAGATCCCTTGGAGGCTATGGATGGGGCTGTGAGTGATAAGCTTGTGGTTCAAATTCCCAGATAATACACCTAGTTTATTCTCCATAAAGTCAAGTTGGGAGGGATCTCTTAAACAATAGCATTTACCTCTTTTCTCAAAACAAAATTCTAGGACACATCTATTTAATCAACTTCCTTTCCAAAGAATTATGCACCCTAGCCATTCTGACTATATACTCTCAGACAAATGCCTTCCCTTCCTACAGAGTCTGCTTCAGAGTGTCACTGCAAGGGGTAAATGCTCATAAAGTACTTGTCCAGTGAGAAAAGATTAAATACTCCAGAAGTTATTCTGGGCTTTGGGGTTTGCAGGAGCTCATGTAGAATCCGGCTTGCCTGTAAGTTTCCAGGAGGAAAATGATGCATTAACAACTGTGGTCACATCACTACACTGACTATCGATTTGTTTGATAATTATTTCTGTAACATCCAATCCAGGGGCAAAGTAGGAGGGAGGGCGCTGCTGCAGAGAGGTACCCCAAAGCCCCTGGCTGCAACAATGCCTGGCTTCAGCTCTGCTTCCAGATCTGCAGTGCACCAGGGCATATGAAGAGACTCTGCATTTCTCTTGTTCTTTTTTTTCTCTGTCTCTCTCTCTCCAAACCAAAGGTCAGTTGCCTTTGTCTTCTGCTTCAAAACATTCCAAGAGAGAATTCTGTATTCCTTTCAGTAGAAAAGAAGTAGCAGACAAGACAAAGTGAGCCACATTCAGAAGTTGCAGCCTATCTTTAAAAGCAGAAGGCACTGAGGCAATGTAACACCACACACGCGCGCGTGCGCGCACACACACACACGCGCACGCGCACACACACACACACACACACACACACACACACACACTAGGTGAACCATGGCAGATGGAAGGCTGCTTTAGATTCAAAACTGGATTCTCTCAGGCAAGTTCTCTTTCCAGCTTTCTGTTTAGAAGAACATGGATTTGTATGTCCACATACGAATCTAACTGCGACACTAGCTCAGTGTAGTAGATGTGATGCCCACAGTGTGTACATAACAAATACATGTGGCTTGTAAGTAAAGGAGCTATGCTACACACCTCTGCACAAAAGGCTGTTGAATCAGGGGTGCTTGGGTGAATCAGTGGGTTAAGCATTTGACTCTTGATTTTCGCTCAGGTCATGATCTTGTGGTTTGTGGGTTTGAGCCCTGCATTGGGTTCCGTGCTGAGAGTGCATAGCCTGCTTTGAATTCTCTCTGTCCCTCCTCTGCTTGCGCTCTCTCTCTTTCAAAATAAATAAACTTATTGGAAAAAAAAAGGCTGTTGAATCAGATGCTAGCCATGTTCCTTCCCAGGCCTGGAAAAGGCAGTGTCAGGCTATTGCACAGAGAAATAATGCAATGTGCCCTGAGTATTAATAGTTTAAATACTGAGGACTGGTGGATGTGGGGGAGAGGAGGGGAGGGCATTGAGGAGGGCACTTGTGGGGATGAGCACTGGGGAGGGCATTGAGGAGGGCACTTGTGGGGATGAGCACTGGGTGTTATGTGGAAACTAATTTGACAATAAACTATTTGTAAAAATAAAAAAAAAAAAAAAAAAAAAATTGCCGAACAATTTCAAAAAAAAAAAATAGTTTAAATACAACTTTCTGTAGCATTTTGTGTCACCTGTGCTCTTACAATTTGCACTTTAAAAAAGTGAAATAATTCTAAATGAGAAATATTATTGTAAGTGGAAGGATAAAGCATAAAAGGTTTTAAAATTATATATGGAAAGGGAAAAGAGGGGGTAGGTAGGATAGGGTGCCTAGACTTGTCCCTCTATACCTTTTTGGCATTTTTGGCTTTAAAACCATGTAAGTATTTGACATAATTTTTTTAAAGTTGTATTAAAAAGTAATCCCCAAAAATCCAAAGTAAAAGTAAATAAATGAAACTTAATGTGATTCTATTCCAATTGGTTTTAATATACAGTAAGTTGATAGATTAAAAAATATCTTAAACTGGGGCACCTGGGTTGCTCAGTCAGTTAAGTACCCAGCTCTTGATTTCTGCTCAAGTCATGATCTTATAGTCATAAGATCAACCCCTGCATTAGGCTCTGTGCTGAGCATGAAGCCTGCTTGGGATTTTTTTCTCTCCCCCTCACTCTCTTTGCCCCTCCCCAGCTTGCTCTCTCTCCCTCTCAAAATAAATAAGTAAACTTAAGAAAATCTTAAGCTGATTTTAGTAATCATATTATAGGTGGCAATGTAAGTCGGAGTGTTCCAAAATAGGCATGTGTTTGGGATAAAGGAAATGAGTAATTATGTTGGTGTTGCTAAACTTGGACTTCTGGCATGTCAACAAGGAAATACAAATGTAAGATTTATGATATATAAGAAAAACCTTCAGCTCTTATTTGAGCTAGACATGTCAGTAGGAACTTGATATATTTTTTTGTCTAAAAATAAAACTTCCTAGGTCTCTATGCTAGAAAGTCCTAGAAACAATGACTGACTAACTCCATAAGGATGAGTAACTCTGGAACCCACCAAAAGGAACCAGTTCTGTTTGGAGAAATGGCTGATTCCAGGTTTGGCAGTTGAGTTGGGGACATCTTGATATATCAGAAACCAACAGAGCACCAAAATTTCTAGGGTCATATCATAGGACTCAGAACGCAATTGAATACTCTCCTGACTAAAGGTGGGACAATTATAGCATTATTAAGAATACTGAAAGCAATTAATTGAAACATATGAAGTATATTTAAATCTGTAAGCTCTGCCTAAGGGGAAAAAATAACAATCAATAATACCTTAATGATGATATTAGTCCACCAACCCATTATTTTTTAACTAGTAAAGGAAAGGGTCAAGTATTTATTCTGCCTTTTCTATACAAGGGCACCCTGAGTTGCCCAGATTGGTTATGAGAGGATACTTCTCTTTGGAAGTATTATAGCTAATACATGAAAATTAAATGATAGAACACACCACCATTTTGCAACCTCTAATAATAAATTAGGTTAATAAATTAGGCAAAGATCTTCAATGTCAGCATGACGAGAAAAGAGAATAAAATCACACATTATTAACCTGGTGGAATTTCTTTTGAACATAAATTTGATTAAATGTCTAGGTCCTACCATCACTTAACAGGAAATAGGGGGCACAGAGAAACATTACCAATGAATGCTACAGGTACACAGTCAAGAACATTCAGATTATGGGACAGTTTGCTAGACAAACAACCAAGTTTCTTATCAAAAATAAAGAAAAAAGAAAGATGGAATGCCTATATGTGGGAGGAGGGGGTTGGGTTTACAGATTAAAGGATACTTAGGGAGGCTGCATTAACCAATCAAATGAATGGGTTTCATTTGAATCTCAGTTCAAACAAACAAATAAGCAAACACCGAAAGACAGTTGCAGGAAAAATGGACATTAATGAGGATATTAAGGAGCTATTATTAATTTTGTCTAATATGATGATGGTATTACAGTTATCAAAAAAAAACCAAACCAGTTTCTTTTAGAGATGCATCCTGTAGTGTTTCCAACTGGAATAACATAGTGTCTTGGATTTGCTTCAAAAACAATTTAGAAGTATAGAAAGTGGGTCAGAGTAAAAAAAAAAAAAATCAACTATGGGGTGCCTGGATGGCTCAGTCAGTTGAACATCCAGCTTCAGCCCAGGTCATGATCTTGCAGTTCATGAGTTTGAGCCCTGTGTTGGGCTCTGTGCTGACAGCTCAGAGCCTGGAGCCTGTTTCAGATTCTCCCTCTACCTCTCTCTCTGCCCCTTCCCCACTCACACTCTGTCTCTCTCTCAAAAATAAATAAAACATTTAAAAAATCAATTGTGTATCAATAGTTGCTGAAATTAGAAGTGGATAGAAGCTCATTAAGCTAGTTCCTTTACTTTTCTATATGTTTGAAATTATCTATAATAGGTTTTTTGAAAAGTGAGTCACCTCTTTACCTAACAAATTTACTTAAAGAGGACATTTTAGGAAATGAAAATCCAGAAAAAAGAAAAAAGAAATGAAAACCGGTATCACATGCCCATAATGGGAGATAACTAAAAATAATTTCAACAAAAATAAAACTATGTTATTAAATTTAGTTGTCCAAGCTTCTGAATCTGAAGTCAGTTTTTCATCGTTGAAAAGTAAGTGCTAAAGGATGTGTTCAAGACATTTCAAGAAATCAAGGTATGGAGGTTTACTTCTAATGGCTAGGAAGAAAATTGATTAAAAGGAATATTTTCTCACCCTATATGACCACATGCTCCAATGGTAGTTAAAACTCCCATCTGCCTGGGTGCCACCTAAAACTTTCTCAGGGAGTACCACCAGAGTTCCAAGGAACGTCACTTTGAGAAATAATGCTGTAATTATCATTGGTTTTTGAAATTGGGCAGAATAATTGCATAGAGTACACTCTTCCATCTCTAACTATGTTCCCTGGTCTTCAGCCTCTTCACTGAGTATACTCAACTCTTTTTCAATGGGAGGTTGTTGCACGTACTGAATCTTCTCACCACCCTAAGACTCAGTTTCCAATTCTGCAAAATTCAGAGAATGGTAGTTCATTGCAAGGATTAAATGAAATTATATATTTCAAGGGTTTAGCATGAGTGGTGATTATATCATCAAACATAGTAACATATACATGATAAGCGCAGCTTTTATTATTATCTAAGACAGCAATGAATGTGTTTGTCTTGTAGACTGTAGAAACTATCTATGTTAGTCTAGGGGCATTGGAAGCAATGTATATTTATGAACTAGAAGAGAAATGGACAATCAACAGCAAAGGTGGGATTCAGATTAGACATAAGGTGAAACTTTCCAGGGATGGGGATTAGTAAACCCTGACTACTGCAATCATTCTTTCCTCCCCCAGAAGTCTGTATGAAGAAGTACAGAATCTTATAATGTGGATAGTTTAGCACAAAGTTTAAAGGCACAAGAACAGATGAATTGGTCTCATTATCATATTTCCTATTATCTCAGAAATTATTTGAATCATTCACTGCTCACTGGACATTTGGAAATGGGAACAGACTGTCAAGTGCCCTGATGTCCCTTGATGCTGGTAGATAATGATTAGTTTCATTATACTCAGAGAAGTCATGGGCACAGAAAGACTAAGAGTTTTACCTAAGGTAACACAGTAACATCAGTGAAGTGGGATGCAAACTGCTTCAGAATGAGGGATAGCTTTTTTCTGAGTTGGAGTGCTGCCTTCCTTGAATCACTAAGAGGAAAGACGCATAAAAATCTCTTAAGCTCATGTTCTAAAGTGCCTGGATTTGCAAATCCTGGAATCACTTCTCCCTGGTCTCCCCTTTTTCTAATGAAAGAACAATATCAATCAGGCAAAGAAGCCCCTTTTATATGTGGATGGCAAATTGATTTTATCTGGAATGCCAACTTCAGCCCATTAGTGGTAACTCTTTAAAGAATGTGTTGAGAAAGATTCTGAGGTCTTGTCTGAGAAAGACTGCTGTGATGGACTGACTGGTAGACCACTGGTCGTCTACTGACCACATGGGATAGGCAGCAATTATGCACATATCTGTATTCACTAACCAGCATATCAACATGTCTCAATTTATGAGGTGGACTACTTGCTTGCACCTGGGAAAAAAGCAATTCCCTGAGGGAATGAGAACAAGATGGTATTTTTTTATGTTTATTTATTTTTTTGAGACAGAGATAGAGACAGAGTGTGAGCAGGGGAGGGGCAGAGAAAGAGGGAGACATAGAATCTGAAGCAGCTCCAGGCTCTGAGCTGTCATGACAGCACAGAGCCCCACATGGGGCTCGAACTCACGGACCAGGAGATCATGACTTGAGCCAAAGTCAGACACTTAATGGACTGAGCCACTTAGCACCCCTAATATGGTTATATTTGGTAAACTGTAGAAGAACTAAAGTTTATGTCATATTGGAGAAGCCATATCTACAGTCCAAGTCACATGTGGCTCAATCGTTGCCTATGCCTGTGCTATGCTGGTGACAGAGATCACTAACGCATCATAGCACTCTTTCTGGGACAGAACTTCAGAATCTTTCTCAACACATTTTTTAGATAGCCACTACCAATTGGTTGGTGTTAGCACTGCAGACTTGATAAGGTAGAAAGTGAACAAAAAAGTTAGGCAAAGATGCCCCAGAATCTGAATTAGACTGTGTACCCCTTCAGGGAAGGGGCCATGTCTTATTTACCATGAACCCTCCATGCCCAGGATGGTAGGCATTGATGAATGTATTATTCATTCATATGATTATCATTCATAATCATTGATGAATGATTATTATCAAGCCAAAAATGGGCTGACTTATGATGCCAACAGGTAATGATTCCAACAGCAGCAGCAACAATAACTTCCTGTTTAGTGGGCATTTGCTAGGAACTGGAACTGGGAATTGTGCTAAATCGTTTACAGGTAATATTTCAGCTAATCCTCACAAAAACTGTACAGCGTATGTGTTAGTATCTCCCTTTTGCAGATGGGGAAGCTGAGGCAGAGATTTGTAACTAACCCAGAGCATCCAGCAAAACTGTGACAGAGCCAGCCTTCATACCCTAGTTCTCTCTGACTCTAGAGGCTGTGCTCTTAACAATCCAAATAATAACTTCCTTCGTCATAAACTATGTTCCATACACTGTTTTGTGCCCTGCACGTGCATTAAATCCTTTAATCCTTACATTTAAACACACAACATTTACACTTTATAGAACCTTCATCTTACTGATGAGGAAATTTAAGCACAGACATGTGAAGTCACTCCTCTGCAATCACATAGTTAGGAAAGGGCCAAACTTGAATTGGAACCCAAGCAGCCTGGCTTTCAGGCCCTGAATTTATCGCCTAAGACTCTCAATTTACAAGCCTCACCACCATGTGTATCTGATAGTTTTGGAACGCCTGGTATCCCAAGGACCCCCAAGCAAAAACAGAAGCTATTTTTCACAGACATCCTTTGAATCTCGACACAGTCACTGTGGGTAAGTGACTTGGCCATCCTAAACCTCAACTTTTTCACCTTTAAAAGAGAGTAAAAGCAAAAAAAAAAAAAAAGAGAGAGAGAGAGAGAGAGAGAGAGTAAAAGCAGCTTCCCTTCCCACCTCCTGCGGCAGTTCCAGAGTCAAAAGAGGCAATGTTATGCAAATGAAACTTTATCAGCATTCTGGGAACAGGCTGAGAGATGTTGATTGATCTTGTAGGGGTAGGATCCCAACTACATCTTCCCTGCTAGTGATTCAGTTCAGACCCCAAATGTCATGACTGAAGATGGTTTTAAATATCCCAGGCTACTTAAGGGGCCAGCCCTCGATGGCATTTAAAGTGACAGTCAACTTCAGGATGGCCAGTTCGGCCTGAGAGTAATAGCGGAGTGGGGGTTTGGGCTGGAGGGAGGGCAGGAGACCTGTAGAGCCTACTCTCTACTTTCCTCCACCTCCAAGCTCCCCAGCCAGAACCCCACCCGCGGGCTACCGCAACCCGCCTGAAGAAACCGGCAAATGCATCACTAGTTATCGACCAGAAGGGGTCGCTGCAGAGCGAGCAGCGCTCTTAGTCTCCCTCGTAAACGGGCTCACAAATTTCCAAATACACACATAATCCAAAGCTCTATAGGTTTCTGAATCCATACTCGGCTTCTCCAGGGTTCTTTTTTCCTTCTTCTCTCCCATTTTATTCTCCTTGCCTTCCTTCTCCCCTTTCTCTCCCATTCCCCACCTGTTCCTTTCAAAGCATTTCTGAAGTTCACATGGGTGCGCAGGTCTCTTGGTCTCTGTCCTTATCAGCAAGAAGCATGGCTTTATCCCAGCTGTGGTTCAGATCTGGTGCCAGGCGCTTGGAGGCCTCTAGGACTTGGCAAGGCCTTCTTCCAGGAGTTTGCAGCCTGGGTAGTGGGAGTAGTAACTGCTGAGATTAAAGGACTCCAAGGGAGAGATGCTCCTAGGGGTCCTGCTACTGTCTCTTTTTCTTAACGAAAACCCTGGAGATGAAACTCGGGAAGTTTTGCCCATACCTTCTCCTCTAAGGGTTTATTTGTGATTCTAAACTCTTACTTTCTGGGATTAGTGTTGAACCGGGATGAGGGAGAAGATGGGGAGAGAGACCTAAACGTAACTACCCCCCTGTAATCACGATTTCCCCCCAAATCCCTCTCCCTAAGCTCTTTACTTTTCCAAAAGGGACTTCTCTCCTGAGACAGGCTATTTAAATTTCTTAACATTTCTTAACCACTTTCCAGTGGTTGCAGCTGAATTCCCCAGGAGTGGATGGGATGGGGTGGGCTGGGGACACTCTTTCCTTCAGACGGGTTTGGCAGAGGAGACATTGGGCTGGCTGGCTGTGAGGCACAAAAGAAATCTTCCTTACAGCGCCGCATGCACAGATGTAACGCTGCGCCCCTCTGCGGGCGGGGACCCGGCTTGGCAGATGGCGAGAAGCCGAACTGGGGAGGGATTGTCCATCAAATGGCACTTTCTGAGTGGCGGGGATCTCGCGGCGTCCAGGCGCAAAGAGGAATACAAGGGACCTCCTTTGCTGGCCTAGGCAGTACCTCCCAGAAGTGAGGGGGTCAGGTTGGCTTGGGTTAAGTTTTTTGTGTTTTTGTGTTTTTACTTCCCCCTTCAATAGAAGATCCGCTACAAGACTTGCGAAGGGGCTGAGAGGGGAGGTGGCCGGGCCCAGAGGGCACCTGCTGTGGGTGGCGAGGGGAGCAGGCTGGGAAGCAGGATCTCCTACACGGTTCAGTTCGGGGTGCCGGGATTGCTTCTCCGAGCGGTCAGCGCTGCAACTCCGTCGCCGCGGGGCCCTGGTGACAGGCACACGCCCCGCCCTTTCTCCTCCCGAGACCTGCGGGCTTTTGTTATGCAGATGGCGGCAGGAGGCTGTGCCTGAGGAGGAGGGAGTTGGTGGGGAGGAGGAGAGACGGAGAGGGGGGAGGAAAGTACAGCTCGCGCGACCAGCCTCCTCTTCCAACGTCACATTGTGCGAGAGACAAAACCCGGGCGCGCCTGAGCTCACACGCGCACGCACACACAGACGACCCTGTCGCCTCTTCTCTCCTGGCGCTGCCGAGGAAGCCAGCCCTGCCTTCCCTTCCTGGGGCGCGGAGGCTCAGCAGGCTCAGAGCTCAGCCCAGAGACAGCACTGAAGGCGAAGAAAGGCGGTGGATAAGCCTGCTTTCTCCCCTGCCGGCCCGGGCTGAGGCGCCCCATCCCCCGCCCTGAACCCCGAGCTCTCCCACCCCACCCCTCTCGGTCTCACACGGACCGAGCCCGGAGCCCGGCGTGACCCTGTTTGGAATCCACGTTTCAGCACTTCGGACAGCGCCCGGGCGCCCCGGGCCCCTTCGGCTTGGCTATGGCGAGCGTTCAGCAAGGCGAGAAGCAGCTTTTCGAGAAGTTCTGGCGAGGAACCTTTAAGGCTGTGGCCACCCCGCGTCCCGAGAGCATCATTGTCGCCAGTATCACAGCCCGCAAGCCGCTGCCAAGGTAATGACCTCCTTCTTAAGACGGAAGAGACCCTGATGATCCTTTCTTCTGGCCTGTGTGCCCCAGAGCCCTGAGGGGTGGATGCTGGTGGCTGGGCCAGGGCGCCTGTCTTTTCCCGTCACTACCCGGCATCTCCCGCTGGAACATGGGAACTAATTGCCTGTGTGAGGTGGAGGCTGGTGAGAAGGGACAGGGAGTCTTCACGGGGAGCAACACCCAATGGTCTGCTGACCTGGCAGCTGCTATTTGAGAGGTTTTGCTTTCTTAGGGTGGGCGGTGTAGGCAGAGATAGGACTTAACTGAGAAACTTTTCTTGGTATCAGAGCTCAGAGGACAGGGGGGCAAAGGAATGGTGGATTCAGGGTGGTCGGGCGTGTTGTACAAGAAGAGAACATGAGGGCTGAACCAGCTCAAGCAGTGTTCAGAGGTAACAGTACATTTTTATACTCAGCTCAGAAACTAGCGAGCTCTGAACATTTTGACAAAAGCCCATATGCTGTTCCCTCAAATACACCCTAAACAGCACCCTCCTCCACGCCTTTCTGGCTGCCACCACTGCTGAATTCTCTCCTCTCCAGCATCCAAAACCAGTACCCTGAGCTCAAAAGTCAGGGAGGAGCCTTCCAAGATCGTGAAGATGATCTTGGGAGAGTTTTATTTGGTTTTCAGAAAGGATCTGATTGCTTTGAACTCAAGGATGAGAGCAGACCCTTAGACGATGAAAATAGTGTGATGGGAAGAATAAGGAAAGAAAAGAAAGGCAGAAAGAAGGAGAAGAGGATGTGGGGTGAAAGAGAGAGGAGGTTGGGGAGAACATTCCAAGACAGAGAAAACCCAATTCTTTTCCTAAAGCATTCAATTTAGAGGAGTTTGAAAATGAAAGGAAGAAGGCTGTGCCCTCTGTCAGGGAAAATCAAGGCAGTATGAAAACTCATCTTTTGCTGGTGTTGGATGAGTGGTTCAGTGGGAGAAAAAGAAAGAAGTGGACCAGGGGAGACCACTTGGAGGATTTATCAATCCTGGCAGGCTACATTAGAGAGTAGATTGAAAACATGTCTGTGAAAGTGGTTCAGACAGAATGCCTGTTCTGGCACAACTGGATCTGAACTTTCCAGTGGGTGTGGGGTGAATGACGGGGAATCATATCTAAAGAAGCAAACTCAGACTGGAGAACTTTTCGTAGCCTGATAGGAACCCAGCTCATACAGGTCTTTAGAAAATTGGGTACTTCCTGTTGGGAATGGGTGGACTGGAATCAGGATGTGGTAGGCTTCAAGCAGCAGCAGCAGCCAGTATTTGCAGGTGGGGGGGATACCTTGTGACACAGACTGGAGAAAGGGAATCATAACACCAAATGCCATAAAAAAAAAAACTGGTTTTTCTCTGCTTGGAGAAAGGTTCCTTGTAAAGAGTTTTGACGTCAGTGGTTTTATTCCTGAGTTTCAGACATCCATTCCACCTTTGGAGTGAACCTATGCTGGCAAATCAGTTGCTGTGTTGGCCAAAGAATATGCCCTTTTAGAAGAAACTAAAGATAATTTCATTGAAAACTGCAAGTGTAACATTTGGTTCAGAGTCTTCCATATATTTAAGGGATGCAGGAAGAGGAGAGGAGATTCCTGGTGGTATTTTAATACAGAAAATACCTAAGTCCACCTGACCTGGCACCTCACCTGTCTGTCTGTGACTGTCATGCCCCTTTCTTGGTCATATTCTCAATTATATGAATTGCCCAAAGTCTTCTAGCCCTCATGCTCTCTGCAGCAAATCTCAATATCATGCATCTGAGACTCTTATCATAGCCAACCCTCCTGCCCCAGGTATCACTTTTCTCTAGGTATCTTTTAATGTCCTGGGTCTCCTTTCCCCCTGGAAACCACTCCTGGAGTGAAAGTCTGAGTCATAAGCCCCTAATTTGTGTCATGTTGGGAAGGATCCCCTTCAATACTTCTGTAACAGGTGTGGCCTCTCTGTAGAATAGATTCATTTTACAGCTGTTACTCCTGGTCTGGGGTGGAAACTGAGCAGGGAGCATTTGTATCCAAGTCTTCATGGAAGGCTGGGTTTGAGTCATCTTTTAACAGACTGTCTATAAAACCTGAATCATCCCCATTCTCATTGAAGCCAGCCATATCCAGCGAGGAGGTCAATTTCTACCTCCTTTCTAATGTTGCATGCTTACTTAACAGTGGAAGTACCATGTTTCCAAAGCTGAGTTCTCAGGAAGGAAAGGGACAGAGACACTGGCATAGCATCAGCTGAGCCCCAGTGGCTTCCTCTAGAGGCAAGCTAGGGACTTGGTCTCATCAGAAATGTCTTTTAGTTTCATGAATCAAGCCCAGCACATAGCAGATCTGTAGGGAGACGGGGGAAGGGGTTTGATGAAGCACCAGACAGTTCTGTTGGTTACACACTTAATACGTGTTTATAGATGAGGGTTGCCCTTCATCTGAATGGACTTCCCCAGGATATTTTAAGTCTATCTCTAAAGATAATTTAGTACCAGGATAGAAGCTTACATTCAATTGGTTGATTTCATAGCACTATGCATACATCATACAATCACACTCCAAGCAAAACCTCCCCTTATCTCCCCCTCCACTTCCCCCCCCTTCATGAGGCATACTTGATGAGGCAATAGCTTTATATGTATCAAATTGCAAGCAGATGTCTGACTCAAATGTCAGAACAGTATAGCAGAGTGGGAGGCAGTATATCATAGTGGTTAAGAGCTCAGACTTGAATTTCAGACAAACCTGGATTCCTGTTCTGGCTCTTCGTTTAGCTGAGTGTCTCAGACAAGTTTCTTTACCTTGCTGAGTCTGTTTTGTCAGCTGGAAAACAGAAATAATAATAGTAGCCATCTCAGACATTGAGTTACGATGACTGAGTCAGGTAAAACACTTCCCACAGTGTATGGTGCATAGTGATTGCTTAATAGACATTGCTTCTAAAGCAAACAGCTCAGAGTTTATAATGGCCAAAGGAAATGAACATTTCCTTTCAGTATTGTGTTCTTTAGGCCTACCCATTTCTCCTCCAAATAATGCTGGCAGCAAACATTGTGGGATTTCAGCTCCTGACAGGCAATGCATTGACAGAGAATTAACACACAGGAGGTGGGTTGGGAGTGGTCCCACAATTCTCTTCCCTGAGGGAAGGTTAGCTGCTTTCTGATAGGACTTTTTTAGCTCACGAGTGGAGGACTGCTGAATTGTCTAGATTCAGAATGGATTTGGTAGAACATCACACAGAGTATTCTTTTCACTGGTGTAGCGATGACCAGGTACTATTGCCAATCTAAATAAGGCTCAAACTCCTTGAAAATTACAGTTTGAATCCCTAGTTCCAAAATAATGTATTATTCATATCAAGAGTGAAGAGGTTTGCTGTGAGGGATTATTCCAGGATGGAAGATTAACAAGGACGGTCCCAGGGAAACCAGAACAGGACGTAGGGTCGCCATAGTGAAGCCTCACCCTATCCCAGTTGGAAGACAGTCAGCATGAATCAGTAAGACACTTGGAGAATAAGAGACCCCTCTTTTGTCTCCACCAAAGAAGTGTAGTCATTTTTCTTGACATTAATTACTTCTCTTTGTTAATTATTTGGTCCAGAAAAGTTTGTACCAAAAAGTTTAGGCTCAAAGTGGAAAACTTAAGTGTTTGAGGCCAGTTCCAACTGTAATAATCATATCATGGAAAGGTAGCTGAGGACTTAATGAATGAGTAAAAAAAAAAAAAAACCATTTGAAATTAGCATATCAATTGTTTGTACATGTAGGAGTGTTTGTAAAGGGCTAGAAAGGCGGCCCTCTTAAGCAGAATAAGCAATTCCCTTTACTATTCTTTTGGCAAGCTATTAATTTTCTTCGAAAATCCTTTCTATGCAGAATAGTCCAGAAGCAGACTTTAGCCCAGGTCTGTCTAAAGGATCATAAATTCCAAACTATTGGAGATTTTACTGCATAAAGAGAAAGATGCCCAAATTGTAAAGCAGGAAAAATGCCTTTGAACCATTTAATTCCAGACTCCCCCTTTGTGCCAAGAGATCAGTTAGCACATTTGTGCTGACTCTGTCCTGGGATACAGAATGAGGGCCAGCTGGGAGGTGATTTCCTGACAGCCTGTGGTTAAAAATCAAGGTACCAAGTGTCGTGGAGAATGTTTGCCCTGGCAACGAATGATCGTTTTTCCCTGGAAAGGGAGTGTTATTGTTCAGGTCAAACCTTTCTCCTTCTGAAAGGTGAAATTTGCTGAATGGTGTACAGGGGTCAGTGGGGGTGGGCGGGTTATTTCTGACATGGCTGTTTTCACTTGGCAACTGTGCTGCCTTAGAGACTTGGGCTGCAGTAGACACTGAATGAAAGTTGGATGCATTAATTGAATGAGTCCACGCGGTCCAAATCCAGTATCAGATTCGCTCTCTCCCAGCCCACCCCCACTCCTGACAGGCTGGGGATTCTGATCAACGCAGCCTAAGAGACACACACTTTGCAGATAGATTTGACTCTGACTAGTGTCAGAAGGAAGCTCTCTGGATACAGATGTCTGACTGGCTGAGCGAGTAGACGTGCCGGCTGGTGTGGGTACAGGAGGTTGGACTAAAGGCCACGTGAAGTGTTTCCCAAGCCTATGTGACTCCACCCCAACTCCAGGCCACCAGAGAAAAAAGAGGAGGGAACACCCCTAAAAGCCTGCCTCCTGTGATAAGGAAAAAAGCCGGGTCATGCGCCTTCTGCACTGTGAGCACCTCCAGCATGCCGCAGGGGCACAATAAATTTTTAAAAATATCCTTTCTTCCAGAGTGGCTGGATTTCACTTCCTGTGAGGTGGAAAGGCTTTCAGGGGCTTAACAAAACCAGAGTTTCTTAATTGCTTGTTACCAAGACTTGATCTGAGATGTGACAGAACATGGAACAGTTAAGAATTTGGGCTCCGAAGTCAGATCTGCTCAGGCTGAAATCCTGCAGTGCTCCTTCCTACCTGGGAATCTGCTAATCACTTCAGCTCTCTATGCCTCAGTTTCCCTGTTTGTGAAAGACTGATCTCATGGGGTCATAGTAAAGGGTGGACGAGATAATTTATATAAAGAGCATGTCACAGTGCCTGGCCAAGACGTCCATTTAATGTGTTCTTGTTACCGAGATGTGAGTTACCTAATGAAATGTCGAGAGACAGTGCTAAGCCCCTTACTACCTAAGCTGGACGGGCTGCTTGGTGGTGATGGTCAAGGTTCCTCCGCCTGACCACTTGACCACCCCAGTGCTCTGTATTCATTTTTGATATGGTTTTAGCATTCCCTAAAGAGCCACTGGTGATGTGTAGAGCTGTTTTTTTAAAAATCTGACAGACCCCAATGGCAAACTGGTCAAAACACATGTTTCCTTTTCCTGTTTTCAGACACTTAATTGCTACATGACTTTTGGCAAGAACTTGACCTTCTCAATCTTGGTTTCCTCATCCATAAAATGGGGCTAATAATAGCAGCCCCCTCCAGGAGCTGTTAAGAATACTAAATGGGCTAATTTATGGAAAGTGCTGTTTGGCACACAATAAGGGCTCTATCAATATTAGCTCTTACTATTAATAATAAATTATAGTTTTTATTGTTACTACGTGCCAGGCCCATCAAGGAGGAAAAGATGAATGAAATGCAGTCTCTCCCTTGGAGGGCCTCAGAGTTTAGCGGGAAAAGTCAGCACAGACACCAGTACCTATGACATGAGGCACACCGTCTTAAGTACTGTAATATAGGTAGGAATTAAGAAAAGGAGGCATGGAAAACCAGAGCAAGGAGGCACCCTCCATGAGGCATGAAGTCTTTTGCTGATAGTCACACAGTTAGCCTTGGTTGTCTGATCTGTGAAATGGGAATGATTCTTTTATATTGTTAATTTTACCTACAAATGCAATGATCAGAATGATTAAGGTCTTTGTTGCTAGGTCAAAAGAGACCTTCCTCCCCTCAGAAGAACAAACAATTTACACTGTCTGGAAGGGACATCATCTGCTGGGGGGGTGGGGGCTGGTATCACAGCGAGTATTATTGAAGGAGGATTGTGTTAAGGAACTGCCCTTATTATATAAAATTTCCAACTCCCGTGTCATTGGCTCAAGCATGCAGACTCTGGTGTGGGCCATTAGGTTTCTCGTCCTTCATGGCCTAGCTCTGGCTGAAACAAAATCCAGTCTGCATTCCTTGAGCAGCCACTGATGGTGGGGGGATTGGAGTGAGCCCACACATGTCAAAGAGAAAATAAACCACAGGGAATGAATCACCAAAGTGAAGAAGCCACATATAGCTTAAAAATAAAGTTATGCTTCCATTAATTGAACACTTTTATTGAGCTCCTACTTGATATAGCCGTGAATAACACCAAGTCCCTGCTGTCATGAGGGAGAAATGAAGAAACCAGCAAACGAGTCATATAAGGTCAGGTGGCAATGAGTGCTGTAAAGAAGAGTAAAGCAGGGGAACGGGACAGCAGGTGAGAACGGGGCCTGCTTGGTTGGATGGAGAGGTCAGGGGCCTGGATGAAAGGAGGGAGCAAGCCATGAGGATAACTGAGGGGAAAGTGTTTGAGACAGAGGGAACAACCAGTGCAAAGGCCCTGAGGTGGAAGCAGGCTTGGTGTATTTAAAGATAGCAAGGAAGTCAGTGTGGCTGGAGCAGAGTGAGTGAGGGGATGACTTTCTCGACGCAGTCAGGAAACATATCAAGCAATTAACACTGTAAGCCAGTTAAGGACTTCTCAGGTCCTCGGCTTCTAGGCTGGGAGGAGGCAGTGGGTACCAGGGGGCTCCTGCCCTCTCTCAGGGTCCTAGGTCTGATCTGCTTCTCTTGGCTCCTCTCACTGACTCGAATGCAGCCAGGATGACTCTGAATAGCAGTGTTAGAAGCTTAGCTGGGCCCTTGCATGTGTTGTGGACAAGCATGAAATTTACAATCTCTCTGATTGTGATCAATCAGATTAGGAAATTGAAAAGCACACTGTTTAGACTTCCAAATAGCAGTGGCAAATCTTGTTCCCATGACAGTGAGGGTTTGGTCTATCTCTCGTATCCATGCGTGCAAATTTAGACTATCCCTCTCACCCAGCCGCCCCCCCTTCACTGCACACCTTTGAAGCTACAGTCTGCTTATTCTCAGTCTCTCCCTCCCTCCCTCCCTCTCTCTCCCTCTCTCTCCCTACCCCCATCTTCATTTGAGATTTTGCTGAGGGAGCTCCCATATGCCACAGCCTGTGTGCGGAGCTCCGTGAAATAAAACACAGAATTAAGATGTCATAGAGACAAAGCCAAACCAAATACAGGAACAATGCCGAGCCCTAAAACAGTCATTAAGTAATTCATGTCTACATGTGTCTGTTCAAAACAAATATTAAGATCCTCTGGACACAAATGTTTCTCATCAGGAGAATCCCCTCATTGCCGGATTCCCTGGGCTTACACTCCGCTGACAGCTTCGCTGAGCAGCAACACCAGTAGATCACTGTTCTCCGGCTTCATTAAAAGTTAAGCTTACGCAAGTGAGCTGGAATTTGACAAGAGAGTCACCACTCCTGCGGGACGAGAGGTGCCACCTGGGTCTGAAGTGTGTGTATCCATGGTATGTGTGTGCACGCTCACTCAGAGTAGAAAGTGTGTGCCACGCTCCTTATGGCATGCTGGGCCCAGCCCTGTGCTAAGCAAGCTTGTTTTCTCTGTTCGCTAATTCCATCTTGACAACAACTCTAGGAGAGAGGTATTTTTAAAACTGTCTTAGAGATGAGGAAACAGAGGCTCAGAGAGTGGCAGTGACCTGCTCAAGGACAAATGGCTGGTAAGAGTCAGAACTGGGATAAGAACCCAGAGCTCTTCACGGATGTGCATATAGTCTGGTACACTTTGCAGAGGAGGAAAAACAGACCAGGGAGGCGGTGAGGTGTGTCTTGCTCAAGGTCATGCCATTTGTTAAGAGGTGAGACTAGGATCTGAACTCGGGTCTGACTGATGACAACTACATTCTTCGCTACTCGCTCTACATCCTGTCACTGTGGTTTAGCTTTGAAGGCTGTGGGTGTTTTTCTTTCATTTTGCTCATCTTGTTTTATGTCCAGTCAGCTTAGGCAATAGCTATTATTATAATCCCAACTCATACCACTCTCTAGAACACTGCCTTTCCCTGTCCTTTCTCTCACCCATTCTCCACATCAAGCCAGAAGAACCTCTGTGAAAAACAAGTCAGACCATATATTCCCCTTCCACCCATCTAAAGCTATTTGTCACTGACCTTGGTTTGCAGAATACAGAGCTGACCCCCTGCTAAGGCCTAAAGATTATCCATGGTCCAGCTTCTGCCCACCTCCCCAGATGGTTTCTGAAATGTTTACCTTCTTTCCTTCTGTTCAGGCACACCCTCTTTTTTGAGTCATCCAAATTTTCCATGCCCTTTCTGCCACAGGGCCTTTGCACATGATGCCAGGATAACTCTCCCTCCCTGCTGGTGGCTAATTTATACCTACTGCACTTTCAGATCTCAGCTCAAATGCCATTTCCTCAAAAATTCTTTCCACAATGCTCTCTGAGTTACAGACTTTCTTATTATCTCAGTACCTCTCATGATTCTCAGCATGCTTATAATTTTATATTGATTTGTGAGATCATTGTTAAAGTGTACCTCTCCTAAGAGACTGAAAGCATCATGGGGACAGGGACTATGTCTGTGTGCTCATTGGTGTATCTCTTTCACCTGAGACACAGCAGGAGGCTAAGCAAGTGCTTGTTGAATGCATGAATTCATGCACTTTCCCCTCATCAAGTCACGTTCACACCTAATAGTCTGAAGCATATAGAATTGCCATTATTGAAAAACAGCAATGTTAATTCCTTTGATTTGCAAGAAAAACATTGGAACCACATCTGTCTCTTTCCTTGCTGTATCTCAGCACCTAGGACAGTGGTCCAGAGTTGATCTTTGTTGATTGAATAAATAATGAGGGTATGCAGGAATAAATACATGGTACCACTGAAGGGGAAACCCAGAGACTTACAGAGGTAGAGCATCAGAATTAAAGAAAAATTGTTTTATGTTTATTCAGTTTCGAGAGACAGAGAGACAGTGCGCGAGCAGGGCAGGGGCAGAGAGAGAGGGAGACAGAATCTGAAGTAGGATCCAGGCTCTGAGCTGCCAGCACAGAGCCCGATGCCAGGCTCGAACTCACAAACTGTGAGATCATGACCTGAGCTGAAGTTGGTTATGTAACTGACTAAGCCACCCAGGCACCCCCAACATCAGAATTTTAGAGCTAAAGAGATCATGCAGTCTCCTCTATGAGGAGGTCTGAGGAATATGTTTTATACTATGTGTAATGTATTGGAACCTCAGTGTGCATGTATTTCTTACTGAGAGTGATGTAAGATCAAAAGATCTTTAGGACCAGGGTGCCTGCTGGCTCAGTTGGTTAAGTGTCCGACTCTGACTTTGGCTCAGGTCATGATCTCACAATTGGTGGGTTGAAGCCCCTCATCCAGCTCTGCGTGGGTGGCACGGAGCCTGCTTGGGATTCTCTGTCTCCCTCTCTCTTTCTCTCTCTGCCCTCCCCAACTAGCGGTGTCTCTGTCACTCTCAAAATAAATAAATGAACTTTTAAAAAGTGCTTAAAAAGATCTTTAGGACTCACTGCTCTAATTCAGATCCTCACTTTGCAGATGAGGAGACAGACCCACAAAAGGATAAGCATTCACCCTAGGTTCATAGCCTGAGTCAGCCTGGGTGAGTTCTGGGTTCAGTGAAGTGGTGTTTCCCCAGTGTCGTGTTTGTGTTTGAAATTCCCTGCTGTGATCAGGTGACCAGACACTGCTCTCTCTTGCCACCCTATCCCCTACCGTGAGATAAGGCATCCTGCCCCATAGAGACCTCCTGTGGCATATGCTGCCTGAAGCCTGGTCTGGGAATCCCGATGAGATGTCCATCTGTACCCACCTTGTGCCTAACAGAGCAGGTGAGCAGCTCTGGCTGTTTCTGGGATCATGTTTCAGAGCTTCCAGCTGATAAGGAGGCTTTTGTTTGGCCAGCTTCCCTTGCATGGCCAGGTGGCAGATGATTCTGGGGCTCAGGCCACTCCTATAAGGGGTAGGTGTTTGTGCAGTGGTGCAGGATGGGCTCAGGGCCACTGTTTACCAGGTGGAGAGTTGTTTCCAGCAGGAACCCATCTCATAACAACACCTCTTATTGGTCAGCTCCTTATAAACCCACATCATGTTGCTGGCATTCAGCCTGCGGTCAGGATGGGAGGGCCAGAGGGGAACCTTTGGGGAACTCAAATTCAGCCTCTTCATTTTGTGGGTGGGGAAGCTAAGGCACAGAAAGAGCAAAGGGAGCTCCATGGAGCATCAGAAGGTTCATGGCCGAGTAGTATCTGAAATATGGGCCACTTGACACCCAGTCCTAAGATTCCATAATGCTCTGAGTTCCTTGGGGAAGAAGGCAGAAAGACTAATTTATTCCCATTTTACAAATAGGATGAGTGAGGTACAGACATGAAATGACTTGTCTAAAGTCATATCATGAAATAATACTACATCATCATTGTTTATTCTCATTTGGCCCTCACAATAGTAAGTGCCAGTTTTGTGTCCATTTTGCAAATAAAGAACTGAGGCTCAAGGTCTTATAAAGACCAAGAATAAACCTCGGGTCTCTTGACTCCAAATTCAGGGTCTCTATCCCACTATGGGACAACATCTCATCCTCAAGAGCTGTGCACTGAGCATGAATCCAAATTCATTCCTATCAGAAACAAAGAATCATGATTGCCAGGATCCCTTTTTTAACTTGTGCAAAGGATTTTATATCTCCTTTCCGATTGTTCATTCATACCTTCATCCAGCAGGAAACTTCTACTATAGGTAAAGCCTAATAATGAATAAAATTTTCTCTTACTCTCAAGTTGTTTATCTGTCCATAAATATATAAAAAAGGAATAACTATAAATAACAAGAAATTAGCAGGCAGGGCAAGAGTTAATGTCATCAAAAAGTGAATCAAAGTCTGAACAGGTAAAGCGACTTGCCCAAGGTCATAAAAGTGATGCCATGCAATTTTAGATCTCTCCTATTCAATAAACCAAATGCTGCGCTGGGCAGTTTGTAGATGTTATTTCACTTTATCTTCATGCCATCCCTATGCAGTAGATGTCGTTGTCCCCATTTTGTAGGTGGTAGAAGTAAGGTTCAGAGGATTTCAGCAACTCGGCCAAGGCTGTCACCTTGTAAGGGTCAGAGTTAGAATTATAACCCTGATGTAGTACTCCAGAGTTCTCTCTTACCCAACATTTTCTTCCCCAGAGGTGAGATATGGAGCACAAAATGTCACTGGTGAGTCCTAGCTATTCTCCTGCTTTTAAATTTCTAGATGATCACGCTGATGGAGGCTTACTCCAAGACTGGGCTCAGGCAGAAGGGGAAAGGTCTGTCCATCAGTGATGCTGACCTCATGGGGGTGGGTAAGGGCTTGCCCCCAGGTCCGATGGTCCCCTCCCACACTGGGCAATCACTCAGAAGGACAATCAGCCAGTGGGAAGTGCCTTTCATGGTAGAAGTGCTCTTCCCAACAAGAGGATTATCGAACCATCCCTGAAGAGGGATGACCCTTCAAGACAAGGAGCAAGAGATATTGATAGTTAACCATGTATTTTCTTGACCAGAGCTAAACTCAGAGATGCCAATGCAGAGGACCACAAGCTGAATCATTGGTGTTGAGGAAGAAGGGGGGGATAATAGATATTTGTTAAGCACCAGGATTTCCTACTTCTTTACACTAACTTGAAGGGTGATTAAAAACAGTCTTACATTATAAGTGAGAGCACAGGTCCAGAAAGGTTATTTTACTTGTCCAAGTTTGCCCTGTTTGGCAGAGCTTGGACCATTGACCATCAGTTCACCTGTTACCATGGAGACATCCATCCTTCCTGCCTGCATTTGTTCTTTTTGTTCTTGTGGGTTCCCCCACCTTCACTCTGTCCTCTCCCTAGCCTAGAGGCAATCTCTTTCTACTTTGGAGAAATCTTTCTTCCCTTTGTATTTCTTCAAGACTCTCTCCTAAGTCCATAAATCCCCTTCCCCTACAGGCTTTGACTTTCTCAAAAAGCAAAAGCTAGAAACACTCTCATATTCTTCTTGTTTTCAACTCATGATCTGCTTAAATGGTGAAAAAACAAAAGGGGGAAATACAGGGAGAAAAAAAACCCCACACAGGTCAGTATCTCAAAATATTATCCCATTTCATATCTCCTTAAATCCCTTAAGCTTTTGAGATGGTACTGTTATTATCTCTAATTTATAAGAGAGGAAGCTAAAGTTCAGGAGGATTATGTGACTTCTCCAAGGTAACACTTAGATCCAGGATTCAAACCCAAGCTTGTAAGGCTCCAATAGTCAAGATTTTAACCACCATGTCCCACTAATGCACTGCCTGTGAGGAAAAAAAATCAAAATTGTCCAGAGACAAGGAGTGACTTCCCAAAGAACCTTCAGCAAGTCAGCAGAAAAGGAACCCAGTTTTTGATTACAGGCACACCAATGAGTACCTACATTTAATGGGCATCCCCTGCATGCATCTGACCTATGCTCCTGTCCTTCAGTGTCTAAGGAGGTTATTCTCTACTGAGCCCTAGAATAAAGTTCAGAGAGGAAAATGACATTCCTTAAAGTGTCAACCAGACTATAGACCTATGTACCTGAGTGGGTACAGGTTCAGGCAGGATGGTGAAAAAAGGTTCCATAGAAAATGTCAACAGCTTCAGCTTCAACTAATTGGTAGTAGTTGCCACTGTGTTATAATGGCTTCTGAGGCTGGATCTGAGATCAGTAGCAAAGAGTGTTTTGATTGATTAGTGATGTCTGTTACTGCTGCAGGAAAGGGAGGTGACAGTATGCATGTCGTATGTTTATCTTTCCCAGGATGGAAATGCTACAGCTCTTGGAAGGAGCAGATCAAGTTCCAACCATTGAATACTAACTATGCTGCCATGCTTTTTACATCCATTGTTTCAATAACTGTCAATCTCAGGACAACCTCTCTCCCCCATTTTACAAATGAGGAAACAACCTCAGAAAGATGAAGTTACTTTCCCAAGACTAAAGATGCTAGTCAGTAGCTAACCAGCTCTGATGACACTGGTAAATACATAAGCTGTTAGGTTGATGAATAAACTATCAATAGATGAGCAATCCCAGAACCTGCTAATTAGTGTGTAAATGTATATATTTGACCAGAGGGCTTTGTCTTGTTTATCTCCACACACTCGTTAGCTAGCACGAGGCCCAGGACACAGCCAACTCCCAATGCATAGTTACTTAGATCTATGAACAGGCACTGTGCTAGACACCCTTAAAGGGGTGGTTTGGAGAGTTAAGAGATTGATCTTTGCATATAATGACAGGGAAGGCAGGCTCAAGGGCCAGCCTGCCCACTGCTGGTTCTCAAGATGTCAAGCTAAGCGGACACATTTCATGATCTCCTCAGGCAAGTCAGGGAGCTGAAGCAGGACAAGGAGGAGGAAATGGGTGTCCTGTACCAAGGGAGCTATTTCTGGGTTTGTGTTCTGCCAGCAGGATGCTGGGAAGCCGTAGGAGCCGGATCTGCTGTTTGGGCTTACTCAGAGTCAGGACAATGCCAGCTTCATCTTGCCTGGAGCACCTGAATGCCGTGTAGGAGGGAGATGGCAGTCGGGAGGGTTGGCTCCTCATGGAGCCCCATCTTCTTCTGCCACATCTTTTTCCAGCTGTGTCCAGCCTCTGTTAAGTTTGGGGGTGATTTATCTTATCAGTAGAGTTGGCATATTACATTTTTAAGGAGTTTCAAATTATGAAAGCATTATGAGATGGGTAGAATGATTTTTTTCTCTTTCACAGATGAGAAAACTAAGGCTAATTGAGTTATTTATAACAGTAGTAACAACTACAACAGTATAAGTCAGACATTATGCTAAGCATTTCATACATGGTAACTCATTAAAGCTTCATAATGCCCTTTGAGACAGGGAATATTGTCTCTGTTTTGCAGATTGGGAAACTGAGTTCCAAAGACGTCAAAACTTCATTAGGCTCCAGTCCCCTCAGATTCCAGAGCCCACATGCTTAATCTCCATGTTCTACTGCCTCCTTGTCAAGCAACTGACTCACTTATTAATTAAGAATTTACATTTATGTGGTGTTTTATGTTTTCTGAATACTTTATGTATATTTGTGTCTTTGAGTTCTACTATAGTATGAACTTTCATATTATAAAGGTAGGTAGAAGAGGTATTCCTTTTGCTTTGCTTTCTTTGACACAGAAGAAATGGTGCCCTGAGTCAGAAAGATTCTTCTACTTTGTTCTGTACCATGCTTTATACAGTACATATGATACATGATATTTGAATAGTAGAGCAATGTAATCTCTACACTCTACTGTATTTCTCTTCCCCAAGCCTCAATTTAGTCATCTCTAAAATGGGAGAAATAACCTTCTTCTAGGGTTACTGTGAGCATTGGAGATAATAAACTAGAAAGAAGAGCCTAATATACCTGATACATCAAAGAAGCACTGCCATTTTATAGGAGAGAGTAACTACTTTCCTTGCTTGTTCTTTTTAAGGATGGGGATGAACAATTACAAGGTGACTGGCTGGAGTTAGCCAGTCTGCAACTGAGAAGTTGCACCAAGTTTATTCTTAGCACCCTCTTTTCTCCTCTGTGATCCCTTGATCACCAGAAAGGAAGGAACTCAGGCCCAGGAACCATGAAATCTCCAATATACTTAACCCCAGTGGATTCAGCATTTCCAATGATGGGTCCTGTATTCAAGACCTTGGTGGTGTTGGTTTCCACTTGAACAATGCCAGGCCAGAGCTGTAGTCAGGATTGGGTTAAACTCTCTCTAGGTTCAAGAGGCATCTCTGAAAAAGCACAGGCAAAAAGAACACAGAAAATGTATTTACCATTGGAACATAGATTTTGTGATTACAAGTCATCTAGCCATGCACAGCCCTATCCTTGGGCTGTAATTATGCTTGTTCCGAGTTTTCTCAAGAAACAGCTAGAGATGGAGGCATTTTGCCAGAGCCTAACCTAAGTGAAAGCTTAGTGCTATCTGGAGTCATGGGATTGTTTGACCATTGGAACCTGGGAAGCAGTGCCCCCGGAGAGATGAGGACTTCCTTCTTCTCCTCCCCTTCTTTCTTATGAATCTCTCAGACCACTGCAATCAATTCCTATCATTCCTTTCTCCAAGAAACATATTCTCTGACCATGTCTGCTGGCTGCTGATACCATTTGGCCTCAAAAAAATAAGCAGAATAGATATCACCTTGGATGTTTCAAGGTCACTAAATGAGGAAAGTATAGTAAGGATAGGTGAGAACGACAGCTATAACAGATAAACCTTGGGATCTCAGTGGTTTAATATGATCCAATCATGTCCTGCTCATATCTTTGTCCTATGTGGGTTGAAGAAGGGTTTTTCTTCATGTAGCCATACAAGGACCCACCTCCATGACATGGCTTCAAGGTTCTATAGCATGATCCAAATAAAAGATGAAGAAAATGAACCAAGGTGGAGAGGTCCCACTTGCTCATAACTGCTTCGACCTGGAAGTAACTCAGCACTTCCATTTACATTTCATTGGTGGAGGCTAGTTACAAGATCCCATCTAGGTGCTGAGAGAACTGGGAACTATAATCTAGTAGTATGTCTGGGTAAAAGGGAAGGGAGTTTGTTACCATCCTCTCTCATAAGGGGAGCTTGCCTGTCATTCCTGAAATCACATACTAATGTGAGCACCTGCCTGATAAGTGTTTTCTCCATCCGAGAAGAAGGAAAGAAAAATAAGTTACTGTCCATTGAGCATTTACTGTGACTCAGGTACTGTGCTAAACTCTTCACAGGTATTAGCATGTTTAATGTACATATTGTTGTCAAGTATATACTGTTGTTCCCATTTTATAGACAAAGGGAGCCCCAAAGAAAGGAAATGAATGATTAAAATCACACAGCTAGAAACTTCTGGTGTCAGGATTTGAATATAGATCTTAACTATTCGATCACACTGCCCAATGAAGTGCAGATTTCCAGGTGTTTGGGGGAGGATAAAACATGGCGATAGACAAATTGATTAGCCAGTGCGTGTGCCACGATTGATGCTTATTTAACATTGGTTACAAAAAAGAAAACAAGAAAAGAACTTAGCTGCTAGAAAGTTCCTTTTTTATCTTTGGGAAGTAATCTCCCCTGATTGTTTTCTCCTTTGCAAATTGGTATCCTATTTATTCACTTAACCATTCTGTAACTTATTTATTGAGTGTGTTTTATGTGGCAGACCTGGTGCTGGATGCTTGGGAAGTAACAATGAACTAGACACAGTCTCTTCTCTCAAGGAAGAGAGGTAGGATATGAGATGGATTCATTCTCCTCAAATTCTTAGAGATTATGAGAAAGGACACCAGGGTTGTCAGAAACTTGGGGTCTGATTGGCTGGTGGGATGGTATGGAAACCTGATTGATTGGAAGAGTCTGTTTCCCATTCATGGGACAAACCAAGTAAGAAGGCAGGTATAAAGGACGGTAGTAATGATTACTTAGGTTTTTCCAGAACGTTTTCCCCTTTCCTGATAGTGACAGCCTTACTTCCATACTACTGTTCAGGGCAACAATAGATACAATTATATTTTGCAATTACCCTAGACACTCTAACTGATATAGTGCTAGCATATGATACTAGGAAAGCCAGTCTCTGCCCTTCTCTGGGTTCAAGTGCAAGGGAGGGACTCTCATTGGGCTCAGCTGGTGAGGAAGGCCAAGCTGGATAGTGGTAGTAATAGTAACACCTAGCATTTACTGAGTGTTTACCCTAATGCCAGGCACCATGCTAAGACTGTATATGAACTATGTTACTTAGTCCTCACAACAACCCTATGAGGTGGGTACATTTTCATCATGTTCATTTTACCGTTGAGCAATCTGGAGCTCAGAGAAGTGATAGCACTAATTCAAGGTCATACAGTTAGTAAGAAATAAAGCAAGGATTGAACCTCAGACCCTGCACTCATAACCACTCTACCATATTGCTGTATTATCTCTGTATAGTTATATCTGGGTCCCAGGTAAGAATGTCATGTGAGAAACCTCTGTAGCCTTGGGGTACAGCCTGGTCAAGGACCAGGGGTGAGTGGATTGAACTCATTCACTTGGGCTGCACTCCTCTGCCTCCCCTTATTCCCCAAGAACTGTGTCATCCAGTTAAACCCCCAAAATACAGGGCTTTTTACCCTCATTGTCTCTAGCCTGTCCTGAGCCCTGGTCCCCAGGGTCTGTGACATCCTTGAATTCCTGATGCTCTCAGGGACATGCTGCAAAAGATTGAAGTCAGCAATTGTGTAGATTGCTGACTATCAAAAATGAGGGCAATTTTATTTATTTTTTCGGTTCCTATATCTTCTACTTTCTTTCCCTCAAGGGTTTTAGATTGTTAAGCAGGTGAGCTGGTAGAGGTTACAAGGGGAGGTCACCAACTAAACGTGAGATATCTCTAATGCATGGATATCCAGACATGGCTAAGATCCCACTCCCAGCATGGCTCCAAAAAGAAGTCCTTTTAGTGAGCAGTAGAAAGATTGGAGGGACACAGAAAGATTCCTGTCCTCTCATATCTCAGTGGGACCTTTGGGTCTATCGACCACATACCCCAAAGACTTCCTAAGCAAACCATCATAGAGCAAATGCTGAATTATCTTTGTATTCTCTCTATAGATGACAGTTTTACAAAACTGTTATACAAAGAGGTGATCAGAGGTGCCTGGGTGGCTCAGTCGGTTAAGCATCTGACTTCGGCTCAGGTCATGATCTCACAGTTGTGGGTTCTAGCCCCGCATCGGGCTCTGTGTTGACAGCTCAGAGCCTGGAGCCTGTTTTGGATTCTGTGTCTTCCTTTCTCTCTGACCGTCCCTGTTCATGCTATGTCTCTCTCTCTCTTTCTCTCAGAAATAAATAAAACATTAAAAATTAAAAAAAAAAAAAAGACCGAAGAGGTGATCAGAATATACAGCCAAAAATTGTAGGGAATAAAGTATGATACATGTGTTTCAGAATGTTAATTAATAAAAAAAAAGTGCTATACTCTGGATCTGGGATGTTGGTAGGTTTTCCTGGCTTTTAAATTTTTGTCACGTGTTACCTTCTCATTCGAAATAAATATTCACAAAAGGACCTAACTTCGTTTTTGAGATTTCATACTCTTTTTCTTAAAAATGGCTCCCAAACTGTGTAAGCTTCAGGCCTTACACACTTGGTTATACCCCTGGTTCAAAGATTCCAAAACTATAGGATTTTGTGTTGTTGTTGTTGTTGTTGTTGTTAAGTTTACTTATTTTGAGAAAGAGAGAGGAAGAAGGAGGGACAGAAAATCCAAAGCAAGATCCTCACTGTCAGTGCAGAGCCCCTTGTGGGGGCTTGAACTCGCCAACCATGAAATCATGACCTGAGCCAAAATCAAGAGTTGGATGCTTAACCGACTGAGCCACCGAGGCTCTCCTAGAATTCTGTGGTTTTTATGCCCCGTGGATCCACCATTTGTCATCAGCTGAGCCCGTTGGGGTTATTCCTATCCGCTATGAAACAGTGTCCATTAGGACCTTTGATTCCTAGACCTCACAATCCTAGAGTGCCCCCTTTGTGCCCCAAATATTTGTGAACCAGGACAGTGAGCACCAAGGGGTTCAGCAAAGCACTGGAGTGTCAATGGCATCTGCTCCTTAATGGAGGAGGGTGAATGAGGCAGAGAGCCCTCCGAGGAGGCCTGCTTTCCTCTGGATTTCTACATTCATTAGGGTTTCTCTGTTTTCCATCCCACGGCTGACAGATCTGATGAGAGAACTAGGTAGGTCAGGGTGAGGCGAGGCTCCAGCCCCAAGGAAATGGGCCAGAGTGTGGCAGCCTACGCAACAAGTCACCCAACAGCCAGGACTCAGACTCTGTCCCCCCACCCCCACCCCAGACTCAGAACAGAGAACAAGCATAGAGAAAGCTCTTTGCTTCCTACTGGGGAATAAGTGGGGACAGTTTCCAAAGCCCGGAAAATAAGAACATCCCAGATCCCACCACGCCACAGGCTCTGCTTCAGGAGCTATTTTCCTCTGTTCTGTTGGCTCTACCCCAGGCCTCCCCCTCCATTATGATTTCACTGTATTTCGGGGACACCCAACTGGCTTCCCCAGAAAAGATGAAAAAACCACTGCTAAGCCGCATTACAGTCCCCGTGGCTGCAAATTCCAGTGTCTACAGTTGCACAAAAACCTAATTTGAAATAAACAGAATAAAAGTGGCACAACAGGCTTTGTCCTAGGTGTAGACCCCCCCCCCCAAGTCCAAGCTGACTGTGGGGGAGAGGAGAAGGGACAGCCAGACTGGTCTGCCTTCTGAAGTTCTCCACACAAAGTAGGAGGGGGGGGTGGGGGTTAACACTTTCCTAGCCTGAGCCTCCAGAGGCTGGATCCTAGTCTCTCAAAGCTGAAGGGGCTCCATTTCTCTCAAAGAAACTCAGGAGCCCTTCTGAGATGATAAATGGAATAGTCCCCAGGGAGATCGTAGGACAGTGCTTGCGGAACTTGCCTGCACAAAGAATCCCCAGGAGGTCTTTACAAAATACGGACTCCTGGGCCCCACATTCAGACATTCTGGTTTAATTGATTTGATCTAACGTGTGATGATGTTTGGGAACGGTGATGCTGTGAAGGAACAGAGAGATCTGTATTTGAATCTTAGCTCCACTAGTTTATAACTGTGTCCTTGAGCAAACGCTCTCATTCATGTGCACCTAAGGGTATTTCATCTGTAAATTGGAGCTAATGGTAATATCTATGCCATATAGGGTCAAATAGGAATCAAATAAGATAATATACATTAAGTGCTTAAAGCAGTGCCTGTCACGTTGTAAGTGGTCAACACTTGTTGTTTTTATCATTGTCATTATTGTTGAGATTGTATTACTAATATATATCATCACACCAAGTCCCCATGTTGGGAAATAGAGGCTCGGATTGCTAGTCCATTGATGGGTGAATTGGAATTCAAGAGACCTGATTCTCTTGTTCTGACAGTAAACGAGCTGTGTGACCTTGGGCAGATCTCTTAACCTCTCTGAGTTTAGTTGCCTCATCTTACCAGATGGATCTCACAGCCCCTGGCCATCTACTGTCCAGAGGAGTTGTGAGATTCCAATAAGATAATGGATTCGAATGAGCTTTGAAAATGGGAATGCACCAGAGGAATTTCAGATATTATGATTATGACGGCCATTTCACTCCCCTCGTGCCCTGGCTGGCCCATCTGTTCTGGGAGCTTTTGGGTCTCTCTCTGCCTTCTTTGGCCGCCAGTCCTGAACTGCTCAGTCTGACATTTGGGCAGGTTCCAGGGAGGATTCTGTCCCTCCTCCATCTGCCCCTCAAGTTAACTCTTTTCTCTCTCCTCATGTGGTCTACCAGGCCCAATATCTGACTCCAAAGTGCGTGGTGATGGTATGTGAGGAGAGGTGCTCATCTTCCTCTCTCCCTGGGGTAAGGAAGGAGTGGAAGATGTTAGATTTCAGCCAGTGGAGGAGTTGAAAGTTTCCCGAGACCTTCTAGATGAAACAGCAGATTCTAGGCAGAGCGGGGAGTTAGAGCCAGGATTTGAACCCAGTGCCCTGAAACCCCGTCTAGTGTTCTTCTGCTGTCTCATCCCCGCCCTGTGGCCCTGAACACTGAGTGCTTGGCTTTGGAACATGGGTCTCCTGTAGTCCTTCAACTTCTCTAGGAAGAGTCAGTGCCTGTGGCAGAATATCAGAGATCAGAGTGAGGCTGGGTTGAGAGGGGAGGTGGGAGACGAGAGTTGCTGCTTTCCCCAGGAGCCTGGGCTATCCCCCAAGGGGAATTCGTGACCTTGATGATCTTGGCCAAATCACGTAACTCTTCTGAGATTCAGGTTCCTTAGCCATGTGATGGGGAAAACCGCCCCCTCATTATCTGTTGGTCAAAGGAGACCGTAAGTGAGGAGGTTGGTAACCTCTGAGGGAGACATGCTGATTCTGCCAGCCCCATCTCCTGGCCAGAGAGCAGAGCGCGGTGGGAGGAGGGAGGTGGGAGAGGGGGGCAGCCACAGGCGTCTGGGCCGTTCAGGGCTGTGTGGGCTGGGAGGAGCCTGGGAGAAGGCAGGGCCTGCCTGGGATTGGCAGCTGTGGACCTGCCGGCAGATGGTCTCCTAAGTGGGCCACCCCAGGGTCAGCTTTGTGGATTTGTACATTAACCCTTCCCTCTCCAGCACCCCTCACATCCTGGTTCGTTTTGACTCTGACCTGACCCACAGAAGCTGCCAGGTCTCTAACTGAGCTGTAGACTAGACCCTGGTCCATATCTTACCACTCCCTTCCTCACCTCAAGAGACAAACCATTCCTTGCACGTATGGGACACTTAACAGTATGCAGAACCAGATTCTTTGGATCCTCACAATACTCAGGGCTGGGCAAGACTGACGGTTGAACATACTTTTAATATTTGTCTCTTGTATTAATACTAATTTTTGTAAATATTAATGTACAAAAAAGAAAATAACACAACACACTGTGAATACTTCAGAGGTTAGCCTTTTGAACTCACTAACTCACTCTTATTCTTTCCCTTTCTCTCATTTTCTTATCTCACTACTGTTTTTCACTATGTCTTAATCAACATGGGATAATATTGGGTATGGTTTTTTTACTTCAGATGTTTTTTTTCCCTAATTTAACAATGTAGTCTGAGTATCTTCCCATACCAGTAAATATCCATCCACCTCATCATTTTTAATGCCTGCATAGTATCCCATTATGGACATTTATCAAAAGTAGTTTACCCATCTCCCATTATTGGGTAAGATCAAAGGATAGAGGAGGAAACTAATTCAGAGAGGCTCAGTAACTAGCCCAAGGTCACACAGCTTGTGCTAGCTAGCTAATGGAGAGGAGTGACAGGGGAAGAATCATGTGGTTCCTTGCCTCAGAGAGCCTGACCTTCTCAAATCCAGGGCTTGAAGAGAAGATTGGGAATAGTTGTAGGTTTTCTCCTCTCTTTTCCTGGGTCCATCTGCCCTGCATGACTTTCTCTCAAGAGCTTGAACTTGAACTTGGGTCTTGGGACTTGAAATTCAGTTCTCTTTTAAGGGTAAAAGAAGTGAAGGTTTAAGAGCGCTAGTTAGTGCTCTATGCCAATATGGACCCAACCTCACTCCAAGGGGGAATCCAGACGAGCCTTCTTTATTGATTTTTCAGTTCCCTCAATTCTGGGTTAGAGTCTCAGTCTGATCTTTATTAGCTGCGTGACTTTGGGCAGCCTCACTCCCCTCTCTGAGCTTCAATGTCTTTATCCATAAAAAAAGGACTATTAAAATCTAGCTTATCAGGCCATTGGGGGGATTAGAGTAGACAGGAAATTGCTTGCCAAGTATGTGGCACATAGTGGGTGCCTGACAGTGAAGCTAAAACTATTCCATTGTTGCTAGAATTTTTGGTATTATTACTTACAAGAATATGAATAATAATATTATTAATATTATCTAATATCTATTAGCATTTTCTAAAATCTAATATTATCTCATAATGTCTCATAGATAATAATATCTAATAATATCAGAGCTCTAATAGTAGTATTAGCCCCAGTCAAAGGGCTGTAAGACTTATAGCAAATCCCTTTGCCTCCCCTAGCCTCAGTTTACCTGTCTGAAAGCAGGATACTTCCCTTGATGATTTCTGAGGGTGAGTCTATTCTCATCCCAGCTCTCTGTGAGGATGCATGTTAACCCCTCCAGGCCTGGTCTCGACTCCTCTCCTCCATCAGTGCTTTTTTTTTCCTCCCCTCCCCCACCAGCCTGAGCCAATCAGCCTCCCCTCCCCCACCAGCTCTCTGGGCCTTTGACACTAATTGATACGGAGTATTCCCTCTAATCCTGCCTCTGCCTCGGGGGCCCTTGTTCCTAGGGCATCTGCTGGGTGAGAGGAGGAGGAGGCAGGGCCGACCGCCACCCGCCTGTCTGCCATCTGGTCCCCTTCCCCTCCCTCTTCTCAGAGCCACCAAGAAAAATCTGTAATGAATCTATGGCCCCCCGCCCAAGGGGGTGGGGTGAGACCAGGCACATGCTGGCCGCAAACATGAGTTTGAGCTGGAGCGCGCGCGTGCGCGCGCACACACACACACACACACACGCATGCACGCTTATAGACACAATTATTAGCAAAGCTTTTGTGCAGCTCTCTCTGGCCTGCTCCGGCTGAACAGCTGCTAGCGGGGCTCAGGAGCGAAATGCTAACAGGAGGGGAACTTTAATTATCCTACCGAATGGCATCTTTGGCAGCCCCCTGGGACTGGACGAAATGGGGAAGAGAGAAGGCAGGGGAGAGAAAGACAATTAAATAAGAGAATCCATCCGGGGGCAAGAGGAGGGTGGGATGCACTAGCTAGCTAAAGAGAGGCGTGACAGGGGGAGATTCACATGGCTCCTTGCCTCGGAGAGCCAGACCTTCTCAAATCCAGGGCTTGAAGAGAAGACTGGGGAAAGTTGCAGGTTTTCTCCTCTCTTTTCCTGGGCCCATCTGCCCTGCATGGCTTTCTCTCCTGCAGGCAACAGGTCTGCCTTCCAAAGCTTGGTGTCAAGGGCAGGACTCTGGATTCTGCACATCTGGGTGGGTTCGCATTCAGCTCCGCTCCTTGCTGGCTGTGTGACCTTGAGCCAACTGCTTCACCTCTCTGAGCCTTGGAATTCCTCTGTGTAAAATGGAGATAAGTAACACCTAATCACGGAGTCGTTGAAGCAGATACGATCATTCATTCAAAGAGCAAATGTTTATTGAGGGCCTGCAGCATACCGGGCCCTGTGCTGGTCAGAGATACAAGACAACATAAGAGAGTTTGGGGAGTGGGGGGAGGCCCAAGCAATGAGCAAGGAAACCAACTAATAAAAAAAAAGTGAATTGTAAGGGGCGCCTGGGTGGCTTAGTCGGTTAAGCGTCCGACTTTCGCTTAGGTCATGATCTCGCGGTTCGTGGGTTCGAGCCCCGCGTCGGGCTCTGTGCTGACTGCCAGCTCGGAGCCTGGAGCCTGTTTCAGTCTGTGACTCCCTCTCTCTCTGACCCTCCCCTGTTCACGCTGTCTGTCTCACTCTATCCTAGAAATAAATAAAACATTTAAAAAAATAAAATAAAAAATAAAAATAAAAAAAGTGAATTGTGAGTAGGGCCCCAATGCCAATTGCTTCAAGTAACTTTTCCAGCTGCTTTTCTTTTCTTCTACTCCTGTCAGCCACAATAGTTTTTTCCCTGTTCTTTCTTAGTTTCTGAGCTGGTGTGTGGTGCCGCTGTTACGTGGATGCTCTAATGTTCCATGACTGTTTGCCAACGCAAGTGTAATTTCTCTGTGTCAAACAGCTTCAACCTCAGAGCCTGGCACGTAGCAGGTGCTCAGAAAATGTTTTCAGACACACCTACGTATCTTAAGCGGTGGGGGGTGGCAAGCGGGAGGCCAAGAGGAGATTATCCACTTCAGAAACTCTCTTTGTTCTTATAGAGTTAAAAACTAGATGTTTTTCACCCTCCAGATTGGCATAAACTAAAATGTGTGATAACAGCATATTTTGATGAAGAACAGGTACACCTGTATGTTCCTGGTAGGAGTAACTTGTATGATAGCTCGGCATTTGTCCAAGACAAAAAAAAAAAGTTGCCTACTCTATGCCCAGCTTTTGATATCTTTTCTAGAGGAAAAGTAAGTGAGGTCAAGAGTGCTCATTGCAGCCAGGTTTGTTGTAAAAGAAGGACCACAAACAGCCCAAATACTCTTTAGTAGGAGAAATCATTAAAGAAACACTGCATAACTGTGAAATATAGTGCAACACTTGAAAAGGATACAAATAGTAGCTCCAGGTGTATCTGTGTAGGTCTCTAAGAGATTGTAAGAGAAAAAAGCTATTTGCTGCATAACGATAATATGTCATACACTGTACATACACAAAGGCATTCTAGGTGTCTGGATAAGAAACATACAACAGAGCATCAGATACTCTCTGTAAATACATATGTGTAGAAAAATCTCTCAAAGGATGTACACCAAACTTCAGGGGATGTGTCACTGCTGGACAAGGGACCTGGGAGTTGGTGGGTATTTAACTTGATCTCGGTGGCTGATGTGTTTAATGAGAATGTTATCATAAATGACAGACTCTTCTCTGTTTTAGTTTACAGACATTAATTGTAAAAAAAAAAAAAAAAAGGTGGAGGGCAAATAAATAGCAAATAAATAGCAAAACGAACAAAAAAAGTCCTATAAAGAAGCTTAGAATTTCCATAGGCACATTTTTTTCAACCTTGGTGCTATTGACAGTTGAGGCCAGATCATTCTTCATTGTGGGGACCCTCCCCATGCACCCTACACCCTAGGATGTTTAGCAGCATCAGTAGAATCTCCCCTTGCTCCCTAGTGTGGCTACCAGAAATGTCTCCAGAGGTTGCTGGATGTCCCCTTGGGAGCAAAATTGCCTGTGGTTGACACCCACTGATCCAGTCCTGGAAGCCCAAAATGGCTGGACAATCAGGACTTTAAGGCAACTGCTACAAATCAAAAGATGTCTGAAAGCTTTGGAAATTTAAAAACAAAAAACAAAAAAAGCCCTACAATACAAAAACTCACACTGAGTGATCTCCTGACTTCCTATGAGATTAGGGGGGAGCAGTTGGTTAGTGAAAGGAACCCATTAGAGTCTATAGTCTGACCTATAGCTTCCCAGGTGACTGTCTTCACGTTTTATGAAATGGGGAGACTAGCATCTCTGTCATATGGGCCACTGTAGGTCTTAGGCTCTTAATACAAATGGCTTGGGCAGAAATCAACATATCTAGTTTCAGATCCCAACTGAGTAACCTTGGGCAGTCCACTTCACCGTCCTAAGTCTTTTCTCATCTCTGAAAGGAGGGTGATGATAATATCCATCTTGTGGGTTGGGTTTGAAGATTACATGAGATAATGTCTGCAAGCACTTACCAGTACGCTGGTATGGTTGAGTGCTCAATAAATGGTAGCCATGATGCTTTGGATGGCAGTGTTGTCACCTGAACATTAGCCACTGTCCTGACATAAACTAGTAGGATTTCCATGGGGAAGAGCATCAGAGGTTTTGTTTTCCACCGCCCCAGAAGGTCAGATGTCTGCCCCAAAGTGAATGGGCACCATTCATTCATTCATGCAGCAAGCATTTACCATGTGGTCACTGTGGACCACTTCCTTTGAACAGAGTTGAATCACATAGAGTTCCACCCATGGGCAGCTCCAGTGCTCCACTGTAACCTGGCATCTGAGCTGGGATGCACCTGGGTGTCTTTCTAATCAAGGTTCCCATGACACGATTCCCAGGAGGACATCCCCTGACTCAGCAACACCGCTTGGAGACCAAGCTTTCTGTGAACCATTCTCTACCACCCATCTTCCTGGCCTCCACAGTTAGCCTTTTCTACCTATCTTCCTTTTCCCGTTTTGGAATTGTAGGTCAAAATGGTAGCAACCTTAAGAATGCAGTTTTTTGTTATTTTTCCTGTTTTTCAACTTGTCTGTTGCACCCCTTTTTTAAATCAACCCATTGATTATCTTTGTCTGTGACAGCGGCCCCCTCTCCTCTTTCAACAGCACTCTTGCTTACTCAACCAACTTCCCCTTCAATGCCATGTGGCCTCCATCTTTGCTCTTGAAACCACGGTTCTTTGCTATTTTTCTGCAAAGACCCTGCAGATTTCCTTTATTGTTTTTTGTCAGTTACACCTTACCTAAGCATTTCTAGTCCCCTGCTTAGTGATTTTTCTCTGTCGACATTTCTTATGTCTCTGTTTACTCCTATCCATGACAGAGTCTGACCCAATTACCTTCTCAACTTTAGGGAAGGCAGGGGAGAAAAATCTCACCAGGTGTTTTACATCAACCCGGGAGGCAATGCTATTTACTCCCAGCATGCACTGGGCTACAGGTGTAATTAACAGAAGGATAGGTGAAAATTGGATTCCCCTCTAATGTCTCCAGACAGGCCTGCACAATGGGGAAGCATCATTGTTATTTCTTTAACTAAGTGACATGAACTCCAAGAATATCAGATCAATGTTTGCACATGAGTAATAAAACAAATTTTGGAGCCAAACAATTAAGGTGCTTACTTTTCTGTACCAGTGTATCCCTCCAGCAGCATAAAGAACATCAGCCCATCAGCAATGACAATACCACTAACAGACTCTTAGCATCTCTAGTTCAGTGAGGACACTCTCCTGCCAAGGGAGGTTGAGCAATTAACTCATTGTAACATAGGTGTAAATAGAACATGTGCTGGGGTTAGTACTCGTACTGATTTCTAGATTTTAAGGGCAGTACTGAATTATCAGCTTTCTGCTAACTACTTTTAAAACAAGTTTTAATCATAAAAGTAACACATGGCAATAGTCTATCAAAAACACTGCAAAAGTAGTGAAAGGCATTTCACTACTCATATCTGCTAGAGACAATTACTATTCTGCTTTCTTATACATCTTTCTAGAAAGGTTTCCTATGAGAATTCTATACACTGCACCAGGAAATGTGTCTCTTCCTCTTAACTTTGTATCTTGGGTTTTAAAATATATCACTGCAGGGATGCTTGGGTGGGTGAGTTAAGCATTTGACTTCAGCTCAGGTCACGATCCTGCGGTTTGTGGGTTCGAGCCCTGTGTCAGGTTCTGTGCTGACAGCTCAGAGCCTGGAGCCTGCTTCAGATTCTGTGTCTCCCTCTCTCTCTGCCTCTCCCCTGCTCATGCTGTCTTTCTCTCAAAAATAAATAAAGTTTTTTAAAAACTTTAAATATATCACTGCATTTGGAGCCTCCCTGTTCTTTGTTACTAGTAGCTACATTGTGTTCTTTTGTATAGATGTACCATTTTTTATTTAGTCAATGTCCTGTGACTCACAATCAACCAGGTTGTTTTCAGGACTTTTGCTACAACAACAGCAACAAAATAGTATAATAAGCATTTGGGTACATCTTTGTTATACACCTGGGAGTGTATATATGCTATAAATTCATAGAAATTGAATTGTTAGAAATTCCTAGAAAATACTGCCCAGTTGCCCTCCCCACAGTTTGCAACCCCCACCCTTCCCAAAGGCATGGTCTTTTTACCTGACCTTTGCAAGATAGGGGATTATCAGTCTCTTTTCTCCATGCCCTTCTGAGAGTTAGAAGTACTATCTGCCCATTTAAGTTCCCTTACTTCAATAATGAATAAAAGCACACATCTTCACATATTTGTTGGCCATTTTGTATTTTTCCATGATTGCTCTGCCTCTTTGCATCCTTCATCCATTTAATAGAATTGAGTTCTTTTTTAATTTGTAAGAGCTCTTAGCATATTAAGGGACTTATTCTCCTGTCTGTTATGTGTGTTGCCTCAAATTTTATTTTGTTTCTGATGAGAATAGAGATTCAGAACAGACCAAACAAACAAACCAACAAAAAACAAATCATAGGTAGCTTTCAGAGAAAGACAGAAAGTGAAGCTGGATTCTCCCTCCCTAGTCCTGCTGGCTCTCTACCAAGAATGATTTGCTGTGACAGATGGAGACCCGAGGGTCAGAATAGGTATGAGGATTTAATCTTCTCTCCTCCTGCTGGACCTGGGTTCAAATGAAGGCATGTCTTAGGAGACAGAAAAACCGTCTGCAAGGAGGATCTTGCCATTTCTCAGATCCACACCACAGTTGGCAGCCTGGCCCCCATTCCTGAAACACCACTTCATGTTTGTTTGTGTTTTTTTTTTTTTTAATTTTTTTAAACTTATTTCTGAGAGAAAGAGAGAGAGACAGCGTGAGCAAGGGAGGGTCAGAGAGAGGGAGACACAGAATCCGATATAGGCTCCAGGCTCTAAACAAGAGTTCAGCACAGAGCCCAATGCAGGGCTTGAACCCACAAACCATGAGGTCATGACCTGAGCCGAAGTCGGACTCTTAACCGACTGAGCCACCCGGTGCCCCCACCACTCCATGTTTTTAAAGACCAGACACCAGGTAGCCATGTGGCCTGTAGGTACTCCATAGATCCTAGATTTAGGAAGGCAGAGGGAGTGAAGAAGTGGGAGTTCCTCTTGGGACTGTTCAGCTTCAGAAGGCAGGGAAGGGATGCACTTTTCTCTGTTCAGTGAGGGACCGGTGCATCAATGGCCACTGAACCCATGGGAATATATTTGGCAAAAACCTAAATCCCATTAGAATGAGAGCATCCTACAACTCAGTTACACGAGCCTAGAGAAATTCTCAGAAGTGTCCAAATTCTGTTCAAGAAATTGGTTGAAATAGCTAAAACATGGAAAGAGCCTAAGTGTCCATCAACGGACGAATGGATCAGGAAGATGTGGCTTATCTATACCATGGAATACTACATGGCAATGAGAAACAATGAAATCTGGCCATGTGTAGCAACATGGATGGACCTTGAGGGTGTTATGCTGAACGAAATAAGTCAGGCAGAGAAGGACAAATATCATGTTTGCACGTATAGGAGGATTAAGAGGAACTTGACAGAGGACCAAAGGGGAGAAGAAGGGGGGAAATGGTGGGGGAAAGGGAGAGAGGCAAACCATGAGAGACTCTTGAATGCTGACAAAACTTGAGGACTGATGGATGTGGGGAGGGGGGTGGGCATGGAGGAGGGCACTTGTGGGGATGAGCACTGGGTGTTATGTGGAAACCAATTTGACAATAAACTATTTGTAAAAAAAAAAAAAAAAAAGGAAAGAAAGAAACGAAAGAAATTGGTTGAACGCAGCAATTTGGAGGAGGGCACTTGTTGGGATGAGGTGTTATATGGAAACCAACTTACAATAAACTATTTAAGAAAAAAAAAAGAATAACTCACTCAGGTTATATTTTGTGTCTTTAATTTATGATTCAATTTTTTAAAAAAATCCAGATACTCACTATACAGTGATAATGATAGTAACATTCTTTGACATGTTTGGTTCACGAAGCCTAAATACGGAAGTGCGTCCCAGACTTAGAGCCTGCACACTTTGCCCTGGACTGTTTCTCCACCACATTTGTGCAAGACCAGGTCCTCCCTATTCTTTAGATCTTAGCAAAAACATCACCTGCTCTGAGAAGTCCTCACTAGCCATCTGTAGTGAGTTGAAAATGTCTCGTCTCAAATTCATATCTACCAGGAACCTCTGAATGTCACATTAATTGGAAATAGAGTCACTGGGATTGTTACCTAAGATGGGGTTTACTAGAGTACAGTGGACTGTTAAGCTGATATGACTCGTGTCCTTATAAGAATAGAAGAGTCACAGATACACAGGGAAGAGCCATGTGAAGGCAGAGGCAGAGGTTGGAGTGATGTAGCCACAAGCCAAGGAACACCTGGGCCACTAGAAGCTGGAAGAAACAAAGAGATACCTACCTTGAGCCCTTGGAGGGAGCATGGTTCTGACAACACCTTGATTTTGGACGTCTGGCCTCTAGAACTGTGACAGAATAAACATCAGTTGTTATAAGCCACCTGGTTCATGGCACATTGTTGTGGCAGCCCTAGGAAATTGATACCCCCCTGCCCCAATCAACCCTTGCCCTCAAACACCTTCCACATCACTCTATCAGGGGACCCTTCATAGAAATGCATGGGCTGGGGGCGCCTGGGTGGCTTAGTCAGTTAAGCGTCGGATGACTTTCGCTTAGGTCATGATCTCGCAGTTCGTGGGTTCGAGCCCCACGTTGGGCTCTGTGCTGACTGCCAGCTCAGAGCCTGGAGCCTATTTCAGAGTCTGCATCTCCCTCTCTCTCTGACCCTCCCCTGCTCACACTGTCTCTCTCTCTCTCTCTCTCTCTCTCTAGAAATAAATAAAAAATATTAAAAAAAAAAAAAAGAAGAAGAAGAAATGCATGGGCTGTGGTCTTTGCCCTCAAGAAGTCAGGGACCAGTAATATATGATATTTTTAAAGAAAAAAAAAAGACTATTGCACTTCCCCAAAAGAACTAGTTTTCTAATCAAGAATTATGAAAACCCTATAACTCAGACCTTGTAATTTTCCTCTTTGTCTGCCAGGAGACTCACACCCCAGTTGTGGATGAATACTCGTGACCCTGGGAGAGATTTCACCTTACGAATCCTTGTTCTGTTTTCCCTTCATCACCCTTGACTTCTGAGTGTCATTTATTTCTCTTAATTCTGGTTGTGCTTCCTTTATTTATGTGCTTACCTATTTTACTGTGGTTTGAAGAGCATTTTGGTAGGTTTTTTTTTTCTTTAACACTATCATGCAATGGAAGTGGTTGAGAAAGGCAAGAAGACATAATGGAGCCAGGCAGCCCAAGCCTGAATCCCAGCACCACACTTACCGGCTGGGTGGCCTTAGTGAGTCAGGTTAGTTCACATCTCTGTACCTCAGTTTTTTCACCTGCAAAATGGGAATAAATAATACATACCTTATGGGATTGTGGTGAGGATTTAATGAGATAATACTTACAAATACTGTGGGGTCTGGAACATGGTAAAGAGTAAATAGCATACTATTATGCTTATTTAGTAGCCAACTTTAATATCTTCATGAAATAAAACGTCTCCTAAGGTGGGAACTGTATCATCCATCTGCAGCCTGGGCTACAAAGCTCCTTGAGGTTTTTTTGTTCCATTTTGTATTTCCACCTTCTATGACTGACACTGATAGCTGCTTGAGAAATCTTGGATGGATGGATGGATGGATGGATGGATGGATGGATGGATGGATGAATGAAACCTAGTTCTTCCACCCATGAGGTGCACAATGGTAGATAAGTCCTCACCTTGAAACTGACATAGCTTCAGGGTTTCTTCCAGTTCTAAAGTTTCCCCGATTCTGTGCCTGGAATGGCACACTGTGCACTGAAATGTCCTTGGGTGAGATGTCGCCCATCTCTGGATACTTTCTTCTGGAGTTTTCCCCTCCAGACCATGGACCTGGGTGTCTGGGCTGCTGTGCAGCAGGTGCGCAGGGGGCAGGCAGCCGCCGTGCTCCCTGGGCTGGGGAAGCCAGGAGCAAAGCGGGAGGAGGTGAGGGTGGCAGGATCTGAAGGGTCTTGGGAAGCAGGGGTGGAGACATGCATGGGTGAGTATGACTATGCAGGGGACGCGGGGGGACTAGAATCTTGGGGACTCGGAGATTCTTTAAAAACAGCAAATAGGAGTGAGTTCTTTGCATTGAAGGAAGTGAAGAATGAGACTGATCCAGAGTGAAGGTGTTCTGGCATCCTTTGGGGAGGGGTCCGTCTCATCTTAACTCTTAACTCCCTCAACTCCCTCTTCCCCCCACCTCAACAAGTGCAGCTCTGTCTCACTCCTCCCAGCCCTCCTCTCCACCCACCAGCTCCTCTCCCAACTTCTGGACTCAGACTACCCTGCATTCAAGTCCCGCCCCTACCACTTAGTGGCCCTGTGACGTTGGGCAAGTTACTTAACCTGGGTGAACCTGAATTTCCTCATCACTGACAAGGGGGAGAATAACTTAGTAGGTGGTTGTGAGTGTTAGATGCAGTAATGTCGACAGAAGGCTTAGCACAGCATTAGGACATAGTAGGAGCTCACAGCATGCCAGCCATTATAATTATCAGAAGAAAAAGAAAAGCAGAGGGGTGGAGGGGGGAGGGAGGGAGAAAGAAATGCATTTGTTCCGGCACCTGAAGACGGAGGACCAAAATGAATGGGTTAAATTGAAAATACAGGCTAGCATTCACACCAAAGAAGAATCCCATGGCTAGTACTCCAGAGCAACAGAGAGAATCACTGTATCCAATTTGCTTTGTTATAAGTTGGAATTTGATATCCTGGATTTATTTAAAATAGGGGAGCCACTCTCAAGCCCCCTAAGAGTCCTGAGGACCCCACTGAAGATTCTAGAGCATCCATCCTGCCATCCCCCCTCATGGTGGCTGAAGTTTGTGTCTCCTTTAGGATGGTTTGGTTGCCAAGAATCCCAGACTCACTCAGTAGAAGGGGGGTTATCATAGGGAGACTCCCCCAGAACGCAACTGCTCCAAGTCACCAGATGCAGCCCTCGGCTCTCCATCACCTCCCAGATCTGCCCCCAACAATCAGCAGACTCAGTCTCCTAGTCCTCAGTTCCGCACCCCCAGAAGAGAAGACCTGATTGGCAGAGGTGACGTGCAATCAATTTTACGTAAATCAGATCCTAATTTAAAGGCCCCAGGGGCCAGCTCCTTAAATATTTAAGAGAGGCTTAAAAAAAGGAAGTCGAACACAAAATCCTTTGTGCAATATGCACAACGAAGCCCTAATCCAAGATGTGTCAACCGTCCCTGGGTAAAAATCACCACTTTCCTGCAGGCGGAAGCTGCCTGCAGATGCAAGCCTGCTGTCTCCTTTCCTGCCACCAGCATGAGCCAAACGGGGATGTCAGTCAGTCCCTGCAGAGCCCTGGGAGTCAAGTTCCCCCAAGCATTCTCCCACCACCCACCCACCCCGGCTACGTTTGTTTTCACTTTTTCACTCTGAGCCCGAAACCCCAAACAACAGCAGCTTCGTGCCTTCTGTGACAGCAGCTGCCACTTCACCCTGTTACCTCCGCAAATAACACATTATTCATTTTTAAGCCGACGCTTCAGAAAAGCCCCTTTCTCTGTCCAGCGGACATCCTGCCTCAGTCTCCCTGCAGTCACACTGCCTCCCTGAGAAATGCAATATATGGCCCCGGCCAGACATCTCTTCTCCAGCTATTTTATTTGAAGAGTAGGGCTCTGTGATTATTGAGCATTTCAGAGCAGGAAGGGGGGGTGTTTGAAAGGGAAAGGAAATATCAGCAAACTCATAGAATGTCAGGGAATCAAGGGGTCCAAGAGACTTACTTCATAAACTAACGGTTTTGAATCCTTCAGACTAGGATGCTTTGCAAAGCTGGAAAGGCATTTTTTCCCAGAAAAAACCACACACGTGTCACAGTACCAAGGCTGCTGCATAACCACAAGGTGCCCTTGTGAATTAGGGAAGGGGGTCCCCTTCTCTGATTGGGCTTCAGCCTCTATTTACCCCCTGAACAAAGTATCCCTGTGCAGGTAGCCACTCGCACAATTGAGGGTGGTAGCCCTGTGCGAACTCCCTGCTAGGCCATTCCCTCTCCAGTTTAGTGCATAGTCTCTCATGTTATTGATGGAACCCTGAGTTCTCAGGGTGGGGAAGTGACATTCTCAAGGTCACACATTGAGTCAGTTACTTAGGCTGAGAGTCTTGACTCTGAGCCCTTCTTGTTTATCCCCCACGCTCCACATACACAGACCCTCCCACCTACCTCCTGATTAAATAGCCAATTGATTATCCTCACTCTACTCAGAGGCAAAGCCACCAGTGTAGCAGATAAAAATCTTTTGTCTAAATATCTAAATTAAATCCTTGTAGAAGATGCTTACATTGAAGTGTTGGTAAACCTAGTGGCCCCAGGCAGGGAAGAGCTATTCACCTTATCAGTACAGCCTGGGTTGAATGATCCATTTCCAACAGTGCAGGGAATGAAATCATGAAAAGGATAAGAGTCGGGATGGAGGGGGCGTGAGTCAGGGCTGGTGGCATTGAAAAGGTGCCACTCAGAAGGGGGAGGCTGTCCTGAAGAGAATTGTTCAGGTGTGTTAAAGACAGACCCAGTGTGAAGGCACGAATGAATTGCCCAAAATAGATGAGGTTTCTCTCAGTGGTAATAGCGGAGCTGGAGAAAGGTTTTATATCGTGAGCCCAGGAAGGAAAGAGCTGGGGAAATAGAGAGGATCTCATCTTGGAGCCAGGAATGAGGAAGGGTGCTCTCTCTCTGTCTCTTGAAAAGGGGTGACGGTGGTCTTTTCCAAAGAAAAGGTAGTCCTGTTGGGTGGATGGGAAAGGAGATGCTGATCACCTCACAAAAGGGCACTATGGTGGCAGCAGGTGAGTGACTCAGAGGGAGTGGAGAGCAGCCATGGGTTCCATTGGTCACCTGGCTGACTTCATTTACACTCTCAGCTTTAGTTTCTTCATCTGTAAAATGGGAATTAGTGACTTACTCTTTTGGCAGCAACAGTTACAAACTTAGTGGTGAACCAAGGAAACTAGGCATGAAGAGCACCTACTGTGTGATTCCATTTACATTTAGCACACAAACAAGCAAAAACACATCCAGAAGTTAGAACAGTCAGGAGAGAGAGATGAGACAGTGACCAGAAGTGAGCACGGGAGAGAGTGTTTCCACATATGGGGAATATTTGGTTTCTTAATCTGGTGGAATCCATTGAGCTCTACCTTGATAATCTGAGGACTCTTCTGTAAGCCTGTTATCTTTTTCTTAAAAGTTTTCCCAATCTAAGAAAAGGAATTGACTGTGTATTCAGTCTCTCTGAGGAGATAGAATCGGTAGGGAAAAGGCCACCTGGAATTCAAGGCAGACAACCAAAGAGTTATGGAAAAGAGGTACAGTGACAGTCAGGAGACATCAGTTGATTTGTAGATAGGGCAACGTATGGTTTCATCAGAGAACAAGGACCCTTGGGACACCTTGGGTCACCTGGACAGGCAAGAGCCTGGGCAGACCGGAGAAAGACCTAGGAGGGAATATGCACACCACTGCCCCCCAGTGGCTACTGAGGCCAGAATCCCTCTCCTACAGGGCTGAGAAATCCAGCTTTTGTCCTATCTCACCAGGGGTCCCCTGCCTGAACCGAAGTTAGTAGACAGGGATGTGTTTATGTCTCAATCAAAAGAGGTGAATGCTTGTTTTCTTTCTCTAACAGAGAAGTCTCCACGCCACCCTCTGATGAGGGCTTCATGTTTATGTGTTCATTTCAACACCCACTCTGTGCTGGTCACTGGTCTAAAGGCGAGAGATAAAACCACAGCAGTCACCCCAAGGGGCCAAGATTCTAAATGACTGTCAAGGGCAAAAAGATGACCTCCACAGGATTTTCTTCACAGGGAAAGAGCTAAATCAGCAGTAAAAAGTTAAGCTAGATGCCAAGCAGAACTCCCTGACTGCTGAATATGAAGGAGGAAAGCTTTACTGGACATAGATTTCATATATCATGGAGCTGAGTTGCTAGCTATAGCCTGCCCAATACTGGCAGGGAGACTGTGAAATTTGTAAATCATTATATACATGTCAAACTGAGGCCCAGAGAACCTGCACCGGTTCTGCCTGTCCCCCAAAAAACTACAATGGAAAACGGCTTAAATAATAAAGAAAATGCATTCTCCCGCTTAAAAGAAGCCCTGTGGGAAGGCTGGTTAATTCAGCAACTCAACTAGATCTCAGGCTTGGTTCTGCCATTCTCAGGGTGTTAAAAATGCTTCCCCTCGCCACGATGAGAAGGCTGCTGCACCTCCTTCCGTTATGTGCAGACACGTAAGGCAGAGTATCCTTTGTGATGTCCTCTGTTAGAATTGTATCACATGCCGTACCTAAGCCAATTACTGCGGAGGAGAATGGTCATCCATGATTGGTTTCCATCAGTCAAGATTCATTCTCTGGTACGGGGGGAGAGCCCAGGCTCCCCTAGTGAGGCATGCTGTCTTGCCCCAGCCCAAATGCCTGAACAGAATCAGGATTTTGATTAACAAGGACTCATTCCTGTTAACTCATTCACTGTGAACAGCTTACCACTTGAGTGATAAGGTATCTTTATTCTTCTTTCACTCCTTCTAGACCAGGAGTTCCCCTAAGGTGGGGGGTGGGGGGGGACTATGACAGCTAAGACCCCCAAAGGTGTAGCAGCTCCTATGGTCTCAGTTGAGAGCCATATGACAAAGAAAGAGGCCACAGGTCTCAGGTCACATGGCCAAGGGCCACTTGTTGTGTTGGGGGAGCAGAGCTAGGCAAGTCCTTAGTATCATCCCAGCAGCAGCCCACAGGCACTGACAAAGCCCTTAGTGGCTACCAGGCTCTGGTCTCCTGAAAGCATCCAGTGTGATCTCACATGAAGATCAGATCACGTCACCAAGCTGCTTAAGACCTTCCAACATCTTTTTTTCTTACTATTTATTCCCAGAAGAAAACTCCAAATCCTTACCTTACCCTTTACGGTGCTAAATGATTTGCTCCCATATAAACCCACTCCATTCTGCCTCTCCTCCATTCGCTTGACTTCTTTCCCTTTCTTCATTGCCCCAGACCTAATATATAATAGGTGCTTAATAAATATTTGTTGCATGGATAATTACTGTTCCCTAGCCAAAAATCTTACCTCCCCTCCTCCACATTCTAGTTAACTCTTATTTATGCTTCTTCCTTAGTGATTCCTTCTCTTCTTGCAAATGAAACCCTCACTGTAATTCTCTCTCACAGAATGCTAGACTTTCCTTCACTGTGCTTATCACAATTGTTTTTGATGTATTTGTGTGGTTATTTGTTTAACGTCTGTTTTCTCCATCTATTTGCGCATTTCAGGAGGACCTGTTTATCTTTCTGTCATTCCCATATTTCCAATGCCTGGCACATCACAGGGCTTAAAAATAGTAGCTGAGGCCCTGAGAACAGGGTGATCTGGTATCCAGCATATTAGGGGCTGATGAGGGTCAGAACCCAATTCTGCTGGCTTCCAGCCCCAAGTTCTTTCCTGGAACCTGGCTCCTCTTCACTCAGGGAGGCTCTATGTGGTTACCAGAGGTGCCCTCTCTGGGTGGTTGAGTTCGGGCTGATGCAGCCTGACAGCAGAGCACACGGGGTGGTGGAGGGAATGTGGACTAGGTTCAGCCTCTGCAAGCCCTGTAGGCTGGACGCCTTTGTGCAACTCATCAATTGCACACACACAGAAGCTTTGCTCTTCACAAGTCCCTGCTTTGTGTGTATTCTACTCCAAACATTTCCTTCTATGTCCTGGCTGGCCCCCTCCTCCAACAGGCAGCTTGTCAGCTTTGATCTTTTAATCCAGGATTCATCAGAGCATGATTGACGTGCTTTTAAACTGAGCCTCCCTGGGGCTGAGAGCTGCTCCCGCAGAAGCACAGGGACAGGCAGTCTGGCCAGGTCTCTAATCTGGATCTCAGGGCTTTAGCATATTTTCTGGTCCCTCTACATCCCAACCAGGCCAATGTGGGGGGCCTAACATGCATGTCTTTCAGGGCTCTATGTGTCTCCCCAGTCTTGTTGGGGCTATAAGAGGAGAAAGGGGCCATCAATTGATAAGCATCTATTGTATGTCAGGTACCATTCTGGGTACTGGGCAAATCAGAAAAATGAGAGAACATGATTCTGCCCCACACAGAGCTTGCATTGTATGTGGGGATGCACCTGAGTAAAAAGAAAATCCAACATAGACTGAGGAATACCTGTTCTGGGTATCCAGAGCAAAAACATGGAACACCAGTATGTGTGTGTGCATGTGTGTGTGTTTGTATAGACAGAGAATAAAGATCTCCAGAAGCAATGACTCTTGTGCTATGGCATTAGCCAAGCAAGGGGTGTAGGAGTGGGGTGGTATTGGGGCAGAGGAGCAGTGTGAACAAAGGCTAGGAAATAGGGGGAGTTGTCTGTATTTCAGGGTGGCCAGTGTATCTAGTGCAAGAGGGAAGTAGTGAGAGTTGAGGTTGGACACGCAGACAGAGTCCAGATCATGGAGGTGTTAGCTCTGTGAGTCCAAGTTTTCTAGAAGCAGTTGCCAAGACAGGATTACACATGTAAGGATTTTGCTAGGGGAACTGCCTGAGAGATAAATGAGGGTGAGGGGCGGAAGACTGGGGAAACTGGGAGAGCATCAGACCTTGGACAGAGGAAAAGGAGGAGGGAGAAAGCTTGAGTGGAAGCATCCTAGCCAGCTGTACAGCCTATGGAAATTTCAGCAAGGTTCTTGGGGGGTCCTTAAGCCAAAGTTGGCCATTAGAGGAATGGCGTGTGTCCCACTTTAGTATCCTGGCCTCCAGTCCCTGACTGGAAGCAGCCAGTGGGAAGTATGATCTTCCCCTCTATAGAGGTCCCAGCTGCAGGCCTTGGGTCAGTTATGGTGCCCATGGTTGGAGATCTGGGAGATACGTGCTTATGACTGCCACATCTGGGTTTGATTTTCTTCTAGGGGGAATGGGAAGCCACAGAAGTCTTTAAGCAATTCATTTTTTAAAAAAACATCACTCTAATGGTGAGGATGGGTAGGGAAAGATCAGTCATAGAATGAGTTCAAAACCAACAACAGTTATGGGGTGGAATTGTTGCAGAAGTTCAGGGAAGAGATGATGTTGACCTGGACTTGGGGGTGATGTGTCAGTCATATGCAGAAATGGACAAATTGAAGGAGACAAATAATTAGAACTTGGTGGTTGTATGTGAGGGGTGAGACCAAGAACTCAAGGAGAAAGAGACAGGATGACATCATCACATGTCATTGCTGTGCTAAATACAGCATGTGGTACAATAATCTCATTTAATTGTCACAGCAACCCAATAAACGTTGTTCTAGATAGCAGCGGTGGTGCACCCCAGTCCATCCACACCATGCCTGGTGATCAGCCGAAGCTAATTGTGGGCATCCCATTCTCTTACCTGCAATTTTTTTTAGGAATGAGTGTGTGACCCAATTTATGCTAATAAGACATAAAGAGAGGTCTGCTGGGAGACTCTTTAGAAAGATCTCTCTTTGTAAGAAGAAGTCATAATTAGAGATGGCCTTTTCCTTTCTCTGGACATTCTGGTATTTGTGTATGATGTGTGAGACTGTCAGCCAACTTGACATCATGACAGGGAAGCCTGAGAGCACAGCCTTCACATCAAGTGTGGGAAAGCAAACAGATGGAAGGAACCTGGGCTCTCAGTGACATCCCTAAGTCAGTCGATAAACCTACCCTGTAGTCCACCCGACCACTGGACTTCTTAGATTTAAGATTATATATTAACTGGGGCACCTGGGTGGCTCAGTCGGTTGAATGTCCAACTTTGGTTCAGGTCATGATCTCACAGTTTGCGGGTTCGAGCCCCACATCAGGCTCTGTGCTGACAGCCAGTTCAGAGCCTGGAGCTTGTTTCAGATTCTGTGTCTCCCCCTCTCTCTGACCCTCCCCTGCTCACCCTGTCTCTCTCTCTCTCTCTCTGTCTCTCAGAAATAAATAAAACAGGGGCGCCTGGGTGGCTTAGTCGGTTAAGCGTCCGACTTTCGCTTAGGTCATGATCTCGCGGTTCGTGGGTTCGAGCCCCGCATCGGGCTCTGTGCTGACTGCCAGCTCAGAGCCTGGAGCTTGCTTCAGTCTGTGACTCCCTCTCTCTGACCCTCCCCTGCTCATGCTGTTTCTCTCTCTCTCTCCTAGAAATAAATAAAACATTAAAAAAAAATTTAAAAAAAATTTTAAAAAATAAAAAAAAAGAAATAAATAAAACATTAAAAATTAAAAAAAAAATAAACCAGTCATTTAAAAAAAAAAGATCATATATTAACTTAAGGTTGGCAGCAATTTGAGGCAGAGTGTTCTGTTTCTAAATGCATACAAAGTATAATCCCTGTTTTATAAAAAAAAAAAAAAAAAAGGAATTTTAAAGGATGATAGATATGAGAGTCAGGACACAATCCTAGGTCTTCCTAGATCACTTTCTTTCATCAATGACAATTTTCCTCTTTGTTGTTGTTTTTTTTTTTTAATGTTTATTATTTATTTTGAGAGTGAGGGGAGAACAGAGAAAGAGAGAGAGAGAGAGAGAAAATCCCAAGCAGGCTCTAAGCTGTCAGCACAGAGCCAGACATTGGGCTCAAACCCAGAAGCCTCAAGATAATGACCTGAGCCCAAATCAAGATTTGGATGCTTAATCGACTGAGCCAACCAGGCGCCTCAACTTCTCTTTTTGATGTCAACTCAAATCAACTTATAAGGATAAAACTATATCTCTTGCCCTGTATGATATTAAAATATGGGGCAATGAGAGTCAGATCTACAAGCACTAATTGTGCCCTTGCTGTATACTCTGCATGATGCACATCATTGGGGAGGACATAGGTGACCTAGTTATTAGCCCTGCTTTTGAAGAGTTTGATATAATTAAGGAGAAATGAATAATAATAATTGGAGACTAGAATAATAGATCATTTTTAAAGGGCACTTATTGTGGACTAGAAGATGGGATAAATATTCAATACATCTTATCATAGTTTATTCCTCACAACAGACAACAGAGTATTTATTATTACTATTATTATCTCTGTGTCAGATAGAGAGGCACAGAGAAGCTATTAAGTCACCTAGGATCACAAAACTGGTATAAATGGAATTTAGGGCACTCTGACTTCAGAGCCTATACTCTTAACCACTATGTTATACTGCCTCTCCTAACAGAGATCAATTCATGCAAGATAGCATCAAGCCAAATGGTGTACATACAGGATGATAATAGCTAAAATTCTTTAACACATATGTGTAGGTACTTTGCACATGTTATTGCTAATTCTCAGTGGCTCTCAAACTTAAGCATGTACTAAAAACACCTGAAGGGACTGTTAAGGAATAAATTGCTGGATCTCACCCCCAGTTTCTGATTAAGCAGGTGTGGGATGGGAAGGGGAGTCTTAGGATTTATATTTCTAACAAGTTTCCAGGTGATACTGAATGTACTATGAAAACCATTGCCTTAGAATAACTCTGTAAAGGAGGGATTACTACCCCCACCCCCCCATTTTGCAAGTGCAGAAACTGGCTTGTAGTAAACAAATCATCTGCCCATATCCTACAGTGGGTAAGTGCCAGACCCAGGATTTGAACTTGGTTCAGCCTGTCTCCAAAATCGATGTTCTACATATTGCACCGTGCTACCTCAAGATAAAATGAGCACCACAAATTTGGGAGTGAAGACTGTGAGCTGCTTAGGGAAGGCTTCCTGGAAGAGGAGGAGACCTCGAAGAAAAATGAATTTAAATTAGCCATTTCAGGCTATAGACATGACCAAAAAACACTGGTCTTGCCACATTATAGCAGGCAAACACTCCTGCTTGGATTTCTACGTAGTGGGAGGCATTGTGGTGAGACACACAGTAAGAGTTGCTCCATAAAAGGGAGGTATGGGCAGATTACATATCCTAGAGAGAGATAATAGCAGGGATCTCAGAGGCAGGAAGGGACTGATTAAGGAAACCCTTAAAAGGAGACACAGATGGCAAAGTAAGTACTATGCCCCATACCCAAAGGTGAGGAACAATTTGCAGTATCTTCTTTCATGAGAGGGGATGGGTAGCCATTACACCACCCCATTCATTCCCTCAAGTAAGAAAGAAGAACATGGCTTGGATATGTGCCCGTCAGAATCTGCTCCCTTATTCCCATACTAATTTCCTCAATCAAAGCCAAGGACAAGGACAGTGATTTCTCCTTTGTCATTGAGTAAAAAGTGATAATATTCTGTGACTGAAGGCACTGCAATTGTTAAGCCTCAAGGAAACAATCAATGAAGACACAGAGACACAAATGTGAGCCAATACTTCAAAAACTATACACAGAAGAGAGAAGGTTTATTCTATGTGGTCATCAAGGTTAGAAATTGGACCAATAGGTGGAAATTCCAAACCAAGAATGTGCTAATAATTCTTAATATCATCTGTCAATCTGGTCATCGAGCCATTCGCCGACCAGCCGTTTCTAAGTTTGGGATTTATTTTTTTATATATGATCTGCCAAAATTCCTATGTGTGCCAGGGATGATCCTAAGAGCTTGGTGAATCAAACAGAAGTGGTTCTTGCCTTCATCATTGGTCTAAGTCCATTTTGTTACAACTTAGGCTTAGTTTGGAAGTTAAAATATTTTAAGCTATTTGTCAATGAGAGAAAATGTGTACAGTCACAACTAACCTTGTCCTACACCCCTGCTTCTTCCTGCAGTAATAACACATGCTTTGATTGTAATGAAACTTGCCGAATATGCCAAAAGTCACATCGCTCCCAATCCTTTCTCCTCCAGGGAGTGGGAGCGTTGGATTAAATGCAGACATGACATGGTCAGGGACACATTAAGCAGGCTGCACCACATAAACGTGATAGGAGTGCATTCCGATGTAGGAGAATGCGTTTCTCCATGAAGACGACCTCCCAGCTAATGGCCCATCCTTCAGGGACCCACACAGCAGTCCCAAGGCATTTCTGGGGTCTGAGAGAGAAAATCCATCAGCCATTCACGACGAAGCTGGGGAGCGCTTCAGCTCTCTAATAGGGTCATTAGCTGGGTAACAGATGAATCTGAACAGCGACAGAAGGGCGGAGGTAACTGAAACACGAGAGAAAAAGACACAGTGAGCTTCCATATTTTCTCAGAACACATGTTGTCTTCAGAATTCCCACTACTGCCCAGCATCATGAAATGTCAGAAACCAAGGGATTTGTAAAGAGCAACTCAGAAGACCTGGGGTATGCCACAGGATGAGAAAGAGCCTAACCACAAGGGAGGGATGACAGATTTCCAGAAAACAGCAAGCTAATCCGGCAGAGCTGTTGATGATATCATAGGGCACTTATAAATGCACTCTTAGTGATTCTGTAAGCCCAGGAAATCAGGCAGAATGATTTGTGAGAAACCAGGGACTGTGTTCTAAGCAGAAAGTTTAGTTCTGGCTTAGGAATTTATTCCATTGTTGACTTGTATTAATTAAGCCTGCTTTCTGACTATAAAAAAATGTTAACATGTTCACTGGGGAAAGTACAGCAAAAAAGAAAATAAAAATCATCTCAAATCCTATAATTTAAAGATAAATACTATTAACTTTTTATTGATATCCCTGCAACCTTTTGTCTATGCCTATGTGTACATCTCTCTGTTTTGCAAAATTAAAACCATATTTTTATAAATTCATAGTTTTAGAAACTGTCTTTTTTGCACTTAACAATATATCATGAAATTTTCATGAGGTTCACCCCAACTTGAAAACTATTTCTCATGAATACTATTTTAATGCTTATATTGTGTAAATGCATCAGGTTGAAACATACAATAAGCGATATTCAACCTGTTTTAACCTACAAAAATGGCAATTTCATATGGTTCACTGTATTTTAATTGATTTCTCCAGCCTGATATTCATTGACATTTAGACATTTCCCAAATGTTCTCAATTATAAAAATTTTGCAGTGAACTTCATGTGTCCACATCTTTGCACACTTCCATGATTATTTTCTTCTGGTAAATCCTTATGTACTAGTTATGTATTGCTGTGTAACAAATTAACTATGCAAACTAGCAGCTTGAACAACACACATTTTTAGCTCAGTTTCCATGGATCAGGTTTAGCTGGGTCTTCTGCTGCAGGATCTCGCATAAGGCTGGAATCTAGGGGTGGGCAGAGCTGAGGTCTCCTCTGAAGGCTCAGCTGGGTTAGGATCTGCTTCCAAGTTCATTAAGGTGGTTGGGGGCAGGATTCAGATCCTTGTAAGCTGTTGACCTGAGACCTCTCTCAGGTCCATGCCATGTGGCTTCCCATAGAAGAGCTCACAACATGGCAGCTATCTTTGTTAAAGCCAGCAAGGGTAACAGTGTGCTAGCAAGATGGAAGTTATAACCTTAATGTAACTGAATCACAGATGAGACAGCCCATCACTTTTGCCACTTTCTTTTGGTTAGAAGCATGTCACAGGTCTCAAGGGGAAGGGTATAAACAACAGGAGGTGGAGATCTTTGTGAAGGTGGTGATGTGTCATTTGAGTCTGTCCATCACATTCTAGAAGTGACTGCTAGGTAAAATGATAAGAACAACTTTTAGAGTTTTGAGATTTATGGATGAATCTCCCCTCGCCATAGTTGCATGAATTTGTCTTCCCACAGCAGTAAACAAGAGGACCTAGCTGCCTTCAATCTCAGCAATGCTGCTTATTTTCATTTTTTAAAAAGCCCTTTCAATTTGATGGGGAAAAGATGTTATCCTGTTTTTATTTGTATTTTTTCCATAACATGTTTTTTTAAAACTTTTTTTTTTTTTTTAATTTCTAGGATAGAGAGAGACAGCGTGAACAGGGGAGGGTCAGAGAGAGAGGGAGACACAGACTCTGAAACAGGCTCCAGGCTCTGAGCTGGCAGACAGTACAGAGCCCTACGCGGGGCTCGAACCCACGAACCGCGAGATCATGACCTAAGTGAAAGCCGGACGCTTAACCGACTAAGCCACCCAGGCGCCCCTCCATAACATGTTTTTTCATTTATTAACTGATCATTGTATTTCTTCTTTTGTAAATTGCCAATTCATGTCCCTTGCCCATTTTTTTAAAAAATAGGCTGTTCACTGTTCTAATATAATAAGGTTTCAATAACCATTTATCTGTCATGTATGTTTTAGATGTTTTTCAGGTTTTGTCATTTGTTTTAGAATCTTGGTTAAGAAGTTTATGAAAATACTTAATATTTTACATGGTCAAATCCAACTATCATATGCTTTATGATTTCTTCTTTTATTTTTATTTTCACCCCCAAATCAGATATATTAGTATCTAAAGTTTATTTTTTATGATTATTTTATTGTTGCCTTATTTATCTTCAACTCTTCAAACCAGTGATTCATCTTTTCTCTCCTGTCTCAGCTGGGTGATGGTGTGATATCACCTCCCTGGTGTGGAATTCTGACTGGGAGCAAGGGGCCCCAAGTAGGGTGTCAGAGTCTCTCTCAGTGGCATGGAGGGTGGACACACTAGTCATGTTATTTCAGGGGTTTTATTGTTGTTTTTTTGTTTGTTTGTTTTTGTTTTGCTTTCTTGCACTGGTTATAACCTTTGACAGAAATTGTAAAATAAAAGAGATAGTAGCAGGTGTCTCTGTCAAAAATGTTCCTAGTGTTTCATCATGAAGAATGATGTTCTTTTGTTCATTTGAAATTGATATTCTTGATCAGATTTATTCCCAGTTCAGGAGCATTTCAAATTTATCTGTAATGAGTGTTGGTTTTTAAGAGGCATTAATTTAAACAACCCCAATATTTTTTCTTCTTTGACTTATTGGGATAAATCTCATGGGCTATGGCACTTTTATCTCAACAAACTTCTAGTTTCCATTGGGTGTTGTTTGAGGTAGAATTGGCATTTGCATTTACAGTGAGATAATTGGTTATTATTATTATTACTATTATTTTGGTACTAGGATTATATTAGTCTTTTTAAATACTTTGGGAAACTTTCTCCTTTTTCTATGTTTCATTACATTTTATAAGATACAGAATTGCTGATTTTTGGAAGTTGGAAAGATCTTTCTCTAGAGCTATCTGGGTCCAAGGCTCTTAACAGAGTTAACCATGTAACAAACCATTCAGATTCTCTGCCATCACTGGTCTAGTCAATTTTTCTGCCTCTTGTACTAATATGGTAATTTATATTTCCCCTACAAATTGGCTATTTCATTGAAAGTGTTTAAAGCATATCAGCTGAAAGTTATAATTATAGTCCTGTCATAAGTTTTGATCTGTAATTATGTTCCTAATTATATAAATTCATTTGTTCTCTCTTATATCCTTAATTAGATGTGATGAATTATCTATTTTATTGTTGATTTTTTCCAAGAGTGAATTTTTGTATTTAGATATCAATTCTATTAGCTTTCAGTTTTATTCTAATTCATTAGTGTCGTTATTTATTTTTATTTCTTTCTCCTCTTGTATTTGCTGCCATATTTTATTTATTTATTTATTTATTTATTTACTTACTTTTACAAATAGTTTATTGTCAAATTAGTTTCCACATAACACCTAGTGCTCATCCCCACAAGTGTCCTCCTCTATGACCATCACCCCCTCCCCCCCACATCCATCAGTCCTCAGTTTTTGTCATTTGCTGACATATTTTAAAGAAAACCATAGAATTCATGCCATTTCATCACTGTATACTTCAGAATGCATCTCTTAAAAATATTTTTTCTAGGGGCGCCTGGGTGGCTTAGTCGGCTAAGTGTCCGACTTTCGCTTAGGTCATGATCTCGGGGTTCGTTGGTTCGAGCCCCGCGTCTGGCTCTGTTCTGACTGCCGGCTCGGAGCCTGTATCCTGTTTCAGAGTCTGTGACTCCTCTCTCTGACCCTCTCCTGCTCTCTCTCTCTCTCTCCCCTAGAAATAAATAAAACATTAAAAAAATATATTTTTTCTAATTTCCTTAGATATGTTTTGTGGTTCTTCTACTTTATTGGATTGATTTTTCTTAATTGATTTTTTAAATTCTTCTTAAATTCTTTTTTAAATTCTTCTTAAAAGAAAGAAAAGTGTTTAAGACTATGAATTTGCTTCTGAGTACAGAACTAGCAGCATGTATTAATAAATTTGATATGTAATATTCTCAATACCAAAGTTTTCAAAGTTAACTACAGTTAGTTTTGATTTTTGGTCTAATAACTATATGGAATTAATATATATGTTCATATATATGTCCCTCTAGCTTTCTTGTTTAAATATTTTAGAAGCAATTCTAGTTTTATTGCAGTGTGACCTGTTTTACAGGTTACTTTCCCTGGGAAGAAGGTTCTGAGAAGGAGATTAGCATGCAAGGGACTTATGACAAGGGACCATGGGGTCAAGTGACACCTGTGGTGGGAAGGGAAAGAAGGGGGACAAGTTGAGCTGCAAAGGAGTCTCCATGGAAGCCCAACTAACCCCACAGAGAGCTTTGAAGTTGGAACAAGCCTTCAGAGTTGCCTGGAGTTGGGGGTGAGGGGACACATTTATTGCCCACATCAATCACTGCATGCAGGATGCCTCTGGAAGGGGCAAAGCTTTGGACTTTTGCAGTAGGGGCAGTCTCTGAAGGGTCTGACAGCTGAGTGCTGTCTGCGAGCAGGACTCCCACTCTTCATTATTGAAAGTGGATCTGGGCAGGATTTCCCAGTCTCCACTACAGTTGCAGAATTTCTAAATTGGGATTTATCTTTTTATAAATTATCTGCCAACATTCCAGAACCATGTTTATTTTTAAGAAGGCTAAGTGTCTAAAACATATAATCTATATAATTCAGACTCACTAATTTTTGTCTACTTGGTTTGTTAAGGAATGTTAGAGTATTCTAAAGTAATTATGAGTTGATGGTTTCTTTTTTACTTTATTTATTCATTTATTATAATTTTTGCTTTATACCTTTGAAGTTGTACCATTCAATACATAAATATCCACAATCTTGTATTTTCATTATGGCATAAATCTCCTATCCATGCAACCCCCCTCTTTGAATATTGTTTTCTTTTGGTTTGAATTCTGTGTTCATTGATATCTTCACCCCTTGTTTCCTTTGATTTGTCTGATGTATCTTTAGCCATACCTTTATTTTCAAGCATTTTGTGTTATTTCAAGGTGTGTCCCTTGTAAAATGCATATAGTAAATTTTAATGTTTGGTTTTTACTTTTTGACACACAACTGAGAATAGTGGTGTTTTGATAATGGAATTTAACCCTTTTATAATTATAGTCATAATCAATATAACATCTTATTTTATCTCTTATTCTAATATTTGCTTCATTTTCTGTTTCCTACTGTATGAACTATATAATTCATTATTTTGATTAATTTCTTACTAGGCTGCACTATATTTTTTATTTTTTTCAGAATATGTAAATTATAGCATTGAATACTTACCTTTTTATTTTTTATTTTTATTTATTTTTAATTTTTTAATGTTTATTTTTGAGAAAGAGAACATTTTTTAATGTTTATTTTTGAGAGGAGAGATAGAGCACAAGTGGAGGGGCAGAGAGAGATGGAGAGACAGAATCTGAATTTTTACTCTTCAGTTGGAATATTAACTTCATTAAGTATGTAATCTCTGGATCATGATATTTCCCCTCAAAACTGTGCTGTTCATTATATTTCTTGGTGTAGAAGTTTGAGGACTGCTGATTTTTTCCCCTTAATATTAACCTTTCTCCCTGCTTTGCTGGTACAATTGCTTCATTATCATTGAAACTGAGAAAATTTCACCAAGATATATAATTGTTTATCTTTCTTCATTTTTTTTCTGTAACTTGCTATGTCTGTTTGATCTGCAGATAAAAGTAATTATTCAGCTCAGCAAAGTTTTCTTCATTATTTATTGGTGTTCTTGCCTTACAGTGTTGGGAGTTGTGGATCCATTCACTGTGTCTTTTATTTTTCTTTTTTCCTTTACATGTTTCTGAATCAGAGGAGATTTTCTTGAGTTCATCTATACATTTTTCTTTTGATGCTCCATAATATACAACCTACTGTTTAATGCTTCTATTGCAATTTTATCTTAAATTCAGCCAGCATGATTTTCATTACTCTGAAATTTTCCAGATTTCATAGGTACCATTCTCTGATTACTTATTCTAGCTATATAGATGCAATGCCCTCTTTTATCAAGAGGGTATTTATATTAACTCTTTGTGGTTGAATCTTCTTATTCCCTTCTTCTAAACTTGGAGTCTTTTCATATGGCCAAACATTATTCTGTGTTTGCCCGTGCTTACAGAGTAAAGTCCAAGCTTGTCACAAATTGGAAACCTGTGTGGGTTCTAAGAGGGATTTAGTAGATCTTTGGTAAGATATTTCAGGCCAGATGGAGAGAAAAGGGAAACATTTAGATTTATTATAATTTTCTTCTTCCTTTTCATAGATTCAGCTGCTTGGAGAGATAAGAGAGGTAGCCAGAGCCAAAGATATTTTGGCAAGGAGCTTTGCCTGTGCAAAAGATTTTCTTTTTCTTGTTTGTAGGGAAGCCAGCAGTGGGCTCAGTTTTGGTCAGCAAGATCCCAGCAGTGCCCTGACTTTATTCATGCTCCAAGTATGAATCAGTGGCACAGTGAGTTCCATTTGATGTGGCTGTTGGCTCCACGTCACTTTCCAGAGATACTGGTGTGTTCCAAACTTGTCCCCTGATGACTTCATAGCCCACCCTGGCTTCTAGTCAGGTGTTTATAAGATTCAGCTATTGTCTCTTCCATTCATTTCCAGGCCCTTTGTTCTGAGCACACAGTGGCTTGAAACTGAGCTTGGGCCTTTCTTTGTGTCAACCCTATATCTTGCTGATAATTTTGAATGTTCTTCTGTCTTGTGAGAGTTGCTCTTCCTCAGCTTTTAGCATAAACAGAGTGTCTCATGGTTGAATAAAGAACAACACTGTATTCTCTCTGTGTTTATGGTCTGTTGGTCATTTCAGATGACATTTTGGGGACCACAGGGGGCACAAGATGGATAACACCCCTGGGAAGTTCTTGATTGACAGCAGTTATGAGTAGTGCCCAAGGGAATAACTGTCCAAGTTTAAGGGAGAATGAAAGGGGAAAGAAGACGTTAAGTGGAGAAAGGCAAGGATGTGAGGAGCAAAGAAAGAAGACATGGGACAGAGAGGAGAATGAGCCTACAATGGTGTGTGACACGCACTTGTACCTTATGATATCTTCCACTGCTCTAGCCAACTACGTCCAAGGTCTCTAGGATGTCCCCAGATCCTCTGGTGGTATTTGAGGAGAATGATGATGCTAAGGGTGCTGTTTTGGGTGGACTCCTTGCCAGACTTCTTCACTTCTGCTACCAGCTGCTCTAGGGAAAGAGGGCATCCAGAGGAATTTTTTTGCCTTGTTTCCAACATGTGTTAGAAAATAGGCTATGATGGTAGCAACAGGGGATGCTGAAGGTAAGGCAGATTTCCACATCCCCTGCTGGTAAAAGCAAGCAGTAACTCTACCTCTTTTCCTTCATTTCTGGGGTAGATCACTGGTTTTGCCTCTCTTGCTCAGATGGGAACAGGAGGAGGATGGGGGCAGAAAGGGAAAAGGAGGGAGGGAGACAGAGAGAGAGTGCTCAGGATGAATGCCATCTAGACTGCAAAGTGCCATGCCATATGAGGAAGAAAGTGCCCTAGGGGTTAAGGACTGTTACTAGAAAATAGACTTTCCTGTTCAGAATGCAAGACAGAGTGTGAGGCCTTGTGGTTGGGGCTGGAGGAGACTGGGAGACAAGAAAAGAGACAGGGCACCACTAACCCTTCAGAATTGGACTTCTCTTAAATTTTGTATAGATGTCTTTGTGCCTCCCCATCACATTACAGTCTGGGTGAAAAATTATCCCAAGTCTACCAAGGAAAATAGTTCTGTGTGAATCAAGGTTTTGTTGCCAAGGGCCACGTTATCACATGGAATTGCTTTATGGGTCAACATGGCTGATTTATTTATATGTGTACCCTGTGGGTGTCTATTAGGCCTCCTAGACTGTGATCACCACAGGGACAGCTGGCTTATATATGTGTTGCCTGAGCACATGGTAAAATCCCTGTAACACACTTGCTAAAGATAAAGAGAAGGAAGGCATGAAAGTGTATCTGGGCTACCTCTAATAGAACTCTGCTAGAACTGAGACACCTGGGTTCTCATTCAGCCCCCCCCCCTTAATTGCTGGATACATAAATGGGCAATAGCATCACCTGGCTGATTTTCAGTTTCCTCAGCTGTAAAATGTGGGTAGTAATATTCCTTGCTGGTCCAGCATGTCAGTGAGGTTTGACTATGGCTGAAAGACTTTAGGAATGACTAACTATGAATACTATAGGGATGGAGGCACTTGGGTGGCTCAGTTGGTTAAGTGTCCAATTCTTGATTTCAGTTCAGGTCATGTCTCATGATTCATGAGATTGAGGCCCCACTTTAGGCTCTGTGCTGATAACATGGAGTCTGCTTGGGATTCTCTCTTCCTCTCTCTGCCCTTCCCCTGCTCATTCTCTCTCTCTCTTTCTGTCTCTCAAAATAAATAAATAAACTTTTAAAAAGTACTATAGGAATACTATAGCAGGAAGTAATAATCCTATTATATCCATCTAGTTATTCATTCAGCAAAACCTTTATTGAGCAGCTACTATGGACCATGTCCTTTGGTAGGCACTGGGGACACAGCCATGATCAAAGTAGGCACCATCACTGTCCTCACAATGCTCACAGCCCAGTGGTTGAACACATAACTAATCTTTCTTCCCTGTCTTGCTTGTAGTCTTGCTTCTTTATCTTTAAAAGTCGAAATATTTACCCAGATTTCTAGGTGTTTGTCTTTTCTCATTATTTGTTCCCAGAACTTGCTAAGTCTATTTGATTTGCCAATAGAAGTCATTCTTCACTCGGCAAAGTTTTCCTCATTTTTCTGCCTGATCTTTTTTCTCCTTCTTATTAGACAATATCAAGTGTCCTACACTCATGCTCCGCATCTCTCTTTTCTTTTTTCCTCCTCTTTTCCATATCTTCCTGGAATGTTACAAGGATATAGCATTCCCAGGAACTTGCTAATGAGTACTCCCACTGCCCACTTAGACCCGGGTTATTATCAGCTCTTCCTGGAAAGCTTAGGATTCTCCCTCACTCCCCCTCACTTTCCATGAGGATGGGAGCCAAGGGGGTGGTAAAGAGTTGGATTGGCCTCTTGATGTCCAGCTGATCTCATGGTATCTGGCACCACATACTAAGAGCAGATTTGTCTTCCTCAGTCCTTCATCTCAATGCTGTTTAAATATAAGAGCACTGAACAGGAAGCCACAGGAATTAAGGAAGTCAGGGATGGAACTTGGCTCAAACACAACAGGCATCATTTCAACCTTTATTTTCCGGAGCACTCTAACGGTTGAATCAAATGAGTTCTCATCACCAACAAGCACCAACATACCATGTTCTGCCATAGAACTTTCTGATGCTCCCCTTGGTGCACAAGAGCGGTGATGCTGTGGTTGGTGTTGACGTATTGCACAGTGCCAAGAAGGCACTATTTATGCTGTGGTCTATGTAAAGGGCATGTCCTTGAGCCCCCAGGAGTGTCTCCTGGTGCACCTGTCTGGAGTAGTCCCCGAGGGATGGGATTATGGATGACTTCAAGTTCCTCTTCCTCCCCCTCCCTTTTCTCCTTTTGTTGCATGTTTCACATGTTCTATAATTTTCATGTTTTAGCACTAGTATCACTAATATTATTATCATTTGTTTAGGGAACTTAGGATACCACTCCTTACTTCGGAGTTTGAAACAATGTGCAGGGTGACCAGTTGGTGTCTGTTTGCTCATGACTTTCCTGGTCTTAGCACTGAAAGTCCTGTGTCCCAGGAGCACCCCTCAGTCCTAGACAAACCAAGATGCCTGGACATCTTACCAATGTAATATGTAGACAATGTGGCAGCTGGATAATGAAGCAAAAAACAAAATACTGACATGGATATGCAGTGCTGAACTTGGGAAAGCTGGAGTAGAAAATGTGACCTGGGCGTGAGGCTGAATTATGATATTTGCCTTTGATACCTGAATGAAGTACTGGAACTTGACATCCACATTTTCAGAAGTGGCTGGAGAGCGAGGAAGCTTTCCTCATCCACCTAGATGTGGGGACAGGAGACCATGTGCAGAGCAGGTGCACTGCCTTTATATGTGGTGATCTCACACACTGATTAAACATGACCTAGTTATTTCCATACTCCGACCAATTGGACTGACAATGTTCACACTTCTCCTTATAATCTTCCCAGAATGGAGAGAGAGTGGGTGGAAGTCACTTCCGATAAGCGGCAACGTATAACTGTAAGGGAAGGAGGGAAAAGGTACCTGTCCCAACTTTAATGACACTAAGAACAACCATAATAATAGGGGCTACACTTTACTGATTGTTCATTATGATCCTGGCATCATGTTAAGCTTTTTACCTGTATTAGCTTCTTTGATCTTCCTAATAATCCTTACTGTATAGGACATATTTATATTACCCCCGTCATTCAAATGAGGAAACTGAGGCACAGACAGGTGAAGCCATTCGCCTAAGACACACAGCTAATAGGCGCATATCTGGGATTCAAGTCCAGTTCCATCCAAGCCTAATTAGCTGATCTGGTAATGAAACCATAGACCTCAGGATCTGGGAGTGACCTTGGAAATCGCATGGCCCAATGCCTTCAAATTGGAAGATGACAGGAGGACTTTCCCAAGAACATAAAGCCGGTTAGTGACAGAGCCAAAAACCAGAGATCAAGCATCCTGACTCCCAGGTTAGTGCTCTTTCCATCTGACCAGCAGGCTACAATGTAGTTAGAAGCCCAGGTGGGGGAAGCAGGTTGCGCAGTGGGGTGAGCGGGAGAAGGGAGCTGCAGGCAGGCTTGGTGGGAGAGTGAAATGAGAAAGAGGCTGAGGATGGAGGAGAAAGAAAGAGCCAAGGGGGAAAGGGGTGGGAAGAGGGTAGATGGGGAAGGAACAGGAGAAGGCATGATGTTAGAGAAACAAGATCTGCAATAAATATGAGGGATGCTACAGAAATTACATTTTGAATGGCATTTAATTGGTTTATTAGTGTAATTCAGTTGTGGTTTGATTTGATTCAAACCTCTGAAGTGTGTGATCCACCGCCCACTGAGGACACTGCCAGGCTTCACAAACAGCAGCAAATGACAGACGTGAGAGGAGGGGGGGTGATGGAAGATGAGAGAGAGGGAAAGTAGGGGGGTGTGGAGAGGTAGGATGGATGGAGGTGAGGAAGGGGATAGAGACAGAGAAGGAGAGGAAGGGAGAAGAGACGGGGAGGGTGGGAGAGAAGACAGAGGAAAACCAATGCAGCGAAGAGGAATTCAGGACAGCCAGGAGACCAAGGGAGCCAGAAAACTACAAAGTATACATGCTCAGAGACAAAGAGGCAAAAGCAAAGAAAAGGCAAACAAGAGAAATAGGATGCCGGGAAGGAATAAAAAAGTTCAGGGGCACCTGGGTGGCTCAGTTGGTTAAGTGTCCAACTCTGGATTTTGGCACAGGTCATGATCTCATGGTTTGCGGGTTCAATCCCTGCATCACGCTCCATGCTCAGCATGGAGCCTGCTCGAGATTCTCTCTCTCTCTCTCTCTCGCTCTCGCTCTCAATCTCAAAATAAATAAACAAACTTTAAAAAAAAGAAGTTCAGGCACATCTCAGAAATATTGCAGGTTCAGTTCCAGACCACAACAATAAAACAAGACAAATTACTTTTTTAGTTTCGCAGTGCATATACAAGTTATATTTACACTATGGTGTCCATCAGTGTGCAGTTGCATTATGTCTGCAAAGAAAACCCAATGTCCATAACTTAATTTTAAAATACTTTATTAGGGGTGCCTGGGTGGCTCAGTCGGTTAAGCGTCCGACTTCGGCTCAGGTCATGATCTCATGGTTTGTGAGTTGGAGCCCCGCATCGGGCTCTGTGCTGACAGCTCAGAGCCTGGAGCCTGCTTTGGTTTCTGTGTGTGTCTCTCTCTCTCTGCCCCTCCCCCACTTGTGCTCTGTCTCTCTCTCTCAAAAATCAATAAATGTAAAAATTTTTTTTTTAAATAAAGAAATAAAAGACTTAATTATTAAGAAATTCTAACCATCATCTGAGCTTTCAGTGGGTCATTATCACTGATCACAAATCACCATAACAAATATAATAATAATAATTTAAAAGCTTTAAATATTGTGAGCATTGCCAAAATGTGGCACAGAGACACAAAGTGAGCAATCCCGTTGGAAAAATCGTGCCGATGGATTCGTTTAATGCAGGGTGGCCACAAACCTTCACTTTGTAGAAAATGCAATCTCTAATAAGCTCAATGAAACGAAGTACAGTAAAATGAGGTATGCCTGTGTAAGGGGAATGATGAGTCATAAACACACACAGCTATGTCCCAGGCATCTCCTCAGGACTCATTGGCTGGACATTCTCTGGACTTTCGCTACTAGGCGGCACCGGGGATCTGCCATGCCCCAGGCTATTTTCCAGTCTCCTGCAAAGGAAGCCCTTCTTTGTCATTGAAGGGCTGTCCATCTGAATGATGGGTAAGCGTATAGATGACCAGCTCCCTGTGAACACCTCGGGAGACAAGGTAGTCCACCTGGGAGGTACAGACTGGTAGCATCTCAGATCTGCAAAAACATCTCTTTCACAGATAGGGAGATGGGGGCCCAGAGAAGGGAATGGAATCAGAAGTGAAGTTTCCAAAGCTGCTTGTTCTGCCTCCTAGATTGGAGCTGGAACCCCAACCACAGGTTGTGGGGATAATTTCATGCAGTGGTTGTGGGCACAGGCATCAGACCCACACAGATCCAGCTGTGCAGCCTTGACCAGGTTAAGTTACTTCTCTGAGCTGCACTTTCTACAAAACATAGATTAATGTACTCCCTGTGTCTCAAGGTTGCTGCAGGGCACCAGGGAGATAAAAATCTATCAGAAGTATCTGGAAAAGCCTGCACATACAAAGTTCTTGATATATCATGATTTTTATTATTAATAAAAGAGTGCACTGAGACACCAAGCAGAGTTAGGCAGATTCTCCTTAGCTAGGACTTGAGAAGGGCCATAGGGCATTGTGGTTATGAAAATGAATCTTACAAAGCAGAATGGCTGTGTTTCGGTTCCAGTTCTGCTATTGAATGACCTTAGTCGAGTTAATAACCTTGCCATGCCTCAGTTTCTACATCTGTAAAACAGGGATGATACTAGTTCCTACCTCATTGGATTGTTCACCAGGATCAAATGAGTAATACGGAGGAAATGCTAAGAGCGAGGTCTGATCTGATCCCTGTAGTATTAGATACATACTTGATCTCATTATTAGTATCACTGGCATATATGGATGTGGGGACCAAGGACCAAAAGGTGGACACACCCAGAGTCACATGCAGTTGATGCAGAGCTGAGATTTGACCTCAGACCTGACTTTTGGCTTAGGATTTCCCAGGACTCCAGAATCCGCCCACATTGCCACATTTTCCAAAGGTGATGGTCTTCCATTCCAACCCTTCCCCATTGCCAGCACTGTGTAGCTTGTCAAGCCCTAACCACATCTTTGATGCAGATGCCTTCTTTTGAGGAGTGGGAGCAGAGTGTTGTGACCCAGACTTTGGAACTCCCAGGCCTTTCTCCACCACCCATCACCCCCCCCCAACACACATAGACATCCACATGCAGATACACACACGGACACACCTCTGTCTCCGAGTGTAATTACAAAAGCTAAGTCATTGTGGCTGATGGTAACCGGCTGGGAACATGACTGGATGTGCCTCCGGTGCTGATTCCAGGGACCAATAATTTTCATCTTCATCTGTGAAATGGGTTGACGTGACTTTTTAGGGAACAGAAAAATGCATGTGTAGCTAATGAGCTGTAATTCGGAAGAGCTCCTGTCTTTATTGGGACTAATTCTTTTTTATGAAGAAAATAATTAATAATCTCAATGATTCACTGATGGAGAAAAGAGGTCTGCTTTGGGCACCATTAATTTTCCCCGAGCTGGTGTTCAGGGCCCTTTTATCTTTTCTTAGACTGGCCTGGACAGCATGAAAGGGAAGCAGAGATCCTGCTTTAACCCCCTCAAAAAGCCTTTGCCACAGGCCCTGTGAGGAAGAAGAGAGAGGAAATCACAAGTGTAATTCCTTAGCCAGGGCAAGGAGATCTCTCGGCTCCTGTCCACACTGTAGCTCACCTGGGAATCTTGGAGCAGAAAGGGACTCTGAACCTTGGGTTAAGCCTGGAAGTCTGGGTTTGAATTCCAGCTCTGCGGCCTTTGGTGAGTTACTTAACTTCTCTGAGTCTCAGATTGCCAGCAGGACCTGGAAGGGTCCTTGTATGGATTAATTGAGAAAACCTCTGAAACATCATGGAACTTAATGGACATTTTATAAAATAATTTCATAAAGGATTCAGAGTTCAGTCTCATCATTGTGCAGTTAAGGCCCAGAGAAGTGAGAGAACTTGACCAAGTTGACCTTCACCACAACACAAGAATTAGAACATCCATTTTACCGTTGGAGAAACTGGGTCTCAAAAGTAGTAATGGAGCTCACTCCCCAGATCACACAGCTGGCCTACACCTGGGTCCCTCTATCTCAGCCCCATATCAGGGCTGGATCCAGGGTCTCATATGGAAGGAGATGGTTCCCAGTCTCCCTTACCTTCCTTCTTCTTTCTAGAATCAAATCATCAAGACATATTCAGTCTGCCCATGTGATGGGGAAGAAGGAGCTAGACAAAGCAGCAAGAATAAGCATAAATTGTATGCTGTGGCGTTTATTCTCACTATCTTCCCATGGTAGAGTTCTCCAACTGCTGTTGAAGCTGTTGAAGGATATGGGAACTTCAGGCAAAGAGACCTGGGTTCAAATCCTACCTCCAGCTCTTATTTGTAATTTGATCTTGGGTGTATGAATTGATTTCTTTGAGCCTCGGTTTCCTTACTTGTGAAATGGGGATAATAATAATAGCTATTGCATAAAGAGGTCGTGAGAACCCATTTGTTCATTCAAGAAATATTTATTGAGTACTTACTATGTGCCAGACACTATTCTAAATGTTAGAGGCATAGCCTAAATTTTAGTGGAAAGAAAGAGTCTATAGGCAGATGTACCAGAAAATACACAGTATGATAGAGGATGATAAGTGCCAAGGGGAACAATGAATCAGGGTAAGAGGGGGAGGGAAAGCCTGGAATTGGACGGGGGTCCCAGGTACCTTTTATATTGTGTTTCAGGAAGGCCTCACTGATGAAGTGACATGTGAGAAATGATTGGAAGGAAGTGTGGGAACAGTCCAGGGAACATCTGGGGATGTTTTCCCAGGCAGGGACATGCGAATCCAGGATTGTTGGAGGAACTTGAGAGAAGAGGAGAACGATAAAATTGGAGAGTCAACAGGGGGCCAGTTTGCACAATGATTTGGGGTGATTATAAAGACTCTGATTTATACTCTTTATATTGAAAAGAAGAGATGCCCATATTGAGATGGGCAGCCCAGGTTTGAGAAGAACAGGGACACCATCTGACTTCCATTAGAAAGGATCATCCCTTAAGAGAATAGACTGAAGGAGACTAGGGCAAGGATTTAATGAGGTACTACATGTGCACAATACACAGCCTCAGAGTTCTGGAGCCTAAAAGGCCAAGATCAAGGTATTAGCAGGTTCCAGTTCCCTGAGGCCTCTCTCCTTGGCTTAGAAATGGCTGCATTTTTGCTGTGTCCTCACATCACCCTCCATCAGTCTCTGAGTTGTCCGTGTTCTAATCTCTGCTTCTTTAAAGGGTACCAGTCATATTAGATTAAAGCCCACCCATATAACCTCATTTTACCTGAATTACCTCTTTAAAGGTCTTATCTCCAAATACAGTCACATTCTGAGGTACTGGGGGGTTAAGACTTTAGCATATGAATTTGGGGGGAGACAGTCAATTCAGTTCATAACAAGTAGTAATAACAAAAGTACTAGTAAATTGGGGTGCCTGGGTGGCTCAGTCGGTTAAGCATCCGACTTTGGCTCAGGTTATGATCTCACTCTGTGCTGACAGCTCAGAGCCTGAATCCTGCTTCAGATTCTGTGTTTCCCTCTCTGTCTGCCCCCTCCTGCTCTCTCTCTTTCTCAAAAATAAACATTAAAAATTTTTTAATAAAATAAATTTTTTAAAACTGTAATAGTAAATTATTATTACTATCTTTATGCCCCATTTAAAGACCTTCCTTGTCTAAGCCAATCACACACTCTTCCTGTCTAAGCAATACCTCCCAGGGAGTGACACACACTTTGAGCCTTTCCCCACCCCCTTCCCCACACCCTTTAGTCAACAAATATTTATTAAGCACAACTCTGCCAGGTACTGAGATACTGTACACAGTGAGTACAGTAAGGCTATCCAGTTGTTCTTGACATGACATGGTTTTGAGAAAATTTAACAGACCGCTCTGGATCTTGTCTGGATCTCCTTTCAAGAAGTACTTGCTGGGGTGCCTGGGTGGTTCAATCAGTTAGGCATCCGGCTATTGTTCGCCTCTCTGGTCATGATCTCACAGTTCATGAGATTGAGGCCCTGCTTGGGATTCTCTCCCTGTCTCTCTCTCTCTCTCTCTCTCTCTGCCTCTCCCCTACTCTCTCAAAATAAATAAATAAACTTAAAAAATAAAATAAATAGGAAAGAAGTATTTGCTGATCACTTACATGTGCCAGACACTGTAAGGCTCTGGTGATGATAATGCTGAGCAACACTGGGGTTCTACTTTCAGGAAGCTCTTAGAGATTTGTTCAGTGTAGCCAATCACATAAACACACCCATCCTGATACATCAGTGGGTGCTAATAGATTTTACTCTTGTAGAGGCCTTGAAGTTCTTTGGAGCCTGAAGCATACTTTGTCTTGTATACTAGCTTACTTCTTGTTGTCTACTAGTTGGTGAGGACAGGTGTCATGTCTGTCATTTTCCACTACATATGCAGCATGCAACATCATGATTGGCATACAGTGGGTGCTCAACAAATACCTGTAGAATGAATAGATGGACCTCAAGGTGCACTATATAATACAGAAACTGCTTACCACCTGTGGCTCTGTATGTGTAAATTAAAAATTAAATAAAATTGGGGCGCCTGGGTGGCTTAGTCGGTTAAGCGTCCGACTTTCGCTTAGGTCATGATCTCGCGGTTCGTGGGTTCGAGCCCCGCGTCGGGCTCTGTGCTGACTGCCAGCTCAGAGCCTGGAGCCTATTTCACAGTCTGTATCTCCCTCTCTCTCTGACCCTCCCCTGCTCACACTGTCTCTCTCTCTCTCTCCTAGAAATAAATAAAATATTTAAAAAAAAATTAAATAAAATTGAGTTTCATTATTAAATGTATTATTCGCTTAAGATTAAATTATTAAAATTAAAAATCCATTTTCTCCGTCACCCTAGCCACATTTCCAGAGTTCAATAGCCATGTGTGTTAGTGATTACCATAAGGACAGCACAGGTACAAGAGACACAGCATCTCCATCAGTACAGAAAGATCGCTGATCTGGAACACTGCTTCTCAACTGGGAGTGATTTTCTCTCCCAAGAGATATTTGGCCACGTTCAGAGATGTTTCTGGTTGCCACAACTGAGGGGTTGCTACTGGTATCTAGCAGAGAGAAGCCAGGGATGCTACTCAACATCCTGTATCCACAAGACAACTTTCTGCAATAGTAGTACCAAAGTCAGGAAACCCTGTTCTGGATTATCTGTCTCCGTGAGATCAGATAATCTACATGAGGTTGTGATGCTCCTTGATGGATGACAGCTCACATACCTACCACACTCAACAATTTACAAAGTTGAGCTGTCCTATGTAATTTTCCAGGGCCAGGATCACTCCCACTTCTTGAGAAAAAAGAGCAAGGCTCAGAGATGCGATGTCTCAGGAGGGAGCAGAAATGGAACTCAAGGGTGCAAGTTAAGAGGAGGCTAGGTTTTCTCAGTTAAGGAAGAATTTTCAAGCCATCAGAGTTTTCTTCAAGTAGGAGTGAGCTTCCTCTCATTGAAGGTCTTCTGACTGAGATTTCTTCATGGAGCTGTGTTGCCCACAGTACTCCATGGAATACTAGCCCGCTAGATTACAAAGCTCTGCGGCACAGATTTTCGAGAGAGGCTGCATTATAACACATTCCCTTCTGGGCTTTCATGTTGCAGTTAATACATTACAGGCTCTGATAAATCCCAGCAACAAAACTTAATTTTTTTGTTTAACCTAGTATTTCTTAATCCCATTTAAGTAGACATTCCCATTCTCATGCCATATAAGGGAGCAAGCAATCATTAACACAGAGCCAGTGTTCAATGCAACACATTTTGGTAAATGCAGCTTTATAGCTTAGTCAAGTATGGACTGGATTATCAAACAATCCCCCTGTCCCTTGGGTCTGTGTATACTTCTATTACTGTCTGTGACCATAGGCAAGTCTTGGCATTTGGGGAGTCATCTGTTGTGTCTGGATCTGGGCTAAATGACTTACCCAGGACCACACTAGTGTATACATTGCAAAGCTTGGCAGGCATTTATTTATCATTTTCCTCTTTCTGACTCTTGGGAGTATATTTGTTTCAATGTGAAGTCTTTCCACTCAAGAGCCTAAATCAGATGCTGTGGGTCCCTATCATCTCTCCGATGCCACATTCCCAAGGAGAATTACATCACCTGCCTTGTTTAAAATATATCACCGTGGCAACAGCGGCTGTTCTTGTGTGGATGTAGATAGCTCCCATGTAGTATTGGCTGTGGGTGGGTACTGGCACCTCCAAAAGAGAGAAGTAGGGCATGAGTTTCAGCTGATAAGGACCATGTGTATCTGTCAGGTGGAAATTGGGTGGCTGCAATGCAATGTTTACAAGACTCACCTGGGAGCTGTAACCCTTGGAAATTGAAGACTTCTGTTTTTAATTTAGCTTAATTCCAACGAAGTACCAACAGAGCGATAATCTAGGGTGCCCAACTGATGAGAGAGACAGGCAGAGACCCAGAGAAGAAATGGTATGAAATAAAAGATCCTTAGAGGATAGATAATTAGTTGGGGGCGCTGTGTTTTCCAGAGTTTTGGACCCCTAATATTTTTTGTCTGAGATATTTTAGGCGGCCCCGTGGACACAGCTAGAAATAATATGTAATAACAAGGTGAGGAAGTGATTGCTCTTTCACTCCACCTCCTATCCTTCCTATTGTCAAAGAGTTGTCTCAGTTTGGGGCCACTATGTTTTTAACACCTCTCAACACTTGCTAATCTTCCTTTCTTAACAAAAGAGGGAGCAGGTGTCAGACTCAGAGCCTGAGGCAGGTAGCAGTGGATAGCCAGAATTTAATAATGTTCTTTTGTTTTCATCATATCTATTTTTAGGGCTGTCTTCTGTTTCTGAACAGGACACTGGTTTAACACTCCCAGATGTGAGGTGATGTTTCTTTTGAAACTAAATGTATTAAGTCAAAAAGCAAGTCAATTTCAAGACTACTATTAAACAAATATGGGTATAAGAAACCCATGCACAAATGGACAGAAATCATGACTGAGGTTGTGTGAGCATCTGAGGTTTAGAAAATGTTTTGAGGGATACTCGCTTGGGAGAAAGCGAGTCTGGGTTATGGGCCAGCTCCATCGTGTACTATGTTGTCTTGAGCAAGGTTTTGAGTCTTGGTTTTATAGTCAATTAAGTAGGGATAGAAAATTACCTATCTTATATGGTTAATGCGAAATGACCACGTAAGATACATAGTAAGGGCTCCAAAATGGGCTACTCTCACTGTGCATAGTTTGTGACTAACATTAGTTTGTATACATAGTACCTGTAAAGGTACCAGGTTTGGGGTAGAACAAACTTCTTTCTGCTCAACGTCCTAATAATAGTAATATTTATTGAGTGCTAACCCTGCACCAAGCCCTGTTCTAATAAGCCTTAGACATGTATAATCTCATTTAACAGTCCTAGTGATTCAGCAAAGTTAGGGGTGTTAATATCCCACTTTACAGATAAGGCACAGGTAGGTAAAGTAACTTACCGAAGGTAACACAGCTAGAAGGCACCAGAAGCAGGCCTCAAAACCAGGCATTGTAGCATGCATGCTCTTAACTATTCTCATGGAGGGCAACCTGGGTGGCTCAGTCAGTTAAGCGTCCAACTTCAGCTCAGGTCATGATCTCATACTTCCTGAGTTTGAGCCCCGCATCAGGCTCTGTGCTGACAACTCAGATACTGGAGCCTGTTTCAGATTCTCTCTGTCTCTCTCTCTCTCTCTCTCTCTCTCTCTGTCTCTCTGTCTCTGTCTCTGTCTCTCTCTCTCTCTCCCTCCCCACTCCTTCTGCCCCTCCGCCACTCGCACTCTCTCCTCTCTCGAAAATAAATAAACATGAAAAAAATGTTTTAACTACTTTCGTAGATACCAGAAGCTCCTATAGTTTGTTGATGTGCAGTAAATTTTTTTGTTGATGAGAGTGATTGTATTAGTTAGGAGTCCTTTGGCTACCAGGGACATAACCACATCAAGGTAGCTCCAGTAATGAAGAGCATATGTTGATTCTTATAACTGAAAAGTTGAATGGTTGCAGGTCTAGCTGAATCCAGGGGCTTAAACACTGTTGTCCATCCCCTCCCCACCCCCACACCATTCCATTAGCTTCAAGCCTTCATCTTACCCTTTGTAACAACTCCTAGCAAAGGAGGGTCCCTTCCCAATGGTTTCAATAAAAGTCCCACAACCGAGTCTTACTGGCTGTAATTGGCCTGGTTTAGATAGGTTCCTACCTACAAGCCAATCATTGTGGCCTGGAGCTGGTGTAAAAACACCTTTGCCATGGGGGCGCCTGGGTGGCTCAGTTGGTTAAGCGTCTGACTTCAGCTCAGGTCATGATCTCACGGTTCATGGGTTCAAGCCCCACATCGGGCTCTGTGCTGACAGCTCAGAGCCTGGAGCCTGCTTCAGATTCTGTGTCTCCCTCTCTCTCTCTGACCCTACCCTGCTCTCTCTCTCTCAGAAATAAATACAACATTAAAAAAAAAACAAAAAACCCTGAGTTTTTTGCCTGAGTCAAATGGACTGAAAGTGAAGACGGGGCAGACCCTCAGAGAAGAACCCAGTGCTTGTATTATAACCTCAGCAAATAGATACTCAGCAGGGAAAACTTAGCTACCTGCAAAATCTTACACTCTTCATTGAGAAGATTCATGGGCTGGGGGCCTGCACCAGGAAGGAGCAGACTGGGGTTTCATGATCTTTCTTCTGCTGATTTGCTCTGTGACCTTGGACAACTCTGAATCCCTAGTGGGTTTCTGTGTCTTTGGTTATTCAGTGACTTCTTCTCATCAGGCCTTCCGAGGTTATTTTAAAGAGCACATGCAATAGTGTTATTTATAAATGTAATTAACATCGCAGCTTTTCTTCCTCCATAGTTTCTATAAAAAATACGCTTTAGTCCAGGTTTAGGGGGTTCTTTTATCCCACATGGTTACTAACCCTCTCCCAATCCCCATGTAGCCAGTCCCTGCTGGATTTTAAGACCTGCCTTTATTAAGAATAAAGTACCACAAGAATAAAAAGCCACAACATTCAGTATGCACTTTGAAATAGACAGTTTCAAAGAGCACAAATGAAATCAAGTGACATCTCACCAAGATGTCTACACGCCAAGATACTACAGGGCAAAAGCGGTGCTGAGTATTTTGCAAGCACCACCTCCATTCGTTGCCCTGACAACTGTTTAAGAGGCAGGGAGAACAACACTGGAGAGCTGAGTTCAAATAACACAAATAATGCCAGAGAGCTGAGTTCAAATCTGCCTCTAGAATAGCAGCAGGAGCCACCACAAGCCTGAGCTTCAGTTTCCCCATCTGTAAAATGGGAACAACACAGAAGCTATGTCGTCAGGTTATTGGAAGGATATAATAAGCTGTGGAACACGCCTAGCACCTAGTGGACACCTGCCTGAGGTCACACGGTGGGCTCCGAGTCCAGCCCTGTCTGCCTCCAGGATTCGTGCCAAACTGCCTTATAACAGAAACACATATCTTCTGGGGTCATCTTTAGCTTCCAGCGATTCAGGGTCTCTGGCCCCTCCAGTCTATCCAGATTTGCTCTGTGTACTCAGGCTACAAATTGCCTGCTGCGATGTCCTGAAATAACTCTGCTCTTCCGGCCAGCCCCCCTCCCAGCCTCCCTCCCACCAGGCCCAGAATAGCCACATACATCATGGCTCCAGAACAGCCTGCAGGATGCTTCCTCCCCTTTGATAATAGCTCAGCCCTGTCTAAATGCTGGCATAACCAGGGCCACGGTGCCTGATGCAGACACAATTCAGCTTCGGTATGCTATGCCATCATGTAGAGGTACACTTTGATTTCACTTGTGAGGAGAAGTCACACCTGTCATTATACTTGGATGGAGGTGGTGGCTGGACAGATGATGTTATCTCACCTCCTTCATAGAGAAACCAAAAGGCTAGTTATAGGTCCATAGCCATGGTCTTATGTGTCATTTCCATGTGGCTTTACCATTTATTAAGAAAGCCTAGGGGCGCCTGGGTGGCTTAGTCGGTTAAGCGTCCGACTTTCGCTTGGGTCATGATCTCGCGGTTCGTGGGTTCGAGCCCCGCGTCGGGCTCTGTGCTGACTGCCAGCTCAGAGCCTGGAGCCTGTTTCAGTCTGTGACTCCCTCTCTCTCTGACCCTCCCCTGCTCACGCTCTCTCTCTCTCTCTCTCTCTAGAAATAAATTTTAAAAAAAAAATTAAAAAAAAAAAAAAAGAAAGCCTATATCCCTGTCTCACTTATAATTTCCATGCTGTGGCCTGTAAGGTTTTGCCAGACCTGATTCTAGTGCCCACCTTTCTGACATGATCTTACTCCTCTCTTCCCTTTTTTCATTTTGCTCATGCCTATCTCGCCTCTTTTTAGGTCTTCAAACTCCCTAAGCACTCTCTCCCCTGCCTCAGGGCCTTTCTCATGCTGCTGTCTCTGCCTGGATGCAGAGATGCCCTCTTTTGAATGGCTGTTTCCTTCTTGCCATTCAGATTTCAAGCAAGTCTTTCCTAGTCCCTCTCAACCCTGCTTTCCTTTGTTGCACATATTGCAAATTATACTTATATTTTTTCAGAACATTTGTTTCTTTAATGTCTGTCTCCCATACTAAATTGTTAGCTCCATAATGGTAGAGACCTTACCTGTCTTGTTCACTAAGTTTTCTCCAGATCACAATATGTGCCTGACCCACAAGAGCAGCTCCATAAATATTGCTGAAGGAGAGATATGTTGACAACAATGTTATACGGTTAGCGTCGTCACTCCCCATTCAACAGATGAAAAGATAGAGGCACAAAGTACGGAGGAGTTTTCCAAGGTCACCTTCAAGGCTAGGAACAGAACAGAAATGAAAACTCAAGTCCCCAGACTCTCAATCCAGAGTTCTTTCTGCCCCTCACAGCTTCTTCTTTTTTTTTTTTTCACAAATAGTTTATTGTCAAATTAGTTTCCACATAACACCCAGTGCTCATCCCCACAAGTGTCCTCCTCCATGCCCATCCCCCTTCCCCCCCACATCCATCAGTCCTCAGTTTTTGTCAGCATTCAAGAGTCTCTCATGGTTTGCCTCTCTCCCTTTCCCCCACCATTTCCCCCTTCTTCTCCCCCTTGTTCCTCCATCAAGTTCCTCCTAATCCTCCTATACGTGCAAACATATGATATTTGTCCTTCTCTGCCTGACTTATTTCGCTCAGCATAACACCCTCAAGGTCCATCCATGTTGCTACACATGGCCAGATTTCATTGTTTCTCATTGCCATGTAGTATTCCATGGTATAGATAAACCACATCTTCTTGATCCATTCGTCTGTTGATGGACACTTAGGCTCTTCCCATGTTTTAGCTATTGTTGAGAGTGCTGCTATGAACATTGTACCCCTCACAGCTTCTTTTAGAATGGTGAATCAACCACAGTTTTCCCCCAAATGATGCCCGGACGAGAGCAAACAGACTGAGATAAATCTGGACTTATAGATGGTTGATCACTGAAAAAGGGTGGGGGATGATGGTCCGAGCAGAGGGAACAGGAAATGCAAGGCATGTTAAGTGCCTCATAGCAAGCACTGAGCATATAAGAAATATTTCCTTAATTTACTCATCCATCCATTCATTTATTTGTGCCATATTTCCTTGACTTCTACTATGTGCCAGACATTTAGGGGGCACTAGAAATACATAGGGAAATAATAACACAAGACACTAAAAATATTAGTTAATCTTTAATATTAGTTAATAATATTAGTTAATGTTTATTGAACCCATATTATGTTTCAGACACTGTGTTGAGTGCCTATTGTTGAGTGACTGTCTCACTTTTAAGAATGTTTATCTCTTTATTTTGGGGGGGAGCACATGTGAGTGAGGAAAGGGCAGAGAGAGAGAGAGAGAGAGAATGAATCCCAACTATGCTCCATCCTGTCAGCAGAGAGCCTGATGCCGGGCTCGACCCCACAAACCATGAGATCTATGACCTCAGCCAAAATCAAGAGTCAGACGCTTAACCGACTGAGCCACTCAGGTGCCCCGGGACCATCTCATTACATTACCACCATAACAATGAGATCTACTCCCTAAGACTGATACAGGAGTCATGCCCATTTTACAGAGGGTAGGTGGAAACTTAAAGACATTAAGTAACGTTCTCAGTTCCCTCAGGTAGGTAGAGAAGCTGGAATTGAAATCCAGGCAACAAAAGTCAAACACTCAAGTTCATAACCCAGTGGTCATGTTCACCCCTCCTGTAGCTCTTCTTTGAAAGAGGGTCCATCATGATAGAGAAGATTTCCAGAAATAATGACAGGAGCATTCTTGAGAAGCGTGAGCCACTTGCATAATCCCTCCCCACCTCTTCTGATTCTCCTACAGTTGGAGACCCGCCAGCCACTGTGTTGCTTCTGGAGCACACTCCTCTGACCCTCCCCCACTCCCCTCTACCCTTTTCTCCCAGACACTTGTTCCCTTAACACCCTTCACCTTCTCTCTCTCTCTAAGGTTGTCCCTGCCCATGGCGGCCAAATTCAGGAGTATCCACCCCACCTGCTGCTGTCTCTGATATTCAATGGACTCTCCAGTTGAGAGGTCTGTGATCACTTATTCCCCTGAGCAGAGCCAGACATGGAAAAAGTTGCCTTCAAATCCTGCAATTACCTCTCCCTGGATTGCAGCTATTTAGCCGGAGACATCTCCACCCGGCCCTCCTGCGTGCCCAGCAAGCATAAGGTCTGGGAATAACAGAGTAGCATTTCAGGGCTTCTAGGGCAGTTCCCAGCCCTGAAATCACTTCTCTGTGTGTCTTGGCTTAAGAAACATTGACTTTACCAGTTAAATGCCCCCTCCCCTACCCACCCCGCAGGGCTTCTACTTCACATTTAGTCCCTTGCCTACATTGTTGAAGAGACTCAGTAATGTTTGTTCGTCCTTTCATTCATTCATTCATTCATTCATTCATTCATTGTGAAAGACACTGAACTAGACTCTGGGGTTATAATACAGAGCCAACCAGATACAGACACCAGATAAGAACTTACCTGTTTCTCTCTCCCTGGGTGATGGGGCTACAGAAGATGGACACTTATCAAGGGCTTCGGTAGCCAAGGATAGCTTCTAGAGGAGGTAATGACTAGGAAAAATAGGACAATGGATGACTAGGATATAAACAAGATATAAATAGGAGTTGGCTAGGAAAGAGGAGAGAAGTAGTGGAAGGTGAACCCAGTATGTGCAGAGTGAGGTGAGAAAGAGCCCGGTCCACCTAGGGAAATGTCACCTTGGCTACAATGGAGCATGGTGATTGGGAGTTGAAAGGGCGGGAACTAGTGAGTATAGGAAGGGATTTGATCCTCCTGAGCATCAGAGTCAGGATCTTACTTTAAAGGCAATGGGGAGCCTCATAAAGTTTTAGACAGTTAGGTCTTCTGTGTCCCTCATGTCAGTGCTCAGCTGGTTCTTGGCCACTCTTTTGTGTCTTTCTCCTGGGAGATCTTTGTCCAGGGCTATGTCAGATCCTGGTAGCCCAGAGCAGGCCATATCTCAAGACTGAAGTGTTCAGCCCCTCTAAGGAATGGAGAGAGGGTGCATGGTCCCTTTGTATTGGGGATAGATGGTGGTTTGAGCTGATTGGCTCATAAGCCAATTCTCTGCTTGATGCCAATGCAATCCCTTGGTGCCTAGGAGCATGACTAGTAGAGAGGAAGTAGCCTTAGAGTGGGCTAAGTCCAGCCACTGACCTTGACTGCTATGTGACTTTATGTAAATTTAACTTACTTTTCTGGACCTTGGTTTTTCCATGTATAAAATGCAGTGATTGGAGGACCTTTCAGCTTTAACATTCCATGAGTATAGCAGGTATCAAAGAAAAAGAAAACGGTATCTGAGACACCCAGGACCTGAAAACATCTCACATGTCAGTCCATGATGCAGAATCCCTCTTCTTAACCACTTTGGTGGACACGTGGACAAAACAGCAAAACAAAACAAAAACAAAATTAAAGAGAATGATGGGTCCAAAGGAGAAATGGCTATTGATGTGACACTCCTACCCCACACTGCTAAACAGTCATAGACATTTCCACATTTGTTCATGCAAGCATTCCCATATATTCCCACATACGTGACATGCATGCATGTACATGCACACTCATTTACACCCTCATCTATTTGTCCAAACTCCCTGAGTTCCTCAAATGTTCTTTACAGGGCTCAAATCTCTGTAGATGTTCTGCAGTTATACCTGGGTTTGGTGTACACACACACACACACACACACACACACACACACATACACACAAGAATAAGTTAATTTATTTCTTAGAGCCTACACAAGCAGAATATCCCAAACCCTAAGGAGTTTTAGGTTAAGCAAGTTTTAGGGGAAACTAAGGAGGTGAAGTCTGAGTTAGCTGATTGGGAACTAGCCAACCCTCCCATGCATTGTTTGTAATGTCTTTGACAAGAATCTCTTCCCAAGTATGGTCCAGAGGAGCATAAGAATAAGGACAGGGATTTCAGCTCCATAACATGCAACTTCCCATTCCTTCTAAGCCTTCTAAGATAACAGTTTCCATATGCTGGATCCTCTGCATCTCAAATTCCAGGTCTTCCAACTTCCTAAAGGACATAATGCATCCAAAACAGGCTTCTGGGATGAGATCAGCTCACCCCTGTTCTTATCAAACATCTTATCAACCTTAGATCATAGTCTGAAATGGGAGGGCTGAACATAATCCTCACCAGTAAACCAAATCCTGGTCACTGGCTAGTTTAATATTATAACCCTATACTCCATCTCTCTACTCCCCCACCTCCTTCCTACTTTAGAACACCCTACTTCCTTTTTTTTAAGTTTTTAAATGTTTTTTATTTATTTCTGAGAGAGAGACAGAGAAAGCATGAACAGGGGAGGGAGGGAGACACAGAATCAGAAGCAAGCTCCAGGCTCTGAGCTAGCTGTCAGCACAGAGCCCGACATGGGGCTAAAACCCATGAACTGTGAGATCACGACCTGAGCCGAAGTCAGACACTTAATGGACTGATCCACCCAGGCATCCCTAGGACACCCTACTTCCTGGTTTCCTATGAACGTACCTATTCCTTCCCTGCACCTCTTAATGTGGTGTGTGTGTGTCTGTGTGTGTCTGTGTACGCATCACCATGTGTGGCAGGGCTGTGTACACAGTGGCAGAAAAGTCCTTGAAGGTTGAAAGAATGAATAATGGAAGGGAAACAATCGCCCCCTTGTCAAGCCCCAGACTGAAAATTCTTCAAGATGGACTCAAAAATAGCAGTGTTTCTCGCATGTTAACTAACTTGTTCCAAGGTGGGGACAACGTCCTTGAGATTGGAGGCTAGAAAGAAAAAGGTGTAGCCCTGCATGAACACTTGGTGGGTAGGCAGAACTTCTGCTCAAACCCAGGGGCTTTGCTGATTCATGTCCCTGAGAGCCTGACAGTGGTTCAGCACCGAGGACAGAGGCCATTGATTAAACAATTTAAGGATGTAGTGAATCCAATCATGAAACACCTGGCTCCAATTCTAGCCTTCCTTACCTATTGAACCTACTAGTTACATCACCTTTCAGGTGTCTCTCACTTTATGAGAAACGTGTGCTCCTGAAAAATTCTATGTAAATCTATATTTTGTAATGTGATTCGTTCAGAAACACGTTTATATATTTTCAGGAAGTCTTCCAGGAGGATAGTGTAGGAGTTTTCAAGCTTTGGTCTCCCCGACTTCTGAAAAGATAGATGTGTCTAGAGGATATAGTATAACTTAGTGGTTAAGAGCATTATAGGAATATATCAGGGTTTGCTGTCACTAGTGACATTTTGGCCCAGATAATTCTTTATCTGGGGAACTGCCCTGTACACTTATACGATGCTTGCAACATCTGCAGCCTGTACACACTACATTCCTATTATACTTCCTCAGTTGTGACAACCAGAAGTGGTTCCAGACATTGTCAAGCGCCCTCTGAGGGCAAAATCTCCTACATTTAAAATGTATGGAATAGATGTATTGGATCTGAATCCTGGTTCTGCCAGTTATTAATGGCCTGGGGCGATTGGTTTTTGTGCTCCATGGTTATACTTTCTCATATGCAAAATGATGACAACATTTGTATTTACCTTATGAGGTTACTGTAAGGACTGAATAAGGTATCATTTGTCAATTTACTTAGCATAGTGCTAAGGCACACAGTAAGCCTTCAACAGATGCTAGTATCATCAACCAAGTGGTTGTCTCCTCCTCCTTCTCCTTCTGCTCCTTCTACTTCTCCATCACCATCTCAGCCATTTAACTCCAGAGATTATGACAATATTTCTAAATCATTCATTCAGAAAACATTACTTTTATCTATTAAAGAGTTGGTACTCTGCTAGGCAGTGAATGTTCAAAGATGAACAAGCTACTGTCTCTTTCTCCAAAGAACCAGAAGTCCCAGATTTTGTCACATGGTCCTAATTGCATGTGACTCCCATGATAAATATGCATGGGCCTTTATCCTGCATGTATCAGTAAGGATAGGCTTAGTCATCCTGCAGCAGCAGCCAACCCCCAAATGTCTGGCTTATGACAACAAAGGTTTCTTTTTATGGTCCTACTACATGTTCATCATGAGTTTACATGAATCTCTGCTCCATGTTGTCCTCTGTCAAGAGCCCAGATGGAATGAACCTCTACCATCTGAAATGTTTGTAGTTTCTAGGGCAGAGGTAGAGGGAAAATGGTGAACTGTACACTTGCCTTTAAAGGCTTCTATCCAGAAGTTACACACAAAAATTCCTTTCACACTTCATAACTCAAAGCAAGTCATGGTGTTGCACCTAAATTTGAGGGGGAGGATAAGTGTAATCCCTACTGTGTACCTAAAAGCAGAACTGGGATATTGATTAACAGCCCTAATAACTACTACACAGCCATTTCATTAAACCTAGCCATTGGCCTGTAGGGGGATATTGTGAGCAAGCGTGAAAGATTCTATCTAAAGCACTCCCCAGAAACAACCCAATAGCTCCATCCTTCTAGTGATGAGGAAGATGCATCACCACACACAAAATATGGCATCACGTTCTCTCGAGTATGAAGAGGAGAGTAGACAGGAGAAAAGATGGAGAGATTTTAATGGAAGCCATGAGTGTGGTGTCTCACCTCTATTCCTAAGCCACATCAGATTCCCAGAATTTAACATGCAGTGATATTAGACTACATCTAATATCTCTTAAAACATCATAAAAGAGCTCATGCTTTTCAGAAGAAAACAAGAAACAAAAAATACCCCATATCTGGTTGTTCTTAACTATCTTTCAAAAATAATTAATAAAGAAATTTTAATGGTGTGGAGTGAAACCAACTCCACTGATTCATAGCTCAAATAGGAATAATCCACATCAAGGCTCCATTGGCCATTTCATTTTAGCTTCCAAAGGCTCCATTATTAATTCATTTCTAAAGTGATCTCTCTCACTCCCAAGGGGTATATTCCAATAACTACGTGCTTACAATACTCTATTTGATTAAAATTTAACAAGTTATGTTATTGGCAAATAAACTATTTATTTCAGTGCTGTTGCCAATGCCAAAAGGAATGTTTCGAACAAAGAAATGGAATTGACACACTAAAGAGATTGTCATTAATAATTCACAATAGCCAAAAATGCATGCATATACGTATTTTTTTCAGTGATGGCATTAGAGTATAAAAAAGCAGAGGAGTCAGCCAAAGTCTTCTGGTTTCCTATTTATTAAAAGGGGGGAAACCAAGAAATTGAACTTAGATTGTTATGTGGTGTGGTGGAAAGAATATTTAAGAAAACCAGGCAAAGCCCTGTGATTAACTTGCTGTGTGACCATAAGCAGGCCACTTAACCCCCTAAGATTGTTTCCTTCTTTTCAAAATGGAACTAAGAAAACTTTGTTTATTTAAAGCTTGGGGTTTTGGCCAGGATACAATGAGAGAAAAAGATATAAACATGCTTTGGAAATGCAACAATCCTTTATAAATATCAGAATTATATTGATAAGTGCCTCTCTTCCTTGTTCCTTAAATAAGACACTGATTTATCTGGCAGAAATCTGTGGAAAAGGGGTGAGGGAGCCTGTTTGTCCCTTTGGGAGTTTTTATATAGTCTCAGGGAAAACCCCAAGCTATGTTTAGCTTCTGCTGATGAAGACATTGATCTGAGCAGATTGCTCCATCAACCCTTATGTCCCCTGCTCTACTGCTAGCAATAATAGTTATGATTTGTTTAGTATTTAATTAATATGCACCAGGAAATTGTGACAACCTCTTTATATATATTGTCTCACAACCACCCCCATGAGATGGGCACTAATAACACTCCCCTTTTCTAGAAAAGAAAATTAGGGCTCACATATGTCCAAGGCTACTAGACTGATAAGTGGCAGGGAATTAGGAATCTACCTTGAATCTGCCTCTGGGAGTTCAATTCTTAACCACCTCTCTCCTTTGGTTTCCATATGGTTGAGGATATGCCCTCTGCTTGCCTCTGCCAGGGAATAGTCTGCTCTAGATAAGTCAGATCCCCTGGATGAAACATGCAAGTGTGAACCCATTGGAATACTAGGAGGGCACAAATCATAGACGCACTTGACTAATGGTTGTTCCTGTTGAACCTCAGAGTAGCTAGAATAGTTTTTCATTCAAAGTAGAGGTTTAGAAAAATCTCTGGGTAGGTAGTTGGATGGATAGATGGATGGATGGATGGATGGATAGAAAAGTGCTGGATGGACGAATGGATGGATGGATGAATGGATTTCACACTTAATAGATGGATAAATAGATAGACCAGCTGCTTTAGTAGCCATGAAGAAATAGCCTTTGTTTCCTGTTTGCCTTTGAAGTCTTGCTTGACAAAGAGTAATCCCTCAATATGTGTTAGCAAACTGTTGTTACTGTTCACCAGTATTAGCTACCTGGCACATCTGTGGCCCCAGGTTTTGAGTGCTCACTGAAGATACCATTTTTTTTTTAGTCTCAGTCATAATGTGTCATTGGCTAAGTGCTGGTTTAAGCTTTTCCCCTGAGTAATAACAATAACAACTGCTATTATTTATTGAGCCTTCTTTATGTGCCAAGCACTATAATAAGGCTTTTACCCGATTTACTATAAATATACAACTCACAATGTTGATATTACTGGCCCCATCTTACAGATGAAAAATACTAACTATTGGAGATGTAGTCCAGGCCTACCCAGGCTAAACAAGGGCAGAAATTGGATTCAACTCCATGTGAGTGTAGCTGCAAAGTGGGTGATTTCTACTCCACACTCCTGGTTCTCAAAATGTGGTCCCCACATCAAAAGAAGCAACATCACCTGGGAGCTGGTTAGAAAAGCAAATTCTTGGCACCCAGCCCAGACCTACCAAATCAGAGACACCAGGAGGGGCCCCCCAGCAATTTGTGCCACAACAAAGCCTTCAGATGTTTCTGATACCCACCCCAGCTTGAGAACCACCGCTCTAATCCATAAAAAGTTGCTTCCCTAGATTTCAGGGCTGCATTTATACTAAATTATCCACACCCCTTCACCTGATGTTGCTGTGACCAGCAGCACCGACTGGATTGAGGGAAGGAACTTGTGCCAGGGAACAAGTTACATAAACTACCCCCTCTTTCCTCAACCTACTGTCATCTCTTGTCAGAATCCTCCTTCAGAGGCCTCCTGCCTGCCTTCTTACCACCAGCTCTGGCCATTCTCCATACATATTTGTAATGTCGTACATACACTGAAGCCAGAGGAATCTTTCCAAAGAGTGAACCCGACCATGTCACTCTTCTGCCTAATGACCGTCGATAGCTCCCCCTGCTCGCAGGGGGAAATCCACACAGTACATGGCCAACCAGGCTCTGCAAAGTCAGTTCCTGTTGGCCCTTCCGGTCTCGTTTCACTTCTCGCTCCCTCCTCCTGATCCAGCCACCCCTACTGCATGGCCACCCAGTACTGTCCACTGTTCACTGCCTTCACAGTTCTTTGGCTTAATGACGTACCTTTGGCATCGTAATCTCCATGAGGGCAGGAATCATATCTCTTTTTCTCAACAGCCTGTCCCCAGAGCCTAATACCATGCCTGACACATAGTAGGTGCTCAATAGTTTGTACAGACAAGACCTGGGAGCCGGTGCTTTCCATCATAGCATGCCATAACTAGAACTACCCTAGTATGGTTTGTTACATTTTTGTGAATCTGTCAGGTCAGAGCTTGGGCTCTAGAAGCCAACCAGCATGGATTTGAATCCTAGCTCCCCCGCCCACACCCTCTGTGAACTGGAGTATGTGATTTAATCTCTTTGAACCTCAGTTTCCTTGCCTGCTAAATGGGGATAATAGAGTAGTTGGGGAGATTAAATGGAGTATTGCACATAAAACTCTTAGCTCAGTGCCTGGCAGACAAGGGCTAGCTATTGGTTTTTATTAAATTGGGCCTTCCCAGTTATCAGATAGTGGTGGCATAGCCCTACCTTGCAGATGTTCACAAAATGCAAGTCGACTGGGAATGCCCATCCAAGTGGGGACAGAGCCTGGGACCAGAGCCACATAACCTGGTACTTAAGTGTCAGGCTCCTAATTCTGAACGGGAAGTGCCTGGCTCCTCTGCTTCCTAGCTTCATGAGCTTGGGCAAGTTTCAGAGCTTCCCATGCCTCAGTTTTCCCATCTGTAATCCAGCAATGGTAACATATGATCTATGTCATAACAGTTGTAAGGATCCAATGAACAGAGCACATAGAACAGTGCTGGGCTTGAGCCAGCACGTGGCAGACACTGAATTACCTGCTAGCTGTCATCGTCATCATAACCACCATCATTGCTATTGTGATCAGACCCAGAAGCTGAAGATAAAGCAGGCTTTGTGCAGACTGCTTGCCCCACAGCCAAATCCTCTGTTCTGCCTCTGTCTCCTTTCCTCCCCTTCCTAAACGGATCCCTTCGACCAGCAAAGAGAAAGGCTGGATGGCTGCAATGGGGGTGGGAGCTTCATCTAAGCTCCACTTGCTTTTCCTTTTGTGTGTGTGCAAAATCACCTTGAAGAGACGCTGTTTTCATGGCTTTGGGAGTTTTAGATATTTATCTCCCATCCACGGTGGACCCCTGGGCGCGGTAATCCATACTCGGCATGCCACAGAGCTTCTATCGCTCTTGTTCAGAACTGACTCCTTCCAAGTGCCCGCCATGGAGGTGTCGGGAACAGCTGTTGGATTTCCAAAGCCTAGAGATAAAATGGCACTTATTCCCATTAATTGAGCCTAAAAAGAAGGTAAGGCTTAGAAATGGAGAGAACAAGGATGATGGGAGAACAAGAAGGCCTGGGGTCTGGGAGAAATCCCCATGCAAGGCTTCAGGTGGGGGCAGGGCAGTGTCTCTCTATAAGGACACTGTTCTGGGCTGTTCTTTTTCCCTGCCTGTGTGGCGCTGTGGAACTGGGCATCTGGGGCTTTGAGCTAAGCCCAAAGGATGTAATTCAACTGGCTGAGGGAGAAAATGAAGGAAAGAGCCAACAGGCGTACGGAGATATCCTTGAGGGAAGTTCAAGGTGAGGCAAAAATAGAAACAGGAGAGCCCCGCGTAGTACAGTCAACATTTAAAGGGATGGAAACCAGAGCAGGTAGAATAAAGTGAGTGGTTTGGCCTCTTATCTATGGCTCACACCCCTGGCTGGGCACTAGAATCACCCGCCTGGAGAGGTTTCTCTAAATATAGATACTAGAGTTCGCCCCTCCTCAGCCATGACCTATTAGGTCAGAATTCCCAAGGACGGGGCCTAGGATTGTACATTTACACAAAGTGCTTTCCGTGATTCTGAAGTTGCCCCGTGAGCACAGGCTGCAGACACACCTTTGGGAACTATGGATTTTGATAATTGAAATATAACCCCAGGAGCCAGAGATCACAGCGTCAGCTTCATGGCACGCTCCTAACCTGATCAGGGCTGAGCCTGCATTTGGAACCTGGGGAAAAGAGCCTGTGAGAGAAAGGACCAGGTAGGGGACTGGCTGTCTATTTCCTACAAGGGAAATGAGGACTCAGGCGCTGAGCTAAGGTGAGCAGCTGCTGGATCACTCTTCGCCAACGGAAGGGTTACACACCCACCCTCTTGCTTCCTGGCTGGAAGAGAAAAAAGGATGGGCCTCTGTTTTCTGGGCCAGGCTTATAGAGGCCAGTTCATTTCTTAGAAGGTGCCTGGAATCACCACCAGCTTATCAACTATCACCTAAGTAATAGCTGCTTGGTAAGGTAGGACCCAGATGTGGCCAGCTCTGTGCATTCCCAGCACTTTTGAGGATCACAGATGGAGACTAAGATGAGCTAGGGGGGACCCTGCCATCTAGATCTGGTCAATGGCTCCCTCAGGAGAGAAATGCAGCTCCCTTGTCTCCAATCATGATTTACAACTAAAATGTGTACACAAAACGCCTGATTTGGAAATGTTAGCAATCAGTTTGAGTGTTTGAAAAGTGCCATGTAGTACAAGCAAAACATGTCCATGGGCTCATTCCTTCCAGGACCTTCTTCACACAGGGGATTAAAAAAAAAAAAAAGGCACCAGACCACTTTTTACTTGGCGAATAAATGAATAGAGTTTCAAATTGCCTGCCTACTCAACATCTCTTTACTGGGGACAGGCATTGTTCTAAGCATGGAGGATTCAATTGTGAACAAGACAGACCACAGCCCTCTGAGCCACAGATTCCGTCATATTTTAGAACTAGAAGTCTTAGAGCCCATCTCTCTCTGTAGTTTCCAAACTGCTCTCTGTGGCACTATCTTAGGGCTTGCCTTGAGTGGTCAGGTATCCAAATTACCAACACTGCTTCAAGCAGAAGGGCTCTATTTTTATCTGTTTTATGGGGGAAGGTTTTAGCCGGCCATCACGTCTACAAATGGAAAGGCTAGGAATCACACAGAAATCGGTCACCAAGCCAGCAAGAAAATTTCCTGGCTTCACAAGAGCTAGAAAGGACTGAGAATTTGCTTTAATTCCTTTTCAGGCTGTCCTTTTTTCTGGTCCCAAGACCACCCCCTCCCACTCTCCCCCTAGGCTCTGACTGGGCAATATCCAAACCTGAGTTTCTTCATCTGCATTAATGGGTACAAATGGCACCCTTCCTCCTTCAGGTTGTGAGACCCAGAGGTAACTCTTTGCAGGCACAATAGTAATAATTCAATCAGAGGTAACTATGAGAAGGTATTATTACAGTTCATTCCAACTATTCTTTAAAAAAAGTGGGATCCCTCCCCCCCCCCACTTATTCACTCCAAACTCAAAAAGCAAATGGACTTACGAGAAAGTAGAGGGAGATAGTGACAGTTGTCACAGAACCAGAGAGGCAGTGGGTTTGAAGAAATATCCCTCCTGTTCCTCTCCTTCCCTACCTGCTCCCCAGACAGCCCTTCCCAGGCCTTGTTCATCCCGGATCTCACCTCTGAGGGAAGCATGAACCAGGGAGGCAGAAAGAAGACTCGTTTTCTCCCCTTAGGCTGTTGGGGGAAGGGAGGGCAAAGCTGCCCTCTCTGAGTTGATTGATGTCGCGCTTGGGGATCTGAATTCTCTGATGTAATTACACTGTGTGCTCCGTGCGATAAGGAGATTAATCAGTCCATTACGCAGGGGCTGTTTTACCCACAGATGGAGGTAATTGAACGGAGACGTTGGACATCTCCAGGCCCCAGCCATCCAGTCTGCTCCGGTTACAGGCAGGTGGCCGGCCTCTGGGCAGCCAGACCATCTTCCCCAAAGAGGAACAGTAGCTGCTCTTGCCACCACTTACTAGCTTGTTTTGAGCCTCTACCCCCTTAGATTCAAGGCACTTTGCATACATTATCCTCACAGTCACCCAGCGAACTGGCCACTCTCATTAGCCCCATTGTACAGAAGGAATAACTGAGGATCAGCTGCTTTAAGACACTTGCCCAAAAGTCAGAGTGAGTCAAGGTTCTGATGTGAATCTAGTCAAGTGGGTTCATATGTGCCCACAATCACCGTTGTCTCCAAAAGTGAACAAATAAATGAGACCAACAGCTGACAGCCAACTTGTCCATTGTCGGTGACTTGAGTAACCGCTGGGATGAGGCCTGTGTCATCGCGGCTGGACACACAAAGAAGGCACGAATATGGCTCTTCAAGGAAAGAACTGCAGCTAGTTTGCAGAATGCATTGCCTGTCCCTGAAAAATAGGGAAGGGCCGTGATGAATATGCAAGAAGGTTTGACTCTGGCATTACCACTTCTCTGTGTGACCTTGAACAAGTTATATAACCTTTTGGAGCCATTTTCTCATCTGGAAGCCAGCATCATGCTACCTATTTTATAGGCTTGTCATTGGCTTACAGGAACAATATATGAAAAGTGCTTTTTATTTTTTAAGAGCCTACACAGAGTTTGGTCTCAATAATGCTGTGGCTGATGGTGACATTGGTGGTGAGCTCTGACCGTTTTGGGTATTGGGTACATTTCCCCCTTAGGTTAAACACGGCTTCTTACCTTCCTTTCCTCTGCTTTCCATGAGACTTACCAAAGGGAAGAGAAAAAGCCAAATCATGTTTTGTGGGCATTTCTGATGTTTCTGTCTCCATCTAGGCCGCTTCGCCAACGTCATCCTTTTTTTATTTTTTTTATTATTTTTTTTTTATTTCTAGGAGAGAGAGAGAGACAGTGTGAGCAGGGGAGGGTCAGAGAGAGAGGGAGTCACAGACTGAAACAGGCTCCAGGCTCTGAGCTGGCAGTCAGCACAGAGCCCGACGCGGGGCTCGAACCCACGAACCACAAGATCATGACCTAAGCGAAAGTCGGATGCTCAACCGACTAAGCCACCCAGGCGCCCCAACGTCATCCTTATTCATTACTCACCATAAATCGCTCCAAGAAATAGATGTTATTTTCACTCCCAATGTAGACACAGGGAAACTGAGGCTCAGAGGTTGCATGGATCAGAAACCCCATCTTCACGAACTGGCAAGGGTCATGGAGTTTAGTATAAAAGATTATCGCCACTTAATTCAACATTAAGTGCTTATTAATCCCTCAGGTAAGGCTGCAGATACAAAACCAGTAAGATTTGTTTGCATTGAGAGCCCAGCCAGGGAGGCTAGAAAATCATATATAAACATTATTTAAATTCTCTATATGGGAATAAACTTCTGGGAGGAAGGGAATGCTTTTAAAAACTATCATTGCCCAGGCGCCTGTCCTAGAGATCATGTTTAATTGATGGAAGATGGGTCTAGCAACACCATGTTTAAAAAGCTTTTCTGGTGACTGTGTGAAGCCACAGGGCTAGAGGTCGGAAGTACTAGATGGGCGATAGCTGGCTACAAATAAGCCAGTGAATTTACCCCATCTAGTGTATATGACACATTGAAGTAATGCTCATCCTTAGAACATCTCAGACACAGGGAGAACAGGAATAATGAACTCCTATGTGAGATGGAGGAAGATCCCAGGGGGAGGGAGGATTTGAGTGAGCCTTTTCTTAGAAAAGAAACAGTGATAGAGGCCAGTGTCCCTTTTGTAGGGCAGATGGCTTGTGTGAGTTTACCCAGTGGCCGTCATCCCTAATCTCCAGTTTAAATAAATGTTAAGCTGGTCAAAACCTTGAGGTTAATAATTTTGGATCTTTCTTATTCATTCCCAAAATATCTAGCCGATTTTTACTGAACACTTAATGATGTTGCTTACCAAGCATTGTTTCTTCTTATTAAAAAAAAAAAGTGAGCAGGATAAAAAAAATCAATAAAATTTTTATATTAATAACCACTCATTAGCATAAGCATGTGTTCTGAACCACCTGATGACAATGAGGATGACGGTGATCGGCTGCCACTTATTGAGGGTTTACTATGTACAAGCCATTGTTTTTAGCGCTTTGCACGTATTAACTCATTGAGTCTTCACAATGCCCTTTGAGGGAGCATTTTTTTTTCCTCTCCCCATCTTACAAATGAGAAAACCAAGACTCAGATAAGTTTAGTAACTTCCATAAGGTTGTTGTAAGGTCCTGAATTCTGGGAGAAGCATCCTGGTCTAATCAGAAGACCCCTGGGCTCAGGGGCAGGATGCCCACTCACATGCTTTGTCAGCTGAGATGAGTTACTCCTCCCCACTGCTCTGTGCCTCAGTTTCCTCATATGTGGACTAAGTCTTTGAACCTCTCAGGTCTTAACATCTTATGATTCAAAGGTTTAAAATACAAAAACATAAGAGAGATCAGGAGAAGGAAGTGGGGGCTGGCCCCCCTGGATGGAAGGTTTATTTTGAGAAATTGTTGAGGTTCTGGTATTCAACCCCCCACCCCCAAAGGAAGTCAGAGTACAGCTGGCACTTTGCTGATTCAGAGGAACGGCTGGCAGGGAGATGAGAGCCAAATACATTGAGAATCTGTGTAATCAGAGGAAATGTCTCCATGATTTGCCATTATAATTCTCGATAACAAACTCGGGACTCCAGCATCCATACTAATAACTAGTTGAAGGAGGTGGGGGTTAGGAATGAATTAAATTTTTTTAAAACTGTCTTTTGGTAAGGCAGTGGGAAATGTTCTGGGCTCCTAAATTTAAAGGGGGTATTTTTAGCACCTGTAATCAAACCGACTTGCGTAAACACATCTGCTGGAGTATTGGCATCAAAATGTCTTTGCCGTCTTCATTGCCTTCATTTTATATCTCTTGCGGCCCTCCTGGGACCCAGGGAGAGTTTCACTGATTTTTTTTTTCCTTTCATGATGTTTTTCCAAATCAACTGAGTGAGAAAGTCAAATGGAATATTTTCCTTTCTGTTGAAAGCTGCTGGGTTGCTACCTGAGGAGTGGCAACAAAATTCTCAAGCGTTCGTGAGTGCAGGAATCGCCTGAGAACTTTGTATAAAATGCTGATTCCTGGGCCTCACCCTCAGATTCTGGAGCTCTGTGCAGGCTCCGTGCAGGCTCAGGATCCTGCATGTTACACCAGCGTCCCCAGTGATTCCGATGCAGGTGATCCATGGACCACCCTGAGAGATACTGGACAAGGGAGTCAAGCAGACCTAAGATAAGATCCAGGCTATGTCCTGTCAGTTACTATCCCTGAGCAAGTTACTTCACCTTTTTTAATACCGATCACCTCCTTTATCAAATGGAATATTAATGGTACCTACCCCGTAACTCTGTTGTGAGAATTAAATTCAACGAAATAGCTCAGCACAGTGCCGGGCATGTAATAAATGATCCACAAATGTTAACTATTATCATTATTGTTAATTATAACTACCTGGGAAAGTTATTTTCCTTTCTGACTCCAGGTTCCACATATGCAAAGTGCGAATAATTATAATGATACTTTAAAATCGGCTTTAATTCAAAGGTTGTGTATTAAATGAGAAAATGTCTGCAAAGCTCTTAGCACACTGCCTGGCTCATAGTAGATGCCATATATGTATTTGTTAAATGGATGGGTGGTTGGATGGATGGATGAATGGATGGATGGATGGATGGATGAATAAGTTCAGTGAGTGGTTCAACATTTGCCTTCCACAAACCACAGACAAGAGTGATTTTAAGAGACCTTCCCCTCTCCAACACTGTAAAGGTGTACCTGTAACAAACACAGCCAATGCATGAGGCTCTTGATCTCTAAACCCTCACTTCTTGGAGAGTCATTGTGGCTGTCACAACCCTAATCCTCATGTTACTCTAAACCCCACCCTCTCCCAAATGCAAGCTTGTCCGTCTGATGAACAACTCCACAGTACCTGACTTATTTGGTGGCTCTGAAGATTCTCCCACACCTCAGGAAGACATAGAGATCTTGAGGTGGGGGCCGGTGGGATGAATGATATTCACACATCTGCTGGGTATCATATTTGTGATCCTGGGAAAGCCACTGCACGTCTCTGTGCTTCGGTCCTCTTCTCCGTAGAAGGAACCGCTGCAGGGATCTAGCCACCCTTCACACCCTGTTGGTGTGATCATTTGCACACCTGTTGTGCATGAGCTGTGAGTTATCGTAGGATACCGACCTCACCTTAGCTCTCTGAATCCCGGTATACTTCCTGCAGAAACACAGTGAATGGGGGCTGGTTGACTGAATGACTGATAACTGAGTCATGATGTCCCCAAGAGCTCTTGTCACTGCTGCCCACATTCTAACAGGACCAAAAAAGCAAACAAACATGAAGCCTTATCACACTCACTCATAGTCAAAGAGGCAAGAAAGCCTCCCGGATGAGAGATGGTGCTTTTGATGTTTTTTTTTTTTTTTTTTGCAAGGAGGCTGTTGCCTCCTTATCACAACGGTCATTGTGAAGTCCACGCCCACTCGTTCGACAATGTCTTTAAGGAGGGCTGACACTGTGCTAGGTTCTGGGGACAAAATGAATCAACGGACCTAAGACTGCCCTCACTGAGCTAACAGACAATTACTATTTCAGGTAATGCTTCCCATCACAGGGAGAAAGCATGGCTCTCTGACAGCATTGAAGAGGGGCTGCAAACCCAACCAGACACTGAGGGAGTGGCTCAGGAATACGTGATGTCAGGACGGAGGAAGGGTGTTTCAGATAGAGGGAACTGCGTATGCACAGGCATGAAATCATGAGCCTATGAAAGGTTTGGGGAAACTCCACGGGTCTGATATGCTTGGAACAAAGGATCCAGGCAGGAGAGGGAATCAAGGGCTGGAAAAATGATGGTCTGAGACCAGATCATGTCTGGCCTCCTGATCCGTGGTAGGGAGTCTGGGCTGCTCTGACATCAAGAGGAATCCAATGATGGATATTCATCAGGGAAGTGACTTAATGAGATGTGCTTTATAAAGATGCTCCTAGCTGCAGCGGAGAGAGACTGGAAGGGCAGAGAAGGAAGATGGGGAGACCAATTAGAAGGCTGTAATCCAGGATCTGAACTACAGAGATAGTTGTCAGAGTCATTTTTTTGAGGCATTTGGTCACCGATTGCCGGCAGTCTTCCCCAGCTCCGTGAGGTGCAACAACTCTGAAGGCTGCAGAGAAAAGCCATTTAATCACGCCCACCTGCTGGATTGCACTCAGCCCTGCCCAGTGGATGCATTCAATGTCGGACGCATTGTGAGTTGTGGTGCCAGGGAAGGGGACCTTGGGGTCGGCTACCCCTAAATAAACCCCAAAGCGTCCTGTACTGTCACGTCCTCAAAAAGCTCTGCCTATTATGCCTGATCACTTCCACCCGTGAAACTGTCAGGATCGCCTAGTCAATTACTAGTCAAGTGGGGTAATGTGCATTTCATTAAGAGCCTCTCATTTCAGATACACAAGGCCGTATATGAAATGAAACGTTCTGGAGTTATTTTTTTTTTCAGCCAGTGATTAGGTGTTGTAATTAAGAAGGCATTGTGCCTGATTTCCAATCTTTTTTCTTTATTTAAATTTAATTGATTTTCTCCTTGATTTAATCAACCCAAATTCAGCTACCTGGGTGCGCCTCTCAGATGCTTAGGAGAACTCTGGTACCATGCCTAGAAAATGTAGGGTGTCGATTTAGGATCCCCAACCTTGGTTAGCTGGTGTGAGAGGTGTCAGGGTGTTAAGCAGCTGGGCGGTTCTCTTCAGGGCTAGAAAGGAAGGAGAGAGGAAGGGCTGGTTTTAGACCTTAAAACCTGGCTCTGCTTTGTGACGTTGGGTGGCTTATTTAACCACTCTGTGCCTCAGTTTCCTCTTTTTTGAAATAGGAGGACTAAAAATGTCACCTTCATAGGTTTGTCATGAGGATTAAATGAGTTATATATAAAAGATTCAGAACAGTGACTGGAATAGAAGTGCTAAAAATATCACTTAGGTATTATTATTTCTGTATCATTGTCCAGTTACTCATTTAATCCTCTATATTGCTGTGGGATTGGGTTATTCCCATTCAAGGTCTAGAAATGGAAGCTCACAGCTAGTAAGTGGCTAAGCCAAAATTCAAGTCCCCATCTCAGTTCCGAAGCTGACACTCACATATGCTGCCCCTCCTACCTGGTGGCTTCTTTCTTCCCCAGGTTGAACAAGAGCCTCTATTTATAGCCTCTTAAGGTCACTGAGCTAGTGGCGGCAAAATTGGGACTGAGCCAAAGTGCTCTGAGTGCAGTAATGGTCCCATTGTTCCTCAGCTCTGTCTCAGAGAGGGAAGGCAACTTCTTTAAAGTCACACAGCAATTAAGGGCTATACCATACCCTAAAGCTGTTCATTAATCCTATTGTTCTCAACCTTTTTCACCCCAACAGTCCATACATATAAACAGATGATGTTCACCTACACATCACATACCTCTGCATAAACCCAAGTTCTCGTAATGATAGCAATCCCAGCACACAACCTGGATTCCACACTTCTCTTTCCTGCTCCAGGAAGCATAACAACACAACTCAGGATAAAGGATTCTCTTATAGGAGGGATCGAGTCCATTCACTTATGCATTTAACAAATGTGAGCAGGGCCTTTAACGTGTACAGGCACTATTCAAGACTAGGGAAACACAAGGGACAAAAAAACTCCCTGCCCTCATGAAACTTAGATTCTGGAGAAGTGGGAGGTGGAGAATGCATACCTAAACAAAACAAACATGTAAATGGTTATGTTATAGTACAAAGTGTACAGTACTATAGAGGGAAGTAAAGCAGGAAGAGATCAGCATACAATGAGGAGAGGTTGTGATTCTAAACAGGGTTTATATAGAGTTGTCAGGGAAGCAATGTCACTGAGAAGGTGACGTTTAAGCAAAGACTTAAGGACAGGTGAGGAAGGAAGTCATGTGGATGTTTGGAGGAGGAATATCTCAGGGAATAGCATATGCAAAGGTCCTGAGGCAGGATTATAATTGGCGTGTCAGAGAAACAGCCAGGAAGCCAGTGGGGCTGGAGCGAAGAGTAGGAAGTGAGATCAGAGTGACAACAGGGGCCACACTGTGTGGGCCTTGTAATCATATTGGCTTTAGGGAAGCCATTGGATGGTTTCAAAGGGAGGAGTGCCCTGATGTGGTTTGAATTTCAGCAGGACCCCTCCACAAGCCTTCTGGGGAATAGATTGCGGGAAGACAAGGATGCAAGCAGAGTGCTCCATTATGAGGTTCTTGCAAAAATGCCGGTGAGAGGTGATGGCTTGGACAAGGTGGCAGCCACCTCAGAGGAAAGACATGATTGGATTCTGGATATATTTTGAAGGCGGCATCTAGATTTGCTGAAAGGTCAGACCTGGGTCTTTCAAGAGAAAAGTCAAGGACAACGCCAAGGTTACCTCCTGAAAGGAGAGTATTAATTCTTAATAACTGAGTTGATGAAGACTCGTATATTTATACATCTATTTTAATTGGAAACTGTTCCCAGAATTTTGACCTTAATAATCATTAGGAACAAGCCCAGGACAGAGCGTACAGTTGATCGTGACGGATCCGCATGTCATGCTGTGCTTGACAAGCACTGAGTCGTTCTGCAGGGAGATATTTCTCCCGTGAGTTGGTAGCATCCCAGGCTCTGGCGTGCGGGTCTCAGGATCCTCTTCCACATGAGCGATGGAGAGTGGGCGGATCTCCCAGTGGGTGTGAGGGGCTCTGGGGGGCTCTCCACTTCTCCCGAACACAGGCTGAAACTCTCCACAAAGAGAAGGAGCCCCGCACCCCGTCCAGTCTCTCTCCGCTCTCCTCCTGTCATCTGGTAGGTGTGAAGACAGACAATGGAACCCCTTCTCTCTACTCCACTGTGGATAATTCCACCGCCCCCCTTACCCCTGCCTCGTGGCCCCTTCCTCTGTCTCTCCCGTCTTCTTTTCAGCTGATGTAATTTGGGGAAATGTGGACCTGTACAGGCTTTGGCTGAAAACATTTGATTGATCTTCTCAAACAGGCCGTTCTCTGGCGAGAGGGAATTTGTGTTTGTGATTTCCCCCCTTCTTTTAAATTGCAACAAAAGGAAAAACGCTATTTTCTTCCTGAGACTATTCCAGTATATAAGGATGCATTTGAAATGCTGAGCCACGCCAGCCTGGCTGAGGTGGGAGGAAGGCTTCATGCACTGCCAGCCCTGCACCCAGCAGTCCGGCCTGACCGTCTCCCACTCCTCCACCCCCCCCCCACCCCTTCCTCCTCATCCCTCCCCGGGCCTCCAGCCAGAGGAAGTGGCCCTGGCAGAACAGGTGGGCAGAGATACAGTTTCCAGGAAGAGGACCAGCAGAGTAGCCTGAAGCACCCGGCTGGTTCTGCCCCTCGCTGAAGCAGGTCCAGTCCCCTCTCTGTGCTTTTCTGGAATAAGAGTTTGGACTGGGGGAACCTTAGCATCCTGTCTCATATTTGCACCCTAAAAATGCTTGGAAGAGCAGATGCTCAAGACTTGGGGGAAGGAAAATGAAAGTGGAAAGGAACGGGGAGCAGGAAAGGGAGGGTATGACCAGACGAGTGAATTCTAGCATTTCTCTGAGTTCAGGACCCCTTTGCGAAAGTTCCAGAGACGTTAGGCATTTTCCTAGTGGCATGCCTCACTCGGTGCCCAGGCATGGCTGAAGTAGGGGTTCTGGGATCGCCCTGCCCATATGCCCTCAGTGACCACAGCTCCTGAGCACGCCGGCCCGACTTCCAGCCGCCAGGACCTGTGTCTCTTCATCCGAGGGCTCTCTCTGGCCACCAAGCCCACTCCGCCCAGACACAGGGCAGGAATTAATGCCTCTTGGGAACAAGCCTTCAGTCTTGACTGATAAGGTTGAAGAATAAAGACTGCAGGTACCTTGGGGGTTGTGTGGTCTACTGGTTCCAGGGATCCCCAGCGGGATGATGTTTCCGGTGTCCACAGTGGTAACTGGCTTGATGACACGTCATTAGTGGCTCCTTGATTCCTGGTCCTCCGTCCCCACTCCACATCACCAATAAGTGACTTGCCCCTTCGTCTTTCTCTCTGGGGCTGGATGTAAGGGGATGGTCCCATGCCCAAAGGCGAAGGACATTTGTTGATCAGCTGATGCTTCAGAAGAGGGCACAGACCCACTGAGTTCAGACAGAAAGAAACAGTGCAGCTGCCCAGATAGTGCCAGGCGTCTGCTGTGACTAGAGGATATAAAGCCCGCTGGGGTGTCCAGACGCACAGAGGAAATCCACTCAGCAGGACTTGGCCATGCAGGGACACAGGGAGAAGGCTTCAGAAGTGGGAAGAACAGCATGAACAAGACATGGAATTTGCAATCACTATTTAAAAAAAAAAAGTCTTGAAAAGCACTATTGCACTCTTGCCATGTACTGGACACGTTACAACATGTGTGACCTCTCCGCGTTCTCACCAGACCCTGTGACGTTGACACCATTACACGTTCCATTTTACAGATGGGGAAGCCAGAGCCCAGAGTGGTGCATTTGTTTGCCCAAGGCCAAAGAACCAGCAGGTGGCAAAGCTGGGATTCAAGGCCAGGCCTCTGGGTTCAGAAAGTCTGGGTGGTGGAAGGGGACACCTGGGGGAGAGAAGAGGGAGATCCATGGGGGTGGGGCTACACGATGAACCTGGCACCTTCCTAGGTGCTGGGGATGCACCATAGCCAAAGGCTCAGACTCGGCCTCAGAGGACTCATAGTCTTGTGGTGGTACACAGAGAATTAGACAATTGCAGTGGAGGGGTATTGTGAGAATAGAGAAGGCACACAACAGACTTAGTAGTCTGGGAAGGCTTCCTGTAGGAGGTGACATTCTGAGTTGCAATCTGAAAAATGGACAGGAGGTCCTCAAGTCAAAGAAGGCAGGGTAAGAGACATCATTTCTTAATTAGTAAACACAGAGTGTTACACTAAACACTGTGTGCCAGGCACTGTTCCAAGAGCTTTATGTCTGTTAATCCACGAAAGAACCCTATGAGGTAGGCACTTTTACTGTCCACATCTTATAGATCTTATAGATGAAGAACCAAGGTGGAGCACAATGGCCGAGAAGCGTCGGAGAATGGCAAGCACGGACCTTGAAGGCCAATAGAGCCACGTTGAGAAGGTGGGGCTTGCTTCTCGGGGCTCTGCAGAAGGGAGTGACATGCTCAGACCTTTGCTTGGGAAAGGCCCCACCTGCTGCACAGAGGGTGGGCTGGACAGGCCCCGGGGGGGACAGAGGACACTGCCACCATTTTCTTGGTGAGCGATAAAGCAGGCTTGCCCTAGGGGCATGGCAGAGGAGGTGGAGAGAAGGAGATGGAGGCTGAGGTCCTCTGAAGTGAGGGTGCTCAATCTGCTGATGCACATATGAGAGAGAGAGGGTCTAGCGTGATGGCCAGGTCGCCCCTTGGATGAGGAGGTTGAAGGAGAAGCTAGAGGAAAGTGGTGGAGCCAGTGAGGTTTGCACAGGTGAGGAGTGAGGTGCCAGGGGCCCTTCAGGAGGAGAGGTAGAAGGGACAGTTGCCCCTCAAGTCTCAAAGTCAGACACCGGAAATAACTAGGGTGACCGTATACCTCTGGGGCACTTATCATCAGTGCCCCCCTTTTAATCTCCAGGGTCCTGGTTTGGACGATGAATTACATGGTCACTCTGGATGTAACTGACCCTGTCCCACGAGAACATCTGGGCCCAGCTCCACCTGGCCTCATACACACACCTGCTGGACATATGCCGTGTGTTCCTGTGAATCATCGTAGCTGGGTTCCCGTAAGAATGTGGCCATGAGGATGCCCTTCCTAGGGAGGCAGCATCATTATGGCTAAGGAGCACTGGACTAGTCTGAAGATCTGTGCTCCATCCCTGCCAGGCCCCCACATGTGTCTCAGACCTCAGGTTTCACCACCAGGGACTGAGAAATTTGTTCAGGGAGTAAAGGCTCTTTCTCTGCTCCACCAACCCAATGGGCAGTTGGTAGCATCAAGCCATTTCAATGATTGTTTTTAAAAAGTTGTACTTATTTAGTAATCTCTACACCCAAATGTGGAGCTCGAACTCACAATCCCGAGATCACAAGTCACGTGCTCTTCTGACTGAGCCAGCCCCTCAATGATTTTTTTTTTATGATATACCTTTCTTTCCCACTCAGACTATATTCTAAAGCAATCTGAGTGGTCAGTGTCTCCCTCCATTCAATAGGGATGCCCTACTGGAAATCTACAAAGGCAAGTCCACTCTGGGCTTATACAAAAAGATGCCCCAGGGCTTTTGCACAGGAAAAGTATGAGTAGGACAGCATACAGCTTTCTAGCTGTGTGTTTCTCATCTCTACCACCAGCATATAGCAAAATAGCTCTAGGAAGAAACCAAAGCTTTGGGTCAATGATGGGTCCCTAAGGGCAATCAACACTTTCAAACAGGATTTTGAACCTAGGAAATATCCTTCTCAAACTCCTTGCCATCAGTTACTTTTGAAGGCTCTGTGTCTCTTAGTTCTGCCCATGGTGATGGAGTCAGGAGGCAGCTTTTCCACGACTGCCAAGCCCTGGCTCTAGACATCGATCAGGCAGCTGTAGGACACAAAGCTTTCCTGTCTCATTGCATGATGCCTTCAGAAACCCAAAGCAGGAGACACTTTGGGGCTTACAGGGTCCACAAGTGGCTCCCACGGTGCCCCAAAGGCACTATGCTGTAGAGGTTAAGGCCATGGATTCTAGAGGCAGACTGACCATCTCTCCCACCTGTTAGCAGTTTCTCCTCTTCCTTGGTTTCTCCATTGGTCAAATGGGGTTGATAACTAGCAGTCTCGAATAACTGTGGTGAAGGTTTGCCAGAATAAACAAATGCAAAGCACCTAGCACAGTGCACAGAGCTGGTGCTCCATGAATATCCAGTTAGTAGTAGTAGTAGCAGCATTTCTAATGGTGCCATCAGTTAGAACCCAACATAAAAACAGATGCTGGTGGAAGAAATTGGGAGCAGGAAAAAGAGAAAGAAGCGGCAAAAAGGCCTTTGGGCTGCGGAGGCCTTGCTCAGAAACCCCCAGGGTTCATGTGATGACATTTCATTCAGACTGTTTTTTGCCAGAATGAGGAATGCAGGTTCTGTGTCAGAAATCATTGCAAATTCCAAATTAGTGAGGTTTCATGGTCCGCGGAAAGGCGCTGGAGGGGAAATTGGTCGACGGGGTGTTTTTTAGCTGTCGGAGCAAGCTGGCTGATTGATTGAGTGTCTCGGTCAATAGACTGTGCAGACAGCAGCCGGGGGAGCGGGTGCAGGCGAGGAAATAGGAAGAAGACAGACCGCCAGTCAGCATGGGGGAGGCGAAGACGCAGTGAGCAGTAGAAAGGGATATAGTTATACCAAAAGCTGGGGAGACACAGTCTGGACTGTGTAGCCACACTCAGTCTGGAGACGGGACACCCAGCCACAGTTCCTTGAGAATGCTTGAGTCTCCTACTTGCTTGCTGTGTGTCCTAAGGTAAGTCACTAGACCTCTCTGAACCTCTGTTTTCTGATCTAAAACCAACCCTTACAACACCCATCTCAAAGGTTTGTTATAGCACTTAAATGAAAGAATGAGTTTTAAATGTCTGATGAAGTACCTAGCACATAGTAGGCACTCAGTAAATGTGAGGTCCCTTTACTTTAACGCAGTGAGTTAGTCAGTACACCCGTGCTTCAGCTTATGGACTCAGAAGATATGTTTGTAGGTGACAACTCTTCATCCTTAAATCGGGGGCTAATGGCTCATGTTGGTAGGTTCTGGGCCTTCCTGTGCCATTCCCAATGTGTTCAGAAAAATGTCAGAAGATGAAGATGATCTAGACCCAAAGAAGGCTCTGACTTAACAAAAATCTTAGAATTATGCTCTTCAGAAGTCATCGGGGCTGGTCTTCAAAGTCCCAAGCTATTCCTGGCAGATTGGAAGCCGTGTAGTCCTCAAAGATGAGAGGGAAAGGATAATCCACAAGACTCCTCACCAAGCAGAAATTCCTTCTCACATTGGAGCTGCCAAGCCCCTTTCAATAAGAGTTGAAATTATAATTACAATAATCTGACATTGTGCTTAGTTTAATAAATATATGTTTTCCACAGCCACCTCAATATATGAGGTATTATCCCCATTTTAAAAATGAGAAAACTGAGGCTAAAATAGAGGGCGGGTCTTGCTCAAGGTCATGCCTTAATGTCTGAGAGTGATTTACAAAGAGTTTCTGGAGCCTGGTGGAGTAAAGGATGGGCTCCTTTTAGGGCTGTTGGGGGGGGCGGGGTCAGAAAAGGAGGGTATGATGACTGAGCTGAACCTTGAAGGATGGGTGGGTTTCTTTTTACAGAGAAAGAAAGAGGGGGCACTGCAGGCAGAGGGATCTGTTTAAGCAAAGACAGGGAAGTTGGGTGCCTGTGTCCTGAAGGCTATTTACAATGAATAATTACAATTACAATGACAGCTAACATTGATTAAGTGCTTACTCTGCACCAGGAACGGTGTTAAGCACTTTATGTGCATCGTCTCTACGATCTGGACAGTATCATTAACCCTGTTCTGCAGAAGAGAAATGAAGTGACTTGTCCAAGATCACAGCTTGAAAATGGCAGAACCGGCTTCCCAGCTCCAGTCTGCCTGATTCCAAACGTCTGGCTGGCTCCTGATTGCCGCCCAGGGTCAACAGAGAAACCTCGGAGCTTATAAAGAGCTCTGTCCAGGTGCTAGGGAGGGGCTGTCCCAAGATCCCCTGACATCTCCTGTAATGTCTTGGGTTCCTGCCACAACTCACCCCGGCTTCCAAGTCCCCCTAGAGCCAGGAGGAACCCATCAAGGTTGGTGGGCAATAATCACGAAGCTGACTGCCTAATAAAGATAAAGCTCTCTAATAAACCCACAATCCTGCGGTAATGGGTTTGACTTTTAAAAGGCAGATAAAAGTCCCAGTGGAGAGACAGACCTTTTCCATCAACTCCTTAATCAGAATTACTGTGGAGGAGCCATTTCCTACAGGTGGGACAGCTGGATGCCTGGGCTGGCATTGAGAAATGACCACTTCTGTGTAAAGCCAGACGTCTGCTCCCTCCAGAAATCCCTCTCTCCCACAGGGAATCCTTTGTCAGAGAAGAACCTAAACGGCAAGAAATGGGGCCTCTGGGACAAGCCTAAAGGCGGCCGGGGGAGGATGGAGAGGGTGTGGTTTGAGAACTCGCTGGTGATTGGTGCTGAAGCTGCTGGGGCGGAGTCTTCTGAGAGCTTTCCGCTGATTGGTGGAGTTCTGATGGACCAACCTCTCCATTCATTCTGGCTCCATCGTCCGTTGTCATTACCATCATCAAATAACACATACTGAGCATTTCTTAGGTGTCTGGGAAACGTGCTAAGCATTTTACAACCACCTTATGAGGCAGGTAATATTAACAACCCCATTAACATTACCCATCCTCAGATGGGAAAACTAAGGCTTGTTGGTAATAAATTTAACAACATCTTGTGGGTCACACAGCCCGGAGGTAGCAAAGTGGAGATTCAAACCCATGTCTGTCTGACTCCGGCAAATACAGTAGTTAACTAACCGTTGTCTCTGCATTTAGTAGTTTGATAGAGGAAAAACGTGGTCTGGGTCTGGGTCTTTGATGGAATTCACAAGAAATGAAACCCGAGACGGAGACTGGGGTGCGCTTGGGGCAGGGTCAGAAAGCTAAGGGAAAATGTAGTTTCTACTGGAGTGTAGCCTCAGCCTGATCCCAGGGGGAGCTCTGAAGTGTGAGTTAAACCTCAGAGTAGGTCCTAACTGAGGTAAGCGGGCAGGTCTTTTGTACTTTAAGACAGTCATCAACTGTGAACTGCCTCTCTGCCCCACCCAGGGGTGCACATAACCTTCTGGAAAGGGGTGCCTGTGAGGCATTTGCAGCCGATATTCACATCGGCCTAGGATCTGACCAACAGCATCCAACACAGCAGCAAAGGAACCGAGTGGTGGTCCCTGCTCAGCTCCTAATTTGTCGAGTGTCTTTGAATGTAAGCAGTTGCCCCCTCTGGACATGAGCTTCTCCAGGCTTGGGTTCAAAGTCCACCCAGGCCTGGCCTCACTCTGACAAGTTCTGACTCTGTGATCTGGCCGCACAGCCACTGCCCCCGCTGGCAGTCCGTGCTTCTGTAACCCAGGAGGAGAGACGGGGTCCCTCGGGTGGTTCCAAGAGCGTGAGGCAAGGTGTCTGACAGCTTCCCCCACTGAAGCCCTTTATCTCACTGCTCTGCTGTGTTATTTTAAAACTAACGAGCCCAGACCTCAGGAGCTCCCCGCCTGCTTGCCGCCTGCCATCGAGATTTGTGGCTTGTCCGTTCTGTCCTCTCTGCAGATTTCAGTGGCTGCCTACTCTCTGCTTGTTAGGAATTGTCTTCCAAACCTCAGCCTCGGGAAGGAGGCGTGCGTGCATGGGTGTGTATGTGTCTGTAGGAATACAAAGTCCAAATCGCACCATACTCTCAGATGCCTCGTGCCCCCAGCTGTACTTCTAGCTGATGAAAGAGTCTAGTGGGTGGCTCTGGGACCACAGGGAGAGACCAGTTCGTCTCTGGGCTACTGAGAGAGAAAGAAGCCAGGATGTAGCAGGGAATGAGGCAAGGACCATTGCTAGGTTCTGAAGTAGCCCCTCAGCTTGGTGGTGGAGAACCTGATGGAGTCCTGGCGTAGGGAGGAGCTCCTGAGACGCAAGGGCACACCAACCTTCCTGCCCTCCACCTTCCCAGAATCCCCTGCCTAGGGGAAAGTGGATCAGAATCAGCAATGAGGCTAGAGAATAACGTGACCTGCCCTGGGAAGTGTGGCTGATACTTAAAGTGCTGCCATGGAAGTACTGGGCATGCATCATGCCATTTTATTCTCATGACAGCCCATGAGGTTCATATGATTTGTGTTTCACCAGAGAGGGGAAGAGATTTGCCCAAGGCCACCCAGCTGGTGAATGGCTGGGCAGAGTCTATCTGATGAGTCCGATCACCATGCTCCACCAACCCTCTGCAGACCAATCAGTCTGCCCCATCTGTACAGCCTGCCTTGTTCCTCCAAACTTGTCCTCTGTTCTTAGGACTTCTCCTTTCCTGGGTCACTATCATTCCTGAGAGTTTATGTACCTGACCTGTGTCTTCCTTTGGACTGTAAGGAAAGCCTTCTTGGAGGAAGGAGCATGTCTGGAGCGTCTTGAAATGACCCTCCACCAGGAGTAAAATGATGCGTAACAGAAAAGTGAATGAATGAATAGCTGAGGAATGAATGAATGGGAAGAGTCAGACACTTCACAGTGCAGCTGACCCTTAAAAAGCCCAGGTTTGAACTGCACAGAATCCATGTATCCATGGATTCTTTTTCTATAATACAACACAGGACTGTAAATGTATTTTCTCTTCCTTATGATTTTCTGAATAATGTTTTCTTTCCTCTAGCCTACTTTATTGTAAGAATGCAGTACATATAAAAGATGTGTTAACCTAATGTTTACATATCAGAAATGCCAACTGGTCAACAGTAGGCTCTTAGTAGTTAAGTTTGGGGAGAGTCAAAAGTTATACATGAATTTTTGCACGGGGGTTGGCGCCCCTAACCTCTGTGTTGTCCAGTGGTCTATTGTGTATTTTAAGAGCCAGTCCACTAGGCCAGGACACTCCTGTTGAGCCATCTTATTATTCCAAAACCTCACTAGCACAGGGCTTACCGACTTCCTCAGTTTCCCACCTCACTCTAGTGAGGTTCTAACCCCAAGAAGATCCAAACCTCATGGCCTCACATACCATCTAAATGCCAACATCTCTCCAATGCACTTCCTCAGCACTGATGTCTTCTTTGAGCTCCAGTCTTGGGTACTCAGCTGCCTACCTGCCATTTCCACATAGGTGTCTAATTGGCATCTCAAAACTGACATGTCCCAAATGCCCTTCTCCACCCTCAGACACCCCCAGCTTAGTAACCAGCAGCTCCACCCTCTTTGTTGCTCACAGCAAAACCTAGGAGTCACCCTTGACCCCTTTCGTTCACACTTCCATATCCAGTCCATGAACAAACTTCCATGGATTCCAGCTATGTCCAGAATCTGACCACTTCTCACCACTGTGGCAGTGATAACCCTGACCCCAGCCACCATCTTCTCTCAGGTGGGTTATTGCAATAATCCCAACTGGTCTTCCTACATTTATCCTGGCTCACTTCCCCACTACACTCAGCATGCCTCCAGGAAGACCCTCTAAAGCCTGAGTCAGATCTCATTACTTCTCTTCTTGGAACCCTCCAATGGCTTCCCGTCTCACTCAGAGAAAAAGTCAAGTTCTTGCAATAGTCCACCAGACAGTCCATGCTCTGGTCCCTCATTACCTCTCTGATGCTCCCCCCTCTTACTCACTCAGCTCTCGCCTCAGTGCATCTAGTGTGTTCCTACCGCAGGGCCTTTGCATTGGCCATGCCCTCTGCCTATTTTGCTCTTCTCCTGGGCATGCATGAGGCTCCCTCCCTCAGTACCTTCAAGTCTTGCTCAGATGTTGTCTTCTCAGGGAAGCTTTCTCTGAACATGACCTACATATCTTTGTTGAGTCAGTGACGGAATGAAGAATAAGTGAGCGGTCCCTGGCAGCACTTCTTGGGACCAGTCTTTACTCTCTTAGCTCTTGAACCAAGGCTCCTCTCCACCCTGGGCTGGAGGCTTCTGTCCCCAGCAGACCCTGCTTGCCGTTCCTGCCTCCTCCAGTAGTGGCTGAAACGATGGCCAAAGGGACTCACCTAGCACAGCCACTCCCATGGCAGGAAAATACAGTCAGCCACTCACGCTCCGTGGAGGACCTAACCCTGTCTGCATTTCCAGCTGGTAGAAAGGTCCTGAGTGTGCCCTGGGCTGGAGCCAGAGATGTTATTCTTGCCTGTGGTGACACGATCGTGGAGGAATCAGGGCTTGAACCTGGGTCAGTAGGACCCCAGGACCTGTGCACTTTCCCAGCATCACCTAATTACTTTTTGCAACCGGTTCAAGTGGAAAACCACAGCACCTTGGAACCAAGCCATTTCCCAAGTGGGGGGCAGCCTATATTCCGGGCAGTCTCAAGAATCCAATCCAGTCCCCCTTTCAGTCATTTGCCCTCCCCCCTAGGCAGAGAGGCAATCGATGGGCCAGCCTGGGGAGGGAGAAATGACTGGCTGAATTTGGGGTTGATGGGAGGGCAGAGGGTGGATGTGTTCACTGATGAGAGTCCACCACCCAGGCATGTCGGCGGCCTGAACTGCTTGGCTGAGCTGGGTAAGAAATGCTGAGCTGATTTTTCTCCATATGGTTCTTTTGTCCTTTGACCTGAACTTGGGAACTGGACAATTTTTGATATACAAGACTGTTTACCACACACTTACACATGTTCACACACTCAAACGCTCTCAGCCGTGAGAGCTGAACTAAGCCATTGTCATCTTGCCCGAAGAGAGAGTGTGCTAGCAGGCTGTGCTTGTCTATGTAAGCAAGTCTTCAGGGTCAGGTCCAAACCTTTGTAAAATCTACAATCCGATTACTCCAAGTGTGGCTCCTGCTTGGTCCTGGGGTCACAGCAGCACCTGAGAACTGATTCGAAGTGCAGAATCTCAGGCCCTAGCCCAGACATGCTGAGTCAGCATCTTCATCCTAACAAGATCCCCAGGGGATTCACAAGCACGGGAAGGTGTGAGAAGCACCTGTCTGTCCTCCACATGACCCTCAAGGACCCAGTCCCTGCCTTCATCCTGAGTCTCAGCATCTTTTTATCCTATACCCTATGTCCACTGCAGCATTATTTACAGTATCCAAGACATAGAAACAACCTAAATGTCCATCAGTGGGTAAGTGGAAAAAGAAAATGTTTTATGTAAACAGAATACTACTCAGCCATGAAAAAGAATGATGCCTTGCTATTTATGACAACGCAGATGGACCTTAAGGGCATTTTGCTAAAGTGAAATCAACCAGTCTCAACTGTGGCTTTCCACCCCCCCACCCCCCCCAGCTTCCCAGCCCGCCACTGTCCCATTCAGCCTACTGCCTCCTCTGCAGTTACATGAAGTTCACTGCTGTGTCCTGATGCTGGGCCTTGGCACATGTCACTCTACTCTCCTGACCAATTTCCATACATCTTTAGGAAGCCTGCCATGGCCACCTGCCCACATTCCCACAGCTGGATTAGGTGCTCTCTCTGTGTGTGGTTCCACGGTCCTCTGAGACGACTATACCATATTTCCAGTTGAGTGATCTGTCTTCCCCTTCCAGGCTGAAGGCAGAGACAAGTCTTAATTATTATACAGTCCTTGAAATCTGTTACTAAGTAGGTGTTCAGCAGACAGCTGTTGGACAAATGAATTAAGTAATGAGGGAGATGTCAACTTCATAAAACTTCTTATTTCTCATTCAGTTCCTAGTAGGATGAGAGTTACTGACCCTGACCCCAGCGATATCTCCCTCAGTGGCTCTCTGGAATCCCATCTTCCCCCCAAACCCCTCTACTTTTCCTAGCCATGGTAGCAAAACTCAAAGAGTCACAGCTCCTGCAGATTATTAGCCAGGCTTAGTTAACCTTGAAAAGGACTTGGTACCAAGACCTAAGGCCAGGATACTAATAGGGCCCAGACGTAAACCCTAGGAACCGAGGCCCAGATTAGCCTTGTCTGTAGGCTAAGTCAGCCCCGTGATAAGGCTTGAGCTTTCTGGTGGACTCATGAGCTGAGGGTGTGGGCCTTCATTCTCTACTGAAATAGGCAGATTGTAGGTGTCTGGCCCGGTATGGGGACAAGGGCGGACCGTCCACAGGCCTGAATGCAAATGTAGAATAAGAACCTGGGACGTGAGCCTTGGATGGAAAGTGAGTGCCTTTTCCTCTCCAGGTCTCAGTGTCTTATCTTTGTAATGGGGATAAGTCCACTATACTACGTACCTAGCAGAGGGTTGTCAACATCAGTTGAGACACGTAACTAGTGCTCTACACCCAGGAGAAGCTATTAGTGGGATGAAGGAGTAAGAGTCCCCACTCTAATGACCAAATGCCACTCCTATTTGTGGAATATAGCATCCAAGCCAGACTTGACATACAGCCCCTTCGCCAAACAGATAGAACAAGTCCCTGTCTTATGATGAAATTACCAGGCTTCACCCTATACTCCCAGGTATGACTTCCTTACATCTTCAAAGTGTTTTCCACATTTCTCTCCTTTTTCCTCTTAATTAATTCTTCCAAACAGGTAGGGCAGCTACTGTTCTTGCCACTTTCTATCCCCAAGCCTCAGTTTCTCCAACTGTACCACAGGGATGACCATGCCTGATCCTAGGTTTCTGTGGAAGCTTAAATGAGATGGTGCATGATCCCAGGGTCTGGCACGGAGCAGGTGCTGGATAAATGCTGGCTGCCACTATGATTTAGTGACATGGAAAGAGCGCTGGACTGGGGGGGGGGGGGTGTGTGTCAAAAGGCCACAGTTCCAACCACAACTCTGACATGGGTCACTCATTGTGCAGCCTTGGGCAAGTCCCTTGCTTCTTGGGGGCCTCAGTTTCCCCACTCAGTACAGAGAAGAGCCAGGGCAGGGGGCCCTTCCCATTCCCCTCCAGCATTATTTGTCTCTGATTCCCCAGTCGGTGTTTAACTCAATCTAGTTCTTGGGGCACTGGAATCCGTACCCACCCCAGGGCCTGGTGAGCACTTTGGTGGGAGCGGGGCGCTTTGATGTGAGAAGCTAGGGAGCTGGGCATCTTGGAGAGTTTTGTAGAAAGTTCAGGTCTGACTTTTATAGGAGGCTGGGAATCTGCTGGTTGCCATGACTACAGAGAGCAGCATCTAAGCTCCAGGTCGTTGATTAGCAGGAATGAGAGTGAAGGCCTTGAGGAATTCAGCACACACGGCCCCCTCCCTCCCTCTGTGAAGTGGAGTGTGCCGGCCCTTGACTTCACTGTTTTAGCTGTCCCCTGAAGATCTCGCCTCCTTTTAAGTGCTTTTTTATGCAACATCGAAGGGCCCTGTGGTAAAAATGAGGCAGCTGCAAAGACAGAACACAGAATTTTCCTTAAAGCCCTGCAAAGCCACAGAGTAGGAGGTGAGGAAGGAAGATGAGTTGGCCTTGGGGGAGAGGGGCGCCATGGCTGAGGTCTGAGTCCAGTGAAATGCCGGCTTACCTCAGATGGGCCCTTCTCCTTGAACCCCCCACTGCTTCTTTATACTAAAGAGAGTTTGCCTCTGATCTGTGGTTCCCACCTGAGATCAGTCATCATTTATCCATCCATCCATCCATCCATTCATCCATCCATCCATCCATCAGTCATTCATTCAACAAATGTTTATTGAACAAAAAGGGCACACTATGCCAGGCACCATGTCCCTAGGGATTCCGTGGTGAGAAGAGGCTAGTTCCCACTCTAGTTCCTGCTCACATTCAAGTCTAGTAGACAAATGGTTAACAAATAACCATATAAAACCATCATTTCAAATAGTAACAAGTGCCCGGAAAGGAGATAGAGCAGACGGCTGTGAGGGAGGCAACTGAAGAGAGAGGCAGAATCACTTAAGGGGGTCAGAGAGCGCCTCTGTCAGAAGCTGACATCTGAATGAAAGGAAGGAACTGGCCATGCAAAGAACTGGAGGAACAGCATGCCAGATGGAGGGAACAGAAGGGCAAAGCCTCTGAGCAAAGGCCCTGTTCCACGTGACGGAAGACAGTAAGGAAGCCATGTGGCTAGAGGAGAGTAAGGGACTGAGAGAAGGGTAGGAGATGGGATCTAGAGTTGGGACAGACACCAGATCATGCAGAGCCTTTGAGTTCTGGTAATCAGTTTGGATTTACCCTGAATCCAAAGGAGGCGAAATTACCAAGGATGTTTCTTTACAAGGCAGATTTCCTAGTTTCACCCCTTTGAGACTATTTGTTATAGCTAGGATGGGGCTGAGATGTCTGTATTTTTTAAAGCTTCTTGGGAGCCTCTGATACTGCGCCAGGTTTGGGAAGCCTGGGACTACATGGTCTCTGAGTCTCTTTCAGTTTTAAGAAAGCAGAGAAGCCAAGTGTCAGAACATCTTTTAAAAAGATCTTAAAAGTTGTATGATATTATGAAGAATTCCTTTCTTCCTTCCCTCACAACTCCCTGTCCGCCTGGCAGAACTAATTCTGGTTTTGTTTGGTTTTTTAGCTTGTTTGCAAAATCCCAGATGGAGTACCTAATACAAGGAAGGTGAAGCCAGTGCTGGGGTGGGGGCGGGGGGGGGAGGGGGAAGAACAATCTACCATCTCAGGTTATAAATGCAGCAGCTCCACCACACCTTTGCTCACCAAACCATCATCAGGATGCGCCAATCCCCGATGCTGGCAATGATGGATGAGGGTTGTCCTTACCCTAATCCTTGTCAAGCCGGTGCTTGGCAGTAGCAGTCCCCATCTGTCCCCGCACTGCAGGTAACCCATACCTCTTCTCCCTCCACCAGCGGAAGCCACTGAGACCTTCCACACAATGCTGGCTCTTACTCATCATGCATTTATTCACTGCCAATTTGCTCACATCAGTTGTTTGGTTGTTTTGTTTTGTTTTTTTTTTCCTAGTGAGGGCTTGCCTCTGATACAGATTTGTGTAATGGCTTCCTATAATGCCCCCAGAGTCCAAAACCCCACTCATGTGTGCCCGGCTCAAGGCTGTGGCAGACAACACACATCCGTTGATAAGTTTGCTGATCACTTTTCTAGGAGAAATATGGGGTAGAATAGAAACTGGGTTGACTGAGCCATCAGAGTTGACCAAGGCGTTGGTTCATTTATTTCCACCAACTGTAACTTGAAGGGATTAACTCAAAGCATCTCAAAAGCCCTTTCTAACTTTTTGAAACAAATGCATGGTCTCTTTAGCCAATGTGTGTGCTCCTTCATTTATTCATTGTACAAATGTTGACCCTGCAGCGGGCTCTGGGGCAGTGAGACACAGCCCTCCTCCCAGGGAACTGAGTCTAATGTGAGGAAAGATAATGAAATGGCAACAGTGCATATTAGGAGCTGCAGTCATAGTAGCAAAGGGCCTGTTACATCTTAGAATGGGCTTCGATCTCCCCAGAAGTCTGCTCCCGACATCACCATCTCCACCTCATCAGTGGGACTCACCCCGCCTGTCGCTCAGGCTCAAAACCTTGGAGTCCTCCTTGACCCCAGCTCCTCTTCTCTTGTTCTCTCCCATCCCACATTTAACCAGCAGCAAATGATGCCAGAGTCCTACTTTCAAATGTCAGAATCTGGCCACTTCTCATCACCTCCCTCCTAACCTGGATGGTTGCATTAACCTCCCTCTCTTCTGTCTAGCGTCTTCAGCGGCTAGGCTGATCCTTCTACAAGGCGAGGCAGACCATGTCAGTCCTCTGTTCAAAATCCTTCCCATCTCAGCCACAAGTCCCATGACCTACAAGATGTGAACTCTGGTCTAGCCCTGCTTGCTCTGCATTGTGAATTTATGCCAAGCATCTTTGAATCTGACATTCCTTCTACCTAGAGCACCCTTTCTGCTTCCCATGGATAACTTGTGTAGAATTTGTATATCGCCAGGCAACGGATTACCTCCTCCCCCCAAACCTGTGGCTTAAAACAACAGACAGTTCTGATGTCCCTCCATCAGGAACTTGGCTGGGCCACTCTGGCTGACCATCTCGCATGAGACTGTGGTCAGAGGTCAGCCCAGGCTGTAGTGTTATCTGATGCATCACGACTGGGACTGGAGGGTCCTCTTCCCAGGTGGCATGCGCATGTGGCTGGTTGGTGCTGACAGGTGGCAGGAAGCCTTGGCTGTTCTTCCTGCAGCTTCTCCCTAGCATTGCCTGAGCGTTCCCACCCATGGTGACAGCTGCCCTCGGAGTGATCAGTCCAAAGGGAGCCAGGGAGAAGCCGCCTTTGTGACCTAGTCTCGGAAGTCACACGTTGTCGCTTGTACTGCCTTCTAGTCGTTAGAAGTGAATCGCTAAGGCCTGCCAGGATTCAAGGGGAGGGAAATGAGCCTTCATCTTCTGATGGTGGGGCTGTCAAAGAATCCGTGAACACATTTTAAAACCACCACCAACAGCAAGGCGAGTCCCTGTTCCTTCAAGCCCCCATCCCCTGGTTACTTTCAGAGTGGCCTTCTTCCCAAATACTCTGCACAAAAGAACAGTCACCCCCTCCCATTACACTGTTTTATTCTCTCCGTGATTTATTACCATCCAGTAAGCCACATTATTACTCGTGTATGCGCTTAAACCTGCGCCCCCGTCTGGAATGTAAACTCCTTTATCACAGAGGACACCTCTCTCCTGTTCACTGCAGCCCCACGCTTAGAACTGGCCTGGACGCGGGTTAGCCTGGGCCCGGTCAGGTACACAAGGAGGCAAGCATTGCTGGGGATGGGGCAGGGATTGCAAGCTCTGAGTGGTCTGAGCAGAACCAGGACAGCATTCCATAGGAAGAGACCGGAGGCATGGGAATGGAGCCCTCAGAGTAGGAGAAGCAGAGCAGAGCGGTGTAGGGAACATTGGGGTTCTGGAAGCCTGGCATTGGCAGTGAGAAGGGCCGGACGGTCCTGACAAGAGTCTGCATCCCTCCTGGGCTTGCCGGGCCTCGCAGCTCTGCTTCTAAAGATGCACCGATAAGTGGCTGACAGAGATGGATGTGTTTTGCTGCCTTTCCTTCAATATTGACTGGGTTAGGCCTGCTCTCTGGGCAGCCCTAAGGAGCAAGGGGCTTATCAGATGCATTCATCCTGAGTCATAAAACCAGTCTCGATGCACTGGCTGCAGGTGCCTGGCGCAGAAGAAATGCTAATGCCTTTGATCAGTGCTTGACCTGGATCCTGCAGACAGGGTGAGGAGGTAGGGGTGCTTGCTGGATGATGGCAAATTCACCTGTTCCTCCCAAACTCCTGAGGTTGGGGGCCGGGAGATATGAGTGGCAGTGTACTCAAAAACTGAGTACCTAGGCAACTTCCTTCCCCTTTCTGGGTCTCAAAGAAGGAGGTAGGACTCATGTAATTTTCCTAGAATTGCCTGGGGTTCTTCTCAGAGGCAGAGGATTGAACTTCAGGCCTTCATGGGAATTGCACCCCAAGTAGGTGGCCTCATATCTACTAAAGACACCAAAGTGGAGGTTCGGGTCACAGGGAAGCAAAGGGAAATGGAACAGGCACCTTTTGTTTTGCTTTACGTTATCTCATTTTCACAACCATCCAGCAGTATAAGGACTGATGTTATTCCCTATCTGATTATTGAGGAAACTGCAAAACAGAGAGATGGAGTCTTCTGTCTACTAAATGGTGAAGACAGTGTTTGAATCCAAGTATGTATATCTCTTCCATCCAGAAATAAGCAGGGAAAGGGGACAGAAATGGCAAAGGGGAATTGGAATGAATTGTCTCATGCTTTGGCCTCCACTCAATGTTTTAAGCAAGGACGTGGGACACTGATTTCCAGCCTCTCCCCGTGGGTTCGTCAGGACAGGATAGGCAATGCCACAGTAACAAATAAACCCCTGAATCTCAGTGGCCTAACCTGACTGAGGCTTATGTCTATCATGCCAAGTCTGATGTGGTTCAGGCATCTGTCCTCCGTCAAGTAGCTCCGCCTCTCAGGGTACGTGGCCTCCAAGTTCACTGCAACAGAGGGAGAGAGAGCTGGGGAAGGCACACTGGCTCAAACTGGAAATGACACATGTTACTTTCACCCAGAGACCAGTGGCCAAAGATAATCTCTCGCGGCCCCAACCTAACTGAAAGGAAATGTGAGCAATAAATATTAGGATGCCGGAGAATGTCCAATGAATGTGAAGACTCCATCATATCCTAACAATGTCAGCCTCTTTGTTTGCTCCCCTGTAGGACAGAACCCCAGAGCAGCCCTGTGGTTCCATCTCAGGATGGACCCGCGGAAAGGCTGAGCCAGCGTGTGGCCACCGAGACCTTGGGCACCAACAGCTGGGAGAGAGACAAGGCCAGCCGGGAGCTCAGTCCTGCCAGAGCGCACAGGTGAGATGCTGCCTTCACCCTCTCTTGGCACCAGTGAGGAGGTTCAAGCTGAGAATGCAGAAATGAAGTTTGTCTTTGTGGCCACTCTTCCCCTCCTCCTTCTCTATTGCAAGTTCTTCTTTCAGACTCTTAAGCCCAATCAAAAGCCAGCACATTTTTTTTATAGCAAATATTTTAAGTCTGAGGACCCGATGGCCTCTGCCACAACTACTCAGTCCTGCCATTGTAGCACCGAAACAGCCACAGGCCCTATGTAAATAAGGGGGCATAAGTGCATGTCAATAAAACTTTATTTATAAAGACAGGCTAGATACAGCCTGGGGAGTCACAGTTTGTTGCCTTTGCCTTGTATGACCAAGCTAGCTCCTGCCCATTTTAATGACTCTATAAGCCACTAATTCCCAAGTCATGACTTCCAGCCCAGATCTGTCTCCTGAGATCCAGATCTTGGCATTCATTCCTTAAATTCAGTTATTCAACCAGGATTTCCTGAGCCCCCATTGGTGACAGGCACTGTGTTGACAACTGAGGACACCACATTTTGCTGAGGCTTAGAGAGGTAATGTGACTTGCCCAAAATACGGCAGCCAGTAAGTGGCAAAGTCAAGTTTCAAACTACGGTCTCTCTGATCTTAAATCCTAGACTCACACCTACCACGTTATACTTCGGTGCTAATGAAAAAGCCAGTCTATCCCTTGCCTTCTATTTTCAAGTTTTGCACCATGCATATATAAAACCTAGTCTGTCTGGCCTCTGGAGAATCAATTTTCTTGACAACATGGTCCTTATTATCTGGTTTTATCAGCTGAGAAAGAGTGAAGTCCTATCAGCTTGGAGAAGTGAAGGTCAACATCAGATCTGGAGAATTCTCTCCAGGAAACAGGAAAAAAGCTGTTTCCATAAGAGGCTGAGGGAGATGGAGAGAGGGGGAGGGAAAGGGTGTTTCTTTACTTTGAAAACACTCTCTCCCAGACAGCCCAAGGGAGAGAGTGTGTCATGGAGACACACATCTGCTAACTGAGCAAATTTGGACAAGTTATTTTCCTCCTGGGGCCTCAGTCTTCACAACTCTAAAATGGAAATATTGAGATCTAGTTCTCCTAATCAGAGTGAGGATTGAACCAGATTCGCAAGTACAGATCCTGACAGTGAGCCTAGAATATGGGGGCACCGGCAGTGCTGGCGGGGGTCTCACGGAGCCAGAAGAGCAGGTTCTGGGCATGAGGATCTAAATAATGATGCCATGTTGTCAGTTTGGTTGTGGAGGATCCCTTGGACTGTGGAGTGCATTGCTCCTTTCTCTCTCTCTCTCTCTCTTTTTTTAAATAATTTTTTAACGTTTTTATTATTTATTTTATTTTTGAGAGAGAGACAGACTATGAGTAAGGGAGGAGCAGAGGGAGAGAGAGGGAGACACAGAATCAGAAGCAGGCTCCAGGTTCCAAGCTGTCAGCACAAAGCCCGACCCGGCGCTCAAACTTGTGAACCACGAGATCATGACCTGAGCCGAAGTCAGACGCTCAACTGACTGAGCCACCCAGGCGCCCCAGCTCCCTTCTCTTCTCTGAGACCCACTCTCTGACATACTAAAAAAACCAAACCAAACCAAACCAATAATGATGATAATGTTGAAAGTCAGAATAAAAGTCACCTGGCATATAATATATGAATGTTATTGCACACAATTATAATAATAGAACATTTACATGGACTTGCTCCAGAGCAGGGCATATTGCATGAGTGAGCGCCTCGTTGCCTGTGACAAACGTAGGGCACAGGTATCATGTTTTATTCCCATCTCACCGATGATGCACATGATGCCCAAAGAGGTTGCTGAGCTAGGAGGTGTCAGCCTCTAGAGCCAGCGTCCTCTATGGCTGCATACGCTGCGTGCGTGACCATTGTGTATTGAGCCACTCTGTGTGTAATCACTGCACACCCAACTGCTGCATATTTCATGGCTGCTTATGTAACCCACAGCGTACTTACTTAACCACTGGTCTGGCCCCTCCAACCCTGCTGTGAGGGCACACCTGGGCACACAGATGCAGGAGGAAGACAGAGGTAGAAGAGAGGCAGATCTACCTGAACAAAATCATTCGGGATTTGTGGGAGGGGTCGATTTCCCCCTCACAGATCTCAAATCCAAAGTCAAAGCCTTTCTCCGTCTGGACCCCATCGCTCACATAGGAGTGTAAGACCATGGTTCCCAAACCTGCTTCCCTGGGACCCTGGGGCTCCAGAAAGAAGTGAGAATCATTGTCTGAAATGCTGAGATCTTTCTCTATTTTATAAGACACAGCTTTAAGGATTTTTTTTCTCTTCTTAAGTATTTCTTCCTTAAATGTTTAGGGTTGTTTTTTTCTCCTTTCAAATTCCTGGCAATGGTTACACTGTGAAGTGTTTATGTGAAACAAGATAATTTAACAAGTGACTAATTTATTGCATCCATTCATCCCTCATTTGGTCACCTAACAAATATTTATTAGGCTCTCACTCTGCGTCAAGCACTTGTTGCTGGAAAAATTTGGAAGTGGTCTACCACAGTTACACAAGCAGCCTGTTTGCTTACTGCATGTGTGTACTGTGCTCTGTGCTTGACAACACTTAAGTGTAGTTCTGTAGCAAGGTACTTAATCCCTGTGATATTTGCTTTTAGCCTGCTTAAAGTGACTCTCTTGAAAATGTGCTAGATATAACTATACAATTTTTATTTATTGACAATGCAGAGACCTTAACCGAGAGTCTAGTCACTTGGTCATCTTTTCTATTAGCCATAACGATCCAGATTCTTAGAATGGAATTCAATATGGCAGCATTTTATGACGGTCTTTAAAGAGCTGGGTGACTTCCAAAAGAACGTCCACATAAACAAGTTTGAGAAGGCAGTTGGTTTCGTGGGAAAGCTCTCTGGGTGGGAATCACAGGGACTTGACTCCAATCCCAGCTCAGAGGCTCCTAACTGGGCAGCCGTGGGCAAGCCAATTCATGATTTTGTGCCTTATGGTCTTTACCTGTAAAACAAGACCCTAGGAGTCATACCACCCTCAAAGTGTTTTTGTATCAAAGTATGTAAGGGGTGCCGGGTTGGTTAAGCGTCCGACTTCAGCTCAGGTCATGATCTCACGGTTTGTGAATTCAAGCCCAGCATCGGGCTCTGTGCTGACAGCTCAGAGCCTGGAGCCTGCTTCAGATTCTGGGTCTCCCTCTCTCTCTGCTCCATCCCCCACTTATGCTCTGTCTCTCACAAATAAATAAAATGTTATTGAAAAAACAAAGTACGTAAACCACTTGGCACATAATAAATGGATCAATGGTAGTGGTCTTAACACTAATAACGACTATGGTATTCTTATTAATATTACATTTTCCCAGTAACGTTCAACCGGGTGGGCATGTTTCAGTTTCCAAGCAGTTTTTCTTCCCAAACCCATCTCCTTTTGCCACAGGATAGTGTTTTAAAAAATCCCTGGAGCCTGCCCCAATTATAAAAGGAGATAAGTTGACTTCATTCAGCTGCAGCCAGAGCATTTGAATTTAATTGAATGGGAAATAATTATTGCTGAAGAGCAGAGGTTTTTGAGGTTCTGTGAAGCGATATAAGATATGTATCTCATTACATTAGACCTCGGCAAATATACTTTTAATAATCAGCTGCTGCTTAACATAACTTCCTCCTCCTATTAACTTTCCAGCAAGACCGATGGACATGAAGTACTGGGGAAGGAAGGGGGCTGAACTGCCGATTAATTATTTAAAAAGTGATTTATTTACCAAGGTGAGCCATTTGCAAATTCAATAATAAATCTATTAAGGAGCAGTTAACCTTTATAACTCTGTTTTAAATAATCAATTGGTGTTTGGGTAACAGTACAGCGTCTGTCTCATTAGGTCGGCTTTAACTCCTTATTTGAAGCACTTAATCTGAAGTATGACCGAATCCGCCATGAGATGGTAATTAGGTTTCGCCATGGGCCCTTTATCCTTCAAGGAACTGGGTCCTTCTTCCCTGGCTGCAACAGCCCTTGGAAGCTTGGGGGCTTGGGCATCCTGGGTTCTCTAATACCTGACTCTGTGCTCCCCACAGTGCCTCCTGTGACAATGACTTGACACCACCACCTTCCTCCAGGGGGAAGAAGAAAAAGAAGAAATCCACCCGGAAGAAGAGAAGGAGGTGAGCATCTTAAGGGGAGATAAAACCTCGAAGATGGGAGAAAGGACGAAATAGGAGTAAAATGAGTTTCAGAGTCAAACAGCGACTCCCCTTGGGTTCGAATCCCCTGACTCTTAACTAGCTGTGTGACCTTAGGCAAGACCCTTTACTTCTCTGTTCCTGTTTTCACTTGTATAAAATAGTGATAATACCAGGCGTTTGTAAGAATCAGATGGAGAAAAATGGCTGTGGAAGAAGTTGTCATAATGTCTGGCACATAGCAAATAACCAGTGAATCAGCATAATCATGACCACGAATAGGATTTTTTTTTTTTTAATTTACTCTGTGTGGAAGGTGATGCTCTAAGCACTGTTATCTCCATAATGTCTTTTACCTTTGATCGCAATTTACCAGACAAACATTACTGTCTTCATTTCAGAGATGAGAAAAGAAAGGCACGGGATGGGGAGGGGGGGGTGACGGAATTTACAGGGATCCCAGGCTCTTCCGTTGATTCTATCCCCACCTAGCAGATGAATGCCAAGGGTAATAACTTTATCTTTTTAGTCAGCAATTGACCCTTTTGTACCCCATGGATTTTTTCTTTGTACAGTCCCTTATAATTTTTTTAAGTGTAAAAGTAGTTCCAGATTTTCTTCAAGACTAAAATCATATCCAGCGTTCCAGACCCAGAAGGGGTCAGGTTGAAAATCTCACCAGACCTCAGAGGCAGTGTTTGACAAGGCCTGCAGGGGGCAGCAGAGAGCAGCGTCTGGATATCTCAGGCCCCAATTCCAGATTTTCAGGGTTCTTGGCCAGTGGGTTTGAGGTTCCTGATTTTAGGGGTGGGCAGAACACTTCAGAGAAGGAAATCAGAGTTCACTGATTAAACTGTTCATCCAATAAATGTCCACTGGGCACGTGTTTGGGGAACAGGTCCTATGACCCCCTAAGAGAAGTCGTTCTCAATCCTGTGTTTTCCTTTGCAGACGTGTTCTGTATGACGTGCCAGGGATTATTTTGTCTTTTTTTTTTTTTTAAGTTTGTTTGTTGAGAGAGAAAGTGGGAGAGGGGCAGAGCAAGAGGGAGAAAGGGAATCCCAAGCAGGCTCTCTGCTGTCAGCACAGAGCCCAACACAGGGCTCGATCCCAGGAGCCATGAGATCATGACCTAAGCCAAAATCAAGAGTCAGGGCACTTAACCAACTGAGCCACCCAGGTGCCCCTCTTTTGTCTTTTTAATTGGTGGCCAATATTTAAAACCCAGATGTCACATGAAGATGTGTTTTTCTGATGATTCTGTTGAAAAGGCAGGGATTCCAGAAGCCCAGGGCTGCGTTCCCACATGAAACCCTCAGCTCATCTGACAAAGAGATGCTGTCAGGTTCACTGCAGTCCTCACCACTCTCCATTGTCTTACATGCAGCCTGCTGTCCAAGAGGCCCCTGTTGGCATTGACTTTGAAACTCCTAATCTGTTTCAATCTCGGTATTTTGCCAGTGGTGAAATAAGAGACCCAGAGATGAGCAGTGACATGCCCAAGGTGGCTTCGTGAGTTAGGGGTACAGTCAAGACTGGAACTCGGGGCACTTGAACTTTCAGTTATGAGTCACAGTCAGGGTCCTGGGGTGGCTCTGTTTCCTGGGTAACCCCTGATAGCAGCACCCATGCTGACCACAGCCTGACGAGGTCTCCTCCAAGGGCTTGATCTTACCAGGGAGACAAGGTGAGGCACAAGAGAGACCTCAAGTATCCGAGAGGAGGGTCAGAGCTGAGGGGAGAACAGCAGACAAAAAGAAATATTTGTTCCGACCAGGAGGGAAGATAAAGGGATTGAGGGCAAGGCCCCTGTTATCAATGAGGCTTCAGTTTGAAGCTTGGCTCATGCACATCCTAGCTGTGTGTCTTTGGGCAAGTCACTTTACCTCTCTGAACTTCACTTTCCTTGTCTGAAAGAGGAGGGTGGCAATTGTGCCTACCTAAGGAGCGTGTGGAAAGATTAGATGAGGCAACGCCTATAAAGTACATGGTGACGTTGAAAACAAATGCAGATTTGATTGTATCAACTATATAAAATGCAAGTACTGTTAGTATCAGTATCGATATCCTATATCCTTGTGTGTGTTACCAAAAGAGCTGAGACCCTGACTGGGGACTGGAGAAGGGTCTCTGAAAGCCAACGCCAGCCCTTAAGAAGGTCCCTCTGAAGGTGTCTCCTCCCCTGGCAGGTCCCCATCATACAGTCCATCGCCTGTCAAGAAAAAGAAGAAGAAAGGTTCCAAGAAACATAAGCGACACAGGTATTGCCCTTCCTCCTCGGCAAACACCCTCCTCCTCCTCCGGGGTGGGGTGGGGGTTGGGGTGGGAGTGGGTGGAGCCAAAAGTTCACTGGCAAACTTATCATTTCACTTATGTAAAATACTCCCCTGGATGTTATGTCCTTTTTCTTGCCTAACTTGCCACGTGGTCACAAGGACCCGGGGTCCACTAGAGCCAACTCCGCCCGATGGGGGTCTGTGTGATGATAAGGAGGCAGGAGCGTCTCAGGGACCGTCCCCACCTCAGTGAGAGGCTAGGACCGGGGGTGGGGAGCTGGTGGCGCCCAAGGGGGGTACACGGTCCCTGTTCCACGCGGGAGCCGAGGGCTGCGCCCTGTTCCCTGTGCCCGTGCGGCAGGCCCAGCCACAGGAAGACACAAGAGCTCTCTGCCTTGTCCCTTATTCCAGATTTCCAAGGAAGGGCCTCTCTGGTGAGTCCCGCTTGTCCTAGAGGATGGGATCGTGTAAAACATGGCTTCTGGGATTGTCCACCCTCGTGGTGGGTTGTTAACGGGCACTGTGAGCCGGATGCGCCTTCCAAACCGTGCATGCTACTCACACACGTACACACACCCATATGTGTGCAGAGGGGCGTGGGGAAGAATTAAAGAACTTAAAGGACGTACACCAGAGGACTCAGAGCTGCGGTTCATGGGCCAACTCAACATTTTATAATTGGGAGGTTGTATAATAAAAAAAAAAGAGAGAGAGAATCAAGTTTTCCATTTCCTCCGTAAAATCAGCAGGTCTGTCTTCACCAGACCAATTTTCCCACAGGAGGCCGCCAGCTAGAGTTGAGGAATCGCTGTGCATTTAGACAGAGCATAGGCGCTCTGGGGTGCCACAAGCCCCCTTAGACTCCCCCTCACCTGCACACATGTACGATGCCTGCTTGGCCCCTGGGGGCAGGGAGTTTGAAATTCCCAGTGTAAGTTCTTTGCTCTGTTTGGCTGTGGACGTTAGGGAAAGATTATCTATCCTTTTTTTTTTTTTTTGTCTTATCCCCATCTTCCAGTCGGCCTCCATCAGTGGTGGATTACTTGTGCAATTAAACAATCACAGGGGAACGAAAGAGAAGAGTTCACGTGGGTTTCCCCCTTGCATCTTATCCTTGGTTCAACGTTGCCCCCACAGTGGCTTTTCCCAAGCCAGCAGTGTGGCCACATCTCAGCCCTTGTTGCCAGAATGGTCTCAACTCAGTCTCTTTTCACCAGCTATGTCCACTGCCTGCCCAGACATTCCGACTGTGCATGAGAACACGCTTAACACGAGATGTGGGCAAGCCGGTTAGCGAAATGTCGGTAATTTGGTGTTAGAAACCTTTCCCGACGTGGGGTCCCCTGTGGCAGCAATGGCCTGCCGGTGACTGAGCTGCCATCCTGTAACCTTCCTCTGCTGACCAGTCTGTCCTATCTGGGGGGACCTTTCCATATCCAGATCTTGGAAGTCAAGTGGCTTCCCACTCCAGGGTTTCTCTTCATGAGAAAGAGACTATGCCAGAAACTTAGGAACTGCTTTTTCTGCCAGCCACGCTTGGCCCAGGAGGTGGAGATTAAGACAGAAGGAAGCCCATAAGTGGGAGATTAGGAGGAGGAAATGGTGTTGCTGGTATTTTCCAAACCACCTGCTAAGCATCACCCCTACTTCTGGCCCCACTTCTCCAAGCTCTTTAAATGTTGTGTTAATCTGAATGTAAATGGGCTGAATGCTCCAATCAAAAGACATAGGGTAGCAGAATGGATTAAAAAACAAAATCCATGTATATGCTGTCTACAAGAAACTCATTTTAGACGGGAAGATACCTTCAGATTAAAAGTAAGGGGATGGAGAAATATATATCATGCTACAGGAAATCAAAAGAAAGCCGGAGTAGCGATACTTATATCAGACAAACTGGACTTTAAATTAAAGACAATCACAAGAGATGAAGAAGGGCACTACATAATAATTACAGGGTCCATCCATCAGGAAGAACTAACAATCATAAATGTCTACGCACCGAATATGGGAGCACCTAAATATCTAAAACAATTAATCACAAACAGAAACAAGCTTATAGATAAGAATGTGCTAATAGCAGGGGACTTTAATACTCCACTTACAGCAATGGATAGGTCAACTAGACAGAAAATCACTAAAGAAATAATGGACTTGAAAGATACATTGGACCAGATGGACCTGACGGATATATTTAGAACTTTACATCCTGAGGCCAAGGAATTTACTTTCTTCTCAAGTGCGCATGGCACATTCTCCAAGATAGATCACATACTGGGACATAAAGCAGCCCTCAATAAATATAAAGAATAGAGATCATACCATGCACACTGTCAGATCACAATGCTTTGAAACTTGAAATCAATTACAGGAAGAAGTCTGGAAAACTTCCAAAAACATGGAGGTTAAAGAACACCCTTCTAAAGAATGAATGGGCAAATCAGGCAATTAGAGATGAAATTAAAAAATATATGGAAACAAATGAAAATGAAAACACAACAATTCAAAATCTATGGGATGCGGCCAAGGCAGTCCTAAGAGGAAAGTACATTGCTCTCCAGGCCTATTTCAAGAGATTAGAAAAAGCGCAAGTCCAAAATCTAACAGCTCACCTAAAGGAACTAGAGGCAGAGCAACAAGAACGCCTAAACCCAGTAGAAGAAGAGAAATAGTAAAAATTAGAGCAGAAATAAACAACATAGAGACCAAGGAAACAATTGAACAGATCAATGAAACCAAGAGTTGGTTTTTTGAAAAAGTAAACAAAATTGACAAACCTCTAGCCAGACTTATCCAAAAGAAAAGAGAGAGCACACAAATAGACAAAATTATGAATGAAAATGAACTTATTACAACCAACCCCTCAGAAATACAAGCAATTATCAGGGAATACTATGAAAAATTATATGCCAACAAATTGGACAACTTAGAAGAAATGGACAAATTCCTAAGCACACACTCACTACCAAAATTCACACGGGAAGAAATAGAAAACCTGAACAGACCCATAACGAGTGAAGAAATTGAATCAGTGATCAAAAATCTCCCAACAAATAAGTGCCCTGGACCGGATGGCTTCCCTGGGGAATTCTACCAGACATTTAAAACAGAATTAATCCCAATTCTTCTCAAGTTATTCAAAAAAATAGAAAGCGAAGGAAAACTCCCGGACTCATTTTATGAAGCCAGCATCACACTGATTCCCAAGCCAGACAGAGATCCAGCAAAAAAAGAGAACTACAGGCCAATATCCTTGATGAATACGGATGCAAAAATTCTCAACAAGATCCTTGCAAATCGAATTCAGCAGCATATAAAAAGAATCATCCACCAAGATCAAGTGGGATTCATTCCTGGATTACAGGGCTGGTTCAACATTCGCAAATCAATCAATGTGATCCATCATATCAATAAAAGAAAAGATAAAAACCATATGATCCTGTCAATAGATGCAGAAAAAGCATTTGACAAAATACAGCATCCCTTCTTAATAAAGACTCTTGAGAAAGTTGGGATAGAAGGAACCTACTTAAACATCATCAAAGCCATCTATGAGAAGCCTTCAGCTAACATCATCCTCAACGGGGAAAAACTCAGAGCTTTCCCCTGAGATCAGGAACACGACAGGGATGTCCACTCTCACCACTGTTGTTTAACATAGTGCTGGAAGTCCTAGCATCAGCCATCAGACACCAAAAGGAAATCAAAGGCATCAGAATTGGCAAAGAGGAAGTCAAACTTTCACTCTTCGCAGATGACATGATACTCTACATTGAAAACCCGACAGACTCCACCAGAAGCCTACTAGAACTGATCCAAGAATTCAGCCAAGTTGCAGGGTACAAAATCAACGTACAGAAATCGGTTGCATTTTATACACCAACACTGAAGCAACAGAAAGAGAAATCAAGAAACTGATCCCATTCACAATTGCACAAAAAACCATAAAATACCTCGGAATAAACCTAACCAAGGATACAAGAGATCTGTATGATGAAAACTATAGAAAACTTATGAAGGAAATTGAAGAAGACACAAAGAAATGGAAAACATTCCATGCTCATGGATAGGAAGAATAAATATAGTTAAGATGTCATTACTACCTAAGGCACTCTACACATTCAATGCAATTCCAATCAAAATTGCACCAGCATACTTCTCAAAACTAGAACAAACTATCCAAAAATTTGTATGGAACCACAAAAGACCCCGAATAGCCAAAGTAATCCTGAAAAATAAAAGCAAAACGGGAGGGATCACCATCCCAGACTTTAGCCTCTACTACAAAGCTGTCATCATCAAGACAGTATGGTATTGGCACAAAAACAGACACATAGACCAATGGAACAGAATTGAGAACTCAGAAGTGGACCCAAAAGTATACAGCCAACTAATCTTTGACAAAGCAGGAAAGAATATCCGATGGAAAAAGACAGCCTTTTTAACAGATGGTGTTGGGAGAACTGGACAGCAACATGCAGAAGAATGAAACTAGATCATTTTCTCACACCATGCACAAAAATAAACTCAAAATGGATAAAGGACCTGAACGTGAGACAGGAAACTATCAACACCCTAGAGGAGAAAGCAGGAACAACCTCCTTGACCTCCACCGCAGCAACTTCTTACTTGACACATCCCCAAAAGCAAGGGAATTAAGAGCAAAATAAACTGTTGGGACCTCCTCAAGATTAAAAGCTTCTGCACAGCCAAGGAAACAACCCAGAAAATTAATAGGCAACCAACGGAATGGGAAAAGATAGTTGCAAATGACATATCAGATAAAGGGTTGATATCCAGAATCTACAAGGAACTCACCAAACTACACCCCCGAAAACAAACAACCCAGTGAAGAAATGGGCAGAAGATATGAACAGACACTTCTCCAAAGAGGACATCCAGATGGCCAATAGACACATGAAACGATGCTCAGCATCCCTCCTCATCAGGGAAATACAAATCAAAACCACACTGAGATACCACCTCACACCAGTCAGAGTAGCTAAAATGAGCAAATCAGAGAACTCTAGATGCTGGCGAGGATGTGGAGAAACGGCACCCTCCTACACTGTTGGTGGGAATGTAAACTGGTACAGCCCCTCTGGAAAACAGTGTGGAGGTTCCCAAGGAAACTAACAATAGAACTCCCCTATGACCCAGCAATAGCACTGCTAGGAATTTACCCAAGGGATACAGAAATGCTGATGCATAGGGCACATGTACCCCAATGTTCATAGCAGCACTTTCCACAATAGCTAAAACCTGGAAAGAGCCTAAGTGTCCATCAACAGATGAATGGATCAAGAAGATGTGGTTTATCTATACCATGGAATACTACATGGCAATGAGAAACAATGACATCTGGCCATGTGTAGCAACATGCATGGACCTTGAGGGTGTTATGCTGAGCGAAATAAGTCAGGCAGAGAAAGACAAATATCATATGTGTGTACGTATAGGAGGATTAGGAGGAGCTTAACAGAGGACCAAGGGGGAGAAGAAGGGCAGAAATGGTGGGGAAAGGGGGAGAGGCAAACCATGAGAGACTCTTGAATGCTGACAAAAACTGAGGACTGGTGGATGTGGGGGGGAGGAGGGGTGGGCATGGAGGAGGGCACTTGTGGGGATGAGCACTGGGTGTTATGTGGAAACTAATTTGACAATAAACTATTTGTAAAAAAAAAAAATGTTGTGTTAATGATAATGGACTTTTTCAGAGATACGAGCTAGTGGGGGCATTCATAGAAATTTTTCTTTCTCTCCCCTCCGTTAACATGGCTTCAGGGCTAAAAAAAAATCCTATTTTTCACATCTGTTTATTGAATACCCAGTATATGTCATGAATGAGGATTCTGGGCTTCTGGGACAGCACAGTGACCAAAATCCAGCCCTGGCCTTCAAGTTGCTCACATTCTAATGGGGGAGATGAATAATTATAATGTGCAGGAATCTGTAGTAAATGACTCAGCTCAGAAGCTCACCCAAGCGGGGGTTAGGGGCACCCACCCAGCCTGAGGGCATCAGAAAATGCCACAAGGAGGTGATATCTGAGCGGAGCTCTGAAGAATCCATAGGACTTACACGGGTGGAGCTGTGTGACCCTGGGCAACTTAACTAACTTCTCTGAGCTTCAGCGTCTGCAAAAACGGTTGTTACTAGAACTTCCCAGGGCTTGGGTGAAGATTGAGACGCTTAGCGTGGAGCCTGGTGCAGTTAAGTTCCACATATGGAGGCTGGTTGTCCCATGATGAGGAGGAGGAAGATGAAGAAACTAGGCTCACCTTCACCTGGGGGTAGGAGAGGAGGTAGGGGACTCATGTATCCCCCTCATTCACCCCCACCTGAGACAGGCTCACTGACAATTCTGGGGTGAGGATTGAAGCGCTGGTGGTTTTCCCTGAAATTCAAAATGCAAACCAGTATCTCCCATATGGTCTCCATAGTCCGAAGTCTCTGAGAAGGAGGATTCGCCAGGTGTCCCAACCCCCACGTAGCATGATCATAAATGCGCTGATACGTTTGTCCCAGGAAAACAAACCTCAGACTCACCTGTATTTATTTTCTTTCCTCCCTCCTTCCTTTCTTCCTCCTCTCTTCCTTCCCTCCCTCCCTATCTCTCTTCCTTTTAATTCCTTTAATCAGGTCGTTCTCCAAGAAGAGAAGGCACAGGTAAGAACCTTTTCGCCTCTGGCTGCTTGCTTCTGCCTCCTGCTTTCTAACAAGGTTTTAGGCAGCTTCTAGAGTCATTTCTCCGTCTCCATCTCTGTGCTCTTGAACGTACCCCCTTCATCTTCCTGGCCTCGGTTTCCTCCAAAATGAAGGCCTTAGTCTGGTTTCCCTGAAAGTTCCAAGCTAGCTTTTTTGCCTTCCATCAAGCTGGATGGTTGCTCCTGGACCAGCCCCCACCAATACCCCTCCCTGGAAAGCCTCACTACCCTGGTCAGAGTCTGTTTGTCCTATCACCAGTTGAAATCCTGGGTTGGGGCACTTAGGGAACCGTCAGCCCCAGCCACCCCACCAGAGTCTTCCCAGATCCTAGCCAAAGGACAGAAGCCAAGTCCTACTGGACTGGACGCACTAGGTGAGCACATATAGAGCGGTCATCTACAGGGTATTCGCTATAAATTGGATCCTGCATGAAGCCCCTGCCATGTGTGTGCATATTTAACCTCCACTGATCTCCGTTACAACCCTGTACACTGGATATATTTATTCTCCCATTTTACAGATGAGGAAACTGAGATTGACAAATTTTTTAATGTTTTATTTATTTCTGAGAGAGAGAGAGCAGGGGAGGGTCAGAGAGAGAGGGAGACAGAGAATCCGAAGCAGGCTCCAGGCTCTGAGCTAGCTGTCAGCACAGAGCTGTCACCCACGAACTGTGAGATCATAACCTGAGCCGAAGTCGGACGCTTAACCGACTGAGCCACCCAGGCGCCCCGAGGAAACTGAGATTCAGACAGATGTGACAGGCTGTCCACAGACACACAGTTAGGTGGCAGAGCCAAAATTCCAACCCACGTCTGTCAAACACAGAACCAGGACACCCTACAGTGGCTTCTTAAATAACAGCCACACCTAGAGCAGTTGGCAGACTGCAAAGTCCTTTTGTTTATCCACTTAACAGGTAGAGATCGATTACCAATGTCAGCCAGTCCCCCAGCCCAGCAGCCTAAGCAATGGCCCCACCTCACGGTCAAGGACACTGGGTCTTCCAGAGAACAGGCAACTTGCCTGATGTCACACAGCGACTGAGCCGCAAAGCTGGGAAGTGAACCTGTACCTTTCATTGAAGTCCTGGGCTCTTCCACTGCCCAGCTGAGTTTCAAACACAGAGAGAAATCACAGAGCTAACGTCAAGGTGCAATAGCAGTTGTGTAAGGTTTTCCCCTTATCTAGGACCTAGGCTAGTCCTGCATTCCTGGTGGCCCTCTGAAGCCAGTCTGGCTTAAACTACCAAATAATATTCACCCTCTGGGGCATGAATGCTGGGAACTCACACTAGTTGTTAATGCTGGGAACCCGCTTATCACTGTCCACTAGACCCATCCATACCCCAGCCCTCTGACTTAATTAACAACAGATACTTCAGTAATCATGGGCAATACATTTCAGAATCAGCCAAGCCTCGTGAGCTTCAGAGTATCTCCCTACATATTCCATTCTTTGCTCTTATAAATTGAACATCAGTCAGTAGTGTAGACTCTGGGGACCCATGGTCTGGGGCCACATGGTAGCTCACCTGTGTGATCCTGGTCAAGTTTCTCAACCTAGCTGAGGCTCAGTTTTCCACATCTGTAAAATGAATATGTATTAAATAAATGTGCCTCCCCTACAGAGTAAAATAAGACTGTTGATGAAGATATTTAGCAGAGCATTTGCTTACAACAAATCCTTGAAAGGCGGCAGGTATTATTATTACCTTTATTTACGACCATTATTATTAAGCTCCCAGAGCTGGCCGTGGCCCCCAGCACACCTCATTCTCAGTCTGTGTGTGGGGGTCACTGTCTCTAGATGAACCTGCCAGGTGAAAAAATCAGCGGTGACTGCTCTGGTCTTGGAAATGATTAGCACCTGTTCCCAAATTGCCTGGGTCTGGTAACCCCCGTGTGTTAAGCATCTTAACTACTTGTCTCTTTTTATCTGGAACTGGGATTCTGCATCTTTTAATTAATTGGCTATTTCTCCATTAGCTCCTCCAGCCCAAAAAGCAAAAGAAGGGACGAGAAGAGGCACAAAAAACAGTAAGTAGGGACCACCTGGAACATTCTTCTCTCCAGTTTCAGGGGAGGTGGGGAACCTGACCTCTTCATAGCAGAGTGTCCGAGTGGCCAAATAAACGTGGGGTGGGGGTGGGTGAGAGGAAGGAAGGAAGGCAGGGAAAGGCAGAGGGGTGAACGGCAGTTGTGCGTTTGGGTATGTGTGAATGCACAAGGTTGCGTGTATGATGGGCCTGTGCGTGTGTTTGTGTATGCGTGAAAGTGAATGATGGGCATCTGTGTGCCTGGAGTGCATTGCGGATACATTTCTATGAAAGGTGTATATGTATATTGCTCACGTTGTTTGCAAACGTCTGCAAACATCCTGCAAACATTTGTGTGGATGGTGTCTAAATCTATGCAATGGGGGTACTGTGTGTGTGGTGTATATCTGTGTCCACACAGAAGCATTCTGTATGCTCCTGCTTATGTAAGCAGGAGTGTGAACCGTGTACATAAAGGTGCTCCTGTATGATTTTCTGCACTCTGCATGTGCACCGCTTATCTACCTGTGTGCATTATGCATATGGAGGGTGTGGGGTGGTTCTTACCTGTGCACATAGGTGTGCTGTATGTACATGAGTGGTTATGGGGGCACGATCATGTGCAAGAACACGCGTGAGTGTGCATGTGAGTCCGAGCCTTGGCTGCGGGGCTTACGTCATGGAGATTTCAGCGAAGCTCCTACCTCCGGTCTCGGGGCCCCAGCTGGTTCACGGTTTATAGCTGGTAGTAGAAATTCAAATCAGCTAGCGCTGCCTGCAGAGTTCAGTTCCCAGACAAATTAAAAGTAAATGTGGTTACAACCCACCTACTTTATACCCCACAAATGTTAGTGCATGTGTTTTCCAATCAACTAATATTTTATCTCCCGCCAAGAAGCTTCTAAAGTGAGGATCAAAGGCAATAAGATGAAAGGCAGTTGGCTGTTGGGGAGGGAAAAGAGGAGGCAGGGACACAGAGGGAGGGCACCCTGCTTTGCTGCCTGAGGGGTCACTTCATCCAAGGTCAGTGCAAAGGAGGGCGTTTGAGCCACCCCACAGGCGCCTGGGGAATGCTCCAGAAAGAAGCCGTAGAGCTTTGAATTAGCTCAGAGAACAGCTTCCCGATCATCAAGCTTGTTCAGTTCAGGTCAAAAGGCAATTATTGGTCATATGTATTGAATGTGCGTTCACACCAAGCGCAGACCGAGTACATAGTGTCAAAGACCTTGGAATCACTTGTGCAGTGGGGCTGCAGTATAGACAGACAAAGCCAGGGGCTGGACTGAGACTCTAAGAGCACTGGTGGGGATTGTGGGGGTGGTCATCACTGAGGCTGACTGCTTGAAGGCAGCAAGGAGGCCACCCCCGCTGGTGCCAAGAGCTGGATGAGCCCCAGAAATTGCTAGGTGATGCAAAAGACAAGCATCAGGAGAGGGAGAAGCAAGAAAAACAAGGCGTTCCTAAGATAAAGGATGGTTCTTGCCAAATTCTGTGGTCGGGGATGCTTCTGAACAAGTGATCTCTGGGGAGATTTGGCCTTCTTGTATTCAGCATCCCTTAGTAAGGCCCTAATACGTGGCAGGCCCTGGGCTCGGCCCAAGGAGAGAGCTTGGCCAAATATTCTTCCAGACTCAAGGAGCTCAGAGTTCCTAGTGGCACACAGGAACCAGATATGGGACAGGGCATGGCACAGTGAGGGCAGCTAGGAGCCCAGGGCATGGTGGCCGGCTTGGTAGTGAGCAGCGGCTGCCTACAGGAGGAAGTATCTAGATTGGGAGTGAGAATGGAGGTAACCATTCTAGGCTGCAGGTTAGGCAAGTGGTTTAAACTCTCTGCCTCAGTTTCTTCATCTGAGAAGTAAGAGAAGCGACTTTATGCGTTGTTGTTGTTGTTGTGAAGGAAGAGACGGGTCCATTTAGACTGTGGGGCCTGGCAGGCGGTATGTGTTAAATGTGGGCTACCTGTCATCATCATCCTCAGAAGGACATCATGGACTGGGACATATATGAGCCAGAATACACGCAGTGTGGACTCGCTCGAGCCTGCCCAGCCGGAGCAAGAGATGTCACACAAAGAAGCGAGAGAGCTTGGCAGGGGCTGACTCCTCCAGCTGTTTGGGGTTCAGGGTCAGAATGCAGACTCGACATGAGGGCACTGGGATGGTTTTAACCAGGGAAGGGATATGGTCAGTTTATCACATAAACAAGAATCCCTGAGTCCCTTGTTGGAATAACCATGCTACCTCCCGATAGAGCCCTCTCTAATTCCCACTGACTTCCTGCCTTGGCAGAAACCATTCATATTCCTTGTACACACTCCATGACCATGGTCTCTGCTGCTACTACTTCTGAGTCACTATTATCATTTAGGGGGAACTGAAGTGACCTATAATAACAGCACTATTAGTGGTAGTGGTGGTTGTTAATTGTTACAATTTTTGTTGCCAGCGATGTTTATAACTCTGAAAGGGGGCTTTTGACTCCATGCGAAGAATCTGGACTTAATTTTCCAGGTCTGAGGTTATAAATTGGCAGCCCAAAGGCCTAATTTACTCTGCAAATGTGCCTTCTTCGCCCCCAGTGTCTTTTTAAAAAATGACCTTCCATTTAAAATAGGAATATTTTACATTAAAAAAAAAATCTGTATTTCCACATTCACTTGAAGAATTAGAAGCTCCAACTCCCCGCCAATTTTCCCGAGGCAAGGCCACTTCTTTCTTTAGCTCTTGCCTGGCTGATTCGCACACTGTGGTGGCTGACCGAGACTGAGACCCCTGCCTTAGGTGGGGGAGAGGGGACGAGACACCTGTCAGGTGTGGGCCGGTGGGTTCGGCAGGGTGGGAATCTGAGACCCGAGTCCCAGGCTGCTCCAAAGGAATGCGTGCCACTCACTTGTGTTCAGTACGGCTGGCTGGAGAGGCCAGACGCCCAAAGAGCCGGGGTGTGGTGGAGCGGGGCGTGAGTAGGGGGAGATGCCCAACTTGGGGAGGGATAGTGAATCGGGTGCAAGAGGAAGATGTATGTCATGTATGTCACAAGATCAAAACCTCTCTCTCCCTCCCTCTCTCTCTCTCTCTCTCCTCCTTTTCCCCTCTCCTCCCCCTTCCCCCTCCTCCTCCCCTCTCCTGTTCCCCCTCCCCTCCCCTTCCTCTTCTCCTCCCCCTCCCCCTCCCCCTTTCTTGCTCCCTCCCTGTCCTACTCCCCTTCCCTCACCTCTTCCCCTCCTCCTCCTCCCCCTCTTACGCCCCCTCCCCTTCTCTCCCTCCCCCTCCGACTCCCTCCTTCTCACTGCCCCCAAGATCACGAAGCCGGCCCCGAAAGTCTCACCGTCACCGTCATCACCATTGCCCCTCCAGGTCCCAGAGTTCGGAGACCCGCTCCTCAAGCTGTGAGAGCAGGTAACCCCTGGCCGCGGGGAGCCTCCCCTCCCCTACCGGGCACTGTCAGCCCCTCCGCACGCAGGAACAACAGTGTGCGCATGCGCGCGCTCCCTGAGCGCCAGTGCCCGCCAGCACGCCACGGTGTGCGCTGCTGAGCCCGCTCCCTGAGTCAACTGCGCGAGCCCCTGACTCCCCTAGAAAGTAGCGACCGTTGTTATCCCCCAGTTTAAAGATGAGGAAACTGTGGCACAGAGAGGTTAAGGAACTTTTTAATCAGTTACTAAGTGACAGAGCTAGACTGAACTGCGGAGTCTGGCTTTGGACTGGGCGCTCTAAGGGTTACTCTAGGCACAGAGAAGCTGAGCAGCCTATGAAAGGCCACACAGCAGAAGGTACTAGTTCTGAGGCCCTTGCGATTCAGGTTTCTCCTAACCAGGACCCTCTCTGTGCTGACTCATTGGCTGTCCTGGCCTCAGAAAGGGGAGGAGGGCTTGCTTATGGCTGAGAAGAAAAGGAGTGCGGCTTTGTTGATGTTTATGTTTGACTCTCTAAATAAATAAATAAATAAATAAATAAATAAATAAATAAAAATTTTAAAAATTTTTTAAATAAATAAAGTAAAGTAAAATAAAATGCCACTGTCCAGGTCCCACCTCATTCCAGTTAAAACAATGTCTGGAGGAAGAAGGAAGCAGAGGAGAGGAGGAATATCTTCCTAGTCCCTGCAGGCAGTGTACTACAATTTCAATTACATTTCCTCTCTTTTAAAAAAATTTTTGTAATGTTTATTTATTTTTGGAGAGAGAGACAGAGAGATAGCATGAGCAGGGGAAGAGCAGAGAGACATACACACACAGAATCTGAAGCAGGCTCCAGGCTCTAAGCTGTCAGCACAGAGCCTGATGCAGGGCTTAAACCCACAAACCCTGAGCCCCCCAGGCGCCCCACATTTTCTCTCTTGATCATCCCGATCACACTATAAACTACACCAGGACCTCTCCACTTTGGCTGCACTTGGCAGTCACCTTGGAAAAATTTTTAAATACCAAATTCCTGGACCTCACCCTCTAGATGTTCTGATCTAGCTCAGGTGAGGTGGGGCGGGGTCAGCGAGATTTTTAAATCTTCTCTCATGATGCAAATGTGGAGCCAAGGGTAAGAAGCATTTGAGAACAGAAAAGCAGACCCTGACGTGTGCCGTCGCCAGTAGGTCCTCCTGTTTCCCCTAAACACCAAAAACCGTAAAGAACATGGACATCAGACAGGTTGCTCTCCAGCCCTGAGTGGTCAAGACAAAACGAGAACCCCTCTGTCATCAGGTCGGAGCCCAGAGGAAACAGGAACTTTGTCCACAACAAAAGTGACCCAGCATCTGTCTATCCTGGCTAGCATGAGGGACTGTTCTTTTCCAGTTTGTTTTTTTTTTAAATATTTTTATTTATTTCTAGGAGAGAGAGAGACAGCATGAGCAGGGGAGGGTCAGAGAGAGAGGGAGATATAGACTCTGAAACAGGCTCCAGGCTCTGAGCTGGCAGTCAGCACAGAGCCCGACGCGGGGCTCGAACCCATGAACCGCGAGATCATGACCTAAGCGAAAGTCGGACGCTTAACCGACTAAGCCACCCGGGCGCCCCTCTTTTCCAGTTTTAGCCTTGGCCTTGGTCTGTGCTCTGAAGATTTATAAAGATCCCCACTCAGAGTATCACCTCCACTTAATGCCAGCATCCTATCCAGAACAACATCCCAGTTCCTTAAAGTCACCTGCCACACGCCCAGAACACTCTCAGACAGGGACAGCCTACACTTCTGTGTGGTGTGTGCTCTCCCTCACTGCAGGGAGCGGTAAACTTGCTTATTCAGCCGCAGGCATGCTCCTGGTGGCCTGTGTCTGGAGGGCATTGGCGCAAAGCACTCAGCTGCATTACTGACATGGAAATGCAGAAAACTCCAGTGGCGAGCAAAGGCATCTGAGCAAGGTCACAGTGACTGGCAGAGTTGGGACAGGGACGCTGGTCCAGAGGGGACCCAGCCTGAGCCCTTCACCCCAGGCCCAGGCTGAATCAGCTCTCAGCAGCTAAGCCCTGCTGGCCAGAGTCAGAGGACCGTGCAGAGAGCTTGCAGACACTCCATACACTGCCCTCTACCTTACCTCTTAGGCGACACGGCTACCACTGCAGAGCCCGGCCTCAGCCCCTTTCTGTGGTCACCTCTCCTGGTGGCGTTGCTGCCTGAGCTCCCCAGTGCCTGTCGGGCTGTGGGACGCTCCACTAGGCACTGGCCACACAGCCAGTGAAAATGATCTGGAGGTCCCAGAGCACAGAGATACATGTCAGAGCATGACCAAGAGGCATTGCTTCCTACCAGGGCGGAAAAGTCTGCCATGGCCCCGATTCTGCCACTTTCAAGCTGTGCGACTTCAGGCAGGTTCCTGAACAGCACTGAGCCTCAGCCTCTCATCTGTAAAATGGGAAATAACCTGCCTTGTTTGTGTTGTATCTTGTTTGTGTTGTATCTTCAAGTTGCAGAAATGCCCTAAGAGGGCAAGTGCCATGCAAATCAGTAAGGTGTTAGTTTTATTACTACTGTGGCCCAGAGCTAACAGGCTAGCGGAATATGCCCTTTCTAAAGAGTCAGAGATTCCCTTGGTTTCTGCTGCAGACAGGACGGCCAGGTCCGACAATCTTACACAAGGCATCTTTGTCATTTTTGTCGGCTACTTTTTTCCACCAGTTTTGGGTGGCAGTCAATATAGGATGCGTCTGTTTCATAGACGGCAGTCACATACACAAAGACATGCAGATATGCCCAGTCGTATCTATAGGCAAACAGATGGACACACCCAGACATATACATAGTCACGTACAACCATACTGACAGTCACACACACAACGGACACTAAACCAAATCAGGCTAGGGACGTTTTCTATCTTCCCAGCTACACCCCCAGCCCCCAAGACAGTGTCAGGTACATGAATAAACACTTGTGGAATGAACAAATGAGAGAGTGAATGAAGGAAGGAAGGAATGGGCAGGTGCAGCGGAGCAGATGGACAGACGGATGGATGGATGAATGGAAGCACACGTAGTTCACACAAACATACCCGAACACATTCCACAGTCCTCGGATCCGACTGGCTCTACAGCCACCCCTCTTGCTATGCTGCCCTTCAAAAGACCCTCACGTCTGTCTCCCCTGCCCCCCAGGCACCGCGGCAGGTCCCCCGAGGAAGGGCGGAAGTCCCGCCGAAGGCACTCCCACCGCTGCTCCAAGACCCTCGGCAAGGCCAGCCCCGAGGCCCGCTCCAGCCACCCGGCCAGCCAGCCCCTCCAGATGCTCAGCCTCCTGTCGGCCAGGGGTGTAGTAAGTATTCCACCCAGCCTCCCCGGCCAGTCTTGGCCATGACACTGGGGGGAGGTGGAGACACAAGTTCAGGGCAGTGTACGGCACATTTTAATTCAGTTTTGGGCAAACTGGCTTTCAGGCCTCATTATTGATCAACCAAAGGGTCATTCACCAGCCTTTGGCAGCCTTCAGTTGGGGGAGAAGTAAAGCTAACATACCCAGGCTTTTTATCAGGGAAACATTGAAAAATACATGTTGGTCTCCAGAGTGACATCTGCAGGAATGCATGTGTGAAGACACTGTAAGGAGGTTTCTTTGGGGAGGGAGGAAAAGAGGGGGTCTTTGATGTACCAGAGGCATTCCAGCATTTCAGTGAAGTCTGCGTCTTTGATGCCAGCTAGCCTGCAGCATTGATTAGCGGCTGGGATTTGATTTCACCTATATAAACACGGCCTTGAATGTATATGAGAATTTTCCTTCAAGGAGCTCATAGCGCTTGATCTGTGACCTCTCATGTGCTCACACGAGGCCTCAGAGAATTGGGGGCGTGACTGCTCTCACTAGTCCCTTCCACAGATGGGACAGAAAAACCAAGGCTCAGAGAGATTACGGTCTGGGGTAAAGCCAGAGGGCAAAGCACGAGTGAATCCGATTTAGCAACCCAGCATTGAACGGAATCCTGTAACGCTCCTTTAGGCAACAAGGAGGAGCTGGAATGTGACTTCAGACAGGCTGACACCAGGAAGTTTCCTGAGCAAGGGATTTAGAGTTGGATCTGAACTCAGGTCCTAGCTTTGTTGCTTGCTGGTTGTGTGGCTATGGGAAAGCCGCTTAACTTCTTTGAAACTCAGTGTTCTCATTGGTAAACTTGAAGTAGTACCACTTGCCTATGGGGCTGTTGGGGGCATCCAATAAGATAAAGTATGTGAAGGCCTTTTGTTGATGCTCAAGGCACAGATACACAAACAGGAAGAAATGCAACATTGACCTAGACTACAGTCTAGGTCTCCTCTAGCTACGAGTGAATCTGAAAATTTCAGGTGAAAGAAAGGAGAAGCTCAGGGTGCTTGCAGGAAGGGAAGGCCATGATAAACACTAGCTGGGCCTGGTTGATACAAGTTATCACCTGCAGTGCTTTCTGGGAAACTCTTCTTTACCAGGCAAGGCACCCTGGATCACCAAGGTCTCGTTTTGTCCAAATCCCTGCCTAGCTGGAACCATCCATAACTTTCTCAGCTCCCTCCCCCCTTTATAGAAGTGCCTTGCGGTTGCTGAGTATTTTGCAGATTCCAGTGATGTTTTATAAAAGGTCTTCCCAGCATGGCAGAGAGTGTGGAGGCCAGGGTGGGTGCAAGTTTTGGCTTAGCTGGACAATTCCTTCTACCCCTCCCAGCCTCGGCTTCCAAACCTGGAAAAGGGGCGTGCCAAGCTCATCTGTCTCCCAGGGGAATTATTGCAAAGTTAGAAATCAGTTTAAAATAGAAGCAAGAAGAGGCATAAGAATTTAAATGAGTAAAAATCACCTTGTCTTTCCCTGGTATTTGTGGCACCCCATTTGGTGGCCCCAACTGACCCTCACTAAAAAGGGCCATTGGGAGCAACTGGCTTGTTTGATTCCCTGCCTGGGATGGTTTTCTAACAGACCAGGCCTATCAAGATGTTGCAAAAGGCTGGATGATACTAAAAACAAAACACAAAAAAGTGCAGTCCTCCTGCACCAGCTTGTAAGGAACCAGTTTGGCTATTGGTTCTTGACGTTCAGTGTCTCCCATGGGTCCAACCCCTCTCAGAGGAGCTGAAAGCCCACCAGTACCTAGAAGGGACAGGCATTAAGAGCTCACCTAGCTCAGCACCCTGATTCCAAGAAGAGAAAACTGAGACTCAGAGAAGAGGAATGACTTCCGTGGGCTGTGGCACGTTAGAGTTTGTTCAAAACATGGAGCTGTGCTTATGCTGTCAAGTCCTGGCTCTGAGCTAGGGAGAGTTACTTAAACCTTTTCAAGCCTCGGTTTCCTCATCTGTTTTTTTTAAAAAATGCAGATAATAAGTCTTTTCTTCAACCCTGTTGAAGAAAACCCTGTTGTTAAGACAAAAGCAAAGTAGTAATAGAAACTATTGAGCCCGGTGCTTGGCACAGGGGGAAAACTCAGCAAATATGAGTGGATGTTATGACCAGAACTTTCCGGGACTGATTCTGCACTTACCAACTGTGGGACCTTGAGCGAGTTACATAAACTTTCTGTGCTTCAGTTTTCTCTAAATCTGCAAAATGAGGAGAACAGTGAGACATGCCTTATGAGAGGTATGTTATAAGGATGGGATGAGTTAATGTAAATAAAAGTAGACTGTAACACATAGATAGAGAGAGCTCTATGTGCCAGGCACTTTTGTTAGAATGAAAGTAAAGACAGAAATGCTACTTAATGGTTGCTACTACTAATAACAGTGGCAGCAGTAATAGTAACCATGGAAATAGAAAGGGAGCAATGAGAATAGCAGCAGCACTGGTAATAGTTGGAGCAGAGGTAGTAATAACAGTATGGTCTCAGGCCCAGGCTAGTCCTTGCAGGACTTGGGACCAGAGCCAGGGCCTCTGCTTCCTCTGCTTTCAGTTTCCTCCATCCTTAACAGCAGCTACAATCCCAAAGGCTCAGCCCACCCTACTCACGGTTGCCTGACTTCTGGGGGCATCAGATACCCCCAAGTCTAACTCTCTCTGAGTGCCCTCCATGCTAGACCTTTTCTCCTCTTCTCTCTTGCAAAAGGCAGAGGTGGATGAAGCTGCCAGGTTGGACCTTAGGTTTTTTGAAAGTCTTGGCCCCAACATTTTCCTAAGCTCCCTGTTAAAGAGAACAGCAAAGTCACTGCCCTTGAAGAATCCTTTCAATCATTCATTCGGATCTACCAATTATCCACAAAATAATCTATCAAGGGTCCGCCCTGCCATGGATCTCGGGATACAGTGAATATAGAACAGTCTGTGCTTTCTTACGAGGGAGACAGACAAGGTAAAGACTGTAAAAGACAATACACAACAATGAAGCAGAGATCCTGAGATGGGGTGGGAGGTAGCAGGCAGGGAAAGGAATTAGGGTTAGCATTAGGTTAGGGCAGAGAAAGCAACAACTAACTGAGAAACCAGTGGTGAGCAAGAATCAGCCAAAGGAAGCAGGAAGTGAGGCCTGGAGTTAGGGATGGAGGCAGAATTCCAGGGCAAGAGATGGGGTTCTGGGGATAAGCAGGAACCTGAGTGTGAAGGGTCTTCTGTGCCAAGGTTCCCGCCACACTCCACTGCAGGTATTTCATATGCACGGCTCTTTAAAACATCAAGGACTGGCACATTACATCCAGGGGGCCTATTTGCATACATGAATATGCAAATTCAGGGTTGTGTCTTATTGAAATCCTAGTTGGTGAGCTAAAGATAACCTGAAGCCCTCTTGCTCAGTCAGAGCCCAGATCCAAATGGAGGGTCCCAAGGAGATGATTTAGGTACCCTTCACAGCCTCATTCATGTTCTTTATCTCCACTCAACCATCTCTGTTCAAGGCATCAGGGAGACAGAGATGAATAAAACACTCTTCCTGAACTCCAGAGCTCAGCCTGGTAGTCAACAGAAGGCTGCAGTACAGTGGAAGGAAGTGTAATTAGGGCCGAGATTGAGTCAATGAGCACCACTTCTCCTTAGTTGTCAGAATATTCAAAAACTTGCACACTAGTTGGTTAATAGACCCTGTCACCACCCTACCCCCACGTCAGCAAAGCTATCCCCTCCCTCCCCTGGTACCTCTGAACTTTCTCATAGTTCAGCAACTAAAGAGTGATACCTGATAGCCTTCAGTATCAAGGCCAGCTACCTTTGGATGAGGCAGTATCCAGGCTTAACCAGTTGTTGACTATTGTGATTATGGTGGTGATGGAAAAGTACAGTATGTGGTTAAGACCACAGAGAAAGGACCAGTGTTGTCTTGGTGCCTGACAGGGCTTTACAAATAAAGGAACATATGAGCTGGGCTTTGAAGGATGGGTCCACCCAACTGAGATGGCTGATGAATAAAGGGAGGGGGAAATATTACTATGTGCCAGGCACTTTTGTTAGAACAAAAGTAAAGTAATATGATAAAATATCCCATACTTTACACAGCTGTTGGTTTTTTTTTCTCATTTGATCCGCAAAATAGTTCTTTGAGGTAGAAGCAACTATTATCACCATTTTTCAGAAGGAAAAACAGGCTCACAGAGCTGAAGTGACTTAGGTAGGTGGCCCAGTTGGGAGGAAGGGGAGCTGGCAGGAATCATGTCTCATGTCTCAGAAGCTTACTGTCATTGCCAGAGGACCGACTGGATGACAGAGAGGTTGGTGGCACCAAGCCTTGGCCAATCCCTTTCCCTGATGGCATGGGGCTCTCTGTTGAGTCTGCCCTCACTGGAGAGGGCATCTGGAAGAGGGCTGACTACAGTGGAAGCTAGACCAAGGCGAAGGACAGGCTCCTTTTCCCCTCCTTCTGCCTCCAGCTTAGGCGAACAGTTGCCTTGTATTCCTTGCCAACAAAACCCTGCAAACACCATAAGAAAGAAAGAGGGAGAAATAAGGAGAGGGGGAAGGAGGTGAAGGAGGAGAAAGAGAAGGGGAAGAGGAGGAAAAGAAAGAAGAGGAAAAAGAAAGAGAAGAAGGAGTAGGAGGAGGAAGAGGAGAAGGAAAAGGAAAGGAACAGGAAGAGGGGGAGGAAGAAGAGGTAAAGGAGGAGGTGGAGGAGAAGGAGAAGGTAGAATGGGAGCAGAAAGAACCTAAGGTCCATGAAAGAGGCCTCATGAAATTTGTTAATGTGAGGAGGCAGTAGGGGGCAGTGATGAAGACATGGGCTTTGGAGCAGGTCTATAGACTCTGGGGTTCATGGTCTTGTCTCCCTGGGAGACCCTGGGTAATGACAACCAATGCCAACTGAGCACCCACTATGTACCAGGTGCTAGGCTGAATTCTTTCATGTGCCACCTCATCTATTTCTTATAAGTGCCGTTCAAGGGAGCTTCCACTAAGATGCCCATTTTACATTGAGGAAACCATGGCCTAAAACACTTAAGTGAAAAGGAGCTAAATGAAATAGAGAAATTAGGGTCCAAACCCAGAAAGTCTGACCTCAGAGTCCATGTGCTTCATTATAAGACTTCCCTTGTGTCATTTCGCCTTCCTGGGCCTCCATGCCTCATCTGTACTTTGGGCTGATGATCATACCTACTTCATAGGGTGGTTGTGAGGATGGAGTGAGTTGAGGTGTTCATTCATTTAAAAAATATGCATTCAGCACCTACTATGTATCAGGCACTGTTCCAGGCAATGGCTGAACATGAGCGAACAAGATAGGCAAGGATCCTACCCTCATGCACTTTCAGTTCTGTATGAGAAACTTAGGCCAATGCTTGGGACATAACCAATACTCAATATGTAATCATTGCTAGTATTATTATTTGTCATCGTAGTGGTTTTATTAAGCTTACTCCTAATAAACCCAGATGTGATGGCTTCAAAAAGCTTAATCCTATCCACGGTCTGAGGTGAAGTTCAGAACAAGCCTAGGAGAAAGGCAGGATGGAGGTATGCATCTCATTTTGCAGACAGGGAAAAGAAGGCTAAGGGAAAGCATATAGCAGCCCGGGTCTTCAGACCCTTGATCCAGGCTCTCGCACATTCTGCAAAAGCCTTTTGAGCTCTTGCTCAGCTGAGAGACTCCACAGGCCACACCATTCACTGTGGTTTAGAGAAGAGAGGGACCAGAATGCAGAGGAAGGGCAGAGACGGGCATCTGCAGGACCCGTTCTCGTTGGTTCTTGTTGTTGCTGTTTTTTAATGGAAAGTGGCATGGCACTGTCAACTTTTACCACGTCTGTGCAGAATAAAAGAAAACCACCATTTTCTGCCACCTAAGTGACATCTGACCACCAGAAGAGGTAGTACTGACCAGGCCTCCGAAGAAAGAATGAGTCCTTAAATCAAACGCATTTAACTGGATGAAAAACTCATTACATTGAACTTAATTTTCTCCAGTTCAATTTGGGCTGGTGCAAATTTGCCTGACTGGATCCAGAGAGAGTTTTGAGAACTGGTGGGCTGGGAGCCAGCAGGAGGGGCTTCAAAGGTATGATGGGGGATTGTGATCCCCCATCAGCTTCCTGCGGTGGGGAGGGGGTGGGGGAGACAGAGGAGGTTGGACCAACTCCGTGGGTCCAAGGTCAATTGCAGTGCATCGCCCTGCGGGATCACCCCAGCCCTGAAAGACTGTGTCTTCCCACTGTCCCCACATCCCGCCTGTTCTCACAGGAACTCCCAAAAGTCAATGAACCCATTCTTTTGCTGTCTTCCTAATTAGTGTACAAAGGAAGATGTACAACAGCAAGGAAAATAAATTTAATGTCTTTGTGAAACAAAAGGATTTTCTTTCTTAAAGAAATAACCAGAACCCTCTAGCTAAAAGCTCTGCCACGCAGCTCTATATTCACATGAGAATTTCCAGTCCCCCATATGGCAGGGAGGAGAAAAGAATTTATAGCCATTTCTCTCCATGGGGCCATTTGAAGCTCAGTAAATGGACTTGTTCAGTTTAATTGGAATTCTCTTCTTGATTGTATTTTTGTAACCTATTAGGCCGTGCTCCCTCTTGATCTCAGGATTCAGCTGAAATTAAATTTTGAAGTGTAAGTGAGAGGTTGCCTTTTTCCCCTCCATTCTTGATTAAATAATGATTTGAAACAAAAACAATAAATAACAGTGCCGGCTTCCCTGGAGGGCTGAGAGAGACTCCCAGTGAAACGCCCGGAGCTGGAGTTTGTGGTAGGGGGATTTAATTACTTATTAGAAAAACCCAAGTGTTAACACGGAGTATATTAAGGAATGAGGAGATGAGTCAAGCTTATGAGTCCAAGAGAAAAAAAACCCAGAGCTTCACATTGGAGGGGGCCAAGGGAATAAAGGGGAAATACTTGTTTGCTTTCTCCCAATGGCCATAGATTTGTGAAATACACAAATCTAGTTTGTTCTTAGTGTGGGGGGGAAATCTGAGATTGGTAATCCTGACTCAGAAGGAAATAGTTTGTAATATCTCCAGGGTCTGGATATGAACTAATGGCTCTGGTCTCCTAGTTTCTTCCATTGACAGAAGTCTAAGAGGGATGGAAAGGATTGAGATGAGGAAGATGGTGAAATCTATTTAATAGTTCTGGCAAGGAGAGATGGTGCATACAGGATGCACGGTCAGGGTAGCAACAAACAGAACACAGGGTCACCAACCAGATGTCTCAGGGGCCAGGTAGTTAGTTGATATAAGCAACTGCGACCCTGTGGGACTGGGGGCCAGAAAAACTCATGCCCCACCTAAAATAGACAGCTGCAGTTCTCTCAAGCCAATTATTAGCGAGCAGGAATGTGGACCCAATGCTGTCAGATCTTAAGTCTTCGGCACAAACCAGAGATTGAGCTGTTATGTGAAACTGCCTCATTCGACAACGCTGGCAGTTAATTCAGATTCACTGTCGAGCAGGCTCCCTACTAAGCACATATATGCCAAGTGGGCTGAAGAAAACATAGCTGAAACAAAACATAACTTGGCCTGTCCACTTTCCAATGGTGATGTGGGGTGTTGAAGCAGACGCTGTTTATTTCTGTCCCTTCACCCTCTCCACTTCAGGGCACACAGCCAACCTCCAGCTTCTGGAAGATGCTCTCTGGTCACCAAAGACCACTTTGCTTGGCCATGTGGCAGTTTGGACATACCAGAGAAATGACACACCCTGGGTGCAGCCTTCAAACTATGAGTGGTGGGGAATTGGTGCATAATACCCCAGCTCCCTCCTTGGTTGGGATTAACTCTGGAGTCAATTCCTCGCTTGCTCCCCAGGGTCCTCCAGCTGCCCACCATGGTAGCCAGTTTGTGATACCCGTCTTTCATTGGCTCCTCCTCTCCCACACCTCATTTCTCCACTCCCCTACAGAAGTTCCCTGTCCTCTCAGATATACTAGCATTCAAGTTCCTGTCTCAATTTTGGGAATAATCCATACTAAGACAGATGTTTTTTTCACCTGGTAATTAAGCAGATCTTACAGGGGCTGAGTGTTTACACCAAGCCGGAAAGAGTTTTATGCCAGGTCTTAAACAGGGGCCCCTGGTCCCATGAGGGCATTGTTACTGGACCATGGTGGGTCTGAGCACCATTTTGTAGCCTAGCTACAAGGACAGGGGAAAAGATCAGTTAATAACACAGAAGAGAGATTCCCAAAGATGAATTTTGTGAAGCCTGTTATCTAAATGAGGAACAAGTAGGAGCCATCTTGTCATGTCAATATCGAGTGGACAACTGTTTGGACCTTATATGAGTATTTGTCTAGGACGGAGCCACTCAGAGATGAGAGGATGGAGACAAGAACTTAGAGGCCTCTGTTGTCTATCTATCATGTCCATGACTTAAAAGTCTCCTTTGCATGATCATGGCTGTCACACACCCCCAACACACACACATTCTACCTTTAGCTGCCCTCAATAGCTTTCCTGTTCTTTGTGCAGGGTGAATGGAGAGCTCTGGAAAAGGTGGAGTCTGAAACTAAGAGGCCATTAGACTATCCAAATGTCTCTAATGAGTTTCTTAAAATGTTCCTTTCACCTGGAAATAGAGACAGGCCCCATCAAGGCTTGTAAAGACAAAACCAAATAGGGTTAAGCCAAAGGAAACAGGAATGAATGTCTTTGGGCTCCCAACTCTTCCCTCATCCACAGAGTAATCCTTTAAGCAGATCAAATAGAGTCAGAAGATCTGTATGTTCAGTGCCTACTAGGGATGCCATGGTACAGCTGGTTAAGCCCCGTACATGAGTGACTCATCTTGGAATCAAACCCCACCTGCCCTCCATTCACCAAGGCAACTGTGAATACTGACATGGGCTGCTTCAGCCTAGAGAAAGGTGTATCTTTTTTCTAATCTGTCTGGCCAGAGAAAGCGCCTACTTCTTACTCCTGACCCAGGAGGAGCACCTTTTTGTAATCTGAACAAAGCCACTATATGGGCTAACAGCCCCCTTGTGTACAAATGGCCAGCCCAGTCCATTTTTTAAGCTGACCTCCCAGAGTAGTAGAAGGTGGAAAGGAAGTAAGGACACCAAGCATAACTTGGTCTGGAAGGCTTCTCAGATCCAGAGCTTCTTACCTTTGCATGGAACGTAATGCCATTGAGAAGGTGGAGACAGAGCCTCCATGTGCGTTCTCGAAGGGTGGTGAGTCTGGGGAGGGCCAAGAAGGAGAGGAAGAACAGAGGGTGATTCCTTCTCTCTGCCACAGGCCTGGAGGAAGAACTCAGTCCTAGAGGTTATCTCTCAAACACACAGACAGCCCTGAGCTAAGACAGGGCTTGAGACACCAACCTTCAGCTAAGAATCAACCTAGTTTTTTTTAGACTATTTTGAATATGATGGAGGCCAGTCCCTCCTTTAAAAAGCCATCAAGTTCCCAAAGTTGCCAGTTGCCCCATTGGGCCTCAGCAGGGCCTGGTCCCTCGGCCATCCTCACCACTGCATGAGGCTAGGAAGAGCCCAGGCTTCTGAGCTCAGGCCTTCTAGGGACTATGGAGCAGCTTTATTCATTCAGCCAGATTTAATGAGCACCTACACTGTGCCAGGAACTGGTAGTTACTTGGGTACAATGCTGAACTAGCCATGCATGGCCTCTGCCTTCAGGAAACCCCCATTCAGATGGAGAGACAGGAAATAAAACAAGAAGCTACCCCACTGAGTAACAGTGCTGTGGCACACAGAAGCGACTTGTTTTTGAAGGAGTAAATGAATGAAAGATCAAATGAATGACTGAACTATGGACTGTTGTGCTATCCTGAGCTGGGGGATTAGAGAAGGCTTTCTAGAGGAAGGCCTCTAGAAGGCTTTCTAGAGGATGTGGTTTGTAACCTTGAGGATGTATACATTTAGCCACGTGAAATGGAGTAATGGGGAAGAGTATTTTAGGCAGAGGAAATGGCATGTGCAAATGGCTTGGGCATGGGTGAGCAAGACTGTGGTGGCAAAGCCAAGAAAACTCTAACCGATCGGCATAGGTTGTAGGGGCCACAGTGGGGTATGTGGAAGAGATGAGGTCTGTGAAGTACTCAGGGGTGGGTTGCAAAGGATACTGTCATCCACTTCGAAGAATTTATATTTATCCCAAGAAATGGGACATTTAAACAAGCCAGAGATGTTGGTATTTTCAGGCACCAGAGTCAACCCAATGAGAACATTTCAGAGGACCTTTATCTCTGTTTTCTGGAGAGAATGGAAAAGCATGATGCCTTATACAGTTCTCAGTTTTAATTGCACAAGTTACATGTGGATAATAGTCATGGTCGGGTGGAGACATGCTGTAAATGTCTCTGTGAGCTCAGAGCATGGGGTTGAGAAGGCAAACAGGGCAACGTCCCCTTCTGTATCCACTAGCCTGGAGGGGCCTCACACTCAGGAAATAGTTGCCCATTGGGGACCCATGATGCACCAGGGCAGATGCTTTGAAAGTGGTAGTCAGGGCTGGGAACAAGTACCTGGGGAGAGGAAGGCCAGCCTGGATGCCCCAGGGGACAAGCCAGTTACAATGGACAGATAATGGAAGCTATTATACTCACAGGCCCCTTCGTTGAGTTATTGTATAGCTTCATTCTCCCCAGAAAGGGCTTGCCTGATTCTCTGCATCCATCTTGGGACCAGGCTCCAGTCTGAGAGCCCATCAGATCCCATGAAGTTTTCTCATTCCTGACAGAGATGGTAGAAATGCACATGTTGCCACTGAACTCCCAGAGGTGGGAAAGATACAGCATCCATAACTACAAATGGGAAGACAAAAGGGGGAAGCTGAATGAGAATAGGGCCTTTACGTTCTTCTTAAAGAAGTCTCTCATTCAACAAAACTCCACTTGAGCAACATTTTGAGGTCCCTTGTCCCAAAGCAAAGCTCACCAGACAAAGCAGAGGCTTTGCTGGGGAGAACTTGGTAAAGCTGGACCATCACCTTGTCTGTGTGCAAAGCCTCTTCTCCTAGGAGAAGCCACAAAGAAAGTTCCACCTCTGCAGTCTATATGCTGACATCCTGAGCTGCCAGGGTTTGCTGTGATTCTCACAGTTCTGGTGTCTCTATGTCTCACCCTCCTGACCAGTTGCTGAGAAGGCAGAAAAGGTCCTTTAAGAAAGCCCAAAAGTCCCACTCCTTTTAGGCCCAAGGTGCCTGGAATGAGGGGTGGGGGGAAGCAGGCTCTTGACAGTGAGGCCTCACTGATATTTGTGGGCCCCAGGACAAGAGTATAGAAGGAGGCCTACATACTTTATGTCTAAATGTTTATTAAGTCAAGCCAGCAAACCTAAACAAAATATGTTCTCCTGTCTTGGCAAACATACCTTCAAAATGATCTGGAAAGTCAGGCTGGAATTTAGAACCTCAGACCCCTCAGAGTGGCTGGCCGTGACATGGCAGTGGGGGGTGGGGGCGGTGTACCTGCCGCAATGCCCTGGTCTCTCCCTTTCTCCTCCCACCTCTTACACCAACACAGTGATGGGCCTCTCACACATGCACATGGGCGCCTCAGCCTGAACATCTAAGCTCTGTCCAAATAGTCACCCTTGGACCTAAGGGTGTGCACACCTAAAGCATGGTATGTCCCCCGGAGAACAGATCCATGGATGAGCCTGCAGACACCCTGGAAGGGGGCCCAGGGGCCATTTAAACAGAGTTCTGGGATCTCAGGACCCATGAAGTGGTCTCCAGGGAAGTGGTTTTCAGGTAGGGCCCTCCTGATTTCCTGCCCCATGAGGACAGTTATGGCTGGAGGAGGTACAGGGCAAACGCTCCTCTCGCCCACAGCCAAATAAGCAATAGTGTCAGCAGGGGCCAGACCAAACCCACTGTGTCAATCACAGCTGTGACACTGGTCTGAACCTTTTAAGGAAACCGTCCCCTGTGCTTCTAAACACATACAACCATTGTTTTCCCAAGGGGCGGTCCAACCTCCTTTCCTCCTTTATCTGTCCCAATTCAGACCCAAACAGCACTCTGGGAAACCCTCCTCATCCCCATTCACCCCAAATCCAAATGTCCAAGCCCCTCCCAAAGCCCTTTGCCACAAGCACACCCTCGTGACCTTGATCGCCGGACAGAGGCAAGCTCTGGCCCCTACTGCATTTCCAGCAAGGGTTTCTTGATCCAACTTGGGCACTAAGGTACTGCTGAGGTTAGTGTTGATGGCCTTGAGGTCCCCTTGCTGAGAAAAACCAAACAGATCTGATGCCTCACCTGTTAGGAACACTGAAAAACCAAAACTCAAAGCTGAGGGCCAAGTGTGAGGGTGTGCAGAAAGGTGTGTGTTTTTTCTTGTCATTTTCGACTCTAATGATGGACTCACGTTGCCCGCTCTTCCCTTTCTCTTACACCTTACCTACCTACTAAAGGAGGAACTCTTGCTTGGTAAGTGGATATAATCCGCAAAGACATGAGAGAATTTATTAGAAGCCACTCGAGAGCCTTAGCTACCTTCTCCAGGGGGAAAAGGACACACACAAATAATCGTAGAGAGCTTTTTTTTCATTTGTTTTCAGTCAGACTATTTGACTTCCATTTTTTTTTGTCCCCCTTTCTTTTCCCCTTTAGTTGAAAACTACTAAAATGTCATTTTGTGACCTTGACTTTATATTTAAAAAAAAAACTCTCTTTATTTCATTTCTTTTCCCCATGCAATATTTGTTTAGGGTTCTATTCAGGGAACTTTTTTCTTTAAAAAAAAAAAAAGGTCAAATTCGTTGAGGATTTGGTTGAAGTTTAAAATTTTGGCTTTATCTTTTTTTTTTTTAAGTTCCAAGATATATGTTTTCCATGTCCATTGCCCCATTTCTTTGCCCCTCCCCCCTTCCTTTATTTTTATTATTGTTTTAGGTTAAGGGTGTTTATACACCCCCCCTTTTCGATTGAGTTGTGTTTTGTTTGAGTTAATTCATTAGAAATTAAATTTTGTATAATTTCCTTTATCTTTTGTTTAATCTGGACCGCATGCTTTTCTCTGCATGATACCTAAATCTTCCAGTTATTCTAGCAGGGGGTAAAAAAAAAATATCTCCTTTCTGTGGTATTCTTTCAGGAATTTGTGCTTTTGTTTTTTGGCGTCTCTTCTTTCCTCTTCTCTCTCTCTTTCCTTTCGTTACAGTGCATCATGACGGTAAACATTTCTTGGTTATTTAGACACAGAGCACAGGCCCAGCAATCAGCAATGTCCAACGGGTGTTTTTGCTTTCAGATCACTGGGTCGGGGTCTGCAGCTGACCTCTTTACCAAAACAGCCAGCCCGCTCACCACCTCCCGAGGACGCTCCCAGGAGTATGACTCAGGCAATGACACCTCCTCGCCACCCTCCACGCAAATCAGCTCAGCCAGGTCACGGGGTCAAGAGAAGGGGAGCCCCAGTGGGGGCCTGAACAAGAGCCGAGAACTCAACTGTGGCAACACCTCTGATTCAGGGAACTCCTTCACCACCTCCTCACCCCAGAACAAGGGGGCCACTTTGGAGAATCTCTCTCCCACCAGCAGGGGCAGAGAGTCAAGGTTAGTGCACCTAGGCTATGGTTAGGCCGGGAGGGGGTGGGGGGGAGGGCAGGGACGGGGGGGGGGGGGTCCTGCCTTAGCTCCAGTCTCTTACCTTAGCCCTCTACCAACCCACTCCCCACTCCTAACCCAGGAGTCTTTGATTTGCAAGAGAGAGAAAACTCAAACGGGCATAATTAAAAATATAAACATCCAAGAATATCAGCTTCAGGTACAGCTGATCCAGGGGCTGGAAAGTATGTCATTGAGAATCTGTCTTTCCCATTACATCTCTGAGCTCTGCTTCCCTCTCTATTGGCTTCATTCTCAAGCAGACCCTCCCAAGGATGGGCACATATGCCAACCATTCTATCAGTTTAGCCAGCCAATGGAAGCAGAACTGCCTTTCCCAAAAATGTCAGCAAAATACCAGGGCAGATTCTCATGGTTTCTGCTTGGCCCATCTTGGGTCATTTGCCCACCCTTGGACCAATCACTCCGGCCCAGGAGATGCTGTGCTTTTGGCATGAATTTGTCACACGCTACCATCAGGGCTAATGAGTGGTCTCCCCACATACATGAAACTTGGGGTGTAGCAGGATTCCCACACAGAGAATCGTGACGCCAAGGCTTTTCTTTTCAGGAAGCAACTTTATTCCTGCTGGCACCGCTCAGTTGGGTTTGTACCCAAAGAACTGAGCCCTAAATGCCACATGGCGTAGTTTTTAAAATATATTTTCTACTTCTTTGTCTTCCATATATGGTAACTCATAAACACGCAGTCTGATTCAGTGGCCTCATGTTACAAGGTGGTGAGGGATGTTGTCTTATACGCGTATAGCCAGGTTGCCTTGAGGGTTTTTTGTTTTTATTTTCCTTAGGGAGGGGACCCTACCACAGGGGGAGGTCTGGTTCTCTGAAGGAAAAGTCAGGGTCCTGATAACAGGAGGGACAGAGGCAAGTGCATCTGCGTGGCTCATTCAGTTAAACCTACAACTTTGGCTCAGTTTAGCTCAGGTCATGATCTTATGGTTCATGAGTTTGAGCCCTGCATAAGCCTCTGCAATGACAGCATGGAGCCTGCTTCCAATCCTCTGTTCCTTCTCTCTGCCCCTCCCCAGCTCGCTCTCTTGCAATCTCTCTCTTGAAAAAAAAATATATTTTTTAAAAACCTAAAAAAATTTTTTTTTTTATTTCTAGGAGAGAGAGAGAGAGACAGCGTGAGCAGGGGAGGGTCAGAGAGAGAGGGAGTCACAGACTGAAACAGGCTCCAGGCTCTAAGCTGACAGTCAGCACAGAGCCCGACGCGGGGCTCGAACCCACGAACCGCGAGATTGTGACCTAAGCGAAAGTCAGACGCTTAACCGACTAAGCCACCCAGGCGCCCCTAAAAAATTTTTTTTAAAGAGGGACAGAGGCTGGGCAGGCAAAAGCAAATGTCAGCTTTACCATTAATCTCAGGAGAAAGTCTAACATTAAACCCATTGAAAGTCAACTGTCATTTAAAAACGTTCAAGTGCATTGAAAATTTGCGGCAACAGAAACTCCTGGTCTCCGATGTCTGTAGCAGCTTTATTCATAATGGCCCAAACTTGCAATCAACTGAGACATCTTTCAGTAGGTGAAGAGATACACAAACCGTGGTCCATCCAGGCAGTGGGATATTATTCAGCACTAAAAAGAAATGAGCTATCAAGGCATGAAAAGATATGGAGGAACCTGAAACGTGTAACACTGAGTGAAAGAAGCCAATCTAAAAAGGCTACGAACTGTATGATTCCAACTATCTGACATTCTGGAAAAGGCAAAACTATGAAAATAGTAAACAGATTAGTGGGGGGGGGGGCGGTTACAAGGTAGAGAGGGATGAACAGGTGGAACACAGATTCTGTGTGATGTTGCAGTGGTGGAAACATATTTTCCATTTGTCAAAACCCACTGAGTTCACAAGAGTGAACCCTAATATAAACTCTGGACTCTGGGGGATAATGATGTCAGTGGAGGTTCACAGATTGTAACAAATGTATCACTCTGGTGTGGGCTGTTGAATGGCGGGGGAGGTTGTGGGTGTGGAAAGTACAGAGGGTTCCCATATACCTGCAGCGTGTATGTGTGTGTACATGTGTGCAGTTTATGTGTTTGTGTGCACATGTGTGTCTTAATACACTTCCTAGATGCAGTTTTTCTGCAGAAAACCCTTCCATGCAGTTGCTTATGAGCCAGCTGTAATTCTAGTTCATTACCCCCTTACTCTCTCATTCAAGAAATCACAGCAAAATGCTAATCACTGAGGATAATGTCACAATAATAGCTAGTAAAAATTGCTGATCATTTACTCCGTATCATTCATTCAGTTACTTAATCCCTCTCCTAGTTTTCAGGCACCTCCTGTATGCCAGCCACTCAGCTTGGTGCTGGAGATACGAAAATGGCAGGTCCCTTTCCTCAGGAGCATATAATTGATGGGGCGGATGCAGAGATGCAGGAGGGGTGGAAAAGATTTGCGAGTATATTCTGCCATGCTAACAGTGGGGTCTTCTTTCTTCTGGGGGTGGGAGTCTGCTTTTGTTCAAAGTGGCCAAAATTTCAGAATGATAGCCAAAGCCGTAGCCATGAAGCCGTTAATGGCTTCTTCAAGGACCGAACAACCTTTTTCCCCAGCACAGAGCCCACTTCAGTCCTGGACAGACAAGTTGGAATCCACACATAGCCTTTCGTTTGCCTGCCCCAGGACATCTCTGGCCTCAGTTCACACCCAAGCCTGCCTGGGAGCCAGGACTGGGTCAGAACAAATGTCAAATGTCTCCAAGAACAGGCAGTGATGTCCCCAGATGAGATGAAGTACAGGTGTCTACGTATATACTTCAGGGCAGAAGAAAACAGAATAGCAATAACAATCACAATAATAATAATGGCTGCTAACATTTGTGGAGCCCTAATTATATGCTAGGTGCCATGCGAAGTGTTGCCATGGACAATCTTCCTTGATTTCTCATTGAACCTTAATGGCACAGGCATTATTATAGAACTTTTTTTAGCTGATGGGGAAACTGAGACTCAGAGTAGTTAAGAAACTCAGTTAATAAGGCCCAGCACCCAGACTCAAACACATATCTGTCATAAGACTAAGGCTAAAGCCTGAGAGCCATCTAGCAGTTACCTGTTTAATTGGATCTATGTGGACACCCAAATTAAATAATTTAGACCCAGCCTTTCATTTTGAAATATAAATGATCTCTAAAGTCATGGCTATGTATGTCATATCAGCAATGAACAGAGGGCCGAATGGAAGAGTATCATTGGCTTTAAATCAAGGGAACCTTCAACAGTGAAGGTAGGAGACTGATGAAGTGGAGGAGGCATGGGCTTTGGAGCTGGATAGATGAGGGTTTGAGACTCTGAGTGAGGAAGTAATTAACCCTTCTGAAGAGAATAGTGCCAGTTGTTGGGAGGATCATAAAAGATGATGCTTGTTTAGCACCCAGGACACTAAGAGGCTCAAATGTTTACTTCACAACTATTTATTCATGACCTAGGACAGATGAATCAGGCTCTGTCCAAGGTGCTGGGATACAGTATCCAGAGACCTGAGTCCTCTCCCTCAAGCTCAGTGACTAGGGGAGGAAGAGACCATTTTAAGACCAAGTGAGGTCTTCTAGGGATGGGGGGCGGGGGGTGGGGCGGGGAAGCCTAGGGGCTGGGGGCTGTGGCAACACATTGGAGGTCACCCAACTAGACTTAGGGGGATGTCAAGAGAGGCTTCCCAGAAAATGTGAGGTCAAACTAAAACCTGAACCATGAGTAGTTATTGTCAGGTAAGGAGGGGAAGAAGGAAGGTTCCAGGCAGTGTGAATGTTCTGAGGCCTGGAGACGGAAGGAATCAGGGATAGTCCCGGAGGAACAAGTAGTCCATTATGGCTGGAGTCAAGTGAGGAAAATGCCAAGAAGTGAGATTGGATGTGTGAGCAGGGGCTGGACAAGCCTGGAAACTCTATTAATGTGATTTGAACTTGTCTCTTGGCCCAAGCCAAATGAACATGCCCTTACTGAGAATCCAACAGGAGCTTTACATGGCTCTAGACAGGGTGGAAATACAGAAGACAGGACCCTGCCACTGGGTGATTTTGAACAACCCATCACTCTTCTTTGGGTCTCAATTCCCCCATCTGCCAAATGGGCTACACCCAAGTTTCCCAAACTTAAATCACCTACATGGCACCTGCTTAATTTTAATCATATCCCTATACTACTGGGACTCTTACTTACCTTAATAAACTCACCTTTTTATGTAAGGAAACTTATACTTATATATAAGTATAAGTATAACTTATACTACTGTCTTACATAGAAAATCTATAGCACTCATCCTAAATAGAAAGCACCTGAAAAAATACATGCTTTTTTATATGTAAATACATAAAGACAGTGGATTTAATTCTTGTTAGTAACAGTTGCCTGCCCAAGGCTCTTGAGCACCAGGCCTGGGAGACTGCCAGTGTTTCAGAGATGGTGGAAAGCCCACTAGTACCCAACCTGGGGTCTCTCATTAATGTAATCAAATAGGCTGAAAGAGATTCAAAAGGGAATAAATCTCTCCCTATGTGAATTGATGTCATTTACCAATTTGCCCATGCCCACTGACTTAAAATACTCTGAAGTGCCCCCTGTGGAATGCATCCCCCTCTATCCCTATTCCTCTACCATCTGTGGCCTGGAAAGTCTTTCCAGAGGTAGTAAGATGGGAATAGGTGGAAAGGGGTTTCTGAGGGCACCGCAGCCAGGGCAAAGGTAGGGAGAGGAGCGTTACCTCGAGATGCCTCCAGACGAGAGGTCAGGCCTGTGCTAACAGGTGTTCTTCCCACATCTGCAGAGGACTTCAGTCGCCATGTCTGGAATGCGCAGAGGTGAAGAAGTCTGGTTTGGTCCCATCCACAGCCCGGAGCTCCCCCATGAGAGGGTGCTCCCGCAGCCCCTCCTATGCCAGCACCCGCTCTTCCAGCCACTCTTCCCGATCCCCAAACCCCAGGGCCTCCCCCAGGTACACCCGAAGCCGATCCACCTCCTCTGGAAAAAGGTGAGCGCAGTTTTGATCTCTATTCTGCAACGCGTTTCGTGCTTAGGGAGCTAGTTAAGGTAATGGAGTATATCCTTTGACCCACCAGTGAAAGGAGTCAGACGGATCTGACTTTGAATGCCCAATGTTCCCATTCCGAGCTGGTGGCCTTGGCCTCAGATAACCTCTCGAAGGCTCAGTTTCCTCATCCACAAAATGAAAACGTTAACCTCTCATGCCTCGGTTTCCCGAGGCATATCCTAACCCTAGGATATGTTGAGGATTGAGAGAATGCGCAAAAAGCATTAGTTCAGTGTCTAACACATGCTAACACTTTCTGTGTGCTGGCTCTGTGCAGTATGTGATTTACTCTAATTTACTCATTTCACTTACAACTCTACAGGGTTAAGTGGGATTATTTACCCCCCATTTTATAAATGAGAAAACAGAGGCCCGGAAAAGTGAAATCACCTGCCCAAGGTCACATAGCTATTAAGTAGCCTTAGATAGTAAGCATCCAATCAGAGGAAGTGGTCAATATTGTGACTGATTGCCCAAATGCGAGGGAACTTCATTCTCTGGAAAGGGCCAGGTTCCGAGGCCTGGCGTCCGGAAAGAAAACGGTCACCCCCTGAGGACCAGCTGAATAAACGCCTGCACTTCCGCGACAGCCCCGGGGAAGCCCAGCAGGCCCCTCGGGAACTGTTTACTCTCCCGCAGGTCCTACTCGCGCTCTTCCAGCTATTCCTCCAAGTCTGGCAAGAGGAGCCCCCCCAGCAGAAGCTCTCGATCGCGCCGCAGCCCCAGCTACTCGCGGTACAGCCCGAGCAGGTACATGCCCCGCCCCCAGGCGCAGGCCCCGCCCTCAGGTGCAGGCCCCGCCCACAGGTACAGCCCCCGCCTCCAGGAGTAGGGCCCGCCCCCAGGCGCAGGCCCCGCCTCCAGGCGCAGGGCCCGCCCCCCCGCTCACCTCCAGAGAGCGTTGCCCAACCTTGCCCCCGGTCCCCCTTTGTCTGGCGTTGCACCGGTAGGGACGGGAAGACGACCCAGCAGCCTCGGAGTTTCTTTCGTCTTCGCTGGAGGGGATGTGTTTGGGGGCCCTAACGTCCCCGCTATGATGTACCGCCAGCCACACCCCAGCCTCTTCACACACCTCATCCTACCCTTCCCCGTATTCAGGGCCCCCAGCTCTTAGGCCTGCACCGCAGCCCTCTTGACGTTCACGTCCTCACCCCCACAGCAGCGGCGCCCCTATAATGCCCACCCTCGAAGGCTGACACCCCTGCGCACGCCCAACCTTACCCCCGCAGTACACACCCACAGCCCCCTGGGGCCCGGGGAGGAAGCCGCCAACTCCCCCAGTGGGGTGAAGGGCACAGGTGGGAGGCAGTGAGTGCCCTTGTCCCACGCGTTCACGCGGGAAAGCCAGTCCCAATAACCCCCGCACCCCTCCAGGGAGCGGGACCCCAAGTACAACGAGAAGGACTCGCAGCAGCGCGAGCGCGAGCGAGCGCGCCGGAGAAGGCGGTCCTACTCGCCCATGCGGAAGCGCCGGAGAGACTCCCCGAGCCACCTGGAGGCGCGGAGGATAACCAGGTGAGGCCAGGAGCGCCGGGGTGCCCACCTTCACCCTCAGTCCCACCCCTCCTACCGTTGGGCCTCTCCCCGTATCCGCTTGGAGCTGGAATTCAGGATTGTGGGAGCTCAGACACACTTTGCGGGACCCTAAAGGAGCGGCCCGGGTGGGTGCCTGGGACCAGGGCGCGGCCAGCCTGCGGAATCCGGCGGGCCGAGGGGGTGTGGCCAGGGTCGGCGGAGCCACGGGGAGCAGCGCGGGGACGTAGCGGCCAAAGCGGGCCGAAGCAGTGCGGCGGGGCCTCTGCCTGGGGGTGGAGTCAGCCGGTGGAGACCGATCACCCTGAGACCTACTTGCCAGGCTTTAGTAGACCCTGATCATACCCTGCACCAACTGGGGAGAGGGCAGAAGGGTCGTCTGGGTAACCAAAGGGACTTAGAGGGGGAGAGCACTGAATGTGGAGTGCATTCTTGGCTGTGCCACTTTCCAGATGAGCTGGGAAAGTCTCTTTACTTTCCAAACGTTCTCACCCCTCAAATACTAATTCCCGGGAGTATCATGAAAATGAAATGAAAGGGGGCACAGAGGTGTGAACACACTTTGTAAACTGAAATGCAGAACACTAGAACCTGAGGTGTGCCATTGTCATGGATTGCATGGTCAAGACTGGGTGGATAAGGTTTCTGTAACTGGTAAGATCTTCGCAGAGAAAAGCCGTAGAAGAGAAGCCTGAGGTCTGAGAGGACCCAAATTTCTCAGGCCTTGAAAGCTGGAAGAATGGCTGAGTGCTGCCCTAAAATTGGCTCCTGGCGATGGCTTGTGCTCTTCCTCCAAGGGCCAGCTACTCCTCCCAGAGACCGGCAGGAGCGGGGCTTCGAGGCAGACACATCTGCCTGGTTCCTCCTCCCTAGGGATGACCTGGAGGAGGAAAAAGAACTTGCGCCCCAAACAATTAGATGGGGGTGATGGCATCACCTTCTCAGATACCCCACAGATCACCCTGGCACACAGGGAGTCCTGGACCCACTGCCTTGACTAAAGGCGGCCTCGAGGTTGACTTGGAGGAAGACAAAATGTCATTCTTAACAGGCCCTCTTGTTTCCTTAGTCAACTCAAATAGTCCATCTTGATGAACCCATTCAGTGTTTCCCAAACTTCAGTCACTCAGCAGCATCTTTCGATTTGTCTGTTTAGGAAGTGTACTATTGGGGGCGCCTGGGTGGCTTAGTCGGTTACGTGTCCGACTTTCGCTTAGGTTCGAAGGTCCGAATCTCGCGGTTCGTGGGTTCGAGCCCCGCGTCGGGCTCTGTGCTGACTGCCGGCTCGGAGCCTGGAGCCTGTTTCAGTCTGTGACTCCCTCTCTCTCTCTGCCCCTCCCCTGCTCACTCTCTCTCTCTCTCCTAGAAATAAATAAAACATTTAAAAAAAATTAAAAAAGGAAGTGTACTATTGTTTCCTTAAATTTTTTTTAAATAGATAGGCCCTTGCTTAGAGGTCCAGACAGGTCTAATTCAAAAGCAATACACCACAGTATACTATAGTAAATGGAAAATCAGCCTCTCTTAGCATAAATAGAAGGTTCTAGTCAAAGTAAAAATAGCAAAACAAAACTGCAATTAAAGTCTAGACGTAGATTCCGTCGCCAGCTGGAGGATCTGAGCCCCAGGCTTGCTTTGTTAAAAAGTGAGGTTATCACTCCTCCAGACACCAGCGCTAGGGCTGAGACCTTACCCCGGAAGGTCTCAGGACGGCGAGAGGAGCCTAAAAAGAGTGTTTTTCCCCTTACGGGCCTGGGAAGTGTTAGGCTACCCGGCTCTCTCCCCGGCGGTCAGGGTCGAGGCTGGGCGGGGTCTGGCCCTCACGCGAGCTCCTTCTGGTCTCCGCAGTGCCCGGAAGCGCCCCATCCCCTACTACCGGCCCAGCCCCTCTTCGTCCAGCAGCCTCAGCAGCACCTCCTCCTGGTACAGCAGCAGCAGCGGCCGCTCCGCCAGCCGCAGCTATTCCCGGAGCCGCAGCCGCAGCCGCAGTCGCAGCCGCAGCCGGACCCGGAGTCGCAGCCGCAGCCGCAGCCGCAGCCGCAGCCGCAGCCGCAGCCGCAGCCGGACCCGCACTAGCAGCAGCTCGGGCTCCCGCAGCCCCAGCCCGGGCTCCCGGAGCCGGAGCCAGAGCTACAGCTCAGCAGGCAGCTACTCCAGCACGAGGCGCTGAACAAGGGCCCGCCCTTGAGCCAGCTGCCTGGGGGAAGGCCCTTTTCCCTCTGCCGGCCTCCCCCGCCCCCTGCCCTCCCTGCCTTCTCCTTGGTGACAGACATTGAGGGCTCCTGGACCCTGTCCTTCCTGCTCTCCTGGGAGGAGGAAACGAAGGTACCGGGGGGCTTCGGCCTCTATGTGAAGCTGCTAGGAGCCCCCACCAGCACCACCCAGGGGCTCAACTCAGGCCTGGGCATATGGAGAGAACCATCCACTGTTGGCACAAAAACCCTCCAGGTTGTGAAACAAGCAATGGGTTCAGGACCCAAAAGTTTGGGCCTGGCCAGGAAAAACAGTTTTGCTAACCCACTGCTCGAAGGATGTGTCTGCGAGGCAAGTAGTCAGTCATCACACCTGCCCTCAGTCTCCCCTCCGGTCATGGCTACACCTGTGTGGACCCTCTCGGGGTGGGAGGGGATGAGCGGAAATCAAGAGCAGTGAGGCCCAGGAGAGGGTGTCCAGCCTTTGACCTCCCCATACAGGCCCAAGCAAAGGCTCGAAGGCTATTTGAGGGGGATCGAAGGGGACCTGAGTAGGGGACCTGGATGTTTCTGTTGATAGGAAGTGTCAGGAGACAGGACATGGGTTCTCTGCTTGTGCCTGTAGAAGCAACGGGCAAGTGTCATTCGGCTGCTCCCAGTGTCTTGGCACGGTCAGGAAAAGGAGTCCAGTCGATTCTAGCAACGGAGAGACCAGCACGTGGCTTAGGCAGCCTTTAGCCCCCGAACCTCACCGAGAAAAGACACAGTGGACAGTCAGGACAGCTTGCTCTGCAGCCCCACATCCCAAATTTGCCTCAGCCCCCACTGGCTGGCACCAACTTAATTCCACAGGACCATCTGCTGAGCGTCGCCCAGTGCCGTGGCCGGTCGCCAGTCCCCAGCGCCAGCCAGTCTGGCCTTAGACTCCAGCTGGAGCCCGCCCGCCCCCTCCCCACCGCCCAGACTGCCACACCCCGGATCCCACCCAATGCAGCTGAGCCATCCACTCACCCACCCTCAGCCTAAGCCACCCCCTTTGCCTCTCAGGAGTTTTGCTGGGATGGGGGGCGGGGGGGCATAGTAGCTCAGGTTTGGGCGGAAAGACCCAAATCCAGAGAGGCTGGGGGGACGGGGGCTTGGGTTCTCCATAGCTTCCGAGGCCTCCTGTCAGCCCAAGCCCCACCGTTACTCATGCCCTCACTCTGCCTTTCCCCTACCCAGGGGAGGGCAGCATGGGTAAGCTGATCTCTGACACGCAAACACCACCAGCTGCTTCACCCACAGAAGGCACTAAGAACAGGGGTGTGAGGGAGAAGATCCTTAAAATAAACTGCTGGGCACCCCCCTCACCAGCTGACAGGCTTTCCGGAGCCTTGTGGGTGAATGTCAAGTTTGCAATGGTAACAGCAGCAGGGCATGGAGGGAGACAGTGAGGAGGGCAGCCCCCTGGCTCTGGACGCTGGGGAGCGAGCTGTGGGGAAGCAGGGACCATACACTCTTCATCCTTCACACCCCAGGGAAAACATTTGGGAAAAAATCCCCGCTCTTGAAAGCAGTGACCCGTCTTCCCCCCACCCCTACCCCCACCCCCACCGTCTCTCCCATTACGACATCAGCCCGTGGGGCCAGACACTGCCCTACATGCTCCCGCAGGTCTTTCCTCCACCCAGAGAGCAGCGAGAGGTGGCCCAGACAGCACGGGGCGGCCTGGCCTTCCCACGACGCCCTCTGGCCCAGCCCTGGGCCCCGCCCGCCAAGACTGACAGATGCCAATGCTGTCACCACAGAAGGCCGGATGGCAGGTGCCCTGGGAGGGCATGTACAGCAACTGTAAATAACCCTCTTCCCTGCCTGGGAACCCAGCCTGGGCTCCAGTCTCCCATCCCGGAGACAAAGTCTTCTCCGAGCCGCAGAACGTCTAGAGCCACGGACCCTCCTTAGCAGGACAGCAGTGAGAGAGGCCTGGGAGCCTCCCATCAGACTGCCTTCAGACAACTCTAGGGGACCATTTTGCCTGGGGCTCCTAGCAAGCCTGTTATTTATTTATTTATGTTTATTTATTTATTTATTTATGTGATGATCTCTCTCTCTCTCTCTCCCTTGGTTGCCATTAGCAGTATTCAACTATTTATTTATATGGACGTGTGTGTGTGTGTGTGTGTGTGTGTGTGTGTGTGTGTGTGTGTGTGTGTGTGTCGGGGGGCTTCTAAATTATTATTGTGCGTCTCTCTTTTTTCCCTTGTGTCTTCAAGGATGAGATCTGAGAGGCTGGATGTGGCTGGGGATGTGGGCTTTGCAGGTGAGACCCGCAGAGCTCTAAGTCCAGGCACCCTGAAATTGGCCTGGGGAGGGGGGGCACCTCACCCCTAAGGTTCGTTGTGTCATTGAGGTTCAGGCTTGCTCCCCAGCTCCCTGCCCACCAGCTGCCTCACTGAGGTATCAGGAAGATGAAGACAGCCAGGAGGCTTGTGAGCTAAAGCCCTGAAATGATACAGTGGAGTCACAGCTCTCGTGGGGGTTGGAGTCTAAAGTTAGCATAAGCTAGCTAAGGCAAAACGTGCAGAGTCGAAATCGCGGGTGTGAGTGCTTTAGGCAGGCACCCGCTGGGAGACAGATGCACTGTATCTTGGCCCACCGAGGAGGCTTCTTCGTCATTACATCATCCTGAAGTAGCCGCCTTGCATTTGGGGGGCCATGGTGGCTGCACTGGCGTCTGGTTTTGCACTGGGATTGAGCTTTGAGTGGACCAGGAGACGACAGGGCAAGAACTGGGCTGAGTGAGGGGAGAGAAGATGCACATGGGGTCTCACTCTTACTCCAGGGCATACAGCAGTGTGCAGGATCACTCCGGAAGCTTCCCTGAGCATCCTGGTCAGTCACATGCGAATTGCACATTCTTCTGCTTCCTTTGTAGCTGATTTCTCCCCATCCAGGCTGCTCTCTCCCTTCTTCAGGCCACACACCACTTCCTGGAGTGATGCCTAGGAGAGGTACACAGCCCCAAAGCAGAAGCTTTTTGCTGTGATCTCTTGCTTTCCATCAGGGAAGAACACAAAGCTATTTCAGAAATTAGGGAACGGGAAAAAGAAAAAGAAAAAAAAAGATGAAAGGAACAGCGGAAAGTTCCCCCAAGAAGGTCATTGAGGGGCACGTCAAGCCAGGATCTAGAGGCTTTTCTTTAGCAGCCCTGCCCTTCTGACTAACTGGCAACTGGCAGTGTCTTCCTGCTGCTTGCCAGCGACCCCCCCCCCCCCCCGTCCCTTTCCAAAGTCACCATTCACTGCTTTGAAATTGGCAGCTCCTCTGGTCTGGCTTTGAATTTGGTGAGATTTTTGCAACATCCCTGGTAGTTTCCCTGGCAATGTGACTTTATCCTGCTCCAACCCAAGCGAGAGGTACCTCCAGCCTGGGGAAGGCTTGCAAGAAGGCTGCTTAAATGCCTCCTGGGGGGAAACCTCTGTCCCTCCCTCTTGCTCACTGTGCTTCTTTAATTACCTTTACATTTCCTTTCTTTTGCATCCAAAAGTAAACAGCTTCTTGGGGCACTGGTGACCTTGCTTAACCTGAGCCCCCAGCCCCCTGCATTTGTGTTTCTCTGCCTACTTTGCCCACATTACCTTCTGCTTCCAGGGAATGAGATAAATGCACTGAAATCTGCTGGTGGTGAGCTCTTATTTTAAAAGCCAGCATTGGGGGATGTGACTTGAAGCCCAGAAACCTATAGCTCGCCTGCAGCCTTTCTGGATGAATGAACCTGGATAGATCTCTTCGTTCCTCTGGGCCAAAGATTCCCCCTCTAAGAAGTAGGGGGGTATTTGAGATACAATCCAGGATGTTGACCGGAGGCCTGGCAAATTGTCTAAAGACGGAGTTCGCCAGAACTTAGAGGCAAAAAGGAGAGCACTCTCAAATATTTTCAGGAGGTTCTCAGTCATTAGAATAAAACGTAAAGCAGCATGTGAATTCCCTTCAATTAAATTAAGAAAAGCTAACTCACTCAAAGACCCCCTCAAGGTCTGACCGCATTCCTATCTCTTTTTCTTCCCTTCTTTGTGAAGGAAAGCCAGTCTTTCAGCAGCAAAACAAAATTAAGATGTTTGAAAGACACAAGGGTGTCAGTCTCAGAGAGCCCCCATCATTTCCTTAGCTCAGAACCATCCTCTTTCCCAAAGGCTTTCCTTGAAGGGAGCCAACGTTTGGGTACTCCTAAAAGTTCCAAAGCCTTTTTGCTTTTTAAAGTCTCACTCCCGTCATGTCTTCTGCTGTATTCTTTTCTATGAATATTCAGAATCGTCTCACAAGCATCTGTCTTGCCTTGCTTTGCTCTCCAGCTAAACAGAAAAGTTTGATTAAAAAACAAACCAGGATTCCCTCAAAGCATTCCCTCCTTCATCAGCCAGCTGCAGCCAGCTGAGGAATTTCTAGATACAGTGTCATCAAGCAATGCTCTCCTGCAACCTCTTCCGTGTCATTTCTGTACCCATGAGCCAGTGATACTGACAGACTTGGCCTCTCCCCTCTGTCTGTGGCTGTTGTTTAGTTTTTTATGTTTATTGAGGGTTTGGGGGGGTTGCTCTGCATTGTAAATATCATGATGGGGGCCCCTCATCAGATCATGGCTTATTTAATAATTTATTCCCTATTTATTGAGTGGTATTGGGAGAGGAGAAGGACCACCTCTTCCCCTGAATTGCTATTGGGAATCGGTCCATCAACCAGCTCTGGGTGGGGCTGTCTGCATCGGGCTGGGCATTGTCCCCCAGGTAATGAGTGCTAGAATCACCCAGCAAATTGGAATTGGCAGAAATGGAGTCTTCAGTTATACAAATTAAGCTCAAATGGAACTAAAACTCTGGTTATCTCCGGGAAAACCTCATTTTGATGGAAATTAATTGAGAAATAAAATGCCTGTGCAAGAACCAACTTGTATTAAAAACTCACAACTCCTTGAAAAAGAGAGAGAGAGAGAGAGAGACAAAATTGTAATTCCTTTCCTCTGGCCAAGAAAAGATATGCCTCATCTTCTAACGAGTTGAGCCAAAGAGACTGGAACAGCATTCCTTTGTGATTCTCTGGCCTGTGTGTGTGTGTGTCTGTCTGGATGAAATGGACTGGGTCTCAGGCCTCAGTGTTACCATCTGTAAAATGGGATTTGGCCGAAGTGTTCTTGGTAGGGAGGGGGTTCTAACTCTGATGCCATGAGCTCCAAACTGTCAGATGTATGGTCCGTACGTCTTCTGCTGACTATAGGTTGAAGGATATCTCCCAAGGCAGGAAGTAAAACACCAGGGCATGGACTGAATTTGCAGGGTAAGGTTGTAGTAGCTGATTACTGCAGTCAAAAACGGGAGGCCTTCTGGTGCTGCCACCTAATGTAACTCTTAGAGCCTGGGTTAAAGAAGCCCTCTCTGTCAGCTTGAACTTCTCTCCAAGCCCGGCCGTCCAGAGTTATCAAAGGAGAGATGAAGAAGCCTTCAGTGTTCTCTGGATTTAACCACTGTTTATGTGTCAGGACACATTTTGTACGGTTGTTTGAACAAGCCAGTGACACAGGTCATGTTGCCATTTTCCAGATGAGAAAACTGAGGCCTGGTAAAGGGGAGTTGGTATGCCTAAACTCCCTTGAGCTGAGATCCAGCTGGCTGCATGTCCCACTCTCTCGGTAGCTCTTTCTTGCCAGGCGCATGTTGTGAGGACTCTGCAGGGTCTTTTCTCTCCCAGTTTCTGGCTGCTCCCTCAAGCAGCCATTGGGCAAGGATGTAGCAGGATCCACTATACCAGCCCAGAAGGCTTGGTGCATTCCAAGCCCATTTCTCCACACCGGGGGCTGGAATTCTCATCTCGAAGACCCCAAACGAGGGGACCAACCACCAGCGCAGCTCAGCCTGAGCAGCCAGCCTCTGGAACACCCACGTCAGAGGGGGAGAAGCTCCTGTGTCCTCCAGCATCCTGGGACCCCGTCTTCTACCAATGACACAGTGGCCATGGCTTGTTTGATTTCTGGTGTCCACAGCTAAGCATAACCTTCCCGGGGTTTCTGATTTTTCAGCCTGTACGAAACACGTCCCTGGTATAATAAAAGGTTCCATGGTATGGTGTTCTCATATGTGGCCCAGCATCCTCTGTCTATGGGGGGAGGGGGCAGGGGGGGTGCTCAGAAGTAGGGAGGGAGGTGGGGTGGCAGGGAGATGGGGACGTAAAACACCTAAGCAGTATTGGCTGCATGCACACATTGTCACATTGCTCAACTTATTTCTTTAATCTTCCAAACAAACCTGGAGGCACTGTGGTTTGATATATACATTAGTAGCATTCACATAGTGCCTTGGGAAACCTTGCCCTAAGCATTTTACAGGCAGTATCTTAGTCTTAGAACCCTAGGAGGTCGTCATTAGACTCTCCTTCCTACAAAGAAGGAAACAGGCCCCGAAAAGTAAAGCCACTTGCCCAAGGTCACAGTGTCAATGACGGGATCCAGGCAGGCTGACCCCAGACCCCAGGCTGTTCAGGGCTCTGCTCCATGAGACTTCAGCGTATGCAAAGAGTCATCAGTTCTCATTGGGAGAAGTATTTTCCCCCCAGGCATTAATGGTCAGGAGGAAGTTAAGCTCAGGGCACAGATTTGGGGGCCCAAAGATCTGGATGCAACTATAGACACTGCCATTACAAGCTGTGTGGCACTGAGCAAGGACGGCATCCTATTGGGGCTTGGTTTGCTCATCTGTAAAGTGGAGACAATGGTAGCTCCCTCCCTGGGCTGCTGTGGGACCTAGATGGATGGTGGCTTTAAAAAAATCACGCGTGTGGGATGGGTTCAGTGAACGTTAGTGAACATGACTACTATTTCCTAAACCGAGACTGAGCTATGGGAGTGGGGCTCGTGGAGACAGTCATAAGTAGCCAACTGGGAAGAGTGGGGTTCCTGCAAAGCCCTGTGGAGGCCTCCAGAAATGTCCAGCTCCCGAGTTTCCTGCCATAGAGAGCCGCGGTTGAAAACACCCGTGGGGACAGGCAGGTGAGGGAAGCCTGCAGGGTTAGGACTGTGGGGACCTGGGGAGTCCCAGACCCCATTGCCAGGTCGCTAGCTCAGCTCAGTGTTGCCAGATCTCCCTGTTCTCAAGAGAATGCGAAATTTTAGACAAAATCTCCTGATTTTTAAAATATGCCTTAACTCATTCTTTTTTCAAACGCTATGCAAAGGCAAAACAAGTTAGACAAACACATGTACAGATAATGTATATCATCCCAGGGGCCAGACAGTCCTCCCCATCCTCAGGAATACAGCCCCTTGTCTACAGCAGAGCCGTGCGCACACCCGACTAGGTTACCAGCTAGGGGAGGAAGAGCAAACAAAATAGGTTACCTACTGTCTCCTCCCCTTGTATCTTTCCCCTCTGAAATCTACCTTGAAAATCATTTGGATGGGCTTAACGTCGTTGGAGTAAATCCACTGCTATCTACCACAACCACCATGATACCACCACCACCACACACACGGATTTCTTTCTTCCAAGATGGGCAAGGGTAAGGCAGCAACCCGTGTCCTCTTACAAGGCTTCATCGATAAATAATAGTGGTAATAGTAATAATAATAATTACCTTTTATGGATCAATGATCATGCACCAAGCCTTATCAGGCATTAACTTACTGAATTCTCATATCAACCCTGTTTAGCCCCATTTGACAGATAAGAAAGTTGAGAGTCGGAGCACCTGGGTGGCTCAGTCAGTTAAGCGTCCGACTTCGGCTCAGGTCATGATCTCAGGGTTCGTGGGTTCAAGCCCCTCGTGGGGCTCTGAGCTGACAGCTAGCTCAGAGCCTGGAGCCTGTTTCAAACTCTGTGTCTCCCTCTCTCTCTGACCCTCCCCTGCTCATGCTGTCTCCCTCTCTATCTCTCAGAAATAAATTTTAAAAACATTTTTAAAAAGTGAGAGTCACAGAGGGAGTACCACTGAGCCAGTGGGTATTTGAACCAAGGTGTGGGCCCCAGGACCATTTCTGCTGCACCTCACCTCTGAAGGCAGGATCCCCATAACTCAGAGCTAGCCCTCTGTAAGGGCTCCTGATTATTTTTTCTGGAAAATGCACCTGCCAGGAAGCTGTCCTGTGATGCCAGCCATCCCTCCGTGACTCACGGAAGAGGCCTTCGCCTTTCTATGTCCTGCTCTGGCTCCTAGTTACAGGAATCAGGTGTTCTTCCGGCTAGGCTATGGGTCTGAAGAGGCAGCCCTCCCCCTCCCATCCTCCTCCCTCCTGGCTGCTGGAGCTGCTTCCGGGCATGGCTCTCTTTCAGGCCAGATTAGCAACTGCCCAGGGCTGGGGCCGAGGTAGCATGCAGCCAGCACCTTTAACTTCTGTAATCCCAGGGACACACACAGCCCCTCCTCATGGTGAAGGCCGAGAGGACACACAGGGGTTCAAGAGACATCAGAAAACCCAACTTCCCAAAAGGCAGGGGCCAAGCAATCTTGTGAACTAAGCAAATCAAGCTCCTCTCTGGGTCCTAGTTATTTCACCTGTTAAAAGAAATTGGGTCAGACCCTTGGTTCTTAATGCTGGCTACACATTAGAATGAGCTGTGAACTTTACAAAGCCACCCACAGTGTAGTCTCACCCACCTCCAGGCTTGGGGTGGGTGCCTGGGTGTCTCAGTGGGTTAAGTGTCTGACTTCGGCTCAGGTCATGATCTCATGGTTCGTGGGTTTGAGCCCTGCAATGGGCTCTGTGCTGACAGTTCACAGCCTGGAGCCTGCTTCAGATTCTGTGCCTCCCTCTCTCTCTTCCCTTCCTCTGCTCATGCTCTGGCTCTCTCTCTCTCTCTCAAAAATAAATAAATGCTTAAAAAAGAAAAGAATTGAGGAGGGTGGGTGCCAGGTAACAGTGTTTTAAAAATGTTTATTTAGAGAGAGACAGAGACAGAGAGAGAAGGGAGAGAATCTCAAGCAGTCTCTGTGCTGTCAGCACAGAGCCTTACTTGGGGACTCGAACCCACAAACTGTGAGATCATGACCTGAGCCCAAATCAAGAGTTGGATGCTTAACCTACTGAGCCACCCAGCTGCCCCAAGGTAGCAGTATTTTTAAAGGCTTCCTAGGCCTATGAAGCCAGGATTGGGAACCACTGAATTACATAACATCTTAAATGTCACCTTTAATGCTCAGGTGTGGTATCGGAGGTGTGGTGTGCTACAAGCCAACACAAAGGTAATGGTAACACCAACAACAATACCCAACACTTACCTAAGACCCACTGTGTGCCCAGCACAATTCCAAGCCCTTCACATATACTAACATAAATTACTTACATTATTTCATCCTCACACTCTCCTTAAGAGACAGGTACTATTTTGATGCTGATTTTACAGATGCAGAAACTGAGGCACAGACTGGTGTCCCCACTTACATAGCTAGTAAGTGGCACAGCTGGACCCCAGGATGTGGGTAAGTCCAAAGGGACTTACCTCAAGCAGCTTAGGAGGTTCAAGGAAGGCATCACAGGAAAACTGACTGCCTGGGGAAATGGGCAGAGTGGGTCAAGCCAGGAAAGGGTGTTCAGGAAAGGGGATCCCAGGCAGGAGCAATTGTGTGTACACAGGACCAGAGCAATGCCTTCCACCTGCCAGAAGTATGCTCTTGGTCCCCCGCCTACCCTGGGCATTCCTTCCATAGTGCGATGACTGCATGTAACTAGTTTATTTGTTTATTGCCCATCTCTAAGAGGACAGAAGACTTGTCTGTTGCCTCATTCATCCCCTGTGTGCCCAGCTGTCAAATGATTAAATCTGCTGGGCTTCCCAGCTCTGCTTCCCTCCAAGTCCCATGCATTTTTGAGCTGGTTGAATTTTACTTTGGGTCGGGGTTGGGGAGTATGGTTAGAACTCTGGCAAAGTGGTGGCGTGTCCCACACAGAGACCCTAAGGATCTCTCATGCACACATTCTTCCAACAAGGGGCTGTGTCCCTCCCTGGATGTGAGAGAAGAATGCAGGAGGATGAGACAGACACATGTGAGCACCTACTATCCATCTAGCACCGACTGGGTATAGTCCCTAGGATTAGAAAACGGGGTGGTCTTTCGAAGGCAATGTCTGAGAGCAAAGGACTTAGGAGTCTGAAGACCTGGGTTTGAACCTGACTGCTGCTTCCTGGCTGTACATCTGTGTATAAGTGGCTTAACCTCTCTGAGCCTCAGGCTCATCTTTCCAATGGGGATACCAAAAGTATCACTCTCATAAGGGTGGCATGAAGATTAGCCAAGGTGATACACGTAAGGCAGAGGTGATACACTTCGCCCAAAGCCTGAGTTTGTATCAGTTACTGCTACCAAAAAAGTGGGGGGAGGCTTAGCTGCACAGGTGAGCTCATGATAAGTTTCTGCGAGGGTTCCAAGTCACCTTGGCAAAGCTCCAACAGTCTCTCCTCTCACCTTTCATCACCTCGAATACCAAATTCTCGAGAAAGGCACTCCTAGCTGCCTCCCTCCATGAGTATCTCCTCACAGAATAATCTAGAGTCTCCCAAGAATTTGGCGATCTCCTCGGGTATATCTCCACCCTGATATGTGATCAACATTTTTCAATCAGAGTAATTATTTCTTTCATGTTTATTTATTTTGGGGTGGGGGGGTACAGAGGATCCAAAGCAAGCTCTGTGCTGACAGCAGTGAACCCAATGCGGGGCTTGAACTCATGAACTGTGAGATCTCCACCCGAGCTGAAGTCAGATGCTCAACTGGCTGAGCCACCCAGGAGTCCCTCAAGCGGATTAATTCTAACATCAATCTACTAGAGGAAAGACATGGGTTACCGTTCAGGCACTTCCTCACAGCCATAGGGCTTCCACCGCCTCTGACTCGTGGCTCTAATACATCCTGTAGCTATGGCCAACCGGTGACGAGATGTCTCACAGCAGTTTTTCTTTCTGTCTTTTTTTGACCCATCGCCAATGAAACTAGTCAAATGCTTTCTCCAGGTGTAACATGGGGTCCCTCTGACAATCTGCTCTCAAATCTAAACCCAAATAAACAACACCAATCACATCAACTATATCCATGTTTCCAAATGGAAAGGGGTTGGAACAGGTACACACACACACACACACACACACACACACACACACACAGAGTTTGGTATTTTTCCCTTCACCTTGAACCCCATTTCTAGCTTAAGGCTGCATGACCTCCCATGCTTGGGTTTCAGAAAATCTGTGAATCCTTTGAAATCATAGGCAAAGTTTTAATGAATGAAAATACCAGCATTTCGGTGCAGAGAAGTACATATTCCCCACTAGTTTTTCAGAGAACCCAACTTGAAGCCTTTAGGATGCTTCAGAAAAATCTCTCTTTATTCTCTTGGAATATGGCAGTTTCCAGCTGCCAGCCAACAGTCACTTCCCTTTGATCCATGGTAATAAAACCCCTCAATTTTAACTAGGTTCATAGCCACCTAGAATAAAGACTGCATTTCCCAGCATTCCTTGCAGCTAGGTAAAGCCATGTGACTAATTTGGGCCAATGAGATGCAGGCAGAATTTTTGCACAGTAGCTTCCAGACATTTCTATAACAGAAATTTGTCATATGCTTCTCTTCTTCTTCATCCCTTTTTCCTTCTTGCTGGCTGGAACGTAGCCATGATGGCTGGCACTCAAATGGCCCCCTGGTCCATGAGGTAGCTTTGGGAATTGGACCCATATAAACAGAGCAATAAGATAGAAGAGTCTTAGTCTCTGAGGGCTTTGCAGAACAGGGGCACCATGCCAGCAACAAACCCAGAGTGTCTCTGGGCTTTAATATTAAGAAATAAATTTCTCTTCTCTTTTGCTCTGTTGCATCTGTTGTTCACAGCTAAAATGAATCCTAATTCATATTCAGGGTAAGACTAAGACGATGCTCAGAAGGAGGTACCTTGTTTATAGTGCTCCTTGCCCATCACTATGGACAGCCCCTCCAACCTTCTTCCCCTCCCAGCACAAACCATGAGAACCCTTTCAGGCCAAACCTTCCCAGGAGCTGTCATTCCCAGACCTAGAACCACACCAAACCAAAACAAACTTTCCAAAGTAGTCGCTGGGCATCATGGTTACCAACTGGTCAAACCAGCTCCTGCTCTGACCTCAGAGGGGAGCCTCAAGATGACAGGCTCTCCAGCTCTCCCTCTTTCCAAGGATCTCAGAGCCGCCCCTCTGCATTAGTGCCTTCAAAGTCACTCTACCTAAAGGCCCCAAACTGAGAGGAGTAGTTACCACTTTCCCAGCAAGGGGCTCCTGGTGGAGAAGCACATAGACTGGTTTATTAGAATGATGTTCACATTGAGGAAGTTCTTTTGAAGCAATATCAACAACCACAAAAAGACAGAATTTAGAAGTTGATCCATCGGAATTGTCTGCATTACGATAGAGCAACAAACAAATCCAAAATTTCAAAGTCTTAAGGGAACAAGGGTTTGCCTGTCAGCCATGTTCATTGTGGGCCACCTGGGACACCCTACCCATCAGTGATGTTGGTGGCCATAGTGCAGAAGGAAGAGAAATCACCCAAGGGTCCTTCCGTCATGGAGCCAAGGTCTCCCATGGGTGACTCACATGCTTTGAACCGACAGTGACAGATACCATATCTGCTTACAACTCATTGGCCACAACTAGTTACATGGCTCTCACCAACCACAATGGCATCAGGGAATGTGCTGCTTCCTATCATGTGCCCCAAATTTTACTGAATCCCAGCTATGTGCTGGGTACTGTCCTAGGTGCCAATGACACAACCTTAAACAGTCAGACCAAAGTCTCTATCCTTGGCCCCATGGGGCTTACGTTCTAATGGAGGAGGCAGACAACAATCGAGGCCTCAAATATAACTGTCAGTTCATAAGCGATACTATGAAGAAATACCAGTCGATGAAAGAGAACATGACTTTAGAGCAAATGGTTGGAGAAGGTTTCTCTGAGTAGGTGAAATTTAAGTAGAGACACAAATGAAGGGAGAGACCAGTCCTGAGGAAATCTGGGGGAACAGTGTCATAGGGAACGGCAGGAGGGAAGTCCTCAGACAGGAATATGTGTGGCTCTTCTGTCCAAAGGACAGAAAGGAGGCCGCAAGATTCCAGCACTGTGAGCAAAGGGTGGATGACAGCAGGGAATCAGATCAGAAAGGTAGCCAGGAGTCTTAATTTGCTTCAGGAAACTGTAGCATCTAAAATTGTTTTTTTTTTAAATATTTTTATTTATTTCTAAGAGAGAGAGAGAGAGAGAGACAACGTGAGCAGGGGAGGGTCGGAGAGAGAGGGAGATACAGACTATGAAATAGGCTCCAGGCTCTGAGCTGGCAGTCAGCACAGAGCCCGACGTGGGGCTCAAACCCACGAACCAAGAGATCATGACCTAAGTGAAAGTTGGACACTTAACCAACTAAGCCACCCAGGCACCCCTAAAATTGTTTTAATTGTTGATTGACTATTTGTTTATCAATAGACATGAGAACACAGACTTGTGTCTCATATCTAGCCCCTAGGCTAGTGCTTTGCCCATAAAAACTTAATAACTATGTGATGAATGAATACATGAGTAAATGAATGAATGGCGTCTGCGCACTCCCCTGCACCTGCTCCCCCTCACATGGTCACTGATCGCTATCACCATCCACGTCTTAAAACCAGACAGAGTATCTGATGCACCCTCTCCTCTCATCCAGTCCAATCCCTCAGCCAAAATGCTTCTGCTTCTTTAATACATCAGGGATTATGTCCACCCTCAGCCAGCAGCCCAGCCCAAGCCACCATCTTCCCTGGACCCTACAACAGCCCCTTCTCTAATCTCCCTGGAGTTTTGTCCCCCAGTTCCCTCGTCACAAGTAGCAGGTGATTTTCCTAGAACTCAGATCTCATCATAACACTCTCCTTCTTCAAATAGTTCCATGGGTCCTCAAAATGCTCAGGACAAAGCCTAACTCTTAAATGAGGCCCACAAGGCCCTACATCATGTGGCCCATGCCCACCTCCCCAGACATTTCCCCCTCATGATCCATGCCAACTACCCAATTGCCTATCGGTTCTTTTGACACCTCCCTTTTACAGATGACAAGGCAGAGGTTCAGAGAGGCTAGGCCACTGGCCCAGAGCAGCACAGCTGGGTTACCCCCCAGGCTTCACTGTCTTTCTTAAGCAGTAAGTACCAACACTGTTGCTTCTTGGAAAAAAAAGCAAAATCAACAAACAAAACACCTGGTTAAGTTGAGATATTTCCCTAGCTGCAGAAAAACCATTCGGGCTATGAAAGGGGATTTCAGAAACCCTGATAAAGACCCAGGAACAAGTAGAGGAGCCCCTGAGAGCCCTCAGCTAGGATGTCTGTCATTTAAGATGGGTGGCATGGAGCTTCTCCTCCCACAGGTGACCCCTGACTCCCTTCTTCCAGGGACACATGCAGCTAAGAGGAGCCCCCACTGAGTCCACTGAGCCCCTGCCCCCAAGAAGCTTTCGTGCTGGTGAAAGGATCTCTCTGGCTGACACTGTGATGGCTCGTCCCAGGCAGCCAGTAGGCTTCCAAATATCAGTGGGTTTCTGGTGTCACTTGTTCTACTGAGAAAGTCTGGAAGGGCCCAAAGAAGTTTCCAGAGAAGGAGACCCGATGAGAAGGTGGAGGGAGAGGTAGACTGGTGATCTGTGGTCTTTTGGGTCCCTTAAGGGTTTGGACAGCCTTTGCTCTGGCCAGACATGCAGTGGGGACCATGTGGCACAGCCCACTGGGCAGCGAAATGTACAGGCTTAGAAATCAGCGCACATCTGCCTCTGCACCTTTACTTTTCAACATAAAATGGGGCTAACGATATACTACCACGCCATAGGGTTGTCATAAGGATTGAAAGCAGCAAGGCATATTAGGGAATTTAATGGAGCTTGGGACAAAAGAGTTCTCCAACAACGGTGGAGACCATTACTGTGTTGTGTTTGAGGGGCTGTTATTTACAGACTCAGGTGGTGGTGTGGAGCTCAGACTCTGGCGCCAGACTGCCCGAATCTGAGTATCAGCTCTGCTGCTTAGAAGCTGTATGAGCTTGCCCAAGTAATTTAACCTCTCTGTGCCTCAATATTGTCATCTGTGAACAGCGATAATCATACTTATCTTAGAGCAATTTGGATAAGGATTAAATAAATCAGTTTATGCCAGATACAAGTATTATAAAATGTTAAGTATTATTATTATTATTACTTGTAGAGGTGGTCAGAGGAAGCTGTGTTCTGTGAACTTGTTTGTGTGACCAGTCATACATTCTGCCCAGAGCCGCACATACACAGTCATGGGGGATTTAGTTGGCTTGTGCTCTGTATCTGGCCTTGGACTCAGAATTGGCCCTTCTCTTCCTGACGCCAAGAGGGATTAACTTGCCTCACCGCCTTAAGCCAGACCAGGCTGGCCCCCTGGAATGGATCAGGTGGGAAGAGACATATGCTCATGCCTAGGCTCCTAAGACTGTGAGATAGGATAAGAGAAACAGAAAAAAACCCAGCTTGCTCAGGTCTGCACTTAGGCTAACTTCATGACTAACCACAGATCACACATGGGTAGTGTATATACTGCCCTGCTGGGAATAGTTAGTTGCAACCCTCACCTTGAGGGGAGGATGCATTGCCCAGGACCCTCAATCGGGACTCCAACGGGGCTCTTCCCCAGCCGGAAGGTTGGATGTTGTGAGTACTCGATTTGATATATTAACCCTTCTCTGTTCTTCTCTATACTCTCCCCCTCTTTATATTTACTCTAATTATTTAATTCTGTATATTCCCTTTCCCATATAATTAATAAAACTTTCCTCCATGAAACAGAAAATGCAACTATCGTGACTTACTATTATTCAGAACATTCTGGAAAGAATTTTGGACATAATAGTAACAGGAAGCTAGAGCTCAATAAATAAGCATTAGCTGCGTAGGATTGTGAGGGCATTGACTTGGGAGGGGAGGGACCATGTGGCTTGTTTATTTATTTTATTTATTAATCATCTTGTTTTTGCATGGGCATTTGGCCAAGGAGAGAGCACTGGGCTTAAAGTTCAGACACAACTGGGTTTGGAACCCACCAGCTGGAGGAGGCCTGGGACAAGTTCCCTCCTGTGTTGAACCTCAGCGTCCTCACCTGTTAGATGGAGATGATGATAGCACGAGCCTCTGGGAGGGGGGCTGTGATGAGGAATAAATCAATAGCACACCTGGAAAGCATTCTACTGGGTGCTGGCACCTTCTAAGCACTCTGGAAATTTTAGTTCTATTCTAATGCTGTTACTGTGCACAGAGTCTGCCACACGTGACCCTGTGACACAGGGTTGGTAACAGGACACCACCTGCTTGGCAAGATCTTTGAGCTCCTACGAGGCACAGGGGATGCTGCCGCGAGCAAGGCACCCAAGGGTCCTGCCCCTGTGGAGTGTGCTGGAAATTCCATCGGGGGTCTGAGACAGGGAATGGAAAAAGATATGAGCATACACCTGTCCTATTTGCTGCAGAGATGCTGGGCTCCTGGGCTGTCCAACAGAGGGAACTCTCATGGGTCTTCCTCCACCTGGAGCCTGGGTGAATGTCAGGCCGCCGGGATCTGCGCCCACAGACAGCTCCGGGCCCCTGTAACTGTAGCGAAGACACGAAGCAAACGTGACGCCCAGAAAGCCGTGACTTTGAGGGAGTTATAGGGGTGCTCCCTGCAGCCCCTGCAGCCCCTACCCCCCACAGAGTTAGGGCTGGACCTACTGGCTAAGGGGGGGGTGAGGCTGGGTGGGGCAGGGGGCCGGAAATACCTAGGAGAGGAGGGAGTGTGGGGTCTTGTGCCCTGGAAAGGAAGAGCACAGACTTGTGTCTTTGTCCTGCCACTACCTGTGTGGCTTCAGGCAGCTGCTGCTCCTTCCTGGGCCCCTGTTTCCGGACTACAGGGTGATGTCACCCACCCCCTGGGCTGTCTGAGGACTGACTGTGGTCCTTCCCATGTGAAAGCTCTGAGAGGAAAGTGGCCAAGAAAACACTTGCTCTGGGACCCGGGGTCCAATATTGCCCCTGTCCCCTGTCGCAACACACACACACACACACACACACACACACACACACACACTCCACAGGGTCTTTCCCTCCCCGAGAGCCAGCCTGGAGGCTCCCTCCCCTCCCGGGCTTCTCCTGGTCCTGGCCCTGTGTTTTCATCTGGCTGATGACAGCCGGTAGGGTTTACTGACTCCTCCCCAGGAGGCTAGGTCAGCACAATGACCAGCTACCTCCCTCCTCAGCTTCCCAAAACAGAAGGCAGCCTGACCCAGAAATGCGGTGAGAATCCGAGGAGGGCAGCAGGTGTGTGGGAGGATCACCTGACAAGACCCGGGGGTTCCCAAGTCCCACTGTGTGGCCCTCAGCAGGCGGCTTCACCTCTCTGAATCACAAGGGTCCAGTGAGATCACGAATAAAGTGCTGAGCGTGTGGCCTGGTACACGGTCAGGGCTCGGGAAATGTGAGTCGTGACTGTGATTACACACAGGAGGACAGCAGAGGGGTCAAGAGCCAAACTGCCTAGGTTCGAAATCCCAGCTCTGCCACTTAACTGGGTGCGTGGACAAGGGTGAGTCATGCAATCTCACGGAGCCTTGGTTTCCTCAGCAGTAAAATGGGGATAATAAAAGCCCCTTCCTTATAGGGTTATAGGGGCAGATTGCATGAGTTAATATACGGAAGTTGTAAGTGCTTAGAACAGAACCTGGAGCGTGGAAAGTGCCGGATAAATGCTAATGATTGCTATTTCTGTTTTCTAGCTGCACAGGCTCCCTCCACTCCTGCGGGCAGCATCCTTGAAATGAGAAGGTAGATGAAGGCTCTGTGGGGTTGTGGAAAGGAGGCCTAGAAAGGAAGGAGTTGGGGAGTCTTCCAGAATGCACCCGTCAGCAGACTCACCCATAAAGAAACACATAAACACACTAAGCGTTCCACCCACTCAGATCCACACACGAACTGCTGGGGACCCAGCCACCCACTCAGAAACCTCACCCTGGCCCCAGCCCCAGTCCCAGTCCCAGGCAGGGCCAGCTTTCTTCTCTGTGTCATGCAGTGATTCTCCCCATTCTGGCTCCACCAGCCAGTCAGCCTCGCCCCTGCTGTAATTATAGGCACTCTGAGGCTTCTGTGCCCAGCCATGACGTCAGCCTCAAGCTTCTAGCTTGATGATTTCACCAGAGTCAAGTGGGGACCCAGTCACTGGGGATGGGGGCGCCTCAGCCTTCCTCTCTCCGCCACTAGGGGAGGGAAGGGGGGGTCTCAGCTCAGGCCCTGGTTCCCCGCCCCCCACCCCTGCCGCTGCATGCATGGGCCAACCGTCTGTGCCTCTGTTTCCTCACCTGCAAAATGGGGGTGGTGAGAACATCCCTGTTGTTGTCACGGTTTAACATGATGGCCACGTGCTCCCCACAGAAGCAGGTCCTTGAGAGGAGGCCAAAAATGATGGTAACTGCTGTTCTCCATAGGATTATTTTTAGCAAACGGGCTCATGCAGGCACTGCTGAACATCAAAACGATTTCTCAACCAATGACTCACTGAATTCCTCAACACCCCCACCCCACCACACCCCACCCCAGGAGGAAGGCGGGGCTGAGACCCTGAAGCCCCCCAGGGGGAGAAGGGCATGCCCAAATTGCCCACCTGTTGCTGGGGACAGATAGAACCCAAGCTCAAGGGGCTGTTAGGTGGAAGGACAGTTTACAAATTCATTCTCCAAGCTAGGTGGGAGGGGCAGAGAAGTCTAGAAAACAGGTCCTCTCTGGGCTTTCAGTTTTAGACCAGAAACCCTGCCTGGGTACAGCACCTTCTAATAATTATCATTATTAACAGTCATACTATCACTACTAGTAGAAGCTACCATTGGTTAACACTCCCTGTGATAGTTTCCTCATCTGCAAAATGGGGACAGCGGCACCACGCTTACTTTCCGGGACTGGTGGTGCGGTTGAAGCCAGTTAATATTTGGAAAGCACTTAGAACAGGGCCCAGCATTCAGCAAGCGTTATGTAATGGAGAACTCCAAATTGAATATATAAAAGTGTCAGTCTGCTAAATGTTTAAGGATGATTGCCTCAAGTGTTCCTCATGACACATCCATGAGGTGGCTACTATCCTGTCCATTTTACAGGTGGGAAAACTGACAGCTCAACAGGTGGCTGGGGAATAATGTTACTGCTCTCAGAGAACACGGAAGGGTGGGTTGTTAAGTGGGGACTGTGGCCCAGAGCCACCTGCCTTCAAATCCCCTGGGCTCTCAACCCTCTCCTCTCCTTCCTCAGGTCCCCAAGCAGGGCAGGACGCAGCATGCTCTGGGGAAGGTATTTCCGACGGTGACCTGAACCCTCAGCAGGCAGAGGGTTATTAATAGCCGGCCTTTGCACTGAGAGTAGGGAGGCGGCTCCGGGAGGGAGGGAGGGAGCGGAGGAGAGGGGGCGGAGCCGAGCCCAGCCGAGGGAGGAGAGTGTCCGGATCGGCAGGCTGAACTTGGCCCCTCCCCGCCCCGGGGAGTACAGCTGTTCCCTCAGCGGATTCTCAGGGGCTGGTTCATCACCTCCGAATACTCCTGTGACAGGAGGCGCGGGCAAAACCCGCCTCCAGCCCCAAACAGCAATAAATAGAAGGCTCTCAGCCCAGAAGAAGCAAGAAGTTTCTAGGCCTGCGTCTCTGGGTTTCTTAAGCTCCTGGCTCTTCTCTAGACATCTCAGTGGCTCTGGCTGAGAGCCTGGACAGTCTGGGAGGACAGTGACTGGCTGATCTCTGGTGAGGCAGAGAGGAGAGGGACCCTCTGGAATTCTGCTGGACCAACTGGTGGTGGCCTTTGGGGGCTGGGACCCCATCCGGGTACACACCCCCTTATCCTTGGCAGTGGATGGTTCAGCATTTTCTGAAGCAGAAAAATAAGCTTGGAGGGCCAGCCGACCCAAATCACCTTGCCGTGTGACCTTGGGCAGGTGGCTGCCTCTCTCTGAGCCTCCGTTTCCCCTCCAGCTCAGCAGCCATGGCTGATGGTCAGATGCCCTTCTCCTGCCACCTCCCAAGCCGCCTGCGCAGGGACCCCTTCCGAGACTCATCCCTCCCCTCGCGCCTGCTGGATGACGACTTTGGCATGGACCCCTTCCCGGATGACTTGACCGCCTCTTGGCGCAACTGGGCCCTGCCTCGATTCTCCCCAGCATGGCCTGGAACCCTGAGGTCAGGCATGGTGCCTCGGGGGCCCACGGCTGCAGCCAGGTTTGGGGTACCTGCCGAGGGCAGGAGTCCCCCACCTTTCCCTGGGGAGCCCTGGAAAGTGTGTGTTAACGTGCACAGCTTTAAGCCAGAGGAGCTGATGGTGAAGACCAAGGACGGATACGTGGAGGTTTCTGGTGAGTGAAGGGCAGGGGTGAGACAGAACAGGGAGAAGGGGGTAGGCCTCAGCCCTGGGAATGGCCAAGAGAATGTTTGTTCCCTTAGAGGGTGAACTGTGACAGCGTGACACAGGTGACTTCAGAGCTCAGGAATGCAGGCCACAGAAGTTATCTTTGTGAAAAAGCTCTCCTCTCCCTGGCTTCCAGGCAACACCTCCACCTGACCAGCTGCCGGGCCTTTTGAGGGCTCTGTCAATCAGAGCACAGTCAGGGAGGCAGAACCCACTTCACAGGTTTTGACAGAAAAAAAAAAAATTAACAGAAAGGAGAAGTTAAACAGAGAAGAAATACAAAGCCAAGGACCAGATGGGGCTCATGGCACCCCAGTGTCTAGAAGGGTGTGTTTCATGCTCTGCCATGATAGAGCTAGTAATCAGCAGGCTTCAAGAGGAATGGGGCCCCTTGTTCCAGATAAGGAAACTGAGGCATGACAGTCACTATGAGGGTAGTAACTGGGACCTTGATTGAGCACTTTCTCTGCCAGGCACCGCACTATGCCTTTTACCTGTAGCGTCTCAGTTAAGGCAACCAGAGGAGGTGGGGCCTGTTTGTCTCTTTTTGCAGATGGGGAAACTGAGCCTTTTTAACAGAGGAGAAAGCTGAAAGTAACTTGTCCAAGGCCTGCCTGGGTCCAAACCGAGGCTGTCTTGGGAATTGGGAGGCCAGAAGCAATTTGATGATTTATTGAGCACCTACTAGGTACCAAGAACTGGGCTAGGACTCTTCTATTCCTTCTTCTCAAATCCTCACTCCAGCCCCCAAGAAGCGGGGCTGTCTGCTCCCATTTTACAGCCGAGGAGGCTGAGGCCCAAGCGGGACCGGTCCGAGGTCACGCCATGAGTCAGCAGTAGGAAGAGTGTGGGCCTGCCCAGGACGCCAGGCCAGGGTCCTTGCCGCCACATCCCAGCCTGGGAGAAAGGAAGGGAAGACAGGAGACTTCAGTCCCTGTTAAGCAGGGGGACAGCTTTCTCTCTCTTCCCTCCCAATTAATGCTCCATTAAAAAGAGTGTGTTCCTGGCACAGGATCGCAGACCAGAGAATCAATAAAAGCCATTGCGAAGGCGGGCTGGGCAGATACAAGCCCTGGCAGGGCAGGGCGGCGCGTAGGGGGAGATTTCAAAGCCTTGCAGGGCGGAATTGTAGACATCAGAGGCTCTGCCGGGTGTGGTGGGCCGGGAGACACGCTGGGGCCACGTGCAGATGGAGGGCTTTCCGGGTGGGCTGGGGAGGCAGGCCTGGGCTCTGAACGTGGCCCCGCCACTAACCGGCAGGATGTGCGGACTGTTTATCTTCCCTGTGCTTCGTTTCCTTATCTGGAAATCGGGGTTCTGGTACACGAGGATTGTTGTATTAAAAGAGCTGGCGGGGGTCAAGTGTGAACAAGGGATCAGTACTGTTATTGCTGTGATCCTGCTGTTATTAAGATGCCGGGCACAGAGTCAGGCCCCCGCACACCGTGAACGGTAGATGCTCTTTGAGACCTGGGTTCAAATCCCAACACTGCCAGGTGGATGTGGCCAAAAAAGTCTTCTCACTGTTCTGAGCCTCAGTTGCCTTATCTGGAGAATGGGGATCATGATAATATCTGTCCTGCAAGTCTGTAGGAAAGATTAAATATAAGCTGACAATATATGATAATAAATGCACAGAACCTGTGTCTGCCTGGCACTCTGTAAATGACTCTTATCACCATCTCTCCCATCTTTGTTTTTAATTAGGATTCCAGGGTCTTCCACCCTTGGTTGGAGGGGTCCCCGTGCCCTGGGACCCCTCCAAGAGACCTCTGAAGTATATTTCCCCCTTTCTCCTCCTTTCTAGGTGCTTCTTTTTTAAGAATTTTTAAAATGTTTATTTATTTTTGAGAGGGAGACAGAGACAGAGTGCAAGATGGGAAGGAGCAGAGAGAGGGACACAGAATCCGAAGCAGGCTCCAGGCTCTGAGCTGTCAGCACAGAGCCCGACGTGGGGCTCGAACTCACAAACCATGAGATCGTGACCTGAGCTCCAGTCGGACGCTTAACTGACTGAGCCACCTAGGTGCCCCTCTAGGTGCTTCTTAACAGGTGGGCTCTGGCAGCTCCACGCTGAGATCTCAGCGAAATGCCTTACTAATCCAGCAGCACTGAATGAGGCTTTGAGTGAGTCTTGGAGCCTCAGTTTCCATATTTGCAAAATGGGGCAGTTGGGTGCTTAAATAAGTCAGTCAAAGCCTCTTTAGGTTGTAATTAGCCTCACTGGTGTGTAATTAACACCCTCAGCTTGACAGAAACCAAATCCCCTGACAGTACATATGGAGACTCTCATAAAATGGATTTAAGAAATTAGATTGATATTGGGGCTCCATTTAAAATCAGATGCAGTGTTTTATCCTGTATCACATCATGACAGACTTATCTTCTTCAAGAGCTGGGTGCAGGGCCCTGTGCTAAATGCCTACACAGGTCAGCTCCCAGGTTCCTCATGTGGAAATTCGGGTAGGTTTGTGACACCCACTTTACAAGTGAGGAGACTCAGAGAGAGTAACTCACCTGAGATCCCCGGGTCCCCCATGGCAATGTCTGAAATTCAAAGCCAGGCCTGCTTAGACAGTTCCGAGTCAGGGGCTGGACTTCCTTCTGATTATGCGGCCTTGGGCAAATCCCACCACTGTTGGCCTCAGACCTTAGGAGGAGTCGAACTACATTAGTATTCGCCAAACAGTACATTTTAAGATACCACTCGGCATCTGAGAAATAGAAGGAAGGCAGTATAGAATTTTAAAGGTGCCAGAAGAAATAAGATTCTAAACAAGTTTCCTTACTGCAGGACTTATCAGAGCTTTGATTTGCCAATGTAGTTTATGGATCTCTGGAGGCAGTCCTGTCTTATCAGACCGCATATGAGTGTCCAGTTCCAGGGAAGTGTTTGGAAAATGCTGAACTAGATGCTTTCCATGATGCTTATACAACCCAACTCCCACCCTGCAGCCAGCAGCCAAGAAATGTTCTCTTCATGGGCCACTGGGCGCGGCCCTGGCCGAGAAGGAACTGGAAAGCCCAGAGGCCTTATTCCCACCCCCTCTCCTTAATCCCAGGGACTCTGCCTCCCCTGGAAACAGCACCTTCTTTCTTTAGCTGGGCCAATGGCTTTCCCCAAAGTGCTGATGCCTGCTTCCTGGCACCTACATTTCTCTCAGGCATGTTGAAAAAATAGCAGCTGCGAGGGGCCTCTGGCTTGCCTGGGCCTCCAGAGCTTTTTTTTTTTTTTAAAGAATCATAATTACTTTTTTCTGTTTACGAAAATAAAATATTTCCATGGTAGAAAATGCAACTAGGAAAGCAAAATAGGAAATTAAAAATCCCTCATAATCCTTAAACTGCCCCAATAAATAGATATTAAAAAATATGCAAATTAAGCTTCAAGATAAGCCTCTGGTAGTGGCATCCACTTTCAACCAGGCTCCTCTCTATGGAAATCTTGGAGCTGCCCCTGCTCAGAGATCCTCCCTCCCCAACCCCAATACCCTATTTTCAGGGAACGGACAGGAAAGCTTATTGTCACCCTCGTTTTAGAGAAGCATAAACTGAGGCTCAGAGAAGAGTAGAGATGAGCAGAGACTGACATCCAAAACTTACATGTCTTTGCTCTGGCACTTCCAAGCTGTGTGACCTTGGGCATACCGCTTAACCTCTCTGAACTTCTGTTCCCCATCCACAAAATGGTAATAATGGAAGTCCCCGCTTTCAAAGGTTGTTGTGACAATTAAAGGAGTCGCTCTAGAAAGGGGCTGGGGCATTGGCTCCCACCAATAAAGCACCATATAAGAGTTCATTATTACTATTCTTTGGATCATTGCTGTTGCTTATTATTCCCAGGACACCAATGGTACAGAAGGGCTGAGTCAGAGGCACTGGCCAGTCCCCAGGGCAAGCAGGCCTCTGGAGGCCCAGGCTCTGGGGGGAGGGTGTCAGAGAACAGACAGCGCTCCTCCGGCCACAGGCCTGGGTTAGGGCTGGAGAGTTGGTACTCAGGGATTTGGCAAGATCAAACCGACTCTCCCAGGGACAACATATTCAAAGCATAGCATCTTCTGGGGAAACAGAGCCTCCAGTTTAAGAGCGAATTCCTGTCAGTGGACCCCTTGCCACCCAGCCAGTGAGAGAATAAATTGATGCAACCTTTCCTAAGGGCAGTTTGGCAACACAGATCAAGTCTCAGAAATTCTAGAACTTAGAATTTATCCTAAAGATGTCATCAGGCCAGACACAAAGATCCGCACAAAGAATGTGCAGTGCCGTGAGCTTCTGTCTAAGGTCAGATGCTGTCTCAGTCCCCAGAAAGCCGGGGATTGGCTAAAATGAGCTTAGGGAATGCTGTGCAACCATTAAAAAAAATCACGTTGTCGAAGAATATTTGCTGTAGCCTGGAGAAATAATTATAATGTGTTGGCAAAAGATAACAGTTTCGAGCATCACATACAGTATGGTCCCATTTGCTAAGATACGTGATATCCTATATAACATTTATGTCCATAGAAAGAAAAGTCTGAAGTATATACAGAAATGTGGCCTTGTCACAATAATGGCAGGACAAGCAGTTTTGATCATTTATTTCTGTATTTTCTACACTTTCTAGCAAACACATCTATTATCTTACAGTCAGAACGAAGTCAGTAATAAAGAAATTAGGAATAATAAAAAAAAAGTAATGGATAATAAAATCCCCTATAAATCATCAGTTTTTTGAAAACCTGGGCTGCCAAAAAAAAAAAAAAAAAAATCCCACGAGGTTATTTACAGTCTAGATTTCAAAGCTTCTCAGAAGGGTGCCCTGTGGAAATGAGGGTTCTTGGCCCGGGAATGTGGCCCCACAGAGGAGGAACAAATAAAAATAGGAGCCGAAAGTCTCTACTCGGCCCTAATCTGGTTTGTGTAAAGAGAAATTAGAGACTCTCCCCATTAAAAAGAAAATAAAAGAAAAAGAGTGAGGATCAGCCAGTAGGCTCAGAAGTTGCTCTATAAATTGCAAGGTGATAGCCAGCTTGGGCCCAAACCTTCTTGTAATCTTATCTTTTTCCTTCCTAAGAAAGAAAACTGCCCTCCCCTGTTACCCTCTAGAAGGTGGAGCAGGTAGAATTTCAAATCTGTGGTGTCTAAGGTGTCATTTCTTAAGGGAAGCCCCCTTTGGAGAGTCTGGGTGGGTTTTTTCTGTTTTTTGTTTGTTTAGCAGATCGAAACATCATTTCCAGGCAGTTCATCCAGTTTTAGGTACAGATAATGTGGCTCAAAGAGCTAATTGCAAGCTGGAACGGGCAGAAGGGCATCAGACCCCCAGCACTTGGTGCAGACTCAGAGAGAGCTGCTTTGGAGCTGCCGTACACCCGCTACATGACCTTGGACCCGTCACTGGGCCTCAGTTTCCATATCAGTTACCAAGGGGGAAAGAAGCCCGCCTTCAGAGCTAGGAAAACCTCTGTGCATCGTAAAGCCAACTGGGTGGCAGACTAGCTCTCAGCACAGACCGCACTTCTTTCCTACCACCCTCCTGGGTTCTGAGCTTCAGGGTTCGACTGGCTGGCTAGGGGAAAAGGCTCAGAGGCAAGACCTAGCGGAAAAGGCTCAGAGGCAAGACTTAGAAGATACAATGCAACATGTGGTTCAGTGTCTTTTTTTTTAATGTTTTATTTATTTCTAGGAGAGAGAGACAGCATGAGCAGCGGAAGGTTAGAGAGAGAGGGAGTCACAGGCTGAAACAGGGTCCAGGCTCTGAGCTGGCAGTCAGCACAGAGCCCGATGCGGGGCTCGAACCCACGAACCGCGAGATCATGACCTAAGCGAAAGTCGGATGCTTAACCGACTAAGCCACCCAGGCGCCCCAGTGTCCGTGATTTTCTAAATCTAACTTGTAACTGCCTATAAACCAGCATCGAGGCCTCCTGTCTGGCCCCTTGTCTTATTTCATCTTTACAACAGCCTCGGCTCGGGTGGGTCCGTTTAGTAGCTGAGGGACCAGAGAGGCTCAGAAAACTTTTGTCACTAGGCCAAATGGTGAGGTGGGGGCAGGGGCAGGATTTGAACCTGAGTCTGACTCCTGACCCAAGAAGTCCTGGGGGACATTGACGCTTATGTGTGGCATCTGCTCCCTTCTAGGCAAACACGAAGAGAAGCAGCAAGAAGGTGGCATCGTTTCCAAGAACTTCACGAAGAAAATCCAGTAAGTGCCCTGGCAGTGTGGGTTCCACGTGGGAGGAGCGGGTAGTGCCTGGGACCCAAGATCTGGAGTGTCTCCGTCTTGGGCATCTCTCTTTCCAGACAAGCCCCGGTGCTGGGGATTGAACCCTCACACCTAAAGGGGAGAGAGTGTCACAGCAAATCTGTGGTAGGGTCCCAGAAAGGGACACATAGATCATGCCATGACACCCGGGCTCAGTGCCCGTGAGGTGGGGAATTAACGATGCCGCTCTATAGACGAAGAGCCTGAGAGTTAGAGAAGCCGAATGATTCGTTTGTGATCCCGTGAAAATCGAGGCACCCGCCCCGTGGCATGCTGGGGAGAGGATCTCCGTCACCATGAAGAGAGACCCTCCCCCGATGCCCCGGTGCCCCATGAAATCTTTCGAAGGTTGCCTGCTCTGAGTGTCCCGCCACCATTGGGAGAGCGGGAGCCTTCCCTACAGCATCCAAAAGAATGAAACCAGAACTTGTCCTGACATTTCTGTTTCCTCCAAGGTGGGGGTGGTTTGTAGACTGAGAAGGGCATTGAGGCGCATGAAGGACAGGGTTTGGTGAGGGGTGTGGGGAGGGCTGAGCCTAGGGGACTCATGCAGCAGCAGGAAGTCGCCAGGCTGGGCCAGTAAATCAAAGCCACACCAAGGCCCTAAGGGTGATGCCTGTAGGCAGGGAGCCTCAGCAAAGTGCTGATGGGACACACCTCTTCCCTGTGCTCCCTGTACTCAGAATTTGTCCAGCTGCCTGCACCTCTGGCTCTAAGGTCGTGTCCCAGTCAGTGCATTTAATCTTTGCAGCGAGCAGAAGAGACGTTACCCTCCTTGTATGTTGGGGAAACTAAATTCCCAGAGGTGTAAGGAGCCCCAGACCGATCCCTGAACTCAGCTCGGTGCTCATGCCTGGAGCAAAGGATGCCCTTTCCTCACCCGTGAAAGGGAGGGGGGTGGGTCTTGATTCCAGAGCCTCCGAGTGAAAAAGAAATGAGATCACAGCACAGCCACCAGCACACAGTTGGGCCTCCTGAGTGGCAGGTTGTTATTACTGTCATTGATGTTGTTGAGCACTCCACCCCCAGCCCTGGCAAAAATGTCCTGGTCTGGAGAGATTGCACCAGCCGAAGAGGCTTCCTTCAGCTTTGGGATTCTGCAGTCCCGTCTCCAGCCGCGAGCCCCATTCCTGACCCGCCCGGCGCCTCCCAGTTCTTAGACGTTTCCTGATAAGGCAAACAGCTAACTGTTTCTCTTCACGCTCGCTGGCTCGCCTACCATCCCCAAGACCCACACCTCTTCCTGGTCCAGTAGCAGTAGCCGGCTCACACGCTGCTGAGAGGGAGGGGGGAAGGAAAGGGGAGACAATTTGGGGAGGCTGATGTTTCTTCGAAGAGACTCAAATAAGGTCTCAGGATGGAGTCATAGGCAGGGCAACGCTGTGGAAGGGATTGAGCTGGAAAGAAGTCAGCAGGTTAATCATCTTTTTAAAACGTGGATTTCCCCATCCCCAAGGCCTCCGGGAAAACAGCTTGCTGGGGTGACTCGGCCAATAGAAATATTTAAAGCTGCTCAGGGCATATAGGCTGCGACTCAGCCGGGGTCCAGCAGCTGAGCTCAGCTACTTGGTATAATACTGGGCTAGCCATTGAGCCCCCTCCAAGTGCCCTCCCTAGCCATCCTGGCCTTCCTGACCCTGGCCCCGGGGCCCTCCGGGCCTCCCCACATCCCACCCACAGGGGGTCCCCAGGACCCTCCTCCATCACTACGGCATGTGTTCATTCATTCTGTCTCGTCATTGTCCAGCTGTGCCACTTGCTAAATATTTTGAAGCTCAGCTCTGGGTACAGGGAGACCTGACTCCATGATAAGGAGACCGGGTAACTTTGAACAACGAGCTGAACTGCTCTGAGCTTCTGTCCCCACGTTCCCTCTGGACCGAGTTGTGATGGGGAATGAGAGCATGTGTGGAAAGCATTCAGCAAGGGTACAGACTCAGTGTTCAGTCTGCAAGGCTGGAGTCACATGAAAGCAGCTGGGACCTCCCAGGACCCCCTGGCTCTGCCCAGGCTCTAGACACCAAAGATGGCCCTGACCCATTCTCAGGAGGCTCCATCGCCTCTCCTTGGAAAAACTTGGGCCATCAGAGAACAGGGAGCAGTTACCTGCAAAAGGGTTTAAACCTTACATCCAGCTCTTTCTCTGTTAAAAAGAGACCATATTCCCACCAACAGTGCAGGAGGGTGCCCGTTTCTCCACATCCTCGCCAGCATCTAGAGGCCTCTGATTTGCTCATTTTAGCCACTCTGACTGGCGTGAGGTGGTATCTCAGTGTGGTTTTGATTTGTATTTCCCTGATGATGAGGGATGCTGAGCATCGTTTCGTGTGTCTGTTGGCCATCTGGACGTCCTCTTTGGAGAAGTGCCTGTTCATATCTTCTGCCCGTTTCTTCACTGGGTTGTTTGTTTTTCGGGTGTGGAGTTTGGGGAGTTCCTTATAGATTTTGGATACTAGCCCTTTATCTGATATGTCATTTGCAACTATCTTTTCCCATTCTGTTGGTTGCCTATTAGTTTTATGGATTGTTTCCTTTGCCGTGCAGAAGCTTTTAATGTCGATGAGGTCCCAGTAGTTCATTTTTGCTCTTGATTCCCTTGCTTTCGGGGATGTGTCAAGTAAGAAATTGCTGCAGTGGAGGTCAAGGAGGTTGTTTCCTGCTTTCTCCTCTAGGGTTTTGATGGTTTCCTGTCTCACGTTCAGGTCCTTTATCCATTTTGAGTTTATTTTTGTGTGTGGTGTGAGAAAATGATCTAGTTTCATTCTTCTGCATGTTGCTGTCCAGTTCTCCCAGCACCGTCTGTTAAAGAGGCTGTCTTTTTTCCATCGGATACTCTTTCCTGCTTTGTCAAAGATTAGTTGGCTGTACACTTTTGGGTCCACTTCTGAGTTCTCAATTCTGTTCTATTGGTCTATGTGTCTGTTTTTGTGCCAATACCATACTGTCTTGATGACGACAGCTTTGTAGTAGAGGCTAAAGTCTGGGATGGTGATGCCTCCCGTTTTGGTTTTATTCTTCAATATTACTTTGGCTATTTGGGGTCTTTTGTGGTTCCATACAAATTTTTGGATAGTTTGTTCTAGTTTTGAGAAGTATGCTGGTGCAATTTTGATTGGAATTGCATTGAATGTGTAGAGTGCCTTAGGGTAGTAATGACATCTTAACTATATTTATTCTTCCTATCCATGAGCATGGAATATTTTTCCATTTCTTTGTGTCTTCTTCAATTTCCTTCATAAGTTTTCTATAGTTTTCATCATACAGATCTCTTATATCTTTGGTTAGGTTTATTCCTTGATTCTATGGTTTTTTGTGCAATTGTGAATGAGATCAGTTTCTTGATTTCTCTTTCTCTTGCTTCATTGTTGGTGTATAAAAATGCAACCAATTTCTATACGTTGATTTTGTATCCTGCAACTTTGCTGAATTCTTGGATCAGTTCTAGTAAGCTTCTGGTGGACCTCATGCTGGTCAGAGTGGCTAAAATGAGCAAATCAGAGGACTCTAGATGCTGGCAAGGATGTGGAGAAACGGGCACCCTCCTACAGTGTTGGTGAGAATGTAAACTGGTGCAGCCCTTCGGAAAACAGTGTGGAGGTTCCTCAAAAAATTAACAATAGAACTCCCCTATGACCCAGCAATAGCACTGCTAGGAATTTACCCAAGGGACACAGGAGTGCTGATGCATAGGGGCACATGTACCCCAATGTTCATAGCAGCACTCTCAACAATAGCCAAATCATGGAAAGAGCCTAAGTGTCCATCAACGGACGAATGGATCAAGAAGATATGGCTTATCTCTACAATGGAATACTACGTGGCAATGAAAAAGAATGAAATCTGGCCATTTGTAGCAATGTGGGTGGAACTTGAGGGTGTTATGCTGAGCAAAATAAGTCAGGCAGAGAGGGACAGATACCATATGTTTGCACGTATAGGAGGATTAGGAGGAACTTAACGGAGGATCGTGGGGGAGAAGAAGGGGGGAAAATAGTGGGGGAGAGGGAGAGAGGCAAATCATGAGAGACTCTTGAATGCAGAGAACAAACTGAAGACTGATGGGGGTGGGGGGAGGGGCAGGGCGGTGGTGGGCATGGAGGAGGACACTTGTGGGGATGAGCATGGGGTGTTATGTGGAAACCAACTTGAGAATAAACTATTAAAAAATAATAATAATAAATAAATGAAAGGAGACCATAGCAAGGGATAGAGGCTAACAGCATTCAAGATCATGGTAACGGTTAGCTGAGATGTTCATTTGGATGCAAATGGAAAGATTGAGAGAGAATGGAAGAGGAATCATTTTCCCTCCATGGTGGTTCAACATATCGGTCAGCTGGTGAGAGATCTTGAACGAGTCTATCTTGTCTCTAAGCCTCAGTTTCCCCATATGTAATATGAGAGCACTGTCCTGAACAATCAAGAAGATTGTTTGGGTTCTGACATTTTGGAGTTCGGTGATACCACAACGGTGTACTAAAATATTCACAGTTATCCAGGTGCCCACTTAAATGGTCAGTGACTGCAGCAACAACATAGAGGCTAACATTTATTGAACACTTAGGGTATGCCTGGCACTGGGCTAAGCCCTTCACTTTCTTTATCCTGTGTAACTCTCCCAGGCAGAAACTGTTAACCCACTTTTCATATAAGGACATTGGTTCCGAGGGGCTAAATCACCAGTCCCAGGTCACACAGTCAGCAAGAGGCAGAATTCAGACTCAGATCCACCTGCCGGCAAGGGTCATGCTCTGGACCAGGGCTGCCCTGCCTCACTGTACCAGGTATGTTACCGGTTAGCATGCAAATAGTTAAACAGAGTCAGCCCATTCCCAGCAGCGGAAGGGAGGTCCAGACTTTTGGCCTTGTCTGTGCTTCAGAAGTTTGACTTGGCATCTGACCAAGGTCCCTCCTTCTCTTCCATCCTTGCCAGCAAGGCCCCTTGTTAATCTCCGTGGCTCTAATTTGGCAGACGCCTCCTGGGGAGATGCCGCTCATGTGGCTACACGTTGCTACTCACAGCAAAAATGCTGCAGCCCCTTCAGGAAGGATCCTCCCCTGACCAGGAATGCTGTCTGGCTCATTTCTTGGTTCTTTCATCAAAACCCCTGCATTTATAACAGGCAGAGCCATCCCAGACCAGTGGAAGGATCCAGGCTGATTGGCCCTGCTAGCTTCCTTACCATGATCCTTTTATCAAAAGTCTGGTGCCAGAGGAGGCAGGAGAGCAGAACATCATGATCGGCGACTCTGGGTTTGGAGACCAAGATTCCAATTCCATTCCCATATGCTTCTTACCAGCAGCGTGACCTTGGGCAAATCTCTTCACCTCTCTGTCCTCAATCTCCTTGGCTGTAACTCGGGACAGTAACGGAACGTGCCTGGTGGAATTATTGTTAACAACTAAATGAGATGATACGCAGGTGAAAGTCATAGTTCCCATCATCTTTATTCATAATGGCATCCCAGTGAGGCCATGAGCATGTTCTCATGATGCCAGTAGTATGTTGAAGGAACCATGTCTCAGATTGCCTCCTTCACCCCAAAACGATCCAAAAAAATCATAATATATAGCTTCAGAACTGGAGGCAGAGTTGGACTCAGAAATCCTGTCTTTGAGGTTCTCACTCAGTGAGCATGTCACTTGATTTCCCCAAGTCTCTGTTAAATGTTTTATGCAACAGGCACATTAATTCCTGCCTATTAACCATTGTAGGCTCATTATGCACTTCTAGCCAGGTAATGCCTATAAATGTGTTTTGAGAACTAAGTAATTATGACCTGCCAAGAGCTACTTCAGATGTGACCCAAATCAAGGTTCATTCTTTTTCTTTTTATTAAGTTTATTTATTTACTTTGAGAGAGGGAGAGCACAAGCAGGTGAGGGGGAAAGACAGAAGTCCAAGCAGGCTTCCCATTATCAGTGCAGAGCCCAGTGCAGGGCTTGAACACATAAACCGTGAGATTATGAACTGAGCTGAGATCAAGAGTTGGAGTCTTAACCAACTGAGCCACCCAGGCGCCCCTCAAGGCTCATTCTAAGCATCATAGAGTATGTTACCATGTGGCCAGCCTGTTCCATCATTAATTCACCAGTGACGCATTCTGTAATAAAGCACTCTCATCAGGCACGTGGCAAATGACAATGTGTTACCTGCTGTGAGCAACACCTTACCTGAGTTCTATAAAGGGAGATGGTGGTCATTTCCACCAGTAGCCAGTCCAGTGTGAGTAAAGACCTCAACCAAGGACCAAATATCGGGGTCCCAGGAACCTTTTAAGTTACTGTTGCAACACCACTTTCCCATTTGCAAAGCATGTTCAGACTCCGTCTCACTTTGAATACTTTACAAGTTTAATGTCATTCGGAAGCTTAACGGAGTATCTCCGTTTGCAGATGAGGAAATTAACTCAGGGCAATTGAGTGACCTTCTCAAGATCATACAACCAGGAAAGGGCAGGGCCAGGATTCAAACCCGGTGTTGTATGCCCTAAAAGCCTAAATTTGTATCAAAAACATTTTCTTTTGGGGCACCTGGGTGGCTCCGTCAGTTAAGCATCCAACTCTTGGTTTCGACTCAGGTCATGATCTCACGGTTCATGAGTTTAAGCCTCTCATAGAGCTCTGTGCTGACAATGCAGAGCCTGCTTGGGATTCTCTGTCCCTCTGCCCCTCCCCTGCTCACGTGCTCTCTCACTCTCTCTGAAAATAAATAAACTTAAAAAAAATATTTTCTTTGGGTGCCTGGGTGGCTCAGTCCATTGGGCAGCCGACTTTGGCTCAGGTCATGGTCTCACAACTTATGGGATCAAGCCCCGCGTCGGGCTCTGTGCTGACAGCTCAGAGCCTGGAGCTGCTTCGGATTCTGTGTCTCTCTCTCTTTCTGTACCTCCCCCGCTCACACTCTATCTCTCTCTCAAAAAATAAACACTTAAAAAATTTAAAACACATTTTCTTTCAAGTGTAAGCTACATTAAAAATAATACATGAATAATATCTTGTGCTTCTCCTAGGCTTCCCGCAGAGGTGGATCCTGTGACAGTATTTGCTTCGCTTTCCCCAGAGGGTCTGCTGATCATCGAGGCCCCCCAGGTCCCCCCCTACTCACCATTTGGAGAGAGCAGCTTCAACAACGAGCTTCCCCAAGACAGCCAGGAAGTCATCTGTTCCTGAGACCTCAGTCTTGGTCCATCTTTATCACTCCCCAACTCCAAGGCTTCTCTGATTCCAGAGCACATTACTTTAGCTGAATGCATAGATTTAGTGTGACTAAAATGTTACGGGTGGGGGTGGACTGACTACGGACTCACTGGGTAGTGCCGCAGTAGGTGTTTCCACAGGACGGTACAATTGACATGTCCTGCTCAATTGCATTAGGCCAAGATGCTGGGAGATTTTCTTTCTTTACCTTTTCAATCATGATGAAAACGTTGCACGTTCTATAGTTGCAAAAACAGATAGAAGGGGACGTAATATTTCACATTGTATCTTACCTTGCAGCTAATGCAAAAGGTTGTTTTTCTCTGGGGACCTCTCTGTCACCCAGATTCCTATTCTGGGCTCCTAGTTTCCATGCCTGCCCCACGGTGTGGTTGATGGAGCTCATTAGCTCTCCCCATTGTGTTTCTGCAGCCCTGGCCTCCGGAGGGTTATACGTAGGTCTTCCCTCCCCATGTGGGATTTATCCAACAGCCACATGAAAACAGTGCCTTCTGCTCTTCACCCAGGCATTTATAGCATGTTCCCAAGTTGGCACTCCCTGAGGCCTCTTCAAGCCCATTTATTCTCTGGCTAGAGTCTCCCCTTTCTCGTGCCTCCTATGTCCAATTTGGGATTTTTACAGAGGGGGCTGTCTCCACACAGCTCCACCAGGAACCAAGCAAAGGCCAGACAGACTGGCAGGCAGGCTAGTGGTATTGTGTATATGAGTGAGACGTGTGTGTCATTGTTATTTGAATTGTGCTGTTGTTTAGGGGGAAGTAACAGTAAATAATAATAATAAAGGAGCTGATGTTCTTAGCTTTGTGTGTTTCTTTTGATGACAAACTAAATGCTATACCACTTAGATACCCAGGTTCACTTAGATACTTGCTTGTGCAAGTAGTGCAAGTAATGATGCTCAGCGAGGAATGGTTTAAATAACAAACATCTATGTCTGACTTTATAAGGAGTCTAGAGACGAGTGATTTCAGGGCTATTGTTTCCATTCTTATGCCACCAAGAGCCCAGAGTTCTTTTTCCTCTGCCATCTCTGATAAGTCTACAAGATCTGTCCTCATGTTTGGAAGATGGCTGCAATAGCTCCAGTCATCTCATCTCATCTTCATATGACAACACACAGGAAGGTGGGGGATAAAAAAAAAGTCTTCTCATTTGACTTTCTCCTTTCTAAGTGCACAAGATATTTTCTAGAAGTTCTTAGAAGACTTTTTTTTTTAATCTCACTGACCCAAACTGGGTCACATGCTCTATCCCTGGAGCCAATCCCATTTAATCCCCATGACACCCTAAGAAGTAGACATCCATTTTGCGATGAAAAAGCTGATGCTAAGTGACTTTGGTAAGTCACAGGATAACAACAGAACTTGAACCTAGATGTTTGCTGTTGGAAGAGCTAAGGAGGGGCTCCTGGGCTGAATTTCAAGGGCATGTCTAAACCCACAAATGATGGCAGGAGTCAGTGAATATTTCCTGAGCACCTACTTGCCGGGTCCCATGCTAGGAGCCAAGGATATAGTAAACAAGGAGTCACAATTTCTGCTCATAGGAGCTCACAGATCCATAACGAACATGCAGAGAAAAGCATGCCCGTCCCTCACTTAATTCCTTCCTGTGTACCAGACACCATGCCAGTGCTTCCTGTGTGCAATCCATGTCATTGCTCGGCAACTCTACGAGGTATATTCAACTCTCTTCCGCACTTTACAGATGAAGGAACAGAGGCATAGAAGGGTTAAGAGCACTGCCCCAGATCACACACCTGGTGAGTAGGGGGCCCAGGCAATCTGACTCCAGACTTACGATGAAATATTACCTCGTTCTGCCTTTCTCTCAACAAAGAAAATGTAAGGGTGGCTTCAGTGAGTCCGTCACCTTGTAGGAAGAGAAGACAGATGATATTTCAAGTTGGGGCTTTTCAGGGGGAGGAGGAGAGGGATGATGGCTTATCAGAGGAGGGGGAGAACACCTGTCAGACTTGAAGATGGGCAGGGGTGTAGGACTTGAGCAAGTAGGGGTAGGAGTGGGGGGAGAGGGCTTACCGGCAGAAGAAAACACATGAGCCTAGATGAAAGGCATGTCCCTTTTGAAGTCCTTTTATGGTCCCCCATTGTTGGAAGGATTGAGTATGAGCCTCTTGGCGAGACTTGCAAGGCATTATGGGATCTGTCCTTGGGCTCTCTCTCTCTCTGCACTACCCTTACCCTCACCCTCCCGCCCCACCCAATTTCCCCTCTGTTCCTCCAACCAGACAAGCCCTCTCTTGGCTACCAGAACTTTGATTACACTTCTCTCTCTCCACGATTACTCTCTGGCTAGTCCACCCTCCTCACTGGCTAATTCTTCAGGGTTTCAGCTCAGACTCCCACCAGGCTGCCAGAGGCTGCTCTCATCCCTACCCGCACACAGCACGCCAGCTTGGAAGACATAATAACAATCATAAAAACCAAAAGTAACCCTAACTGCCCTACTTTCAAGGATGAGAGGAGGAAAATTCCTACTCCGTTGATGTTTGTTCAACAAATATTTCCTGGGCACCTGCTACGAGTGGCACAGTGTAATGGGTGCCCTCATACCGTGAGGGTCTGGTGAGGGAGGGAGGAAATCGAAGCCATTATTTCCATGCTCGCTGTTTCCAGGCTTATGACTGGGGGGACCCTGAGTGGGGAGAGCAGGAAGCCCACCCTCTGGCTCGGCTGTGCTCAGTGCAGTGTTTGGTACATCAAGTAATAAATATGTACTGAGTGAATGAATGGCGAGGGTAGGTCGCCCTGGACAATTAGGCCAAAGGCAGGATCTCAGTTCTGATCTTCCAGCGTAAAGACACAAGACTTGACATTCAACTAGATGACTCAGCCCTTCACAGGAGACCTCCAAGCGAAACAGAAGAGTGTTTTTCCCGAGCCTGGGACAGGGGGTGCCTGGAACCCGCTTCCCCACCGGACTCCCTTTACCTGGCTCCCAGGAAAGTCCTATTTGCAGCCCCCTCCTCTGCCCCCTCTCAACTGCCTGCCAGCCAGTGACTGCCAGTGGTGATATATGGAGATGCCTTGATTTGACCTTGAAGGGAAGAAACAAATTAATGTGTCTCGAAATAAATTCCCGGAATCAGCGCTGGCTTCTCTTTCCCCCCGCCCCCCACCCGGTGCCTCACGAGTTGTGCATCATAATGTGAAAATCAATATTGTCTATTAAATGAGCCAACACCTGGAACTGGTAGGGGGCTGGGCTGCGGGGGGCGGGGGGGGGTCCTCCTTCCGGCAATGTCCGGAGCCTGAGAGTTGTCGAAAGGGGTGGAAGGCTCAAGACCTGCTGAGGGACCTGCTGCCTAGTTACTGAGGGCCAACTGTGTCCCTTATCTGCAGCAGGGCAAGTCCCCCTGACCCCCAGCTCCAAGGCTTCCTGGGTGCAAGCAGATGTGAGCGACGGGGAGGCTCCTGAGGGAAAGGGGAGGGTAGCCGCATGCAACAGCGTTGCCATGGCTGTTCTCCAAGGATAACTGGGATATGAGGAAAGGGAGAGATTCCAGGCCCGGCCCCCTCAGGTCAGCAATTCCAGGTCTATTTACTGAGTGCCTTTCTCCAAGCTCGGCGCCAATTCAACTCTATGCCCAGGTACAGTGGCATCAGGTGTCCAAATATTGAAATAGCTCAGTACCGCTTGATAAAAAACACCGCCTACACCTCTAAGGTGACCCCATTATCCTAGCCTGTGTCATGCATGTCTTTTTATTTGACGTTTTGACCACTTGGGGACTTGCTGACCCTGGAGGGACTGCCCCTCCCAAACTTGGCTAATTCCTAGAGATAATGAAGGACTCACCTGCAGGCACATTTTGTGTATGAAAACCAACAAATCCAGACCCCACACCCAACCACAGTCTTTATCACAGTCTTACAGTCTAAACCACTATCCACCTGCCATTAATCATCCAAGGGCAGGTGCCAGACACTGAGAGACAGCCCCTGTGCCCCAAAGCTGGCTGAAATTATTCAAACGAGCATGTCTACCCTGCCTCACCTTCCTTCCCGCAGAGACCAGAGCGAAAACTCCCGCTCACATTTCCCTGTTCCCTTTGCCTCTTAACGGACTCTGGTGCTTCCCCACGTGTGCCCCTGCAATGTGACAAGCGATCTCCTCTTGGGACCTGCGAGTACAACAAGCAAGTTTTTCAGTGGCCCATCGTCTCCTGATCTTTTGGCCTTGCCATAACCGAGCAATAGTAAAACCTACATTCTAAAACACAGATACCTCCCCTGCCCTTCCAGGCCCTCTGGGAATAAGTAGCTGCCTTGGGAGCAGTGGCCATTCTCAGCAGTCAGTGCTCTGGCCCTATCAGTTGTTAAAGGGTTAGAATATCACCCCGCCCTGCCCAGCCTACTCTGTCTCGGGGTCAGTACTAGACTCTGCAGAACAGGACAGATGTGGGAATCTGCCCTCACTGGTCTAATGGGGTTTCAGGTAATAAGCGAGTAAGCAAAGAAAATAGCAGGTTCCAGGGCGGGACTGAGCATGAACTCTGGGATCAGGAAGTAAGAGGGGCGCTAGGGATATGAGGTCTGACACCACTGTGTGTGACCTTGGCACTTGACCTCTGCAAGTGTTTGTTTCTTTATCCACAAGAATGGGGGGGGCGGGTGGTGAGGGAGGCTGATACAAGGATCCAATGTGTGTGTGATGTGTTCAGCCCACAGGTGCTAGTGCAAGGTAAGCCCACCATAAGCAAGGAGCAGCCGGTGGCCTCAGCCAGGCCCCTCCTGAAAAACTGAGTCCAGGGTCTTCCCCATGGGGGATTACCGAGCCACTGGAGACCCTGAAGTCTGCACCTGCTGCTGACGCTTCCCCAGCCTCTGCCTCCCAGTGCTCAGTGCCTCCGTTTGGGAGAAGAAGAGCAGAAATTAGGGGCATTGAAGGGATATCAGCTTCCATTGTCAGGGGTCTGGAGGGAACGGGTCACCACATCTCCACAACCTTACTGGCCAAGTGCATTCCCTGCCTAAGAACGAACCTGCTATTGTACATCAGGAGAAAGCAGCCATTGCAACTTTGAAATCTGAATGGTGGAATATTTAATGAAAGAGGAAGTCCAGCAGTCAGCACAGTCCTTAGGGCGCGGAGAGTGCTCAGAACATCGGCTATTATCATCACCATTGTTAGTGTGGGTTGTCCTGCAAAACCGTGGAGAGGGTTCGTTTGAAAAAGAGAACACAGAGGGCCGAGAACACACTGATGGTAGACTATAGCATTTCCCCCCGGAAGACTTGGAAACTGAGGACAGACACAGGTGAGCGATACTGCTTGGCTGGGTTCACACTTCCCCATCCAGGGCCCGAGCGGAGGTGCTGAGATTCTCTCCTAGCCTGGAGCCCAGATGCCCAGCCTCCATTACCTCTCACTGGCCCAAGGGAAGACTAAGGGTGAGCTCATGCTCTAGAAAGATTTTGAGAAATTCTGATGTTATTGGTCCGTGGGGGGGGCAGGGGCGGGGGGGATGTGGCCTGGGCATGGATATTTTTAAAAAGCTCTCCGGGGGTTCTAATTGGCTGCCAGGGTTAGGAACCACTGGAGAGCTGGGCGCTGGCACAGGGGCCACACAGGAGCTGCCCAGAGAGGCTGGGAGTGGTTATCAGGGGCGAATTGGGAGAAACGATGTCAAAGGTGGAAACCCGAAGGATTAGTATGAACAAAAACAGCATTATCAAATGTGTACGGTCTATGCTTTTCACATCCAGTTTTCCATTTAATCTGTAGCCAGACTACAATGATCCAGAAATGTACCCAAGTTCCCGCAGCTGGGAAGTGGTCCAAGAGCTAAGACCATTGGTCTGGTCACCGGCAGAGGGGTGCCAGATCAGCGTGTTACCTAAGCCAGGGAGCAGGTGGGGTGGGAAGGAGGAAGAGTTTGTGGCAGTGGGAAAGATACACGGGTTCAAGTAGACATGTCTTGAAAAAAAAAAACAAAAACAGAACCCTTAATCCTCCACGCCTTCATATGTAAAGTGGGACTCATTCATTGCCACCCTGAATATCCCCCAGAGGGTGGCTGGGAAGATGAGCCAAAAGTTTATAAACTACAGAAGACACCCCCTCGGCAGCTCAGGAAAGCAGGGAAGGCAGAGGAAAGGCAAAGGCCAGCTGTCTTGGAAACAAGCCTGGTGACCTGATACCACAGGACGATTTCATTTTTCCTCTGCCTGTTTGTGCTCTGTCAGAGCTGTGTGACAGGCTGGCTTGTTCTGGTCCTGACAGGGACAGCTTCGAAAATTCACAGTAGACAGGATGACAGAGCTTCCTGCCGAGAGCTGTGCATGCTTGTGCGCGCACATGCCCGCCAGACCCTCAGATCTGAGCCGGCACAGACACAGTTGTTGGAGGGCAAATAATATCTTTGCAGAAGTGACAGAAATTGAGAATCTCTGGATATGTCCAAGATTTCACACTAGATTGGCAGCGCCCCAAGTGAGTTCCATAAAAAGAAAAAGAAGTGGGGTGGGTTCAGCTTCCCCACATAATTTTGGAAAGTGCTGGGGTAGACCGACTTAAATGTCCTTCTTTAGGGGCACCTGGGTGGCTCGTCGGTTAAGCATCCGACTTTGTCTCAGGTCACGATCTCACGGTTTGTGGGTTCGAGCCCTGCGTCGAGCTCTGTGCTGACAGCTAGCTCAGAGCCTGGAGCCTGCTTCCGATTCCGTGTCTCCCTCTCTCTCTGTCCCTCCCCTGTTCTGTCTCTCTCTGTCTCAAAAATAAATAAATATTTTTTAAAAATTTAATGTCCTTTTTTTAAAATTTATTTTTGAGAGAGAGACAGACAGAGTGTCCACTGCCCAACTGACTGAGCCACCCAGGCGCCCCTTAAATGTCCTTCTTTAGTCTGGCAATGTGCATTGGGAACTGCAAATGGCAAGCACAGCCAATAGCTCTTGTTGGATAACAGATTAGCCCTAAAATGTACTGACCTAAAACAATAAATACTTTTGTAGTTTCTAAGGTTCAGGAATTGAGGTTCAGCTGAGTAGATCTGGTCTGTGTCTCATTACATCAAGTCAACATGTCAGCGGGGGCTGTAGTCATCTGGAGGTTTGACTGGGCTGGAGGGTCTGCTTCTGAGCTCGCTGTAACAGCTGTTGGCTGGAAACCTCTGTCCTTCACCATGTGGGCCCTCCCATGGGGCTGGTTGAGTGTCCTCAAGACACAGCAGCTAGCTTCCCTCGGACCAAGTGACCCCAGAGGGAGCATGAGGCAGAGAGGCTGGCATATCTTTTGTGATCTAGCCTTGAAAATGGCATGCTGGCACTTCTGCTGTAGGCTACTGGTGGGCCCTGATGGGCCCCACTGTAAAGGAACCTAGAGCAGATCAGAATTTGTTCCAACCTGAGGCAGGGGATCTGGGCTTTACTCCTTGGCCAAGGTCTGCTCTAGGATGCGAGTGGAGGGTGCAGGCATCAGGCTCCTTGACCCTGTGAGCAAAGTAGTTCTAGTAGCCCCAGGGCAGTTCAGCAAAGAAGATTCACATATGCAAATTCATATAACAAGGTACCCAGAAGCCAGGCGAGGTGTGCACGGGAGAGGTGTGCATGGGAGAGATGTGCTCAGGAGAGGTGTGCACAGGAGAGGTGTGCTTGGGAGAGGTGTGCGTGGGAGAGGTGTGCTCGGGAGAGGTGTGCGTGGGAGAGGTGTGCTCAGGAGAGGTGTGCACACACGGGAAAAGGTGTAGAAGAAACCTGAGCAGACCACCGGCAGTGTCTGCTGCATTTATACTCACAGAGAATTGGAAATGACAAAATGGCTCAGGGTTAGTTAGATACACATGGTACTTCCATAAAATGGGAACAAGTATGCAGCCATTAATTCCCAAGCTCCAGAAGATGATTTAGTGTCACAGAAACAGCACATGGGAAAAGCTGATCTCAGATAATCAGTATGTACATTTCTTTTCCATTGAAAAGAAATCAGTCCTTTTCCATTTAAAAGAAATATAAAATTGCAGCTGACTTTTAGTTATTTAGTTGTTATAAATTTGCATGAAAGTTGTTATTTTGGAGGGCGCCCAGGTGACTCAGCCAGTTAAGCTGCTGACTTCGGCTCAGGTCATGACCTCACAGCTTGTGAGTTTGAGCCCCACGTCAGGCTCTGAGCTGACAGCTCAGAGCCTGGAGCCTGCTTCGGATCCTGGGTCTTCCTCTCTCTCTGCTCTGTCTCTATCTCTCTCTCAAAAACAAACAAACATTTAAAAAGTTGTTTGTTTGTTTTTTAAGAAGAAGGTAGGTGTTCAAGTTATATTTTTTCCTTTGTGCATTTCTAGGTTTTCCAAATATTCTGCATAGAGAATGTATTGCCTTTGAGACAAAAAAAGCAAACCGAGTGACTAAAATCTAAGATTTGATTCTTGTAAGGACACTTTGATGTAATACATCACCTGCTGCAGATTTCGCTTCCTCTGATACAACGTGGCATTTGCAGAGCCGTAGAGTGAGATCATTATGTACACACACTGCAGAGAGAACTGCCCTAGTTCGAATTCTGCACCATCATTTACTACCTGGGTGACCCTGGGCAAATGTCTTAACTTCTCTGTGCCTCCAGCTCACGGGCAACGACATAGGGGTGAGGAGAGAATGTCCTGTAGATCTGCAGTGGGGAATAAGTGAGTTAAGATATGTAAAATACTTAGAGCAATTCCTGGCACATTAAAGGCCTGGCAATGCAGATGTCTTTCCCTACCCGGCCCTCCATCTAATGACTAGTCTGAATGGCTAAAGTCTTGTGTTGTGCTTCCTGCTCTCATTAAACCTACCCTGTCCCACCTTCGGGGCCCTGCTAGGCATAAGTGGGTAGTGGAGAATGAATCACGTCGCCCAATCAGATTCATCCGTGCTCAAGTCTCCAGGGATGCCCTTTAAGCTCCGTTTTGGAAGCCCCAGAATCCCTGTGCAGGTCCCTAGGGTGCTTACCTAGGGCTTCCGCCTGGCAGCATCCGTGACCCTTTCCTCTGATCTCAGCCCCGTAATATCTCTTGGGGGTGTCCTCATGATTATGTGTGGCTTTGCAGGGACTTTCCATCAAAGGGCCTGTCCCAAGCTAAACCTATCAGGGCCTTTCTCGTGGCGATTTGACATTTTTGCAGAGACTCTGGGATGGGAAGTAGCTGAAGCTGATTCATCCCAGTGACAGTATCCTGAAGAGATGTTCATTTTTCTTACTTCCTGGTCTTCCTGGGGTCCAGTGCCTCGCTTTTCTTTCAGTTATTTGAGCTATACCACATCCTTTTCCCCTGAATTAGGTAGAGTCTATTTCTTTCACTTGAAAATGACAAACACCAGCTGCTATTATAGTGAGACAGGGAGAGGGACAGAGAAAAGGAGAGGGACAGATGGTGGGTGAGTGGTATCCCCACTACCACCTGCAAGGTGAAACCCGGACATCTAGCGCAGCTCGATGACTGACTCCTTCCGTGACCCGGGGCAAGTCTTCCCACTTCTCCCTTTGATCCACTGTCTCCTGAAACCATCCTAAGGATGCAGTGGCCCCGGGAACCCTGTCCTAAATTCCCTGCGCGTCTCCCTGGGATTATTCTACACATTCCATAGCCCCACTAGCCATCCTGTCTAAGCTAGCACGCCCAATCCTTCTCTCTGGCCCAGATCAGCTCTACGGAGCTCCAAATGCCTCCTGGACATTTCCGTGCAGGGGTGTCTCGAACTCCACACGTGCAAAAAAGAATTCAGTATCTCTTCTTGCAGACTGCTCCTTCCCTTTCTCTGCTACTTTAGAACAAGACACCAGCATACACTCGCCCTTGTCAGCCGGTCATCAGGCATTGTCCATACTCTGACGTCCTTTGTCATATGAGTCTTATCTGTCTAGATGCGGTCACTTTACAACATTCATCCATCTGTGTATCATTTAGCCCTTAGAAGTCCCAGAGGTGGGTAGTATCCTCATCTGGAGGAAATGGGGAATCAGCGAAGAGAAGCAGTCTGCCCAAAGTCACACGGGAAGTAAGGAGCAGAGCTGGCATTTGAACCTGGGACTGTCTGAGCCCATAACCCATGCTCAGTTCTCCCAGGAACCCCTGTCCGTGTGCCCGAATTCAAGAGGAGCAAGATTTGGGCCAGTCTGTCTCTGGCCAGTTACTAAGGTTCCCCGTGCAAACAGCAACAGTGTTGTCCGTGAGCTCATCTGCCCCACCTTGCTCCACCCAGTTCCTAATCTGGGCTCATGACCTTGGAGCTCATCTCCTAGACAACCAGAGTGATGCAACAAACAGAGGGGACCTGCCAAGTCCTAGATCAGCTTCCAGGCCAGGACTGGTGGTGCAAGCCCAGGATGTGATGGTGGTTGGGGGCCGCTGACGTTCACAAAGGTTCCAGCCCAGAACCTCTCCTCTGTGTAGTCACCCAGAGCAATCCAACATCCAGTCCTGGCAGGGCGACCGGAGTGGGAAGCTTTGGGAGGCTGGGAGCATGTGACCTGCAGTGAGCACAAAACACTTGCTGTGTGTTCCTGGGATCTGAAGGAAGGTTCTGGAGATCCCAGTTCCGGCATGGCCCTGGGAACCACTAGCTCTACCTGCAACGTGTCAGAAAATGCATAAGTCCCGAGTGTGCCAGCATCTGAGCACCTCTGACCTCTTCTCTGCCTCCACCTTGATCTGAGCCCAGGGATGCTACAGCATAGGCCACTTCCGCCCTTATCCCCACAGCCAATTTTTTAAAAATATTTTCATGGTGGTAAATAAAGTATACTAAAAAATTTGTCATTTACTGCCAGCTCGGAGCCTGGAGCCTGTTTCAGTCTGTGACTCCCTCTCTCTCTGACCCTCCCCTGCTCACACTGTCTCTCTCTCTCTCTCTCTCTCTCTCTCTCTCTCTCCCTCCTAGAAATAAATAAAAATATTTTTAAAAAAATTGTCATTTAACTCAAGTGCACAATCCAGTGGCATTGATGCACAGAATTAATAATAAAGCATCCGTCATGGGCACCTGAGTGGTTCTGTCAGTTAAGGCTCCTACTCTTGGTTTTGGCTCAAGTCCTAATCTCACAGTTTCCTGAGTTTGAGCCCCATGCGGGGCTTGGCGCTGGCAGTGCCAGAGCCTGCTTGGGAATCTCTCTCCCTCGCTCTCTGCCCCTCTCCTACTTGCATTATCTCTGTCTCTCTCAAAACAAATAAATAAACTTAAAAAATAATAATGCAACCATCACCACTTCCTATTTCCAAAACCTTTTCATCACTGCAAAGGGACCTCTGCAGGCATTAAGCAATAGCTCTCCATTCCTCTTCCTTTCTCCAGTCCCTGGTAATCTCTCTCCTACATTCCATCTCTGTGCATGTGCTTACTCTAGATAGCTCATAAAAGGGGAATCCTACAATATTTGTGTGTAGGATTTTTTGTGTCTGACTTCTGTCACTTTGCGTCATGTCTTCAAGTTCATCCCTGCCATAGCAGGTGTCAGAACTTCATTCCTTCTTATAGTTGGATAATATCTCATTGTATGGATAGGCTGCATTTTGCTTACATAAACATTAGCTGCTGAATACCCCACAGTCAATTCATTCACAACAGCCAGAGTGATCTTGGGAACATATTACTCAGACCATGACTCAACTTTATTCAAACCCTCCTTAACTCCTTAATTCATTCAGAATAAAAGCTGTAGTCCATATTATGGCTACAGAGCCCTAAAGGATTCTCTCTGCACACACACTGTGCCCTTCCAACCTCACCCCTTCCCAGTCTCCCAGCGCCACCCCTCGCTGTTCTGTGAACACCTCAGGCACACTGCTGCCTCAGGTCCTTTGCATGTGCTCTTCTTTCTGCCTGGAATGTTCTTCCTCCTTCTGTGTGGCTGGCACTCTCATCTCCTTCAAGCATTTGCTCACATTCTCAATGAGGCTCATCCCAGACCTTCTTTAAACTGCAGCCCACTTACCCTTCATCCGTCATTCCTGACCCTAGATCAGGATCTATTTCTTTCCTTAAGACTTGCTGCTTTCTAAGGTGTTATATAATTTATGCATTTATTATTTCCATTGTTTGTTACCCCTTAGAATGTAAGCACTATAGAGACAGTGATATTTTTTGCTTGTTTTGTTCACTAATACATCTGAAGCTGGTATGCAGCAGGCACTCCATAAATATTTGTTGAATGAATGAATGAATGAATGAATGTGAGTTGGGACAAGTGGCCGCACTTCCCTGAGCCCCTGTTTCCCTGTCCACGAAGCAGGATTATGATCCATCCCTGGGGCTCAAGTGATCCAGTGGGAATCACATGACTGTCACAACCCTTTGTAGATTGTAAAGCATTTTGTGAATAACTGGAGATAGAAGAAAGTGGATCTTCATGAAATGCCCCGGAGGCTGTATACTTTCCATGATGTAGCTCATTTTATCATCTCCGTTTTGCAGATGGGGGACACGGAGGCTCAGAGTATCTTGTCTCAAGACCTCACACAGATAAGGCTCAGCTGGTTGTGTCGGACTCTTGGTTTAGGCTCAGGTCATGATCTCATGGTTCGTGAATTTGAGCCCTGCATCCGGGGCTCTGGGCAGACAGTGTGGAGTCTGCTTGAGATTCTCTCTCTCTCTCTCTCTCTCTCTCTCTCTCTCTCCACCCCCCTCTCTGCCCCTCCCCACTTCTCTCTCTCTCTACAAATAAAAATAAACTAAGGAAATAAAAAGATCTCACCTAGAGAAAGTGTAGGGAGCTTCAACCCAGTTTTCTGACTTTTCTTAGAAGTTGCCGCCTGCTCAGGTATCTCAAAAGCCTAAAGGAAACACTCCCTCTTCTCCACGGACCAGCTGTGAGCCCAGGGGAATAATAATGAGGATACAGATAGGAATAATACGTGTCTTTTATTAAGAGCTTCCTACATATGTCAGGCTCACTTTATTGTGTGTCAGGTGCTTTACGTATTCTATTCTCACAAGATAGAGGAAAATGGGTGTTATTATTCCCTCATAACAGATGAGGAATTCAAGGATCAGAGAGGTCAGGCCGTTTGCTTGAGGCCACACAACTAATAAATAGCAGAGACAGCATTTGAGCCCAGAGCAATCTGACCTCTGTGGCCTCTTAAAAAGGTCCACTATTGTCAGATGTGGTTTCTCTAATGCCAGGGATGCCCTCCACCTCCAGCACCGCCCCCAGGGACCTCCCCACCTGAAGCAGACCCAAGAGGGTGCGTCTGTAGGTGGGAAGGCAAGAACGAGCTCCTCATGCTCACCCCCTCGGTGTGAGCAGCAAGATCTAGAAGGAATAAGGCATTCGTGGGGGCGGAGGCGGGGGTCCCAGGGGCCTGCGATGCCAACAAAGACAAATGAATGAACCAGTCAGCAAACCAGGGACTTCCACCCCTGAGCAGAACTGTCACTGGTAAATAAATCATCGAAGCTCCACACTGGACGTGCCAGTTTCAGCAAGAGAGGACGAGCACATTTATCTGCCTGGTGACACCGTGGCCATCTTCAGGCGGTGAGAGGGGGTATGAAAATACTCCCCAGCATGCACCCTGCCCGAGGCTGGTTCGGGTGGGAAGAGGGGGAGCAGAGTGGGTGGTAGGAGGGGAGAAGCCGGTGCCCAGATGCAAGATCCTCATGCTTTCCGTGCCTCTAAAAAGGATCACAGGGGCACCTGGGTGGCTTAGTCAGTTAAACGTCCAACTTTCGCTTAGGTCATGATCTCACAGTTCGTGGGTTCGAGCCCTGCATTGGGCTCTGTGCTGACTGCCAGTTCAGAGCCTGGAGCCTGTTTCGGAGTCTGTGTCTCCCTCTCTCTCTGGCCCTCCCCTGCTCACGCTATCTCTCTCTCTCTCTCCTAGAAATACATAAAAATATTTTAAAAAATAAAAAATAAATAAAAATAAAAAGGATCACAATCAGTGGCATCTGGGTGGCTCGGTTGGTTAAGTGTCCAACTCTTGATCTCAGCTCAGGTCATGATCTTGCGGTTTGTGAGTTCAAGCCCCGAGTCAGGCTCTGCACTGTCAGTGCTTGGGATTCTCCATCTCCCGCTCTTTGTCCCTCCCCCACCCCCCAAAATAAATAAATACACTTTTAAAAAAATGATCATACTTATAATAATAGCACATATGGAGTGCTTCCTATGTGGCAGGCATTGCGGTGAGCATTTAAAGTAAACATTATCTCACTAACAGGTTAGAAATAAGTTACTGTCAAGGAGTCATAGGAAAATGACTACTTGGACGATGTCTATTCTTTTTTTTTTAAGTTTTTATTTATTTATTTGTTTTGAGAGAGAGAGAGAGAGAGAGAGAGAACAAGCAGGGGAGGGCCAGAGAGAGAGAGAGGGAGAGAATGAGTCCCAAGCCGCTCCTTACTGACAGTACAGGGCTCGATGCAGGGAGCTCAGACCCATGAACTGCGAGACCAAGACCTGAGCAGAAACCAAGAGTCGGATGCTTACCCAACGGAGCCACCCAGGTGCCCCAGAGAATGTCTGCTCTTTGCAATTATTCTCAAATGTTAAATGACATCTAAGAAAAGGTGGTCCAGCCCCCGGTCGCCAGCTTCCCGTCATCACCAGTCAGACATCCACCGCATCGAGGCTTCCCAGACATAGCTGGGATCCATAAAGGGACACCAAACAGGAGGCAGAAGAGGAGGATAGGAAAGCCAGACTATGGGGAGAGAAAGGGTGCTGAGGCTCAGGGTACCAGGGTCTCAGAGCTATGTTCCCACCATTCAGACCAGCGGGGTCACAGTGTTCTGCCAAGTTCTGCCGCATGCTGCCAAACCCTACTGAAATCCCATTGTCCTCGGGGGAGCTTGCAGACTGTCTACTGTCAACAGAGACGTCTATGTTCGATCCACAGAGCTCAGCGGGAGAAGGGGCGGGCACTGTGTTTGTTACATACAACTCTCAAAACAGCCCCATTTGACAGAGGAGCCTAAGAAGGGGAGGGCACTTGCCCACAGCCTCATGCCATTGGTGGAAAACTATTGTTAGGGCTCCCCAATGTTTCCCAGTAGGAAGACTCCTGAGCCTAGACTAGCCAGGGAGAGACTGTAGGTGGCCCCTCCTCAAAGTCCCGCCCACTAAACCCTCTTAGGTCCCATCTGAGGGTCCCTGACTCTGCAAGCCCACACCCCAGGTAGGCCCTCATCCCCATCTCTCACCATTTTGGAGACAGGGAATAAAAATCATCAACAATGGGAAATCTGCAATTAATAAAAATGATGCGAAGTTGGTTTTGTTGTTTTTTTTTTTTTATAGGATCATAATAATGAAAGGAATCAGGTTACAAAATAACATGTGCAATGTGATCCCATTTGCAACTTGCATATAAACAAAAGCCCTGGGGGACAGTATGTCCATTATTAACAATGATTTTTTGGAGTAGGGGAGGGAAGATTTATTGGTGATTTCTATTTTATTATTTTAGCTTATATGTATCTTGTTTCTTTATCAGCAATATACATGCAATGTGTGTCTTACTTGGATAATAAAGAACAAAATAAAAGGGCTTTCCCCCCCTTGAAAGAATGAAGTATTTTCGAAAACTTCTATAAAGTTGCTGCTTGAAGCATGGCAAGCTTCTACGCCAGTGGCTAACTTTGCTCTCCCACAGTGCTTTGTGCTTAGCTTTTTCTTATGTTTCAGGGAATGTAATATAGCTGGAGATGAGCTCTGAGGGACTATAGGACAAATATATAGACAAGTAGGTCATCAGAATTTCCATCGTCTTCATTTCTAGATGGCAAAGAGAAGGGAAAGAGGGCTTGTCCATGTGACTCATAATTTCCTTCTCCTGCTTTCCCTTTTGGTTCCTCCAATATCCAGACAGACACAACATCAAATGCCCTTACGGCTCCCAAATTTCCTCACTGCAAAGCCCCATGCCTCCAGACATTTGTTTCTCTGTTCACAAATGCTTTTTCATCTCTGTGGAAGAATGTCCAGTCCAACGGCCCAGATCCCTGGTTCTGAAATCCCAGTGCCTGAGTTCAATCCCCTACTCCGCCTGAGTTCAAATCCCCTACTCTGCCTGAGTTCGTAACCCCCACTCTGAGTTCATATTCCCCACTCCACCTGAGTTCATAACCCCACCCTTCCCTTGAATACCTGGATAATGTTGGACAAGCCACTTCTCATGTCTGAGGCTCAGTGTTCTCACTAGTAAAAGGGACAATTTTCATAACCAACTCCCTGGGTTAATTAAAAGAAATAATGTTTACAAAGTCCTTGACAGTATACTGTAGCCACCATGAGCCCCTCTCTCCCTTTTTCTCTTCTGTATTTTTTCCTCTCATAGAAGTGACCAAAGGGTCAAGGTGGTATTTGGGGACATAGTGTTTTTTTATCCTTGAAAGAGGACTTGTCCCTCCCATGTCTCCCCAGAATCGAGAGATTCACGGTCTCAGATGGGCAGGAAAGCCTTGGACCATTACATGCTGACAGCCAGATCACGGACTCACCAGCTTGCTAAATTTACCAAACATGCCTTGAAGACTAGCTTTCTTGAAGATTTCCAATGACTATGAATATGGCCTTCTTAATAAATTGGTCTTAAATATATTCTCAGCAGCTCACTTTGTCTAAAAGTTAAATATCACGGGAGCTGTTTAGCTCTCTTACGACTCTCTTCTTTTTTTTTTTTTTTTTAAATATTTTTATTTATTTCTAGGAGAGAGAGAGAGAGAGAGCGTGAGCAGGGGAGGGTCAGAGAGAGAGGGAGTCACAGACTGAAACAGTCTCCAGGCTCCGAGCTGGCAGTCAGCACAGAGCCCGACGCGGGACACGAACCCACGAACCGCGAGATCATGACCTCAGCGAAAGTCGGAGCTCAACCGACTAAGCCACCCAGGCGCCCCATCTGACGACTCTCTTCTAATGAAGAATATATTCTTGAATATCTTAGAGTCTTGAATATAATTAAAATACCTTGAATAAATTTTTTGATAAGAGTATTCAAGAAGTATAAATTCCTTGAGTATTATCAGTGAGCATATTAAAATACCGTAAGTAGAAGAATATAGTCATTGGCTATATTCATAAGAAGTATATTGATATTCATTAACTATATTTGATAAGAATTTTCCTAAATAAAGTTTAGAAAATTGGAAAATTTGACTGACTTGAACAATAGGCCGTTAGCAGCTTGATTTTCCAGAGAACTGTGTACCATGGACTTGATTTTTGGTGGATTGGCCTCAGAGCCTTTCTTATGAGATCTGAGGGAAGTCCACCAAGATTCACCTCCAACTTTGACCAGAGTCCTGACCCTCCAGCTCTGCCCTTGACCCTCTGGGGGATTTCTCCCCACTCTGGGCTCTGCAGGAAGGTTGCATTCTGAGAGAAGCCTGTCCTCTTCATTTTTTTTTTTTTCAACTCACAAGCATGTAGTTATGCTCCTGAAATGTGGATAATGGACTGAGCCAAAACTCAAACACAGAACTCTGGGTCTGAATCCCAGTTTCTGCTCCTAGCCAGCTGTGCGATCTTGGGCAACTGACATAACCTCTCTGAGCGCTTCATGGGCCTCTTAACGTTTTTAAATGGATTTATAAAGGCATATTTTTAAAATCTGTCCTTTTTAATTTCTAATATGGTAAGTAATGACAGATATAACCAGACAAGCACTCTTTTTGGGGGTCCCCAGCAATTTTTAAGAGTGTCAAGGGATCCAGAGACTGTTAGAGTCTGGAAACTGTTAGAGTATTTCAAAAAGTCCAAGAATCTGGTGTTGTTATGGGCCAGGCAATCATGCGTCACTCATTCATCTTCATTTATTCTACAACAGATATTTAATGAGTGTTTCCTATATGCCAGACTTTTCTAGATCCTGGGGATAAAATGAGGAAGAAGATACAGTTCCCCGCAGGGAGCAAACCAACTCAAGGGTCCCCTGACACAGGCAAACACATCTTATGACGGTCATGAGGCAAGGATAGGGAGAGACTTCTGTCAGCTGGGGACAAGGGGGATGACACCCCAGGTTGAGAGACCAGTGTTTGCAAAACAAGGCACTAGCGAGAATGGTTTGGCGAAACACTCTTGGCCTGAAGAGAGAGACTCAAGTAAAGAATCAAGGTGAGCAGGGAGCCGCACAGGGGACGAGGGTCCAGACATCGTCGGTGTTGATCAGGAATAATGATCTCTGCCTTCAGGCGGGAAGAAATCTCAGTGTCTCAGAGAGAGGCAGCCAAAATAGATGCACAATGACCCAGAATGCCACAGACTAGGTGGTTTAAACACTGAAAATGCAGTGCTCGCAGCTCTGGAGGCTGTGAAGTCTAAGATCAAGGTGCTGCTGATTAGGTGTCTGGTGAGACCTGCTTTCTTAGCTTGCAGAAAGCTGGGTCCTCACATGGCATTTCTTGTGTGCGTGTGCGTGCATCTGTGTGTGTGCATGTGCGTGCAAACACACAGTGAGTGAGCTTATAAAGATACCAATCCTGTCAGATCTGGGTCCCACCCTTATGATCCCACTTAACTATAATTACTTCCTTAGAAGCCCCATGTGCAAACACAGCCAACCTGGGGGTCAGGGCCCCAACATATGAATGTTGTGAGGGACACAAACCTTCAGCCATTTCCAGCCATCACCACCGCCCTGCTACATTCTCCTACGCACACCCACTGAGAGAGAAATTGCTGGTGGCCAAAACAAAAGCTTCCTCCCTCCTACAGGAGATGGAGAGGAAAAACAAAAGAAAGAAATATTCACCCAAGCAGGGAGTATTTACAAATTTGGCAACTTGGCAAAGCCCTCCATGACTTCCCACCCAAATGCACACAGTCACCCGAGGCTCCCACTACCGCAGAGTGTACTAAACTAAACATATTTGCCACCAAAATGTTTTTATTAGTGGTATGGTGAGGATTTTCTTTTTTCAGCAGACAAAGTCATTACTGGAATAGGAGCCTGTGGACATCTAAAGAGACATCCCAGAGGAAGCCTACACTGGCGGCTTGTCTTCATTTTCTCTCACAGGATCTACATCAATTTCTTTTTTCCCCTCTCTCATTATTATTTTTTCCCTATATAAAAATATTTTTTTAATGTTTATTCTTGAGAGAGAGAAAGAACACAAGCAGGGGAGGGGCAGAGAGAGAGGGAGACACAGAATCCGAAGCAAGCTCCAGGCTCCGAGCTGTCAGCACAGAGCCCGACGCAGGGCTCGAACTTACGAACTTTGAGATCATGACCTGAACTGAAGTCGGGCGCTCAACCGACTGAGCCATCCAGGGGCCCCTATATAAAAATGTTTTTTGAAGGAGAATCAGAAACTCAGAAGAAAACAAAAAGCACCCACATTCCTCCTTTTTAGAGAAGGTAACCACTACTCTATTTCATTTGTTTTCTCTCCCACATTCATATATTAAATAGACAGAGACCTTATCATTATTGATTATTACTACCACTATGACAATTACTACTTTACAAAAACGGTATCAAGCTTGGCTTGTATCTTCTTTTTTATTATTATACATCATGAGTACCTTTCCATGCCAAGAAACACTGACTTCGTTTTGGATGTCTGCCGACTCCACTATTCCATTATATGGATGTCTTATAATTTATTTAAGTTCTTTCCTATTGACGTACGTGTAAATGATTTCTAATGTTTCATTCTTATAAACACAGCTGAGGTAAGCATCCCAGCAACTAAATACTTGCCCTCACTCTGGCTTTCTCAGGATAAATTCCTAGGATCCGTATTTCTGAATTAATGGAAATAGACACTTTTGCTGACTATTACTGCATGTCCATAAAACATATGCATATATTTTGGTTTCAGAATGAAAAGGATTCTTTTCCCCCTTTTCTACCTCTTGTTGGGAGACATTTTCCGAAAGACAGATGGAATAGTGCAGACGTTTTGAAAAATATAATAACACTTCAATGTTAGATTGTGGGATTTCATTTATCATGAAATTGGAATTGAATCACAGAAATTTTACTAACTTGAGTCCAACTGTCTTTCAGTAAATCCATCATTGATTTTTTTTTTTAGTTTACTATTATTATTTTTCCTGTTCCTTTTTTTTTGTTTTGTTCTTTAAGGTTTATTTATTTTTGAGAGATGGAGAGAGACAAAGCATGAGCGGGGCAGGGGGGACAGACAGAGAGGGAGACACAGAATCTGAAGCAGGATCCAGGCTCCAAGCTGTCAACACAGAGCCCGATGCGGGGCTTGAACTCTCACGAAATGCAAGATCATGACCTGAGACGAAGTCTGACACTTAGCCGGCTGAGCCACCCAGGTGCCCCAATATATGTGCTTCTTTATTAATGTACTAAGTCTTTATGAATGCGTTACAATCTACTGGTGGGCCCAAAAATGACTGCAGTTTTTTAAACGAATGAATTAATTATTTTTGAAAAAGAGAGAGAGAGAGAGCGCAAGCAGGGGAAGGACAGAGAGAGGAAGGAGATAGAGGATCCAAAGCAGGCTCTGTGCTGACAGCAGCCAGCCAGATGTGGGGCTCAAACTCAGGAACTCAGGAGATCATGATCTGAGTGGAAGTCTGATAACCAACTGAGCCACCAGGTGCCCCTATTATTATTAATTATTATTATTATTATTGGGTGTAGTCATCTCTACACCCAATGTGGGGCTCAAACTCATGACTTGGAGATCAAGAGTCTCATGCTCTTCCAACAGAGCTGGCCAAGTGCTCCCCTCATTGATTTTGATGTACCATTATTTTTCATAAAATTAAGAAAATTTTTTAATAAACTTTTGCAATTACGTTACCACTCAATGCCTTAATAGCCCTTTCAACGCCTTAGTTGGTCACTTCATGCCTCATTTGAAATTCCCTTCATGTTTTCTGAGGGATTTGAACTTTCTCTTGCCTCTTGTTGCCTGGCTTGGTGTGTGACAAGGAATCCTTACATAGCTATCTCGGTGACAAAGCACAAGACAGCCTCATCCACTGTGGTTTCCTAGTTTTTAGGGGTTCAGTAAAATTTGATTGTTACCTTGCAAAAAAATATAAAATTGGAGTCATGCCCCCAAAGGCAAGCATTTGCTTCACTAATATGAAACCTCCGCCCCATGGCTCTGCTTGGAGGCATGGAAACTTTCCACTTCAATGCCAAACCATATCATAGTGTAATCTTTTTGAAGATATTTTAAGCAGCAATTAAAATCAACCTGTGGGGATACCTAGGTGGCTCAGTCAGTTAAGCATTCAGCTTTGGCTCAGGTCATGATCCAACAGTTTGTGGGTTCAAGCCCTGTGTTGTCTGTGCTGACAGCTCAGAGCCTGGAGCCTGCTTCAGATTCTGTGTCTCCCTCTCTGCCTCTCCCCTGCTCCTCCCCTGCTTTCTCTCTCTCTCTCTCTCTCTCTCTGTCTGTCTTAAAAATAGGTAAACATTAGGGACGCCTGGGTAGCTCAGTCAGTTAAGCATCCATCTTTGGCTCAGGTCATGATCTCAAAGTTTGTAAGTTTGAGCCCTGTGTCAGGCTCTGTGCTGGCAGCTCAGAGCCTAGAGCCTGCTTCAGATTCTGTGTCTCCCTCTCTCTGACCCTCCCCCACTCATGCTCTGTCTCTCTCTATCAAAAATAAACTTTAAATTAAAAAAAAATAGGTAAACATTAAAAAGATTTTTTTTAATTAAAAAAAATCAACCTGTGAAGGATCCACAGCGTGCAAAACTCAGTGGAAGTAACGACAGAATGAATGGCTATGACCAAGTTTGCTTGGACACTGGGAACGGAACCACATCATGCCTGCTGGCTGGCCAACAGCGGGCTGGAGAATGCATCTCAATTTCAGAGAGGTTAAAATTAGAAAATGTGTGCCTCTTAAAATCAATGAAATATGATTAATGGGAGCCTCACAAGTTAAAATAAAAAGAGAAATATCAACACAAGTGTGCTGTTAATTATGCTTCCTTGTTCCACTCAGTAAGTGTATGCCCCAGAATAGGCATGAGATGGGAAACATGAATTCATCAAATTCCGGGTTGATGTCATTTCCCACTTGTCTCTCAGGGTGAAGACATCTTTGCCACACTGAGCGTGTTCTAAAGTTTAAAGATACACGGATTCAGGGCACCTGGGTGGCTCAGTCAGTTAAGCTGCCAACTTCAGCACAGGTCATCATCTCATGGTTCGTGAGTTGGAGCTCCACATTGGGCTCTGTACTGAGAGCTCAGAGCCTGGAGCCTCCTGCTTCAGACTCTGCGTGTGTGTGTGTCTCTATCTCTGCCCTCCCCACTCACGCTTTGTCTGTCTCTCTATCTCAAAAATAAATAAATATTTTAAAAAGTTAAAGATACACAGATATGTTTAACATGTCTACTTAGATCAATGGATCATAGATGAGTGATAGATAGATGATAGGTGATAGATGGATAGGTGGATAGATACATAGATAGATAGATAGATAGATAGATAGATAGATAGATAGATAGATAGAAATACAGATATAGCCCAACATGATTCCTAACAGAAACCCAATAAATAGTCATCGACTTCAATTTTGGAGGAAGATTTAGTGAGAGACAGCATGTAGCTCTGTAATATGATGGCTCCTAAGGGATTTTCAAAGGGAATCTTGAATTTTTGAATTTTTCAGTTTGAGATTGTCACCTTTTGTTCAGATTTAGGATAGAGCTGGAACACAGGAGGACAGAAGAAGGTAGAAAGATGTAAGGGAATGTGAACAGGGGAGAGGAGATGGACAAAAGCCAAGGAGAAAAGACACAGTTGAGTGGGATTCTAGAGGACCTTAAGGGAACTGACTGCCTTGGTCTCTGGACTTGCCTTTTTTGGAGACCAGCCTCACATATGATCCCATTCTTTGTGTACTGGTGTGTCCTTTCCAGATGCTGTGAGATTCAACAGCGAGGTAACTTCTACTGAACGGCCACCCTACCTTATCAGGATCTCTCTCATTTCTGGCAACAACTTATGAATTTGTAATTATCATTATCTCCATTGTATAGATGAATCAGCTGAGACTTCAGCAGATTGAGAAATTTGCCCAAAACCACGTAGCTGGGAAAGAGGGAAGGCAACAAGGTGAAAAGGTGGAGTGAATGGAATTTGGAGCCAGGAAGCGTGCCTTATATCCCATAGTAGTTTTTTATTGTTACAAAGCAAATTACCACAAACCTAGAGGCTTAAAACAGCACACACTTATTACATCGCAGTGAGGAGGAGACTGAGAAAGGCTTATCAAGGTCCTCTGCTTCGCGGTCTCTCCTAAGGCTGCAATCAAGATGTTGACCAGAGCTGGGGTCTCACCAGAATGTTGTAAAGGACTTGCCTTCAAACCTATGTGATCGTTGGCAAGCGTTGTCACACTGAGGCCTCAGTTTCTGGCTCTTCTCTGTCATATGAGCCTCTACAACATGGCAAGTTGGCTCTTCAAAGGCAACAAGGGAGAAAGTATGCTAGCAGGGTGGACATTAATGTAACATCATTATCTTTGTCATATTCCATTCATTAGAAGCGAGTCATGGATCCTACTCACACTCAAGGGGAAGAAACTACACAGGTTAGGAACACCAGGAAGTAGCACCATCATAGAAGGAAGCCGTCTCATCCATCTGCCATACATCCTCTCCCTAGTACATCTACCTTTCTGTGTCTCAGTTTCCTTACTTATAAAAAGGAGACCCTACGTCCATAAGCCAACCTCATAAAGTTGGAGCAGGGATTAGATTTGCTAATATTTGTAAAGTGCTTCAAACAATGCCCAGGACATAGCTAACATCACACACACACAAAGTCTGTTAATAAATACCGGAACTAGAATCCAAACCCAGATTTGAAGGCTCTGAAGGCCATGCTCTAGATCATCATACTTTTGAAGAAATATTAGAAAATATAGACTAAGCAAAAGGAAGAAAAAACATTCCCTTTCAAAATCCCAGTAAGTTATGTGGCTATTGAGAAACTGATTCTAAAGTTTATGCGGGGAGGTAAGAGACCCAGAATAGTGAACACGATTTTGATGGAGAAGGTCAAAGTTGGAGAATGGACATTACCTGACATCAAGACTTACTATAGACCAACTATAATCAAGACAGTGGAGTATTGGTGAAAAAATAGACAAAAGATCAATGCAACAGAACTGAGAGCCAGAAATAGACTCACACAAATATAGTCCACTGACCTTTGACAAAGAGGCAGAAGCAATTCAATAGAGATAGGCTAGTCTTTTCAGCGAAAGGTGCTAGAACACACCACATACAAAAAAAAAAAAAAGATTCTAAACAGAGATAATACACCTTTCACAAAAATTCACTCAAAACGGATCATAGACCTAACTGAAAATGCAGGATTATAAAACTCCTGGAAGATAATAGGAAAAAAATCTAGAAGACCTTGGGTTGGCAATGATGTTTTAGATTCAATATCAAAAGAATGATCCAGAAAAGAAATCAATTGCTAAGTTGGACTCCATTAAAATTAAAAACTTCCACTCTGTGAAAGACATTGTTAAGAGATTGAAAAAAATAAACCACAGATGGGATAAAATCTCCGAAGACACATATCTGATAAAGGACTGGTACCCAAAATATACAAAGAGCTTTTAAAGCTCAACAATATAAACACAGTAATTCACATAAAAACAATAGACAAAAAACCTGAATAAGTAGCTCACCAAAGAAGATATACAGATGACATCTAAGCGTATGAAAAGATGCTCAACATCATGGGTTATTAGAAGATTGCAAATTAAAACAACAATTAGATATCACTCCATACCTATTAGGGTGGCTAAAACCCAGAACCCTGGCAGCACCAAATGCTGATGAGTACACAGAACAGTCGGAATGCTTATTCGTTGGTGGTGAAAATGCAAAATGGTACAGCCATTTTGGAAGACAGTCCTGAAGATTTCTTACAAAACTAAACATGCTCTTACCATACAATCCAGCAATTGCACTCCTTGATATTTGCTCAAATGAATTGAAAACTCATCTCTACAAAACAAAAACAGAAAAGGCTGCACTTGAACTTCACTATTGCCAAAACTTGGAAGCAACCAAGATGTCCTTTAACAGGTGAATGGATAAACAAACTCTGGTCCACCCAGACAAAGGAATATTATTCAGTGTTACAAAGAAGTGAACTGTCAAGCCGTGAAAAGACATGGGGGGACCTTAAAGGTATATTGCAAAGTGAAAGAAGCCAATTTGAAAAAGCGTCATACCGTATGATTCAAGCTATATGTCATTCTGGGAAAGGCAGAACTAGAGAGACAATAAAGAGATTGGTGGTTGCCAGAGGTTTGGACGGAGGGAGGAAGGGAATGATGAGTTGGTTGAGAATAGGAGATTTTCAGGGCACTGAAACTATTCTGTATGACACCATAGTAGTAGATACATGTCACTATACTTTTGTCAAACCCATAGAATGTACACCAAGAGTGAACCCTATGTAAACTGTGGACTTCACTTATTAATAACGTACCAATATTGGTTCATCAGTAGGGACAAATGTACCACACCAATGGAAGATGCATTTCCATAATAGGGGAAACTGGGGGGAAGAGAGAGCAGTACTGGAAACTGTACTTTCTGCTCAATTTTTCAGTAAATCTAAAATTGCTCAAATAATTACCCATTAACTGAAATATATATCCATAAAAACCCACCACACAGAAACCACTACTGTTCACTGTTCCATGGTTAAACTTCAAGTCTCATTTCCATGCAAATACATTTATATATTTAATGAGAGCACCATCAGCATGCACATTTTTCAAGAGCTTCACTTCAATGCACGTGGCCAAAATTTTCCTCCAGGATGGTATCTATTTCCACCACCCGCAGAAAATATGAGCAACCTTCTCCCTGAACCCTGACCAACACAGAAACTCCAACCAGGTTCACAGACGACCATGCGGCTTCTTGTATTAGTTTTCTTTACCGCTCCAAGTGTTAAGTCCTCAGGGACTCTCCGCCTGCTGTAGCTAGCTGTGTGAGCAGGAAGCAAGGGCAAAGCTGGCTGTGTCCTTAGGCTTCAGCTGCAGAGAATCTAAGAGGCAGAGAGTCCAGGGAACCTTGAGGCAGGACGAGATCTGGCTTTTTGCCAGGCTAAGATTTGTCAATAACGGTTGAAAAGTTTTCTTAGAGTCAAGCCCAGACCTCCCCAGCACGTCTGCTCCAAACTCTGGCCCTCTTGGGACAATGCCAATCAAAGTACATTCTATAGAGTCCTGCACACAATTCCAGCCCAAGGGCAAGACAGTGCAGAGGACAGAGGAGCAAGGTGAGCATCAGGCTGACATTTGGAAGTTACAGACCTTACTGTATGTGACCTTGGATAAACAATCTTCCCATAGACTGGAAGGTTAAAAATTGTCTAAACCTTTAAGACTGTTGTTAGCAAAGCTAAAACAGAGGGATTTAGATGGTAAGCTCCACTGCCAGCATTCTAAATAGCTGTGTCACCTGGAACAAGTTACTTACCCTCTCTGAGCCTCAGTTTCCCCACTTTTATTTTATTTTATTTTTTTTTAATGTTTTATTCATTTCTAGGAGAGAGAGAGAGAGACAGCGTGAGCAGGGGGGGATCAGAGAGAGAGGGAGTGACAGACTCTGAAACAGGCTCCGGGCTCTGAGCTGGCAGTCAGCACAGAGCCCGACGCGGGGCTCGAACCCACGAACCGCGAGATCACGACCTAAGCGAAAGTCGGACGCTTAACCAACTAAGCCACCCAGGCGCCCCAGTTTCCCCACTTTTAAAATGAACATTAAAATGCTTTCCTCACAGGGTTCTTGTAAGGATTAAATGAGATAATCCTTATAAAGTGCTCAGCACACACTGTAAGCACTCCCTGCAAGGAAAATGTTTTGAATATTCAAGCACCATTAGGGACCAATGAATGTCCCCCTTTCTGCACTGGTTTGTGTATGGGGTGAATGAAGCCCAAGAAGGAATTGTCTTACCCAAAGCCACTCAGTAAGTCACTATTCCTGCCCGGCACTTTGGGTTTTGAGGCCCCAATTCAATGACCTTTTTGCTGAACCACGAAGAACTCTCGCAGAATGTAAAGTGCTCAGACCATGACCTCTCCCCACTCACTGGGCTCTGTTTTGCCTTGGGAGCCCCAACGAAACACAGCACAGATGCAGTTGGCATCTCAGGCAGCGGGTCTCTTGCAGAGACATTATTTAGGACCTGAGTCTGTTCAGCACAAAACTTAATCACTCCATCAATCCTGTGACACAGCTTATCAGAACCTGGGGACTAGCTGGAAGGCACCTGGTTGCCAAGAATGCATGTGTTGGTTTGCTTTGTCCTTTGGGTCTTGAAGAGACAGCCTCAGAGTGTGGGGACCAGTGCTTCATTCCCTGGGTGGGGCGGCTAGTTTCCAACTAACAGCAAAGCCCCAAACCTTCATTGCACGCAGCTCTCAATGTTCCCTGAGACCAAGAGCAGCTCTTCACAATCCGTGAAGATCCTTCGAGCTGTCCCACTTCTGTACCTTTGGTCACTGGGGATCCCACCATCCCCAACCTGGAAGGTCATTCTCTGTGAGCCCTAAACCTGACTGACTCCATTTTAGAAAAAGCCTCCATCTTGAGGATGAGCTAGGCCCGAACCCAGATCCAGGAAACACCGCAGGAAGTACTAGGCAGCCTGCCCTTAGTTACTTCCCTAGCAACAGCAACAGCCGATCAGTTTAAAAGAGGCGCCTATGTCCCAAGACGTTCCTGTTGGCCATTTTTGCGGTCAGGCCAGATGGGCCGAGCCAATCGGGTACTGACAAGAGAGCCCGTGCTAAAAATCAGCCTATCAGGAAACTGCCAAGCTGGACAGCCCCGAATTCCACTGTAACTGCAATAAAAACCCCGGACCCTGAGTCCGGGCTCCAGACCATCACCGCTGCGTCGGGGTGCGGTGGAGTCCCTGCTCCAGCTTGAATAAAGACCCTCCTCGTGTGTTTCCATCGGAATCGGCTCCTCGGTGGTCTTTGGGGTCTCGCGATCTGGGCATAACATCTCCACCGGGTGTTTCTGGCTTGTCTCTCTGTTTTTGCAGCAACTCTTTCTTTGTCTGATGCACAGAACGACTGCAGTAGGGGACGCTATGCTACACTGACCAGATAGATCCCCCTTCAGCCTCATTTCCCAAGTTTTGGAGGAGAGTATGCTGCCCGATGCCTCATTCCCTTTCCAAGGCAGCTGGCATAGAGACTGGCCATTGTAAGAGCATAAAGACCCAGCCTCTTCACCCTCATCTGGTATGACTCTGAAGGCATGAACACGTGGATCTAACAAACATCCCTGCCCTCTGTTGCTTATATTCGAATGGTGAAGACAGTCAAATGTGCATACTTGTGCCACAAACACATAAACACGTACATTTTATATGATGTATAGTGTGATGGTAAGTACTGTGGAGAAAAATCAGAGGAAGAGAGTTAAAGAGAATGGAAAGAACGTTGTCATTTTAAATGGAGTGCGGTCAGTCAGGGAAGGCCTGGAGGAGAAGGTGACATTTGAGTGAAGACTTGAGGAGGTAAAGGGATGAACCACATGGATATCTTGGGAAAGAGTGTTTCAGGCAGATGGTTCAGCAAGTACAAAGGCCCTGAGGTGGGAGCATGCCTGACATTTTTTAAGAAGACAGAGGTTAGTGTGCCTGGAGGGAAAGATTAGAAGATGAAGTTAGGAGAAGGTGGGATTTAGGAATCATACAGGGCTTAGTAAACAATTCCAAAGACTTTGGTTTTTACTCAGAACATATGGGAGACCACTGGAGATTTTTGAGCAGAGAATAACATATTTTTCCAGGACTTGTAGCTGCTGCTTTCAGAATAGACTGAACAGAGCCAGAGTGCAAGTGGGAGACGATTACAATAATCCAAGTAAGGCACTATGGTGATTCAGAGCAGGACTAAGACTGCAACAGATATTGTCAGTTTTCTAACAAATTCCATTCTCCCTTTCTTCCATAATAAGAGCTGAGCACATGGCTGCTAGGTTGAAAACTACATTTCCCAGTCTCCCCTGGGGCATCGTGGGACCACGTGACTAAGTTTTAGCCAATGGAATGTGCATGGCAGTGCTATGTTTAGCACTGCCACATTTGCCTAAAAGAAAATTGTGCATCATGTTCTTTTACTTCCTTCCCCTTTATACAAAGGCCTAGGGAATGTGCTTGGATGCAACTGAACCACACAGATAAAGGCAATGCTAGGGAAGGAAGCTGGGTCCCTGAGCGAGGGTGTGGAGGAAGGCCTGACATATCCCAGTTCCACTCACCTCAGGACAGCTTCACAAATACGAAATAAACTTCTGTCTTCTTTAATCCACTGCATTGGGGGTTCTTTGTTACAGCAGCTTAACCTTTACCTCAACTAATACACAGACTTTTATGGAAGGTTTAGTGATATCAGGAGTGAATTACAGCACAGTGTGAAACAGGAAACAACCAAATATGTAACACTCAACGTCTCCATTCTTAAATCTCCTTAAAGTCTCACAGACTGTCTTTCCCCGTAGATCCCTGCCTGATACCTTTTCTGTTTACAGCTTCTCATTCCCCTGATCTACATCCTTCTTCAACCTCCCGGCGTCAGGGGACATCTGCAAAATTTTATTCTATTTTGCAAAGCAAATGAGTATTTTCCCCATCTCCATCACACACAGCTCCAGGACCTTCCGTGGCATTATTCAAAATTCTTGGTGGCACATCCTCAGAGAAGAAAGACCCACCTAACCCAGGTCTCCATCTTGATGTTAAGAATTAGAAATTCGGGGTCCCTGGGTGGCTTAGTTGGTTAGGCGTCCGACTTTTGCTTAGGTCATGATCTCACGGTTTGTGGGTTCAAGCCCCGCGTCGGGCTCTGTGCTGACTGCCAGCTCAGAGCCTGGAGCCTATTCCAGAGTCTGTATCTCCCTCTCTCTCTGACCCTCCCCTGCTCACTCTGTCTCTCTCTCTCCTAGAAATAAATAAAAATATTTTAAAAAAAAGAATTAGCAGAAATTTTGAAATCCTGTTTTCCTTTCCCTCTGTCAGCAGAAGGGAGGGACCTGGTGGTGCAGAGGAAAATATATTTTCCTCGAGCTTGAGAAAACCTGAGTGTGCTCTTGGGGTTTTAGATTCCTTCTCCCATATACTCAGATACAAATACAGACACAATGGGCACCTACAGATGTGCATCCACATGATTCTTCCTCATGGACACACACTCAGGCATGCAGACAGCAGAGTTGTGATGGAAGAGCCTGGGTTTGTTCCTTTCTGCTTTGAAAATCCAGCTCCCAGCAATGCTTCCCTGGCTGACGGCTCTGTGACCTTCCCGTTCACCGATGCTTTGGGTGTCTCACCCAAATTCACAGTGGGGACATTCTGCTCTCTCATTTCCTCGCTGCTTTTATCATCTGTTATATTTGTTAATAGCACCATAAAGTGAGCCATTAAATGTATCAGAAACAAGGTCTTATGTCGAGGCCCCCAGCAGCCAAGCCTGAGTCTGCCAGTCGGGCTTTGTTATTGTGTCAGAAGGGCCAGCTTTTCCCCCAGAACAAACCGAGATGTCTAACAGGGCTACCCACCCGCGGGATGGCTGTGGTTGGCTGAGTGTCCACACCATCTCTCCATCAGCCAAGTCAGTGGCAGAAACACCTCCAGGATCTGACCACCATTAGCCCCACTGCTTCTGGGTGTGAGGGGAAAGGAGGGGAATCAGTGGAGGAATTAGGTCTTTTTTAGTCTCTGTATGGACAGATGTGGATGTATACTATGTGATAATTGGGTGAGTTGTGCACATCCAAGTGTGTTATATACACGTAATGATCTCTATGCACATGTGCATATGTTTATATTACTGGTCCCTGCTTATTTCTCTAGCCTGTTTCATACCACTCTTCTTCCATTCTCTGTGCTAAATACGCGTGCTTCTAAAATTCCTTAATTCTTTCCAATCTCTCTGGCCTTCTCTGTATGCTTTTCTCTCACTGTCTCTGTTCTTCTGTTTCTCCCTTTTTCTCTTACTCTCCCCCTCCTCCTCCCCCTCCTCCTCTTCTCCTCCTGCTTTGTCTCCCCCTCCTCCATATAAGAATTGCTTCCACTACACCCATCTCATGGGGCTGACTCCTCCCTCCCCCTTGCTCCTCAGTTTAGCATCACTTCTTGCTCTCTGTTGGGTAAGTGCCCACAGGCCCCCTCCCTCCGTCTTCCAGAACTCTCACCAACAGTATTGACAGTTCCTTTCTCTTCCCTGTCTGCAGTGGCCGTGCATGGTGTCTTAGTTAAGTGCCAGCCTTTTCCCCAAATTACCTTCCCTGTAGGGCTCTTCATTTGAGTAGGAGAGATTTGGGGGAGATTTGAAAGGTGAACGTTGTTAAAGGCAAACACAGAGACCACACTTGAGAACTCCCCGAGCAGACAAAAGCAGTTAGTCATAGAAGCAAAGTTCAATTCAGCTTATTTTGCAAGTCAAGTGGGGTTAACTTGACCTGGGTCATTTCTTGCTCATGGCTCTGAAAATCATAAGTGACCCTTAAGTATTTCCCCCAAATTTATAGGAGGTAACCACTAACCAACTCACTCTTATTTAAGAGAATTCTAATATTGTGCCCAGTCAGTGTATAGAATAACCACTCGCTGCCTGCACACTGTACAGGCTGAGTTATAACAATGTATTCCTGAACCTCATGACATGTTTTGGTTTAAGTGCTCCAGGCTTGCAAACTATCTTTTTGGTGGGAGCACAAGAAACTTTCAGCAATTACTAGGTAAGTAATTCATTGGTTTTACTTTTTTTTTTTTCCTTTTTTTAATGAACTTTGACAACACAAAGCAACAGCCATCCCGTTTGTGCTGGGAGCATCAATGCAAGCTCAGTGCTATTGCTACCACTCACAGTCATGGAGCCTGTGGCCCATCTCGATGGAGGCTTGGGGGCAGCAGGTGGGCGGTGCCTCCATTTCTTGCCAGATCTTCTCTTCTACCTTCTCCAAATCCCAGGACAGATTTGGGTGAAGCTCCAGGGTCCTCCTAAGGATCACAGCAGCCCTGACATCTGGACGCACCGAGAGCCGTACATGGGTCCCAGAGAAAGACAGGTGGGGATCCCAGCTCATCTTCATGAGTTTTTTTTTTTTAAATATTTTTATTTCTGAGAGAGAGAGAGAGAGACAGCGTGAGCAGGGGAGGGTCAGAGAGAGAGGGAGACACAGACTCTGAAACGGGCTCCAGGCTCCGAGCTGGCAGTCAGCACAGAGCCCGACGCGGGGCTCGAACCCACGAACCGCGAGATCATGACCTAAGCGAAAGTCGGACGCTTAACCGACTAAGCCACCCGGGCGCCCCTCATCTTCATGAGTTTGACTTTGCTCTTGCCATCTTGCATTTCACATACATATGTTCTGATTGGCAGCCCCGCTGACTTTAGGCTCAGCACCCGTTCAGGGGCAACAGATTTACACGGGCAGCCCTGCCAACTCCCATCATCACATAAGGTCTACCCATAATTCACCATGGTTCTGCCTTTCCAACCTGTGGCAGAGCCTGGAACCTCTCTGGGGACAAGACTCCAGCTCTCAACTTTTAGGTTAATGCAGTTGTTCACTGCCGAATCCCCAAGGCTGAGGGTGCACCCACCACTTGAAAACAGCTCAGTAAGAGAGCTCTGTCCTCCGTCACAATATTGATGTACTCACACAGGATGCACACACGTGTATGTGCACACACATGAATTTCTATATCGTTCTGACTAGATCAGCAGTCACAAATTGGCAGCCCTGGATTAAATATGTCAAACTTGTGGATTTTACTGGATTCTTGGTGCTTCAACATTTAGAAGTCCGGTGACACATACCAAATCCAGGTTTTAAGCTTCTCTTAAAAGATCAAAAGATCAGGCAGCACTGAAACTAGGTGATGCCTCATGGCAGCAATTGGGTGAATCTGGGTAGCCACTGCCCCCTGTAGATAGGCTTATTTACATTACTTTCTGGTCCCCTTAGAACTTGGAGTTTGGACTCTTCTCCCCCTGGGCTTCTTTTTTTGTGAAAGGGAGTAAACTTCTAACTGGTGCTTGCCAATATTTTTCTGTCTCTGTTCCTCGCAGCTGAATGGGATCCTAAATGATACAACAGGCACCACCATATTGCACGGTTAAGAGTAGGAGGGAGGTGGGGCACCCAGGTGGCTCAGTGGGATAAGTGTCCGACTTTGGTTCAGATCACAATCTCATGGTTCATGAGTTCGAGCCCCGCATTGGGCTCTGTGCTGACAGCTTGGAGCCTGCTTTGGATCCTGTGCCTTCCCCCACCTTCTCTCTGCCCCTCCGCTGCTCAACTCTGTCTCTTTCCCTCTCAAAAATAAATTTTAAAATGCTTTAAAATTTTTTTTTAAAAGAGTAGAAGAGGAGGGAAAGATACTACATGATCAATCGCCATCCCATGAGTCAATCACACAGATACCCTGAATCCAAACACACACAACAGTCCTTTTCATTATGCTTCAGTAAGGCATCTCCACCTGAACAGAGTTCCTTCAGGGTGGGGAATCGGGGTGGCTATCCTGTATTTTAGTCATTCCCCCACTCCCTAATTGCTATGGGATCTTCACTGTAGGCTCCTGGAGCTCCCCATCACCTCTTTGGAGGCCTCTCCAGTACTATGCTAGTACTTGGCCCATCCCTTCCTCACACACCAGCGCAAGCACCTGCCATCTATCATGTACCCTTGACTCACCACGAAGATGCCTCCTCCTGCTTCAGGATGAACAGATCCAAGATACCTGAGTCTCTGATGCAGCCACACTGAATCCCTTGTAGCATACCAATCCAGAAGATTGACTCTGCCTTGAGTTATTTTATCCAGACACCCCTTTCATTAGTTAGCACAGCTTTATTAAGTACCTCATATAGTTTCTATATGCATATTTAGATGTGCATTCATTTCTATTCGCATACTTCTTTCTCTAAACACATATGGTCAGTGTTTCCCGTACTATGTGCATTATGTGATTTCTAAATACGTTGAGTACACGTGTGTGACACTGCATGTATGTGGGTATACTTATCAGAGGCTGTCTGCATCTCAAAGTGCTTCGTATAGGCCTGGAACTATACAGGATTCCTTAGAATCTCATTCAGTTTGCACAGGCCCTTACAATAAGATGGTACTTTCCTCAACTTACACAGATAAAGTACATGCTGAGAGGGGAAAGTCTTTCAGCCAGAAGGAAGCTACAAATTGTAAGTTGGTTGCTTGTACTGATGACACCACCCTTCTCCCCACACACGTGGCCACCAGCTACTCCAAGTGTTGGCTGCTAACAGCTCCCACCTGCACGCCTTGCTCAGAGATGCCTGGAAGGTGCATCCGTTTTGTGGGGGGAGATTCGGAGGCCACCTGCTGACTGCTGTGGGGGTACAAGAGCCCACCAGTTACTTTACAGGAGAAGGCGAGTGAGAGGAGCAGCTTTGCACAGAGGAAGGAGCTGGGCACATGTGGTTTCAGGAGAAATCTACTCTGAATTCCCATCTCTGGTTCTGCTTTTGGGGATCCTGGTCTAGACATCACTGGACAGCTTTGGAAGCTAGGTTCTGTCTTACTAAAAGCCTGGAGATTTTCCTGCACAGCACAGTGCCTCCTCCCTCGATGTTCGTGTTACAATTCATGCTCATCTGGGTTGATTTTCCTATACCTTTCTCCAGAGGTAGTCATGAATAGGAATTGTTTGTTTGTCTAAAAGCAGAGTGGAAGCTAACTGTTTTAGACTGTGAAACGGTGTAATGGACACTGTGCCTGTTACATTACATTTTATGGTTTTATAGCAATTACACTGCATTTTATGGTGTCATAACATATTACATTTTATGGCTTAATATCAGCTTTAATACAAGACACCGTGGTCCAGAATTTTAACAAGGGGAAGCTTCTCCTGGTGGGATGGTAATGGGCTTTCCGCATGACCACATGCCTTCCAGCAGGAAGCCAGGGAAGGTGTCTCTGGGACTGGCCTCTCTCAAGCCTCGCTAGCCACCCCATCCTGTGCTTTCTCGGTCAAGCTTGGCTTTCTTTCTAGGGGTCCTTGTGCAAACTAGGAGAACAGATGCTTCTCTGGGCTTCCAGCCCCACACCCCATCTCTCCGTTACCCCCATTTCCTTGTTCACTCAGTAAACAGAATGAGCCTTCTGGAGCACAAAGCTGATCATGTGACTGCCCTGCTTTAAAACTCATCTATATCTTCCCTTTGCCTTCAGGGCCAAGTCTATACCCAGGTCCAAACTCAGTCTATGATTCAAAGACCTTCCTATTCAGATCCACAGCCTTGACTCATCCACCACTCCCCACCCCACCCACCCCCCGCCCACTGTCCCCAGCATGTACCCAGTGCTAAAGCCACAGTGAGCTTCCTGCCATTCCCAAATGTGTTGCATCTTTTTGCACTCTCATGCCTTTGCACATGCTATTCCTCCTGCCTGGAATCCCTTCCTGGACCTTTATTTTTCTGTGCAGTCATTCAACAGATCCTTACAGAGCACCTGCAATGCTGGGCATTATTGTGCCTGCTAAGGATGCACTCAAAGCCTCTACTCTCATAGAGCTCGTTTTCTAGTGGGAAGAGGTGACATTGCATTAGTCCTTCAAAACTCAACTCTGCGAGCATACAGAGGACAGAGAGATAATAAAGTAAGGCAAGAGCAGTCCATGCTGAACACAGCACATGCAGCACAGTAGCTGCTTAACCAAGAAAAAAACAAGGCACGCCGAAAACTGGAGAAGTGCTTTTCCTTCCAAGATGAAATACTTAGTTACTAAGGAACGTTGAGCCCACCCTTACCCCTTACGACGCCCCATGCATTCTTCCTGAGTTTGTTAACGTATATGCATGAGGTCACATACGTAGTTAGAGTCATAGTGTGCCTCATAACTTATTTTTCATGTCCGCATTATTTTCATTTCCACATTCTATTGTTCAATCCTCAGTAAATACAAGAGAACTAACCAGATGGGCGCTGCACCCAGCCCTCTCTTGCTTAAGGGAGTTCTTGGTGGAGTCCTTCTGGGCCTCTCATTGTCCCAAACAATGGAGTCTGAGTAATTCTTTTGTCTCACATTGCAGGGAGTAACACAACACAACTCAGGTCACCTCCTCCTGGAAGCCTGCCGTGATGGGCCCAAGTAGCGAGATAGGCAGTCCATTCTCTGTCATAATACTCAACCACAGTTGTAGTCATCTGTTCCTTTCCCTGCCTTCCCCAAAGGCAGGGGTAATCCCCTACCCATGTGTACTTCCTTTTTGCCAATACCAAGCAAAATGCTTGGCCCTTGGAAGTGTCCAGAAAGATAACCAAAAAAAGTGAATGAATAAACTAAGAGGGAATGAATGATTAGTGTGATTTAGGGGTGCCAGTGAGATTCCAGGCCCATCACAAAAACTTCTCCAGCACAGATACCTCAAATCCTGCCACCGGAACTTGATTACTTTAGGTTAAGTATTGTTCACTCCCAGCAGTGCTTTTGAATGCAAATGGCCCTGAAAGCAAGATGTTTGCATGAATTATTCCATTAAGGCTCCTGGAAGCTGACTGAAGAAGACAGGACATTAAGTGAGCTGCTTACTGCCCTGGAAGATAGAATGAAGGAAAGGAAGGACTCTGCGCCACGTTCCAGCCTGAGCTCAGGAAATTGGTTAGAGATGTAGACAAGTATATTGACTAAGAAGGTTTGGGAATCAAAGCGCTATTAGAGGGCTCCTAGAGAGGAATGAAAGCAACTCTGGACTAGGCATGCAGTTCTAGCCCTGGTTCGCCCACTGACTTGCTGTGCAGCTTCTGGCAAGACCTTCAGCCTCTCTGGGCCTCAGTTTAATAAACTATAAAACAAGGAGGCTGAGCCAGATACAGTCAGAGCCTCTGAGGCATTGACAGAGATAATTATCTTCCACCAGCTGTGGTCTTAGACAAGCTACTTACTTAACCCTGTGTACCTCAGTTTTCTCATCTATAGAATGGAGATGGGTGTAAAAAATAGACACTCCTCAGGGGTTGGTGTAAGGATGTAAGTTAATACAAATAAAGCAATCAGCACAGAACCTGAGCTATTATAAGCACCCCATAAGTGTCATTTATTATTAAATGAACCAAAGGATCAACATTGGAATCTCTGCAAACCACACAGGCCAGCGCTTGGAAACACTAATACAGTAATAGCAGACCAGTAACAGGGGCCCACCATAGGCACTTTGGTAAGTGCTTCATAAACCACATCTCCGTGGGCCTCACAGCAACCCTGTGAGGTAGGTTCCTCAGCGAATCCAGACTCAGCACAAAGCTCAGAACAGGAGCCTAATGTGCCCAGGCTCACACAGATGTCAAGTGGCATACTTGACATCTTGAGCCAGGATGCTTGACCATACTGGATGCCAAAGCTTTTCATCTAATTAGGGCAAATTTTCAGCCCTTCTTTCTTCATATTTTTCAATAATCCTCTACTCTCCCTCAAGGACTCTAATTAAACATATTTTAGGCTGTTTGAAGTCATGCCACAGCTCACTGATGCTCTGTTCACTTTTTAAAAATTCCTTTTCCTCTGGGTGTTCAACTTTAGATCATTTCTATTGCTGAAGTCTTCAACTTCATGAATCATTTCTTCTGCAGCATTTAATCTGCTCTTAATTCCACTCGGTGTGATTTTCATCACTCACACGTAGTTTTCACCTCTAAAGTTCAGCGTGGGCCTTTTTTTATGTCTTTCATATTCCTGCCTACCATCTGAGACTCATGGAATACAGTTAGAACATGTGTTTTAATGTTCTCGTTAGCTCATTCTGACATATGTGTCTGCTCCGGGTCCGTTTCAGTTGATTGATTTGTCTCCTCATCATGAATTGTGTTCTCCTGCCTCTTGCCATGCTTGGTAACCTTCAACTGGATGTCAGCCAGAAATGGTCATGTGACTTAATTTTGTCAGGAGTGATCATGTGATCCACTGGCCTGGGCCAATAATAGAAGTTCTTTTCCTCTAGCAAATGACTGGCCCAGGAATGTGCATAGAACCCAGTTCTGACCAGTGAACCATGAGGGAAAGTCTGCATGCGGGGACACTCATGGCAAAGGCTTCCTCACTCTCAGGGAAGAAACCAGTTGCTCAGATGTGACCATTTCTCGCCGGAACACGAGGAACCGCTATATTTATCGGACACTCACAGTGCGCCAGGCCCTGTGCTAAACGCATTAAGGTGTGTGATCCTAATAACACATCTTTGCAGTATTTATTATCATAAGGATCATTTTACCGATGAGGAAACTGAGGTTCAGAGTAGCAAATGCTCTTTCCCAAGGTCACATGGGTAGCAACGGAATTGGATGGAATTGGAAGCCAGGTCTCTCTGACTGCAAAACTAGTGACCTTAAATCCTACTCCATACTGTCTATGTGTTTAAAAAAAAAACCAAAAAACCTAATCCACATGATCCCATTCCTCTCTCTGATCCATATTCATGTTGCTCAGAGCCAAGTAATTGAGGCTGCCAAAGGGTGCCGAGAAACCATCCTAATGAGCTTGCTTAGCTCCTCTTCTGAAACTGCATCCCCTGCTAGGCAGTGGGGCCTCTTCTGTCAATATTGACGCCTCTCTGAGATACTCAGAACCCGCCATGGACAGAGGAGCAGCTGCTGTTGAGATTTTAAAAGAGAAAGGAAAAGAAGAAAAATATAAATCCCCTTAACAGAGCTCCTGCTTGGCATTGCAGACCCAGCAAACCCCCATGCACCTGAGGATCCTGGGGTAGAAAGGGCCAAATCACAAGCCAGCTGACCTGCAAGGTGGGTGGCCAGGCCCCAGCCCCCAGAGTCGAGTCACCTGCCTAGTCTACAACGCCATGGAGCGCTGGGGAAATCTGCTCTGGGAAAGGGATGCTGCATCCTCGCTAGGCATGCTCCTGGGACAGCTGTGATTTTAATTCCTGGACCTCCTCATAGGCACTGCCCAGCCTACAGCCCGCTGGAGGGCCAAAGTCATGCCCCCAGAAGGACATGTTTCTGGGAGGGGAGGAATCAGGTTGGAAAAACAAAGCCTTTTCGAGAAGGACAATGCAATGTCAGGAGCACTGGCTGTGGAGTCAGACAGTCCTGGGTTTGAATCCCATGATACGCGGGTTACGCTCTCCGGCAAATGGGATTTGTTCACTCCACAAATATCCATGCATCTGGAGGCAACGAGAGTCCAAGGTCACGGGGATATAAGTAAAATGCCAAGCACGCAGCCTGACGCTTCGTACATCCTTAGGAAATGCAGATGGTTCATGCAAGTGTCACCCGCCCAAGGCTGTCTTGTCCAAAGGGACAGCAACCGTGCCTGCATAAAATAAGCCTGAGAGACAGAGTTTGTAATCCAGCTCTGTCACTGGCCGTCAGGCAACCTTGGGTAATTACTCCACGTGATAGTTAAGTGTATGTGTCTACCTTACTGGCCACTGCGTGCCGGCACATTTCTCCAGACATTATTCCACCTGTGTCTGTGAGGGTGTTTCTGGGTGACATTAACATTTGCATCAGTAGACGACTCAGTTAAGCAGAGGGCCCTCCCCAGTGTAGGTGGGCCTCATTCAATCAACTGAAGACCTGAACAGAATAAAGTTTGTTAGAGGGAACCCCTCCTTCCTGACTGTTCGAACCAGGATGCTAGTCTTTTGTAGCCTTCGAACTTGGATGGAAACATCAGCTTTTCTTGGATCACCAGCCTTGCAGCTTTCAGGCTAGACATTTATCATTGGCTCTCCCGACTGGAACTACGCATTGGCTCTCCTCGGTCCGCATCCTGCAGACCCTGGGACTTCTCAGCCTCCGAATTCGATCTCATGATCCAGTTCCTTGTGTTATCTATCTATCTATCTATCTATCTATCTATCTATCTATCTATCTATATCTATCTATCTATCTATCTATCTATCTATCTATCTATCTATCTATCTCCTTCTGGTTCTTTTTCTGGAGAACACTGACTAATGCACTCCACTTTCCCAATTCTGCTTCTTCCTCCGGAAAGTGATAATAATCAGTCCTACTTAGTGGAGTTATGAGAACAGGCAACTACAGGGTATGTTACAATATATTTTGCCAAGTGCTATGAAATGGATAATTCCAGTTTGCTGGTGAACCCAAAGGAACACATGATCCAGTCTTAAAAGAATATCTTCTTAGGGCACCTGGGTGGCTTAGTCAGTTGAGCATATGACTTCAGGTCAGGTCATGATCTCATGGTTCATGGATTCCAGCCCCGCATCAGGCTCTGTACTGACAGCTCAGAGCCTGGAGCCTGCTTTGGATTCTGTGTCTCTTCCTTTCTTTCTGCCCCTCCCCGGCTCGTGTTCTGTCTTTTTCTCTCTCTCTCAAAAATGAATAAACCTTAAGAAAATAAAGAAAAGAATATCTTCTTAGAGGAAGAGAGTTAGTTGATACCAGAAAAAGGTATGGAACAGAATTTCAGGAAGGGAGAACAGCCGTGCAAAGGCCAGGAGGCCAAATCGTGTGTGGCCTTTTTGGAAGACCGAACACAGCTCAATATGTCTAGTGCTGAAGCACAGGGCTATTTTGTGTCACATTACTAGCTTGGTGCTTATTTGGAAGGCAGTGAGAAGCCACTGAAAATTTCTTAGGCACAATAGTGCCATAAATGTACGGGACTTTAAACAATTCATCTTAACCTCTAGGAATACCAGTCTCCTATGACTAACATCAAATAGCTCCACCTGCCTCACTGCATTTTTGTAAGGCTCAGATGAAGCTCTGTACCTTAAAGGGCTTTGTAAATCATTGAGTGCTTGGCAAATAGTAGGCAGGGTTATCGGCCAGTAAGTCAATATTGTTATATCAACTTCAAGGCTTTTGCGTCCCCAGCAGTTTCTGTAACCAGAGCCACAAGTCAAATAAGATATGGGGGGAAGAACTTATTGGGCAAAGCCAAGAACTTTTGATGAAAGGTAGAGATTTGTTAGTTGCCTCCCTGGCACCTGTTTTAATCCAGGTGCCCCGAAAAAGCAGCTGGGAATGAGCCTGCCTATGTATTCCCTCTGCACTCAGCCGCCGGCTGGGAGCTGCCCCAGGGAAACAGGACCTACGCACAGACAAGACCGTGGATTTCAGAGCACAGCCGCTCATCCATCGTGCTCCCTGCAGCCAGAGCTCTGAGAGGTGCATGCTTATAATCGCCACAGTCCCCATGGCCCTTCTTGTGACCACAGTCCCGAACCATTTTAAAAATGTGTCCCCTTCCTGCTCTCACTCAACAGAACTCAGATCTGAGACACTCTGAGCATCACGGTCCCCTGGCTGCACATTCATGGGCATGTGACCTAAGTGGTCCAATTAGAGTGAGTTTCTGAGCTGCAGGAGGACCAACCCTTGGTGAAAACACACTGATTTCTTTTCTGTGGGTCTGAATATAGAAGGATGAAGTCCAGTAGTTGTGGCAGCCCCGTTGGCCACATGAGGTGGGCCCCTCTGGGAGAGGCCGCACAACCAGAGAACAGAAAATTACACAAAGAAGATATCATGTGAGCTCATTTTTTTTCTTTCAGACACTCTTGGAGCCTGATTCTTGACTCCTCACATTTTTTAAATCTGTGTACTCACATTTTTTTCTTTTTTTAATTTAAGGGCTCTATTGAGGTATAATATGCAATAAACAGCACAGATTTAAAGAGTACAATCTGATATTTTAATATATTTTATACAGCAGGGAAAGCATTACCACAATCAAGATAAGAGCATTATCCATCACCCCCCAAGTTTCTTTCCGCCTGCCTTAATCCTTCCCTCCCACCCCTTGCCTTGAGCAATCACTGATCTGCTTTCTACCACTAAAGATAAGCTTTATGTTTCCTGAATTTTATATAAAGAATCAAACGGTATATATCTTTTTGTTTTTTCATCTCACTTCTCCCACTCGGCACAATTATTTTGAGATTCATCTCTGTTACGTGTATCAACACACCATTCCCTTCTATGATTAAATACTGTACCATCATAGGGATACCTCAGTTTGCTCATCCGTTCACCTGTTGACAGACACTTGGGTTGTTTCCGGTTCAGGGCTATTACAAACAAGGTTGCTACAAGCATTTATGGGCAAGTCTCGACATGGACATATGCTTTCATTTCTCTTAGGTAAATGCCTAGAAGTACAAAGCTGAATCATAGAATAGGTATAATTTACTTTTTTAAGAATGCCCAACTTATTCCCCAAAAAGCTGTGTGATGTCACATTCCCACCAGCAGCATCTAAGAGTTACAATTCCTTCACTCCTTGTCAGGGCTTGGTAGGGTCAGTCTTTGGAATTTAGCCATCATTAATAGTTGTGTAACGGTATCTCATTGTTTTTTTAGTGCTTTTTCCTGATGACTAGTGATGTCGAGCATCTGTTGCTGAGTATCCTTGCCATCCCCATAGCTTCTTGGGTGGATTGTCTGTTCAAATATAGTCCTATATGTGCATAGCCTGTCTTTCTCTTCCCTTTGTCTCTCTGCAGAAGGGGAGCTCTCCCCTCCATGCCTACACTGCCCCTTTTCTCTCTCCCAGTTTGCAACCCGGCACCTATGGCCCACTAGGTTGTCCCCGTGGGCCCCTGGAGAAGTCTCTATTACTCTGACACCCAGACTCTTGGAATTCAAAGTCCTTTGGCCTCAACACTGCTGTGTTTGAGGGACAAGGGAACTTTGGGTCCCCCCACTTCTCCCCCATGTTGGATCTTCTGCTCGAATAGTTTGTCCAGGGGCACCTGGGTGGCTTAGTCTCATAAGTGTCCGACTCTTGGTTTCTGCTCAGGTCATGATCTCACAGTTCATGAGTTTGAGCCCTGCATCTGGCTCCACACTGACAGAGCAGAGCCTGCTTGGGATTCTCTCCCTCTCCCTCTCCCTCTGCTCCTCCCCGCCCTTCAAAATAAATAAACTTAAAAATAATAAAAAAATAATTTAAAAAATTAATTAAAAATTAGTTTGTCCATTTTAAAGTGGATTATTATTGAGTTTTGAGGGTTCTTTATATTCTAGGTACAAATCCTTTAACAGATATACAATTTACAAATATTGTCTTCCAATCTGTGGCTTGTCTTTTCCTTCTCTTAACAGTGCCTTTGAAGGGTGTGCAGTGAACTAAATGTTTATGTCCTCCTAAAATTCATAGGTTGAAATCCTAGCTCCACATCATTGGAGGTGATGAAGTCATGAAGACAGAGGCCTGATGAATGAGATCAGTGCACTTCTCTAAGAGAGCTCTCCCTCCCCTCCCCCTGTGAGAGGACACATTGAGAAGGTACAGTCTATGAACCAGGAAGTGGGTCCTCACCAGGCACTGACTGTTGGCACCTTGATCTTGGACTTCCAGCCTCCAGAACTGTGAGAAATGAATTCCTGTTGTTTGTAAGTCCCCCAGTCTGTAGTACTTTGTTATGACATCCCCATCAGACTAAGAGCAGCAGATTTTAATTTTGATGAAGTCTAATTTGTTCATTTGTTTTTACAGACTGTGTGTTTGATGTCACGTCTAAGAAAGCTTTGGCTTAAACCAAGGTCACAAAAGTTTCCTCCTATGTATTCTTCTAGAACAGAATTCCTCCGCCTTCAAACTACTGATATGTTGGGCCAGATGATTCTTTGGTGTTCTTAATAGGTCTTTGCTAAACTCACCTATTAATATAGTAGCGTTTTTGCAGATTCCATATTATTTTCTGCATAGACGATCCTGTTTTCTGCAAGTGAAGATCATTGTTTCTTCCTTTCCAATTAGAATGTCTTTTATTTCTTTGTCTCTGCCTTATTTCCCTGGCAAGAACATTGTTAAATAGAAAAGGGGTAGGGACATCTTTATCTTGTTTCTGCTATTAGGTGAAAGAATGCAGTCTTTTATTATTAAATATGCCAGCTGTGGGGATTCGACGTTATAGACAGATTTTTTTTTTTTTTTTTTGCAAGAGCTAATTATCCCCCACCAATGAGTCCAGACCCTTCTGCACTCTCTCCAGTGCCTGGAGATTCACGAGGTTTTCCATTCTCCCTAGTGGGAACCATCACGGTCTCAGCCCAATGTCAATGTCCAGCACTGTTATCTCTGATCCTTGCAGATGGTGCTTCTCTGGCCTTGGGTGCTTTTCTTGCACTCACGGGCTGATCAGTAACCCTCTCTCATCTCTGAAGTTCTCTGTGTGATCCTTGTTTCTCCAGTATTGTAGCTAGGAACTCTACCCACTACAGATTCCCCAGACTCTCAGCTCTGTCTTCTCAATTCTGGGGTCCATCGGGCCCCCCCTCCCCATACTGCAACCTGGAAACCCCGTCATGGAGGAAACTGGGGCACACCTAGGCCTCGCGTCATTCGTCATTCGTTTCCTGCCTCCCGCAGGTCACTATGCTTTGTTTCCTGAGCTCCAATAGCTGGAAGATCATGGTAGCATATTTTATACCCTTTTTTTTTTTGGTTGTTTTAGGCAGAAATATAAATCCCATCCCTGTTACCCCATCCTCACTAGAAGCAGAAGGCTGCTCAATGGTTGAACTACTGAATTCCCAGTTCATGTTGGATTCCCATCGTCTGTAAACAAAAAGCATTGTCGTTATTACAGTTCTCTGGCTTGTCTGGTCTTGAGCCACAGAGCCTTGTCTTGATCTGGATAAAAAGCCAAGCGGGGGGGCGCCTGGGTGGCTTAGTCAGTTAAGCGTCCGACTTTCGCTTAGGTCATGATCTCGCGGTTAGTGGGTTCGAGCTCCGCGTCGGGCTCTGTGCTGGCTGCCGGCTCAGAGCCTGGAGCCTGTTTCAGTCTGTGACTCCCTCTCTCTCTGACCCTCCCCTGCTCACGCTGTCTCTCTCTCTCTCTCCTAGAAATAAATAAAACATTAAAAAAAAAAAAAAGCCAAGCGGGGCAAGAGGTGGCAATAGTTATTGCTAATTATTACAAAAGAAGGAATTGGAACAGAAATTATTTGGGTGGCATCGAGGGGTGGTGACAGCTGCAGGATTTGAAATTAGAAAAGGCTTGGGCTTGAATTCTGATCCAGCTACACCTGAGATAAATTACTTGGACTCCCTGACCTCCAGTTTCCTCTTCTATGAGATGAAATTAACAGGAGTACCTGGCTTGCGAGGTTGCTTGAAGAGTCACGAGGATGACACCTGTGAGGTTTGGTGCCTGGTGTGTAGTGAACTACATGCCATTGGATGAAAAATGGCGCTGTCAGTATTATTAACATGCAATGCTATACTGCTCCAACTCCTCTGATCGTGATCCAGGTGGGATTTTTTTCCTTGTCTGCATCTATAGCTTCAATAAAGCCTCGGTCAGGTATTTGTATCGCCGGTCCTATACCCCTTACCACGCCCGCCCCAACCAAATTGTGTGAGCTGATGTCAGTCCAGAGATCATCAGGATCAACAATGGTTTAATTTAGTTGATCAAAGCAGAGCACAGAGATATAAGATCTGGTTCCCATGTAGATACGTGGGCTCTGAATTATTCATGTTCTTCGATTGGACCGTTGCGTGGAAGATGTCCATCACTGTGACTGCCCAGCCACAGAGCCTCATAAAAGGAAATGCCTCTCCCCCATCCCCTGGTTAAGAGATGGACCCGGGGCAACCTTGGTCTGCTGACTGGACCACACCTGATTAGACCTAGTCCACCTGACCATATAGACTGGCTGGTGACACAGGGCCACAGTCTGCTGAAAATGAGATGAGCTGGGCCACTCAACAGCCTCTCTCCTGGAAATGTGGACTAACGTATATCCAGAGACTGAAATAGTCAGACGTTGACCTTGGAGTAGTGGGGCTGGGTCTCTGGCCGGGGAGGGGAGGCTCTGATGGACCAGGAGCAGGAAGAGGCTTTGAGGAAGCAGAATGATGGGTAAGCGGAAGGCACAGTGAGAGAAGAACACAGAGAAAAGAAGCTGTGCCGGAAGAGGACTTAGCTAGTTCCTAAAGCGGCTTCGATTCCCAAATGTCCTTATTCCATTTCTGACTGTAGTTCACACGTATCCCTTTTGGAAATAACTTTTTCTTTTCGGAACAGAAAAAAAAAGTCAGAACAGAAAAAGCTCAGTAAAGAATGTAAAAATAACCCTCATTCTCATCTTCTCAGAATGGCACTATATATATATATATATTTTTTTTCCCATAACACTGAGGTCATACTATCTGCTATTCTATTGAGTTTCTCTCACCTACCAATATGTCATAGACCTCTTGCCATTCGATACAAATTCTTCTCAGATATGCTTTTAAATGATTTTATTCTAAGGGTACGCCATCATTAATTTATGTAATTCCTTGTCAGTGACAATTAGTTTCTTCAAGGTTTTTTTTTAAATCTTTCGCTTTTATAAATAATGTTGCAAAGAACACAGCTGTAGCTAAATCTTCAAACACATAAGTGATTATCCTCTTATAATAAATGATTAGAAGGCTAATTGCTGGGTGAATGGGCATGCACATCTCTTAAATCTTTTGATAGATATTGTTAAATTACACTCCAGGAAGTCTGCAAAAATTTATATTCTCACCAGTAGTATATGAATGTGTCTGATCCAATGAGGTTTTGTGTGTGTGTGTGTGTGTGTGTGTGTGTGTGTGTGTGTGTGTTTTGATTGATTCTACCAGATCTTGCAGACCATATCTCCACTGTCTGGCTTGGGGCTGAGTATACAGCAGGCACTCAATACATGCTTGTTGATCCAAACCAAAATCACCAGGAGTGACTGAAGAGTCTTCTTTCTTTTGAGCTCAGTCGATGGCTCTTGTGTTCTTTGAAGCCACCACAGCCCCTAACATACCTCCCAGCAAGGTCTTCTCTGAAAAAAAAAAAACATTCCTAATTTCCTCAGAGAACCACAGAAGCCCCTGGGTGTGGCTCCACGTCAGAGACCCTCCCCTCTTGAGTCCACGACTTCCCAGGAGGGGAGCTGTCTTCTCTTCTCTCTGAAACCCACTACCAAGTAGAGAAAGACAGAAGAAAATAAGACAGATGGAGGGCTCATTAAAACAATCAGTTATTTTGATGCATTTGGACATGACAAAGTACACCAGGGCATGTGGGTTTTTAATAAGGCCTGTGTGGGGGGAGCACCCGCGGGACTGACTGGCAGAGAATGAGCCATTGCTTTCTAGAAGGCACCTACTGTGATAATGTTACCTGCCGTTCATGCCACGGCAGAAAATAGACACGGAATCAGAGAACGTTAAATCTGAGATAATGGGTTTTTTAATTGTTTTCAAATTTTGGATGAGCATTTTAATTGAAGTGGTTGGGAGGTTAATATAACTTTTGTATTTGATTATCTGGCAAGGAGAGGGGGAAATGAAGAAAAGTGGGGAAATGGAGGTAGTATTTAAAAAACAACAACAAAACAGGGGCGACTGGGTGGCTTAGTCGGTTAAGCGTCCGACTTTCGCTTAGGTCATGATCTCGCGTTCGTGGGTTCGAGCCCCGCGTCGGGCTCTGTGCTGACTGCCAGCTCAGAGCCTGGAGCCTGTTTCAGTCTGTGACTCCCTCTCTCTCTGACCCTCCCCTGCTCATGCTGTCTCGCTCTCTCTCTCCTAGAAATAATAAATTAAAAAAACAAAACAAAACAAAACAAAGCCAGTCGTAACACACATAGCATGATAAATTCCATCTCTGTACAATCGTTTTCATTATATGTGGCAGAAACAAAGTGATTTCTGTACATAATTAGTGCCAAGATTAGAGGAAATGCTAACAGCCTGAGGTTCTGAGTTAACCCTCTGCATGCCGGAAAGGGGAGTCTTCATTCTCTCAATCAATTTTTGTTAAGTGTTGAGAAAGAGCTAATATTTTGGGAGTGGCCGCTGTTGACAGATACAATGCCAGGCACCTTCCATATTTTCTTTTTCCTTCTCTCACCAACTCGATGGGATGTTTTATTATTCTTATTCCACGGAAGAAGGAAATAGAGCTCAGAAAGGGTAAGTGACTTGCTGAAGGTCACACAGCAGAGACGAGAAGGCTGGAGCTTTGACCCAAACCAAGTTGACGCCAAGGTCAGCATCCTGTCAGAAGAACAGAAGGGACACCCACAAATCTGGGTTCAGATCCCCCCCCCTCTAAGACCTCTGTGACTTTGGACATTATTTACTCAACTTTCCTGAGCCCCCAATTTTATCTTCTATAACATGGTAATAATAATATAAAATAACAATAGCACTTACCATCTGGGCTTTGTTTTTCATTTTGTTTTTGAGGATTTACTGAGGTAATGATTACTAAAGCACTTAGCATGGTTCCCGGAATACGACAAGTGCTCAATAAACATTAGCCGTTAATATTAACAGGAATCCGCCTGTCTCTGTACGAAGTTTCTAACTATTTTTAAGGTCCTGTAGGGAAAAGGAGTTTCTGAAAGTGCCATTTCCAACCTCAGGGGGATTTACAGTCTTGAGATGATGAATCGGATTCCCCAGTTTCCAGGCAGCTCCAGTCTGCTGAGTGGACAGAAGGTTGACCAGATAGCCCTCCCCCAGATTTCTTGGATTTCAAAGATTCTGTTTTACAGTTAAAATATGCCTGCCCCGGGGCGCCTGGGTGGCTTAGTCGGCTGAGCGTCCGACTTTCGCTTAGGTCATGATCTCGCGGTTCGTGGGTTCGAGCCCCGCGTCGGGCTCTGTGCTGACTGCCGGCTCAGAGCCTGGAGGCTGTTCCAATCTGTGACTCCCTCTCTCTCTGACCCTCCCCTGCTCACGCTGTCTCTCTCTCTCTCTCCTAGAAAAAAAAAAAATTAAAAAAAAAATATGCCTGCCCCTACCCGACCCCCATGAGCTGCATGGATCTCAATCCTTTATTTTGGAACACATGACCCTTTTCTAGATGGCTCAAGCCTGGCTTACTTTAATGAATGGGGGCCACAGATACAGACATAGCACATCGAAGGTGGCAAACGCAACCATTCGGTTTTGCATATTCTGTTCTATTAGCAAATCACGTTGTGCCGTTTTGGATCTGGGGGAACATGGGTGGTATGGGGCTGGGGTCTTTCTGTTGCGAAGGAAAAGGGAGTCCTAGGGGACCTGGATGCACAAGAGATGGCCTCGGGCAAACCACTCAAGCTTTCTGAGCTTGTATCAATTCACCGGTAAACTGGCCAGGATGCTTTCTTCAGCTCCCAACACATCACACATCTCTCTCTCTCTCTCTCTCTCTCTCTCCCCTTCTCTCTGCCGTCGTCCAGAATCTGTTGCTCACACCCAGGGAAGCAGGATGAGCTTAGCTGGCGGGGAGGCGGGAGAAGATGACCAGGGGTCTGGTTCCCCCCCCCAGAACCCGAGGCCAGAAGCTGATGGAAACATTGATAAAAGCGTTTGTGCTACGTGAGCACAGTCAGAACAGCTGCGAGGCCCAGAGGCCTCTCTCCCGGTCTCTGCGTGGCACACGCTGCCATCCTAGCATCCCCAAGTCCACAAGCTTTGAGGTGCCTCCCTGACATGGACGTTGTGTTCTCCTAATTAGCACATCGGGGACATGTCACCACTTTGGGGGGCATCAGTGGCTGAGGGCATGTGGAGCCAGAACAGAAGAGAACAGCCTGTGTTGAATGAACCTGCCCTTCGGGCTTCTGAGCACAGGTTAGAGCTGGAGAACACGGCTCAGGGGCTTTCTATCCTGTGTGAGTCGGCTGGGACTCCTGCCGACCCAGGATGGATATGGAACCCCACCGCTCCTCCCACGATCACCCCCACTGTGGCCACCTGGTCTGAGCCACCATTATCTGTCGCCTGGATCTTGCATCAGCCTCCTGCTTCCTCTTTTGCTTCTCATAGACTATTCTCAACACAGCAGCCAGATTTGTTAAAACCTAGATCAGACAGAATGACTTCTCAACTGCAGATTCTGCAATGGTTCAACATTTCATTCAGAATAAAAGCCAGAGTCCTTGCAGTAGCCATGAGGCCCACACATGTGCCTTTTCTGCCCCCACCTACCACTACTCTCCCCATCATTCACTATGTTCTTGGACACTGGCTTCCTTTCCAGTCCCCAAACCACACCACAGGGCCTTTGCACCTGCTATTCTTCTCTTTCTGTTATACTCTTCTCCAAAATTTCCCCATGGTTCACTTTTTGTCTTTATAATAAGAAATACATACATTTGGTCTTCATCCTCATTTCTGGCACAGAGCCCCTAAACTCTTGGAATTTCCTAAATAATGAGACTATTCCCGCTGCCTTTTTTTATGTTAACGAGGTACCTTTTGGACCCCCACCTAAGGATGGGGGTTGGTTGCCAGGAGAATCAACCGTGTGATCAGAGGGTTGGAACTTTCAGTCTCACCCATGGCCTCCAGGGAGGGGAGAGGGGCTGGAATTTGAATCAATCACCAACGGCCAATAAGTTGATCGATCATGCCTATGTAGTGAGGCCAACCCAAAAGGAGGGGCTTCAGAGAACTTCCAGGCTGATGAACACGTGGCGATTTGGGGAGAGGAGCATGCCCAGAAAGAGCATAAACATCCTCTCTCTATCCCTTGCCACATGTATCTCTTCCATCGTGGCTGTCCCTGCTTATTATATCTATAATAGTCCAGGGGTCTAGTAAGTAAAACGTTTCTCTGAGTTCTGGGAGCCGCTCTAGCAAATCACTCAAACCCAAGCAGGGGGCCTTGGGATCCTCTGGTTTACATTGGAAGTAAGGGTAACCACCTGGAGTCAAGAGAGGGGTGGGGGCCGCCTCGTAGAACTGAATCTTTAACCTGTGGGATCTGATGGTGGATAGTGTCACAACTGAGTTGAATCCTCAGACACCCTGCTGGCATCTGAGAATCGCTCAGCGGTGTGTGGTAACCCCCGCCCACCCATGTTGGAATTGACACTGAAACCCAAATGTTGACAAATATTGTTGGGTCTTTGCTCAGATGTCACCTTTACAGGGGAGTTTTTCCTGACCACACTTCAAAGGCAACCTCCCCCTACCCCCACGCTGGCCACCCCCATCCCATGCTCTATGTTTCTCATCACCTAACATACCACAGACGTCCTTGTTAGCATCAGTGGACCATCAGCCCATGAGAATGCCAGTTCCAGGAGCGTAGGGAACATGGTCTTCCAGTCTGCCTGCTTTTCTGCTGTGTTCCCAGTACCTAGAACAGTGCCTGTCATATGCTGTGTGCTCAGTAAATGTTTGTTGAATGAATAAATGAAGGTATGATATGAATGAATACAGAAAGTGTGATCTTTTTTTATCGTCCACAGGTTGATGAGGCCTGACACACACGGGCTATGGGGTCTCATAGGCTCACCAGGAGCATCAGCTGGGCTAAGGTGTGTAAAATATCTGGCACACAGTAGGTGCTCAGTCAGTGGCAGCTACAATTATTATTATTCCCATTGTTGTTGTTACATTGTTATCTCCATCCCTCTCTGATCCTCTGTCCCCTCTGCACAATATGCCCATTTTTTTTAAACAATTTTTTAAAAAATATTTTTATTTATTTCTAGGAGAGAGAGAGAGAGAGAGCGTGAACAGGGGAGGGTCAGAGAGAGAGGGAGTCACAGACTGAAACAGGCTCCAGGCTCCAACCTGGCAGTCAGCACAGAGCCTGACGCGGGGCTCGAACCCACGAACCGTGAGATCATGACCTGAGCGAAAGTCGGACGCTTAACTGACCAAGCTACCCAGACGCCCCCACAATATTCCCTTTTATCCCCCGAAATTGTTCTCGGTGGGTCTCCCCTCTCCTCATTTATCAGCTCTTATCAGCCCCTCAGTTTTCCTCTCTTGCTATTACTCAGGGAAGCAGTCTAGCCCAGTGGGCCCCTGGGACCTCATTCTGTGTCTCCACTGGGTCTGTCTCGCTCCCTGGAAAAGTGAATCATCGTGAATCACTTCCTCCCTGGGCCAAAAACCCAAAGCATCCTTGACAACATGCAGTGGTGCTGGCTACCGACAGACCTTTTCAGATGGGACAAGCCTCAAATCAATTTTCATTTCTTCCAGGCGAGAGAGAAAGGCTGTTTGGTGACCCAGGGGGCCCCTGTGAACCTCCAGCAAGAAATCACTCTGGCTTCTACTTTTCTGCTTAGGTGAGCTGCTGGGCTCTCTGCAAACTCGGATCTTTCTCCGAACGATTCACAGAAACAAGTGCTCCCCGAAGGCAGAGGCAGGCTCATACCTGTGTGCTGTGCTGGCATCCCATAACATTATTAATTAAATGTGAGACAATATCAGAGTAGTGATGGTAATCATTAACTCTCATAAGCACTAACCAGGTGCAGTGCCCTAGACTGGCTAATAGTAGTTTATTTAACCTTTAACACAAGCCTTTGTGGGAGATACTATTCCTACTTTGTAGAGGAGGAAAATAAAGCACAGAAGGGTTCAGTAAGTTGCCCAAGGTCACACAGCTAGTGAATAGAGAAGCCCGGATTTTGACTCAGGCTCAGGCAGTCTGGCTCCATGATTGAACACATACTATATGGCCAGAACCTGCTGGGTGCTGGGAGTACAGAAAAGAACTGCAGAAGACACAGTCCCTGCCATCAGGGAGTTTATGGTCAACCAGATGGCCAGAGCATTAAACCATGAACTGTACCAATCAGTGTATAGCTACAGGTTGCAATGAGGCCAGGAATGGAAAAGAGTGTGACAATCCCTTTGGTTTCCTCTTGGAATAAATGATATCTTTAGAATTCACTTTTACCAGGGCCCATGGGTAGCTTTTAGTCCAGTAAACCTGGACTTAGAGAAGCCAAGTGGCTATTGTTTCTTGGGCAGTCGGTAATAAATTGCATGATTTATATGCAAACTTCCTTCAGTCGCTCCATTTTCATCCCCTTTGACGGAAGCAGGAAAGTTCACCCAGTATGCATACTGCTGAAAGTCTGCAGATAACTCAACCCCAATTGATTTTGTAACCCAAATTCTATTTGAAGTACCCTGGGGGTACACACACACACACACACACACACACACACACACACACAGAAATAAAAATGTTCTGCAGATTTGGCTTTTCTGCATGGTTTACTCAGGAAACACCACCCTTGATTCAAAGTGAGATGAGCCAAGCCACTGCTGCTCTTTTCGATGGGAATTCAATTACCCATTTGGCAAAACACCCCAGGGCTCCTCCAAACTCCTTCACATAACAGTATTTATCGGTGATTGGTTGTTATTATGACCAAGAGGGTCCCAGCTGCTTCTCACCACCCAGTTTCTCTCACTTTCAGCCTAGCGGGCTATGGCTGACAATACTGTAATCTCAGTTCAGAATTTCCCGGGCCTCAAGGACAGCTTCTCTGTACGTTTCAATCAACAGAAGCTCCAGTGTTTCTAGGGCAGATGTTTCCTGTCTGTACTTTCTGTGTCCTGAGCAGAAAGGCCTGTTAGGGCTGCATTGTTGGACAAGCCTTTCAATCAAAGTTTTTATTCCTGGATATGAGCAATGGACAGCAGGAAAGGGAGTTCTGATGTCAAATCCGGGCAGGAGAGAATTGGGCAACTGACCATCTTCTGCCCGCTTCCGAATGAGACCAAGATAGATCCTTGCATTGGGCGCCTGGTGATGAGCAGGGCATGTGGGAGCCACACACGTGAGCTTAAATCCAACCTTCAACACTCAGAAGTGGAGCGGCTATGGGATCATGGAAAATACATACATATTGGCCTCTGCCCCTAGCTCCTGACACAAGGGCCCTAAAACCCTTGTAATTTCCTAAGCGCTAAGGGCACCAGGAGCATCTTTTGTTCTAATCAGGTGACTCTGGATGGGCTCCTGGATGGGGGCTGGTCCCCACAAAGGCCAAGCCATAATCAGAAGCTTAGAATTTTCAGCCCCAACCCCTCGTTCTCTAGCAAAGGGAGAGGATCAGGAAACAGAATGAATGACTAATCATTAACTGCGTGCCTGCGTGAGAAAGCTTCCACAAAATCCCATGGGGTTTGGGGAGCTTGGAGGTTGGAAGGATGGGTTTCCAGATGTGAACCCATCACACGCTGGAGTGACGCAAGCCACTTAGAACACTCGCCACCTCGCCCTGCGTGTCTCTTCATCTGCACCCTTTATTGTGTCCTTTAATGAGCCGATAAATGTGTTTCCCCAAGTTCTGGGAGCCGCTCTTCCAAATTAATCACACCTGAGGAGGAAGTCAGGGGAATCTCCTATTTACAGCCAAGCCCAATAGATGTTGTGGGTAACCTGGGGACCTGCTACTTGTGGTCGGTACCTGAAGTAGGTTGGGTGCCGGAGTCCAGCTCTGTCCGGGTCCAGGGGTCCCTGAAGGATGGACGGTGTCGGCAAGAAAGAGCGAGAGAGCCCCGAGATTCTTTCTGATCACAAGCAGGCATCTCTGTCCTGTCGGTTTTGGTGCCTTTATTTATAGGTCAAACATTAACATGGCATCAGAAAATGGAATATTTACAATGGTTTGTTCTCTGTGATAAGAAGTTTTGGAAAAGGTACAGAAACAGGTTTTACAGAAGTATTCTTACAGAACTGCCCCAATTATAGTGAGGTTGAGTAACTAAGATAATAACAGGTGTTCTTAGTGAAAAACAGGATAACATACACATTTGAATAATGCTAAAATTAAGTCATGGGTTAAGTTGTAGATACTCTTATCCATCCTCATCACAGCTGCCAGTGTAAGGGAAGATGTTTGTGGAATGTAGGCCTTAGGAAAGGGACTGCTATACATCATCAGTTCGCAAAGGTATATGTAGCAACTTATGTTCTGCCCTTATCTGTTCCTTCTCTCTAAGTTAAGCTCTTTGTCTCCAGGCAAGACTTAATTGTCCAGTTATATTCTTTATGGCACCAGAGAGCCAACCATACCTTTAAAGAGTTTAGCTCATTTCCAATACATTTACCTTTGTGTCTAGTTTTTTGTCTACAATTTCTTGAATAGCTAGGGCATGAGAAACATTTTTGGTTGGTTGATTTGAGCTGTATGAACCTCTTGTACTAACACAACAGTAGAAGCAGAATTGTATACATAAAGGTCAATCTTTTATGAGTAAGGGGCATTGGCCTGTTCAGAGCTCAAGGGAAGTATCAAGGAAAACAGGACCTGCCTGAGACACGATGTCTACTCCCATAATCATAAAAGAAGAAGTTCCCACAATAAGTTCTTTCACAAGGTGCAGTCGTCATACCAGGGCCAGAATAAGGGGACAAGTCACTCCCGGTATTGATCAACAAGGTACCTTAGGGGTTGGTGCTCAGGCAGAAATAATTGAGTGGGGGTGGATATTGGTCATCATCTGATGGCAAGAGACTATGCAACGTGCTTTAACCTCACCAGGAGTTTTCTTGACTAGTAGGCTCAGAATGGCTCCCAACAGTTGGGGAGAGTCTTGTGGGACTGTACCCTTAACCTGTGGGATCTGACACCAAATCCAGGTAGTTGTGTTACAACGGAGTTAAATACTAGGACACCCCGCTGGTGTCATATAGAGAATTGCTTGGTGTGGGGAGAAACCTCCACATATTTAGTGACCAACAGTGTCTGAGGTGAAGTGCGCCATGTGGGTAGTAAAGGAAACATACAGGAGGAGAAAATGGGGTTTTTCTTAAGGAAGTGATTTTGGAAGAGCTATTATAGCTCTGTGTGTCACAGTGCCATCATTTGTAAAATAGAGGTGCTAATATTACCTACCTTATCGGTAGCTAGGTATATTGTTAGCTAGTTCCAGGCACTGTAGGCATAAGAGACTTTTATGGAGGTGAATTGGAATCCTGGGAAAAGCAGTGTGGCCAGGGTGGGGGATGTAGTAGTCACAGTGATCTGATTTGTGACATAAGAATTCATTTGTGCCACCTTAAACTTAAATCAAGTTGACTTAGAAGCTTAGGTGTGGGGCCTTAAACAAAATGCCTGAAACTTGCTTCCATATTACTTCCCAGGACAACACTGGAATTCCTATGCACTCAAGACAATGTCAAGTACCGGATCACTCCCCTCATTATCTGGAGCTTGGGATCTATGTTTGGAATGGGCATGGACAGGAAGTTCCTGGCTCAGAATGATGGTCACCAGTTTCCCGGTGTTGTTTTTAAGAACGGAGCTAGTAGGTAAGTATGAAGGTGGTTGGATAATTATTCAGGTTTCTAGAGAGGCCTGGTGTTTATGGCATTAGCTGTGAGACCAAACCCCTGAATTTGTATCTTAGTCCCAAAAGCCAGAGTCTGTGTGTCTCCTAACCTCTCTGAGCTACCGCGTAACGAATACTTCCTTTGTTTCCCCAGATCACTTCCCCCTTTTCCACCAAAGCATTCACCCCTTTTTGTGAGTAACTTTACCCCCACTGTCTTCAGCTCTCTTGTTTCCAATGAGATTGATTGCACTCTCAGCTCTACGGTGGACCCTGATTGGCGTGAGCCAACAAGTGCATGCTACCTGCCCATGTACTATGATTGATTGATGGATAGACCTCTAACCCAGTTCCCACCAATAAGATATAAGGAGAGGTTTTCTGAGGTTTGGGAGACTGACAAGTGCTCTGCCCTGCAAGAGACTTACCAGAACAACTCATTTGTGTCCCTTTTGGGCATTGCCATGTGAGGGTATGTAAATAGGAGGCTGCAATGAGTCCATTTGAGAGGGAAGCCAACAAGGCAGCACAGAGAATCATCCAGAAACAAAGCCAGAGCCTTAATGACAGCATGAACCCCTGGATCAAACCACTCTTGAATCAGAATATCCCAGAGCAATTCAGTTATATGAGCCAACAATCTTCCCAACCCCGTTCCCCAGTGTCGTTCTTCCCCGAGCTAGTATGGGTTGGACTTTTCTCTTGCCTGCAACCACAATATTCCCAACCAGCACACTCTGCGTGCTCTGCCTTACTCCGCCCCCAAATTTCTTGAATAACGAAATAAGATAATAAGGCATGTGGAAATGACAGGTAAACTGTAAAGCACGGTACCAATTAGATGTGACGAAAATCAGAATAATTAATGATACTGCCTCAAGGACTTCCCAGCCCAGAATAATCCAATTTGCAGCAGATGTAGAATATTTCCTTCCATTACTCTGAAATGTATTAGTTTCATTACGTTGAAATTATTAGATCACACATTGATAATGGTGCTTAATGGGGCTAACAGTATTATTCTCCTGTAAACAGAAATGTATATAACAGAAATTAACAATTCTGTTACGCCTTCTTCCATTCACGAGTTCTAACCACAGACCGGTCCTTATCGGTGTGAGTCCAATCTGCATAGTCTGCATGAAAATGGACACTCAGTCCTCGAGGAAAGGAATATGAAGTCTCTAACTCTGCATCGACTGCCAGTTCGCAGCTTTGTCTGAAGAAGACAGCATGAGCCTGTGCTCCAGCTCGGCCACTGAATTTCTGTGACCTTGGACATGTCACTTAACCTCTGTTGACCTGAGATCCCCATCTACAGACTAAGGCAGTCAGACTTACCAGAGATTTTTAACTTGTGGTGAACACCTATGAGAAGCTGCTAAGAATTCTGGGTCTTGGGGAGCCTGGGTGGCTTAGTCGGTTAAGCGTCCGACTTTCGCTTAGGTCATGATCTCGCGGTTCGTGGGTTAGAGCCCCGCGTCGGGCTCTGTGCTGACTGCCAGCTCGGAGCCAGGAGACTGTTTCGGAGTCTGTGACTCCCTCTCTCTCTGACCCTCCCTTGCTCATGCTGTCGCTCTCTCTTTCCTAGAAATAAATAAAATTTTAAAAAAGTTAAAAAAAAAAAAAAGAATTCTGGGTCTTCAGAGGAATGCACTTCTACTTTTTATAGACGGAATAGTATATAAATTATTGCAGAAGGCCCATAGAAAGCTCTATTTGTTTTTTCTTTCTTCACCAAGCCAAACCAACAAGTAAGAAACCTAGATTAAATGACCTCGAAGGGCCCTTTAAGCTCTTTATATTACGTGTCTGTAATTCCATGATTCCCTGCAAGTCACACAGTCATATTTGAATTTTAGAAAGATTACTTAACCAAAAAATGGAAATTCTTTGGGCATAGGTATCAGTGAGGAGAGGCTAAAAGTAGGGAGTCAGTGAAGAAGCTCTTGCAGTCATTCTGGTAAGAGATAATGTGGCTCAAACAAGAATAAGAAAAGGGGATGGATTGGAAAGGGAGCCAGAAGTCAGGACTTGGTATAAGACTAGATACAGGGAAGAAGTTCCAGGGTTCTGGCTATCACTTGGGATGAAGTTCAGCTGCAAGTAACAGGAAACCCAAAAGTATAGTGGCTTCACCAAGATAGAAGAATCTTACTCAGCGCTCGCTCTCTCTCTCTCTCTCTCTCTCTCTCTCTCTCTCTGTACAATCCAAGGCTTTTTGACAGATCTTCAATATTTAGGGAACTTGGCTCTTTCTACCTGTTTCACCACCCTGTCACATTAGTTCTATCCTCAGGGTCCAAAATGGCTGCAGGAGTTCTAGCCATCCCACCTGTGTTTCAGAGTATACGAAGGAGAACAAGTGGAAGTGCAAAATGGAGCCCCCTTCAAGAGCTTTCCTGGAAGCAAAGTTTCCATGTGTATCTTCACCAACTAGAATGGAGTCACATGGCCACACTTACTTGTGGGGGAGGTGGGGAAATGTAATAAGTTGGGATTTGCTAGGCATATTGCTCAAGATTCTGTTACTGAGAATGAAGGGAGCACGGATATTGGGAGGAAGCTAGCAGTTTCTGCCACGGTTTCCACCGACAAAGAGACCCTGGGAGGTGGAGGGGGATAGAGGAAGTTGGATCTGGGGAAGAAAAGAGTTTGTTTGGGGATATGCTGAGTTTCAGTGTCTGGGGAACAACAATGAGAATTATAAGATAGCTGGATACACAAGCATGAAACTGAGGGAAAAGGCTCGAACGGAGCTAAAGATTTGAAAGCCACTAGGGCATAAAGAACATGTGGAATGAGTCATCCTATCTCCCTGCCCAAGGCTCTTGTGGATGTTGGCCGACCACCCACTTCCATCACCGCATCTAGCTCTCACAGTCTACTGAATTACCTCTGTTGACCTTGACAAGCCTTAAAATGATGGAAAATGAGAATACTCACTCCATTTTACGGGAAGAGTAATGCCGGCTCAAAGAGTGACGGGATATCTTTAAGGTCACGCAACTAGTAAGCGGCAGAATCAGAAATGAGGGCTGAGTCTCCTAGCAGGCGGTACCCTGTTCTCTCCATTCAGCATGCCTGCCATTAACCATTGGGAGACTCTCTGCTTCCCAACAAGAAAGGGGGGGAGGGAAGGGAAGAGAGAGAGAGAAAGGGGGGGGGAGAGAGAGAGAGGGAGAAAGAAACCCAAGACCCTCAAAGAACTGACTCCAGTCAGTGAAGGGCTTCTTACATCAGTCTGGACAAAAGTCTGCTCCTCACTCGCTTGCTCCCGCCTTCTCACCTTTCCTTCCCACTTCCGCGAAAAACTTGATTAATCCATTAGGTTTAACCTCTCTTTAACTTCCTGATTAGTTACACTTATAAACTCCATTTGTTTTTGCTTTCTCATCAAGCCAAACCAACACCCCCAGAAAAAAAAAATAGGCCAATTTTCAGTGCCACTGATTTACTGCAATTTCGGAAAATCAGACCGCACTGAGGAGAGACACGACTGGAATTTCAATGCCTTCTGTTCACATGGCAGGGATCTTTGGTGACTGTGAGGGAAGTGTAATGGAGAAGAAAGCTCAGGGATGGCAGGATCCCAGGTTTGACCAGGGTGGCAGGGTACCAAGTCTGTTCATAAAATAGATTAATGCAGTCTGTGATTTCCAACTCAAGGTTGACCGACAAAGCCACAAAGTATATATAACAACAACAACAACAACAGATAAAGGGAAGAGAGTATGGTTTTTTTGGCAAAGACTCAAAATGATGGTATTGGTTTTTCTGCCTCCATTTTCCCTCCCTGCAGCCCATGGCCCCCACAGTCCCTAGAGGGGATATTTAAAAATAAAACTGACTTTTATTTAAACACAAATAATGCATGTACACAAAGTCCAATTTTATTATAAAATCGATGACAAACTTTCAGGAGTCCATTCTACTTCCTCCTTTACCATCACACCCCAGTCCCGCTCCACGTAACTACATTCAATACTTGGGGCTGTCTTTTCTGGTACTTATCTCCATATTTTAACATACCAATACTGCTATTTATTGGGTTATCAACTGTAAGCGTTGTCTATTATATTTATATTATGAAAGATGAGAATTCTCTTACATTGTGACCACCTCTCACATTTCTTTCCCTATAAGACACTGATGCATTGATTTCAATCTTCCAATATTGCTGTTGGCTGACATCCTATTCAGATTCTTGTATGCAACTATGCTTTAAAAATTTTTTTTCCCTCTGGATGCTTTTATGATATTCTTTTTATCCTTTCAGGTTTTTTTTTTTTTTACATTTTTAATGTTTTACTTAGTTTTGAGACAGAGAGAGACAGAGCACGAACAAGGGAGGGGCAGAGAGAGTGAGAGAGACAAAACCTGAAGGAGATTCCAGGCTCTGAGCTGTCAGCACAGAGCCCAATGAGGGGCTCGAACCCATGAACCATGAGATCCTGACCTGAGCCGAAGTTGGACATTTAACCTACTGAGCCACCCAGATGCCCCATCCCTTCAGTTTTAAAACAGCACAGTGTTATGCCTTAGTGTGGATATATTTTCCCTTTTGTGATAGATCACTCAATAGACCCTCTTAATCTGGATCTCATATCCTATGGTTCTTGGAAATTTTCTCGCACTGTTTATTTAATGATCTTACTCTTTTTAAAAATATTCTCTTTCTAAGAATGAAATCTTGCCATTTGCAACAACGTGGATGGAAATGGAGGGTATTATGCTAAGTGAAATAAGTCAGGCAGAGAAAGACAGATACCATATGTTTTCACTCATATGTGGATCTTGAGAAACTTAACAGAAGACCATGGGCAAGGGGAAGGGGGAAAAAGTTATAGAGAGGGAGGAAGGCAAACCATAAGAGATTCTTAAATACACAAAGCAAACTGAGGGTTGATGGGGGTCGGGGAGAGGGGAAAGTAGGTGATGGGCATAGAGGGGGGCACTTGGTGGGATGAGCACTGGGTGTTGTATGGAAGCCAATTTGACAATAAATTATATTTAAATAAGTAAATATTCTCTTTCTAGAACTTCTTTTATTTGGAATTTGAACCTTTTAGACTAAACCTCTAATGTCTGTACTTCTTCCTCCTTAATTTCCAGCTCTCCATATTTTTTAGCAGTACATTTTATTCTATTCTTAGCCTTTTTTAAGTTGTAAAATATAACATACACACTGAAAAGTACACAAAACAAAGGCATACCTCAGCAATTCATCATTACGCACCCATCTTCTTTTAAATTACTTCAGTAACGCCTTCTTTAACTCTTACTGATCCTTTTGATAATATCATTTTCTTGTTTTGTGGATGTAGTACCTTCTCTGAACTAAAAAAGAATTTTGTATTACTTTTATTTTTGTTTTACTTTAGTTTCCTATTCCTCTGTCATCTCTGTTTTCATCAAGTTTCTGATTTCTGTGTGTTAATTTTGTATATTCATGTTATAGATTTTTTTTAAATGTTGGCCAATCATTGTATGTCCTAACATATAATAATGTCATGTAACAAGGGCACCTACTTGTGTGATTCAGTCGGTTAAGTATCTGACTCTTGGTTTCGGCTCAGGTCATGATCTCACAGTACTTGAGTTCGGGCCCTGCATTGGGCTCTGCACTGGCAATGCGGAGCCTGCTTGGGATTCTCTCTCTCCCTCTCTCTGCCATTCCCCTGATCTCTTGCTCTTCCACGTGCTCTCTTTCTCTCTCTCTCTCCAAATAAATAAATAATATTGTCATGTAACATATTCATCAGTTTAAAAAACTAGAAAGCCAATTAGAATTTTTTCTTGTTCACAGGATTTTTCAACTAGTGGACTTTATAAAAGGTGACCAAATAGGAATCTATCCCTATCTTCTTGGTGTGTGTATGGGGGCAGCGTGGGGGAGGGGGGGAGATCACCCAAAGGTCAGCGCCAAAGGGTCTGGTGCATAATTGACCCTCAACAATTATTTGTTAAATGACTATCAGTTTCTGTATTGTTTACATTAGTGAAAAAATTAGAACTTTAAAGCCTCTTTCTAACTTTTTATTATGGAAATTTCAAAGATTCATGAAAGAAAGACATAATGAATCCCTCATACCCATCATATTTGGCCAAGTTCGTTTCATCTATATCCCACCCTCTGGAGGATTTCCCACTCATCCGGAAGCAGGAAGCCCTTTTTAACACGTTGCCTTTGCACATGGGAGTCCTCTCTGTGGTTGGAACTCAGGATTATGGGAGTTTTCATTCTCCAGTTCCCCTTGATTTCAGAAGTAGCTCTTTGTCTCTCTCTATAATGCTGGGCCAACCCCACCAATGGCTTTGGGCTCAACTCAATGAACATTCTTTGGAATATCAGCCCCAAGAAAATAACAATTAGTTTTAGCAGAATCCAGACCTTTCCTTACCAGGTCTTGATCTTTGACAAATGAGGACACAGGCAAACATATCAGCACAACTTTAGGAGGCTTTATAGTCCTCAGGAAAACCTATGGTATCATGGCAGCAGGCAACAAGATGTTTAAATCTAAACTCCCACAAAGAAAGTTAAGCCACGTTTTGTGAAGCTTAATCTGCAATGCCACCTTGAACAATCCCTTTTACTTCTGCTGTCACTATAGCAACCCATAATAACATAAAGGACATTCTCGGAAGAGACAAAAGGAGTTAGCTTGAAAATTCAGACTTCATTCCCAATCATTCTCAATTCCTTGATGCTTTCTTCCTCTAGGTCCTTGGCATCTTGTGATCCACAACACCTACCTATGGGTGTCTGGAAACAGCTCTAGATGAGTCATGATGCTCATAACATCTTGGCATTAGGCTCATTCAAACCCCAGTTTCCAATGTCCTGCACCCATCCGTTTTATATGAATCTTGGGGATTTCAGCTCAGACTTTCCAACCTGCTAAAAGAGTGATTTCTAAATCAATGCTTTTAAAATTATTGTGAAAGATTAATTCATTTTCCTAATCCTTTATAAGCCAATATGAGTCTACTTATCACACACTTGAGTATTGTAAAAAAAAAAAAAAAGTGTTAAATTGCTTTATATGTTTCTAACTGCTCACCCTTGATTTCTGTGTTTACCTTGTCATGGCAAATAACAAGCAGTTCACAAACCAATGTAGCCTCTATCAGTGTTTTCCCCCATTCACGGACGGAGTTGGCATCCATCATGTGGCCATGCTGTTCTGGCATCTATTTTCTCCTCTCACTCTTTCCAACTGCTTTTAATTCCCATCTGGGGACCCATGTTTCTCTGGGGAGGATGATACCATCCCTGGCTATAAGCATAGGCCATGTGACCTGAGAGAAGCCAGTCACTGAATTCCATCCCACTGGCCTCAGAGATTGATTCCAGGGTTGACATGTGACCCAAGATGATCCAATTAGCCAATTGGAGTGAATCTCAAAACGTTTCTTCCCTGGATTTGTGGTGTGTGGGTATGAGACCTGGTTCTGCAGCAGCTAATTTTATTGTAATGAGGCAAGACTTCTTGAGGACAAAGACACAAAGGATGGCAAATCTGAGACAATTGTAGAGAAATGAAGTCATAGCCTGGATCACACCATGAACTTATGGACCCAAACACGCCACAGCCACCTTACTTCTTTTTTTTTTTTTTTTTAAATATTTTTTTATTTATTTCTAGGAGAGAGAAAGACAGCGTGAGCAGGGGAGGGTCAGAGAGAGAGGGAGACACAGACTGAAACAGGCTCCAGGCTCCGAGCTGGCTGTCAGCACAGAGCCCGACGCGGGGCTTGAACCCACAAACCACGAGATCATGACCTAAGCGAAAGTCGGATGCTCAACAGACTAAGCCACCCAGGCGCCCCACAGCCACCTTACTTCTGAACACTCCCCTTTTTTGTTTAACCAGGTTGAGGCGGATTGTCTGTCCTTAGTAACTGAAAGCTTCTCTTTAAAAAAAATATAATTTATTGTCAAATTGGCTTCCATACAGTGCTCATCCCAACAAGTGCCCATCACCCATTTTCCCTTCTCCCCCAACCCCCATCCACCCTTAGTTTGTTCTCTGTATTTAAAAGTCTCTTATGGTTCGCCTCCCTCCCTCTCTGTTTGTAGCTATTTTTCCCCTTCTCTTCCCCCGTGCTCTTCTGTTAAGTTTTGCAAGTTCCACATATGAGTGAAAACATGCGTTAATCTGTCTTTCTCTGCCTGACTTATCTCACTTTGCATAACACCCTCAAGTTCCATCCACGTTGCTGCAAATGGCATGATTTAATTCTTTCTCATTGCCTCGTAGGATTCCATTGTATATATAAACCACATCTTCTTGATCCATTCATCAGTTGATGGACATTTAGGCTCTTTCTATGATTTGGCTATTGTTGAAAATGTTGCTATAAACATTGGGGTACATGTGCCCCTATGCATCAGCACTCCTGTATCCCTTGGGTAAAATCCTAGGAGTGCTATTGCTGGGTCATAGGTTAGTTCTATTTTTAATTTTTTGAGGAACCTCCACACTGTTTTCCAGAGGGGCTGCACCAGTTTGCATTCCCACCAACAGTGTAGGAGGGTGCCCGTTTCTCCACATCCTCACCAGCATCTGTAGTTTCCTGATTTGTTCATTTTAGCCACTCAGACTGGTATGAGGTGGTATCTCAGTGTGGCTTTGATTTGTATTTCCCTGATGATGAGTGACATTGAGCATCTTTTCATGTGTCTGTTGGCCATCTGGATGTCTTCTTTGGAAAAGTGTCTATTCATGTCTGCTCATTTTTTCACTGGATTGTTTTTTAGATGTTGAGTTTGGTAAGTTCTTTATGGAGTTTGGATACTAGCCCTTTATCCGATATGTCCTTTACAAATATCTTTTCTCATTCCATCTATTGCCTTTTAGTTTTGTTGATTGTTTTCTTTTTGTGCAGAAATGAAAGCTTCTTTTTTGATTCCCGGGTTGCACGCGTTTTTTCTAACAGGCATGTATTAAGCATCTACTGTGTGCCAAGTACTGTGTTAGGTCTAGAAAAAGTACTTCTCACAAAAAAAAGATCGTGAATGAGCCCAGTAAGGGATGGGTGGCTAATATAGCTAGCAGCATTCATGGATAGAGTCTGGCTCACTTTAAAAGTCCTAAGTAATTTTAAGATAATATTTAAAGCACAGGTGTTTGCATTTTATTTGCAAATTATTAACTTTGAAATTAAAAAATAGAGCAATTTTAAGGTCATCCCTAGAAGGGACAGTCTGACTTCCCCCTATTAAAATATCTGCTAATTTTACGATCTTTCCCATTTTTGCATACCATCTATTCATTTCTATTTTAATATTTTTAAATTGATTAACATACAGAACTTAAATAAATGTGTTTGAAGAGGAAGCTTCTATAATCTTCTATAAATGGAAAACCAGTACCACTTTACAGGAATAGAAGGTAAGCATAAAATAAATACAGTGAAATTACAGAATGTTAATAAATTCTGATTACTGTAACTTGACCAACACCCTGACTCTGTGGACTCCTCTGTCTTTCATGAAAGGAAAAATTAGCAAGTGTTTTAAAGATGTTAAAGACATGTAAGCTCCAAAGCTGAGATTTTTTTTCCTTGTTGTGTTTAGATGGATTGAAAGGAAATTTTAAAAGGAGGATTAATGGAACATCTGGATGGCTCAGTCCGTTAAGCATCAGACTCTGGGTTTCAGGTCATGATCTAAGAGATCTAGGATGGAGCCTCATGGTGGGCTCTGTGCTAACAGCGTGTGTGTGCTCAGGCACACTCTCCTTCTCAAAATAAATGAATAAACTTTAAAAAAAATAAAAATAGGGGCGCTTGGATGGCTTAGTTGGTTGAGCGTCCGACTTTCGCTTAGGTCATGATCTCCCCGTTCGTGGGTTTGAGCCCTGCTTCGGGCTGTGTGCTGACTGCCAGCTCAGAGCCTGGAGCCTGTTTCAGAGTCTGTGTCTCCCTCTCTCTCTGACCCTCCCCTGCTCACGCTGTCTCTCTCTCTCTCTCTCCTAGAAATAAATAAAAATAAAAAAAATAAAAATAAAAAAGGGGATTAATTTCTCACCAAGCAATTCATTGCTATTTAACACTGCCTCCATGTATAACCACAAATTATCTCCTCTGCACAAAATGTTTTATCTTTACCACTTTTTGGGAAATGCTATTCTGGCCAAGTCCCTTTTTATAGCTGAGAACACTACCACCCAGGATGGCAGTGGGACTCTCCCAGGACTTTCTGATTCCCAGCCTGCTCAGCTCCCCAATGTTCAATAATATTTGAATACTTTCATTGGATTCATATTGTGAATATCTTCCAATCATGACAAGTGACTCGCTTTTTTAAGTTATGGTGATGATATCAAATTTCCTTTTATAATAAGCTTCGGTTGCTGTTAAAACTTCCCACAGTTGAGGCCAACTTGAAACAAACAAGCCCCTTAACAATGATGCTGGCTCTGTGTCCACCCCACCCCCACCATCACCATTACTGCCTGAGCACCATCCTCGACTGCCCCTTGCTGGAATCCCCAGAAATGTCCCATGATTTCAGTTCTTCCCCCACCCCACCCCCAAAGCCTCTATGGAAAACTAGAAGCTGAGATGCAGAAATTCCTCTAGAGCAGCATCTCTCAGTATTGACATTAGGGAGTGGATAATCCTTTGTTATGGAGCCCAGCTTGTGCTTTGTAGGATATTTAGCAGCGTCCCTGGCCTCTACCCACTAGATGCCACAGAATCTCCATCTGGTTATGACAGAAATGTCTCCAGACATTGACAAGTGTTCTTCGGGAGCAAAGCCATTCCTCTTCGAACCATGGGTACTGGATGACTGACACATTCTTATCCCAGCCCTACAAAATTGCCCAATAAATTTGAAATATAGAGCATCCCTTTGCCACTAACATTGGGGTAACTGGAGTCATTTTTTAAAAATGTTTATTTATTTTGAGAGAGAGAGAGAGAACATGAGCATGGAAGAGGCAGAGAGAAAGAGGGAGAGAGAGAGAATCCCAAGCAGGCTTTGAGGTGTCAGCACAGAGCCTGACACAGAGCTTGATCTCATGAACCATGAGATCATGACCTGAGCCAAAATCAAGAGTCAGACTCCTAACCGACTGAACCACCCAGGTATCCGTGGAGTCATGTTTTTAAAGACCACGGTACTTTCTAAGAAACAAAAAGGAAATAATATCAACTCCCCATAAAGTTCACTCTTTTAGACAATTCATCTGTATTCTCCCAAGCAAAGGAAGCTTAAATGGTGACACCATCACCAGGTCCTCACTTCTGCTCTCCATCAGGTCCTACCCTCTATCAGGTTCTGCCCCAACATCACTGAGCAGGGCTGATCAGTGGGGCCTCATGGAATGGGCATTTCATTTCTTCAGAACCCTTTGCATCTTAACTTTTGAAATTTAAAACCAGGGACATTTTTGTGCTTCATCCTGGCATTCGGAATGTGTTCATGATGATCATGTTAACGTTTAAGTGCTGTACATGAGAAAGTTTGAGTAGGTCTTAGGGTCCTGGACAGCTGTCTACTACTCTTCTTAAAGGAATCATAGATGTTAAAATACACATACCGAGGTATAGCATGACTGACTGACTGACTGAATGAATGTATATGAATAGTTCTCCATTCATTATAAAATACCAATGTATTTTGGGTTTCTTTGAAAGGAGACACTGAGATGAAAATTTGGGTATAAGGAGTTGATTTGGGAATGATCCCAGGAGGCACAATGAGAGAGGGGGTACATGAGATAGGGAAAGGAAGACAGCAATATGGAGCACATTAGTGAGCTGTTTACTACTGTGGGTTGCTTAGGCTGAGTCCTTCTTCTAGACAGACTGGGTAGACTGGGACTTCTAGAAGGCAGGGTAGAAACATGTTGCAAGACTGTCCCACTGAGGGGCAAGGAAGCTGGGCTATTTGTCTATATCTTTTTGTTATTCATCAGTTGAGGGATACATCTGAGATGTCTCTGGCTTTTCCTGCCTCCTCTGAGAGGTACCAGCACACTGCCATAGCCAGAGGATAACCTCAGGCTGAGAGACACAGAAGTCACCAGAGCACACAGAAAGTCACCAGAGCACACAGGAAGTCACCAGAGCACACAGGAAGTCACCAGAGCACACAGGAAGGCATCAGAGCACACTGGAAGGCGTCAGAGCACACTGGAAGACACCAGAGTACACAGGAGGTCACCAGGGTGCACAGGAAGGTATCAGAGCACACAGGAAGTCACCAGGGTGCACAGGAAGATATCAGAGCACACGGGAAGGCATCAGAGCACACAGGAGGTCACCAGAGCACACAGGAAGTCACCAGAGCATACTGGAAGGCATCAGAGTACACAGCAAGTCACAAGAGTACACAGAAAGATATCAGAGCATGCAGGAAGGCATCAGAGTACACAGGAAGTCACAAGAGTGCACAGAAAGTCACCAAAGTGTACAGGAAGTCACCAGAGCACACAGGAAGCCATCAGAACATACAGGACGGCATGAGAACATACAGGAAGTCATCGGAGCACACAGGAAGTCATGAGAGCGCACAGAAACTGCCCAGTCTAAGGGATAGGCCTAGAGGATGTGGGTCGATAGCGACAGCATCTGCCTGGAGTAAGCAGAGAAGGCTGGAAAGCTGGGGGGAAGCTCTTGCACCTGAACCACCATCCCATCCAGGCCACAGTCTCCGGAATTATTGTAACAACCTCCTTGTCCTTATGTCTCCATTTGCCTGCTCTGCGCCTAAGCAGCCAGTGCAATCTTCCTAAAACACAAGTTTGGTTATTCACCCTCCTCCCACTTAAAACTCCTCAAGGGCTTTGAGATGAAGCCCAAACCTCTCAACAATCCAATCTCACTTACCTGTGTAGACCACACCTTCTGGACTAAACTCCTTGAAGTCCCCAAACAGAGCACCTATTAATCCCCAGAACTGAGGATGAAGAGGAAGTACAGTCCACCCTCTGCCCTAAATGATATCATGAGGTCTATGGAACAGTCTAGCAGGGTGGCAGGGGCCAGGGAGACCAAGATGGAAACAAGGAATTCTAATGCTGTGTATGCCCAAGGAAGCTACCATGGAAAGAACACATCACTTAGATGTAATCCACAAACAGAGAATCGCTTATTTTAGGATTAACACCTTCTCCTCTGGAGTTACCTAACAGAAAGTCAGAGACACAGGACAGGTACGTTTGAAAAGAGAGTCTCTCTGGATGGGTGTAACAGATGCACTTGGGCACAGGGAGCAGTGTCATGGTGGCTGCACTGGAGGGAACCAAGAGAGAGAAACAGAGGGTGCAGAGTTTTGCCTCTCTCTTAGCAGCCTCCATGGTCCCAGATGATGGCCCCTCCAGTGAGCATCTCAGCAGCCTCACAGACCTTCAACCTCTGAGACTAATCAGAGCCTCAGAGGTGGTTGGGCAGCTCCAGGAAGCCAGAAGCAGAGCAAATGGGGGGAAGCAGGAGGGTGGATGGGTCTAATTATGCAGGAACCATTTTCTGTTTACATAAAATATCTTGAGTAATCAGCAGTGATGAGCAAGAGGAGGAAAGAGCCTGCCTGAGAGTCTGAGGATGTTATGATCAATTAAATACCATCTTCGCAAGCATTTGCAGAGGAAAATTTTAAGGTGGAACTGACTTTAATTTGGCAAAGAAGATTTGAAGTGCTTCTCCTTGGGGCTCCAAAACACATGCATATCTGCCTGGCCTACGTTGCTAGCTTCAGAAGGGTATATACTCCCTGAGGGTTATCGTCCCTATAATTTTAGAATGAAAAAAAAAAACACCCTGTAAATTATGAGTGTCAGGTGTTTGTTGCAAATATTATTTCTGACCTTGTGAAAACTCCATAAAGACAATTATTAGGACTCGACTTTACAGGTAAAGAAACTGAGGCTTTAAGAGGTAAAGTGATTATCAGGGGACCCAGCAAGGTGAAGAGGTAGGGTCCATCTTCACTGTTATGCAAAGTTGGTGTTACTACCATGACTCCATTTCCAAAATCAAAGGCACTGTTGGGGAGCTGCAAATTTACCACTGCCCCAGAGGACAGAGGCTGGGCTCAGCATAAGGATACTAAGATCCCACACCAGACCATTCCTCCAGCTCCACTGTACAGCAAGGCTGGACTCGATGTGAAACAGACCCTACCAAACCCCTAGCACCTCTGCTTGTCTGTGGGTTTGGCCATGGCCTTGTTGCTAAGGAGAAGTAGATATTCTGAGCAATAGAGCAAGGTGGAGATTATGTGCATTTTGGAGCCACACAGGCTTGGCTTGCAAGCTGGGTGACCTCAAGGAAGTTATTCAACCTCTCTGAGATTCCATTTTTACATATGTGAGTGGGAGGTAACACTTACTCTGAATAATCAGTGCAAAATTCATGTGATGATGTATATTAAGTACCTGGCACAGAGCGGGTGCTTGTCAAAGTTAGAGACCTTCCTGCTTCTTCTCCATCATCCTTCTAGGCCAGCCCCATGCTTGGGGTCCTTATCCCCTTCATGCAGTAATACATGCCTCATGGGGCTGGGCTATGTTCAGAAGAGATCAGTTCTGTGAGCTTCACACAGCCACACACACAGAACTCGTAGTACAAGCATGATGATAAGAATTATTATCATATCATAAACACTTTTAATTATAATTGTTTATCATCCAAAGATAACCCTTATAAACATTTTCACATATATTCTTACAGATCTATAGAGTGTAAGAGAGAGATCATGCTATGCATAGTCTTTGCCCTGAATCATCTACCTAACTTCTATATTGTCAACCTCTTTTATTCTTTTTAAATGTTTATTTATTTTTCAGAGAGACAAGGAGACAGAGTGAGAGCAGAGGAGGGTCAGAGAGAGAGGGAGACACAGAATCTGAAGTAGGCTCCAGGCTCTGAGTTGTCAGCACGGAGCCCGACGTGGGGCTTGAACCCAGAACCGCCAGATCATGACCTGAGCCAAAGTCCAGCGCTTAACTGACAGAACTACACAGGCGCCCCAACCTCATTTCATGTCCATAAATATCCACCTGCACCATTACTTTAAAAAACAATATAATTTTCCAGTGTGTTTACAAACCTAAACCCTTGCTGCTGGACATTCAACTGTATATTCTTTTTGCTTTTTTTTTTATTTTTTTTAATGTTTTATTTATTTCTAGGAGAGAGAGAGACAGCGTTCAGAGAGAGAGGGAGTCACAACTCTGAAACAGGCTCCAGACTCTGGGCTGGCATTCAGCACGGAGCCCGATGCGGGGCTTGAACCCACGAACCGCGAGATCATGACGTAAGCGAAAGTCGGACGCTTAACCGATTAAGCCACCCAGGAGCCCCTCTTTTTGCTTTTTGAAAGAAAGCTGCAATAAACACCACTGTAGCTAAGCTGTTGTACACATTCCAACTTCTATTCATCCTCGTTTTAAAGCCCAGAATACAGGCATGTCATAAATTATATGTTTATCTATTCATTTAGGTAGACCAATGTCCTACAGTTGGATATTTAGGTTGTATGTAAATTTTCATCTCCTTTGGATATTATTGATACGAATGTCTGCATATCACATCTTCATACCTCATGTGATTATTTCCTTGGGATAAATTCTTAAGAAGAGGAATGAATGGGGCCAGAGGGAACGTATATATTTAAGGCTTTGCAAACACTCAGCAAAACTGCCCCTGGAAAGCTTTCCAAAGGCTCACTCACCCACCATCTTACTCAGTCGCTTGTAAACATTAAACTTGTTAGGAGGGGCTCCTAACCTACCCTTTCCTTCTCAATAATGCATTGCTGCAACCGAGGCCCAGCTAGATGTGCACTGGAGACTTGGCTCTGCCTCTCTTTAACCTTCACGACACTGAGCAAATCAATTCTCTTCTCTGAGTGCTCCCTGCCACCCCCTGCACTCCCCGCCCCCCAGCCCCCACCATCTTACCAATGTCTGCAGGTTCACTGAGACAATTACGGGAGAGGCGGGTCTTTGAAAGAGCTTTGGGGACTCAACCAATAGACCGGATGTATTTCTAATATAAAGGGAATTTCTCATGCAGCATTCTCATTATTTTGTTTTTTCACCCAGACTTAAGTTTGCCGGGAGACTCCTTATTAGGTTTTCTTAACTCTCCCCTGCTGTGGTTATCAAGACACAGATGGAATATAATTTCTGGTGGAGAAAACAGGCCCAGAGAGACTTATGGTTTTCTCTAGACCATATCAGCCTCAGGACTGCTCCCAAGCTTGCCGTCAGCCTGCTCTCTGAGCCGTATTTCCTTTTTCTAGATTAGTGGCATAAAAATGGCTATTAGCCCCAGAAGATGCACTTGTATTCATAGTGAATCTGATGGTGCCAGCAATTTAAAATGGAAAGGCAATTTACCATTTAGTGCTTTGTAACCAAATAAAATGCAGTGACCCTTTCTTTCTCTTTCCAGAAGATGTGGAATTGTCTCTGAGTGTTGGAAGGGAAGAGAGAGAGATTATAAGACTGCAGGTTCCTTGAACATTGAGACTGCTTTTTATTTCTGTATTTACCACGGCATCTTAGCACAGCCCTGGGTCCCCATCAGAGGCATCTGCTGTGCCAAGTCTCAAGCCTGAAATCTACAGCCTAAATGGCTTTTCCACCTATTACTGATCAGTCAACATATAACTTATCCAGTTGCCTGCTTACGTGTCAAACGTGCCCTTGGCACTGTGCAGCTTTGAGCAAGTTCATTAGTCTCCCTGAAACTTTGTTTCCTTTTCTAGACACTGGAAATAATTTCTACCCAATATGGGAATAGATGGAAAAGATCTAGAGAAAGACTTGGTCACATTGTAGAGGTTCAATGATAAGTCTGAATAAGACTCCTAAAATGATTGGTCAGATGACACGGCAACACCTCCTTGTGGAAGTATGTAGTTGCACCCAGGACGTACATTCCCCAAAAATTCAACAAAGGAGAGTGTGGTTGCCTTCCCAGAGTACCCCTTCAAGGCATACTAATAATGCAGGGTCAGTAATACATGACATACATGCCTGTATCCTCCTGCCCTTGCCCACACCAGACATTACTAATCAAACCCATCAATCTTTGCTGAAATCCTTCTCAATAAGGGGTTCTAGCCAGTTACAAGCAACAGAACAGGGTTGACTAGTGTGACAAAGCCTGGCTAATCCCGGATTTAACTGATCAGAGCACAGTTATTTTAAATAATCCTCCCTGGAGGATTTTCTTCTTGCAGTTGCTAAAACACAATGCTGGTGAGGGGCATCTGGGTGGTTCAGTTGGTTAAGCACTGAATTCAGGTCAGGTCATGATCTTATACTTCTTGAGTCTAGTCCCACATCAGGTTCTCTGCTGTCAGTGCAGAGCCTGTTTCAGATCCTCTGTCTTCCACTCTTTTTGCCCTTTCCCTGCTCTCTCTCTCTCTTTCTTTGTCTCTCTCTCTCAAAAATAAATAAACATTAAAGAAAAGAGAAAATATTGGTGAAGTAACATTTCCCCTGTGCTGAAGATCATCATAGCACCCATTTCAAAAGACTTCAGACCTTGTAACCAGTGGACCAATGCCAGGAATGTCAGAGACTCCTCAAGCCAGAGGCCATCGAAGCTCAGGCTTACAAAAGACTGGGGTTTGCTGCCAGCTCTTAGTGGTTATATATATGTTCTGCCCTCCCACGTCTCCTCCAGAGACTGCGTCCAGTCCAAAGACAAAGATGTTTAAACTTGGATAAGTTACTTGACCTCTTTGTCCCTTCATTTGCTCAACTGTAAAATGGGACAATTAACAGTATCTACCTCATCGATTTGATAAGGGCATTAAATGAGATGATGCGTTTAAAGCCCTGGCATCTGGTATGTGCTCAGTAAGCTTTACTTATTATTAGCTATTATTATTAAGCACTTACCAAGCGCTAGACATCATTGAGCATTATCTTAATTGCATCTTGAAAACAATCATATAAGGCAGGTTTCGTGTTGTTACATTTTTTAAAAAACTAATTGTTGACTGATTTGCCCAAGCATATGGTGTTTGTTGATACAAAGCATTTAATGAGGAGTGTGTTGAGTTCCATGCCCACACGTTCCTGGGAGTCCTCGCCAATGCTGCAAGGTGCAGGAGATATCACAACCTGAATTTGACATGGCTTCAACCAAATGATGCACCCGTTACATAGTGGGGGTCAAAATCTGAACCCACGTTATGTTAGTTCTTCTGTGGTGCCATGAGGCCCCCTCTGCTTCTCTACCACCCCCTCTTCATACTCACTCTAATAGAAAACAAAGACACAAATGAAAATAACATAAACAATAACATCTGAGACCTAACATTTGTGCTCTGTGTACCGGGTAATCTCCAATGTGTTTATGCTCTCTGCTTTATATAACTGTCACAAGGGCAACACTTTTGTTTAATTTTTTGTATTTAAAAAATTGCTTTTAATGTTTATTCTTGAGAGAGAGAGACAGTGTGTAAATGGGGGAGGGGCAGAGAGAGGGGGAGGCACAGAATCCAAAGCAGGCTCCAGCCTCCGAGCTGTCAGCACAGAGCCCGATGCAGGGCTTGAGCTCACAGAGTGTGAGATCATGCCCTGAGCCGAAGTTGGATGCTTAACCAACTGAGCCACCCAGGCACCTCCAAGAGCCACCCTGGAAAATAGCATTCCTAACATTAAAAAAGAAGGAAGGAAGGAAGGAAGGAAGGAAGGAAGGAAGGAAGGAAGGAAGGAAGGAAGAAAGGAAGAAAACATTAGGGGAGCCTGAGTGGCTCAGTCAGTTAGGTGTCCAACTTTCGCTCAGGTCATGATCTCGTGGTTCATGAGTTCAAACCCCACACTGGGCGCAGCTCAGAGCCCGCTTGGGGACTTCTGTCCCCCTCTCTCTCTGCCCCTCCCCTACTCATGTTTTTTCTCTTAAAAATGAATAAACATCAAAAACAAAAAAAGAAGCCTTCCTGCCTGAGGTCCCTTCCACCACTGACTAGCTATGGGAGCTTGGGTCACTCATGGAACCTCCATCCCCTTTATCTTTTAGAGATGGGAGTAATAGCCTCTACCGCAGAGGACTATCATCCATTCATTTGTTTGCTGAACGTTATTGAACATCTACTGCCAAGAATCATGTTACATGCTTGATACATACTGGAGAGAACAAAATGGCCATCGTCTCTGACCTCAGGGAGCTTCCTGTCCAGGATTTTATGAAATTATTTGTATAAAACTTTTAGCATAGAGTTTGGCAAATAAAACTTGCTCAATTAAAGTTAATATCATCGTTACTATTATATCGTGGCCCAGTCAGAATGTGAACAAACATACTTTTGCCTCTGAAATACTTTTTAATAAAATAAGCTTTTGTAGGGGGCTGGCAGGAGACAAGGATAGAAGGGGACTTAGGGATGTCCAGAAAAGACTTCAGACACTAATTTTTTCATATGTCCAATAACAACTTGCAATCCTTGTACCTCCCAAGCATTTTTTAAGGTATTTTCACTCTCTTTCTCAGGATCCATCCAAGCCAGATGTATTTTTAAATCTCCATAAACATACCCCTCTCTGTGGGAATAGATGTATTTTCCCTTGAATGTGGACCCTGTGTGTTTGATTTGCCTGGAAAGGTGTGGAAACCACCCAGACACGGTGCTAATGGGATGTGACAGAACTCGCAGCTTCCCCGGGCCTGGAAGGAAGAATGTTGACGAAGGGGAGCTTAATGAGCTTCCACCCACATTTCAATTATCCTAACAAGCTGCCAGAGGAAGGCCCTGTTTGCAGCACTGTGTTCTGGAAAGTTTTGACAAGCCCAGGAGGAATCTATCTGGGCCGAAGCTGAGTATGTCTAGGGAAGGAAAACACCCTTCCTCTGGGAGAGATGCACACAGATGACAAGGCCCAGCTGGCAGTCAGCTTAGTCACCTGTTACTGGAGGGGCCCTTCTCCAACACAACACCCTCATTAGCTAACCCAGTACAATTGTATCAGCTATCTCCCACTGCCATAATGCCACATAACGAACAGTGGCATATCATAACAAGTTTTAATCACATATCAGTGGGTCAGCTGGGCACTTCCAATCATCTGAGCTGAGTATGGCGGAGTTCACACATGTCCCTGTGGTCAGGTAGGTGGCTTTTGCTGCTCCTGGTTGGGCTGTCTCCCTTGCCTGGGACACTGGATTTCTCCACACGATCTCTCATCCTACCCATGGGTTTGTGCACAGAGCAGCAGGAGGGTCCCAAGAGAAAGACCAACATTATTATGCAGGGTCTCTTGAACCCAGGCATAGGAAAGGCTTGGCATCACTTCTGCTGTGTTCTACTGGTCAAAGCAAAAACAAGCTTAGCTGATAGGAGGGATGACAAAGTCACGTGGCAGAGTAGAGCTACAGGAAGAACACTGACTGATTGGGTCCATCTGAGCAGTCCCACAGCAAAATATAAATAACTAGGACCATTATTGAATAGTAACTCTAGGCTGCTTTATGTGTAGAAGATGTTAAAATGGGACACTTTGGGTCCTGAATTCAGCCGAAGCCCAAGAGTAAGATGAGACATTCAAACACCTGACATTTCAGAGTAAGATGCTGGCCTTGCAAAGATTCCAAGTGAAAATAGTTTTGTCCCCCATGATCCAACACCCACTTCCAGAATATAAAAGGTTTGAGTTGAAAACCGGGAAGAGTTTTGGAGGAAGGAGTCCAGTGTGAAGTGATTCTCTGTCCCACTTGACAAGGGGAGAGGCAATCACCTTTGTCTTATGTGAGGAACTTTCAGGAAATAGCTCTAGTCTGTTGCGTTTTTCCTGGAGTCTGGAGGGACCAGCCTCTGACTCAGACCTGAAGAATGTACAGATTAACAGACTGTGGCTAGAACCTACCAGGACTACAGGATGAGAAGACGGGTTAGCAGTGGAAACAGGTGCCAAGGATGCATGAGCTTCCCATGAATCGAGTAGATAAAGGTATCTGCTGAGATGAAGGCATGGTAAAAGGAGCTCCCTCTGCCCAAAAGAAGCAGAGGGAGGCACTGATGTCTCCCACCTGGCATGGGACCTGAGAAGGACAGGGGGGAACAGAAAAACTCCACCATGTCAGAGGACTGCGCCATGTGGAAGCCACTAGAGGGGGCCCCAAAGAATCCACAATGCACCTCGAAGAATACCTGCTGAACCCAGAAGGGCTTTAAGTACCCACCAAACAGGTTGTCCCAACACCAAATCATGATAGTACTAGCCACAGAAGCTCTTTTCTGCCCTTACCAATTGCCCCTCTGCTCCCTCAGGCCTTTGGACAGCAAGCAGGGAGGAGGTAGAGACAAAGGGAAGCCAATCTCATTCCCCAATGCCTGAGCTGAGAAAGGGGCAAAGCAGAGCCACTACTAACCCACGCTAATACTATGCCTTTGAACTAGCGAAAAGCTGCCCCCTGAAAGAAACTTTACTCCCATCTGTCTGAAATTTGCTCTAATGTATTCTAATAGTTACCTGTTACCGTATAACAAATCTTCCCAAAACTCTGTGGTTTAAAACAACATTTATGACTGCATGTCTTTATGGGTCAAGAGTCTAGGCACAGATGAGCTGGGTCCTCTGACTTAGGATCTCTTACCAGGTTGCAGCCAAGATGACGGTTGGGCTGCGATCTCATCTGAAGACTTGACTATGGAAGGATCCACTTTCAAGCTCACTCACATGGTTGTTGGAGGCTGTTGGACAGAGGCCACACTCTTCACTCTTTGGTCCTCTCCACAGAATAATTCAACATGGAAGTTTGCTTCATCAGAATAAGAAAGGAAAAAAAAAAAGCAAAGAGGAGAGTGCCAGACAAACGGAAGTCAGCCTTTCATAATCTAATCTCAGAAGTGACATCCCATGACTTAGAATGTATTTCATTGGTTAGAAGCAAGTCACTAGGTCAAGTCCCAAGGGTAGGAGAGCACATAGGGTATAAATACCAGGAGGGAGATAACTAGGGGTCATCATAGAAGTCTGCTTCCACATACACTGATTTCATTAGAGCTACACACACTGCCATTGGCCAAAAGTCTATTATAATAAACACATAGATCTACAGTGTCTACAATATGAACAATACACATGTATATGTGCTTTGCAACCTACCAATTGTATGTGGTTGGTGAGTAGAGATGCTTTAACATTTTAAAATAATTTTTTTTAACATTTATTCATTTTTTAGGGAGAGAGAGACAGTGCATGGGCAGGGGAGGGGCAAAGAGGGAGACACAGAATAGGAAGCAGGCTCCAGGATCTGAGCTATCAGCAGAGAGCCCAATGTGGGGCTCGAACCTATGAACTGTGAGATCATGACCTGAGCTGCAGTCGGACGCTTAACCGACTGAGCCACCCAGGCATCCCGATGCTTTAACATTTTAAAAACATTTTATAGTGGAAGTTTTCAACCATTTCCAAAAGTAAGAGAAATAATAACATAAAATAATAACATAAAAAAGGCCATTTTTGTTTCACTTATACCCCAGTCTGTTCCCCCAAAGCCCCCAATTGTTGAAAAGCAAATCTCAGACATCACAGTATTTCATCTTTAGGAATTCAATACGAAACTCTACACACCCTATTTACCATGACACCATTAACAAGCATCCCCTAATTTCACCTACTAATTCAGTCAGTGTTCCAATTTCCTCCAATTTCAGAAGGGTCTCTTTTACAGTTGGTTAGTTTGGGGAAAAGCTTTGACCCAGATTTTAAACCATTACTTAAGAATGGGCATTTTAATTACTGAAACAGAACTATCCTGAGGGTTGGAATGACTGCCAGGAATCTTATTATGCAGGACTTACCAGTGAAGTGACAGAGGCTGCTCAGGATTTACCCAGCGGCCACGAGAGCTTAGTTCACCACGGCCTCATCCACCAACAGTATGGAAATAAGGAAGGCCTCTTTTTTTGCTCTTCTGTCACATCCCACTTGTTCATCAGGATGGTGACACGTAGGCTATGTCGAATCCTTGGCGTATCCACTGAGGTGGGTGTCAGAATCCCCATTTTTACACAAGAGAAAATGTAGATGCAGGAGAATGAACTTGCCTCAGGTCATACCACTATTCCTTGATACAGCCGATGCCTCAACTGTAGTCTGTTTGACCTCCTCAGGGGACTCTGGGGGCTGGCCATAATACTGTCATAGCTCCTAGGACATGAAGATATCGTGAATGCCTTTTTACGGGACCATACTCTCCCTCGTGAAAGCCTTTTTACCTGATGTTGGCAGGAACTGAACCATATGAGCTCTTCACTTTTGTTTCCTCGTATTCAGCACAGAACTGGGTATGTCACAGGTGCCTGTATATAAATGTAGCCCATCTAGAGCCCAGCAGTCCTGCTTTAGCCCTGAAGACACCATAGCACAGAACCCCATGCAAGAAAACCCCATTCTGACAGCCAAACAGCCAGTCTGAGGTGCAATGTCATTCCACTGGCCCAGCCCCATCAGTTTTAGCTCCTTGACAATGGGAGGCAGCTCGTGAAGGGAGCCATAGCTCATTGGGGAGTGAGACAGATTCATACCCCCACTGGAGAAATTTACCTGAGAACACTCCATTTTCTTTGCTTTCTGGAAACTAGGTGTTGGGAAGAATCTGACGGAAGAGCATGATTTCTTTTGATGGGGCAGCTGTGGTCAAGTGAACGGTGTTCTTTCATTCCATGAAGTTTTTGCAAAAGCAGGTCACCTGTGTCTGGAACACCCCACTCTCTTCTCTTTGCCTGACAAACTCCTAATCCTGGGCTAGACACAAATCTCACGTGCTCGATGAAGCCTTCTCTGTCTTTCCAAACGAGTGTCACCCGTCTGGTGTACCTATCACGTGTTTGTCTGTCTCCCCCTCCAAACTGTAAGCCTGGTAAGCCAGAGTGTGCATCTGTCATACCTGAAACATAGTAGACACTCAATAAATATATGTTGATTGATCGTTTCTTTTTATTTAAAAAAAACACAACTTGAAAACTGCGTTTACTGAAGTCTCATAAAAAAATATGACAGAGCCCAGAGGCATTCTCTCCAGAAGACAAAGCAAAACTTGAAATTTACTTTCTTCTCCCCACTGCTGTTCCCACCAAATTCCTCTCCTCTGTTTTGTAAATTTTTAAACTCTGCAAACCTAACCAAGTCAGGGGTTGGTGTTCCCTACTTTTCTCTTTTGATGCAGCCTTTTCTTCTATAACTAACTTGGCCCTTCTGTCTCTTTTGAGCTCTTGCATTCACCCATTACCTAGATCCCAGAGAGCAAAAAAGGCCTCGAGAGAGAAAGTCAGCCTACCTCCTTAGAAGGTGAGGCAGGATTATAAACTCCTGAAGACATGGAGTTTTGACTATTTTGTTAGCTGCTGTGTTCTCAGTGCGTGGGGGTAGTGCCAATCACATAGCTGGTGTTCGATCAAGATCATCACATATTTTTGTGGTTCCTAAACGAACGGATGAATAAATAACAAGAGGTGTTTCAAGAGAGAAAGGAAGCAAGGGAAAGATGAACAAAAAACCAATGTTTTTTTCTCTATTTGGAGGTCTAAGATGGGATGTTTGCCTGAAGAGCCAAGTAGCCATACCTTGGGACACAGCTCCTGGTCATTCTCAGACTTGAAGGGCCGTCTGCTGCTGAATCAGCGGGAAACAGCACCGGAGACGAGGGCTAGGTGCAGCTTGGCAGTGTGGCAGCAATTTAGCTGACAATTTCCTTCTATGTTTCAGGATAATTGAATTAGCATCCATGGAGACTGTCTCCCAGACATCGGCAAATGCAATACCGTGGAGCAGGCAATGCAATTCATCTGGCATTATGAGGCATTGAATTGCCATCCAATCCCGCACCTCTCCTCATTGCTTTGTGTGTGCTCGTTAGAGGAAATTAGGTGGATGCGATGAGCATGGGAACAATTAAAATCTTCCTACTTAGGCGATTCCCAGCAGCGGTACCCAACTTCTCTCGCTAAGCACTCAGGTTTGCTCAGCTAGTGTGCACGCATGACTTTCTGGATGTGCCTTCTAACTCTGAGCAATGGATGACAATTCCTTTTGCTTCAGATAGGGCTACAGACTGTTAGGGCATAGAGGATAGAGAACTTACCAGGACAGCCAGGATGTGCACCAATCGGAACAGCATCCGTAATGGACAGAGCCGTGGCCGGGAGCCTTGGGGCTCAGTCCAACTGGGAAGAGTATTGCTCAAGATGAGCCTATGCAATGGGGCTTGATGGTGGACCACAGACAAGGGCCACGAAGACAGTACCCAACACAGCAAGTTAAAGCTAGAAGTTGGGAGTATTAGGAGCAGGATGAGTGGGGAGTAATGAGTGGCGTTTGGGCAAATGATTCAGAACCAAGGTTGTGAACATTAAGAGTGTGCTAGATTGAATGTACTTTGAGGCTAGGCTAGGGGTGGTCACTTAAAGGACTCTGGTTTACTTGCCAGAGGGAATGGCTGCCAGCTGCCAGGGAGCAGAGTGGTATGGGAGAAAGAGCAGATATTTGGAGAAATATGGATTTGAGGCTGAATACCAGTCCCGCCATATTTGACAATTAAACTACTTCACTCCTAGGATCTTCTGCCTCCTCGACGGAGAAAAGAAGACCTCTATCTTGCAAGGCTTGGAGAGGCTCAGGGCTGTGCTAAGTGATACTGGAGGTATTATATGCGTAACAGGACTTTGTCTTGGCTTGGGTTCCACCATAAAGGGACTTTGAGATAAGGATTATAAAGATTGGAGTGCAAGCAGTTTCTTTGGGAGACAATGGAGTGGAAGTGGGAGAATGAAGTGGGGAGAGAAAGAAGCCAAGGAAGTACCTGTGATTAAGCACTGTGAGCACCAGAACTCATCCCATGGGGAACTCCGGGGATCCAGGAAGAACAGAGGGGTCAGAATTAGCTTAGTAAGGGAACTGGGAATTTTCAAAAATGACTCCCATCAGTCATTCGCTGAGGGCTGCTCCTGAGGGCTGTTCGTTGCCTAGAACTTCAGGTCTGCTTTGGGAGTGGGCAGACTTGCCTTCCTCACGTTCAGAGAAAGCCCCCAGTCACACGGATGCTGATACAAGCAGAGGGAAGCTGGCCTTTCTGCTCCGATGTGGTTAAGTGCTGATGGGGTGCTGACAGCTTCTGCCGGTGGGTGATGCATTTTCCAGTTTGGACTGGGTCCCCTAAGCAAGCCAAGAATGAAACAGTAAGTGCCAAGCGTTCCCATGTTCCAAAGAGAGGTGCAAGCCCTCCACCAGGGGTGGCAAACTATTTTGTGACCTTTCGCCTCTCACCAGATTCCAGGAGAGTAGGGAATTGGAAGGCAGATTTCATTAGAGAGCAGGGATGGAATGACACTGATATCTCCCCAGCCCCATAGGGCAAGAAAGGCTGTGCTCCCCTCACCTGAAGCCCAGTGGGAGGAGCTTAGGAGAGACACATGAGAGCATGATTTGTTTCCTCTGAAGACTGGGAAACAAGTCTACAGGGGCTGACCTCTGCCTGAGGAATCTAAGGGACATAACGTAGGCTGAAGAGGACTCCAGTCCGACAGGCAGCTGTTCTCCCACCAAAGTGCTTTTCTTGGGGAAGGAGAGAGAGAGAAAGTGCTGACCCGTGGATATTTGAAAGGTGCTTTGCCTAACAAGGCCTTCTGGAGGAATGATGAGCACCCAGTCCCCAGAGATGGATCGTGAATAGCCAAAGCCAGAGGGAAGGCCATTACTGGACAGTTAGAGCATTTCTTTTTTTTTAATTTTGGAAAATGTTTTATTGTTTATTTTTGAGAGAGAGAGACAGAGTGTGAGCGGAAGAGGGGCAGAGAGAATGGGAGACACAGAATCCAAAGCAGGCTCCAGGCTCTGAGCTGTCAGCACAGAGCCCAAGAGGGGGCTCAAACCCACGAACCTCGAGATCATGACCTGAGCTGAAGTCAGACGCTTAACCGACTGAGCCACCCAGGCACCCCTCAATATACAGGCTATTTAGAGAAAGCATCCATCAGGTGTTGTATACTGAGAGCATCTAAAATGTAGTAATAAATAGCAGGTCTTGTCATTATGAGCTGGGTGTCTGGGTGAAAGTTAAACCAGAATTCAGACCGTCAGAGCTAATTGCCAGGGTGTTAAAATTTGCTGATCAGCCCTAGGCTGTACCAGCTCCGGGTCCAGTGGGAGCAGATGAATGACAGACACCAGGGTCTGTGTCACCAAGCAGAGCATGAGGGGCCCCTGCACCCCACCACTGCTGTGGGGCCTCAGGCCCAGGAAGGCTATGTTTGTAGTGTTCATGATGCTGGGTCCTGGGAGGGCATCTCGCTTGTTCCCACTGAACAACTGTAGAAGGCAGCTGCCTCATTATTCTTCCTGAAGCTAAGCCACAGGATGGATTGAGGAGGGCAGTGGGGGTGGGAGCCAGGACCGTCTGATGACCACAGCAGCATCAGAGCACATGGCAAACTGCTCACCTGGAGCTCAGATCTCAGGCAGGTGCTGACAAAATAAAATCAGAACTGAGACAAAGGGATTTCTACACCCAACCTGTGCATTTCCAGCCCTCTTTCGTACTGGAAAGCGATGGAGATGTGCTTTCTCTATGCATGAATCACGGATCCGTGGGAAACTTCTTAACTGAGCCACATAGCTCTTTATTCTGAAGGAAAGGAGCTCCTTGAAGGCAGGGACTGTGTCTCAATTCATTTTCATGTCAACCAAGAAGAGTCTGTGAAGCAACCAAAAGCGTGTACTTGGGGTCTTCAGGATTGCAAGCCAGGAGTCAGAATGGACAGGCCTTCCAAGAGGGGAGTGAAGGCTCACCCAGGCAGAAACCACAAGGTTGCATAACTTGTTTTGAAAGAATTATGACTGGTACTGAGAGTTAAACTATCTACTACACAATTGGCTATTTAGTTAACAGATGCTACATTATCTCTATTTCCCACAGGAAAAGGACGTATTCTAGGAGGCGGTGGAGATGCAATTGACAAGATACAATTGACAAAAGTTCAGGAGCTCCGGGTGTTCCCAGAATTGAAATAGGAGTGTTCAGGGGTGCCTGGGTGGCTCAGTCAGCTAAGCGGCCAACTTCAGCTCAGGTAATGATCTCATAGTTCGTGGGTTCAAGCCCTGCATCTGGCTCTGTGCTGACAGCTCAGAGCATGGAGCCTGCTTCTGATTCTGTGTTTCCCTCCCTCTCTGCCCCTCCCCTGCTCACACTCTGTGTGTCTTTCTCTCTCAAAAATAAATAAACATAAAAAAAAGAAACAGAAGCATTTATAGGATGTACTTCTTCAACATCCTCCCATCTCTATGACTGACTCTCTTACCAATGTTTACTTCTCTTTGGAATCTGCGTTCACATTTGAATCCCAGGACCTTGCCTAGGGCTGGATATAGAAGGAGAGCGGGCTTTAATTCATACAAACCGTGGTTTGAATCCTAATTCTGCCACTTATGAGCTGTGTGACCTTGGATAGATCACTTCACCTCTCTGAGGGTCAGCTCCTTTATCTGAAACATGAAGATAAAAATACCTACCTTCCAACTGGGGGGAAACAGAACCATATGTAATGTGCTCGTTCCAGTGACTGGCATGGTACCTGCCATCGTTATTTTCTGTTGACATTGTCTCATTTCCTCACCGTTGTGTTCAGACCATTCTGGTTCTCTTGCAGAATTTAGTGCAAAAATGGCCGGATCTTTCCCCTACTCAAAAGACACTTCCCATTTTTGGTAAAAGCCCTTAGTCGTACAGTCCATAAATGTCGTCAGAGCCAAAAATACTTTTTCATTATCAGATTAAAAGATCCCTTATGCAGTCTCCTCATTCTCTAATTCTGCCTCCAGTTGGTCCTGAGGGAAAGTGATCTTGCATGACACTTCAGCTTTATAGCTAAAATCAAATTTAGCATCCCAGTTCCCAATGGGGCAAACCCAACATTTTCCCATGCTTCCCACATGTCAAAGAGAATAGACGCATCCTTTGTTTCAAGCGAATTTTCTCCAAGTCAGTTTTCCACTTAGTAGTTTATCTGAGCCTCAGTTGTTCTATCTGTGAAATGGAGCCAGTGAGACCATCCTCTCTCATAGGGTTGCCCTGAGGCTAGATGGGTGACCACGCAACTCAGGATAGTCACACTGTCGCTTCCATAGATCCCTGCTGTGTCGTGGAGGAAATCTGTGGTTCCAGTCCATTGTGGCTGTTGACCAACATTATGTCCAGACTCAATTGGATCAGATTTGCTCTGTTAAGCAAAACTGATCAACTAGGACACTTTTTATGAATTCTGGCCAAATGTCCCATCTGTTTAGTTTTTGCTCTTATTAACCTTAAATATAAAACTGTCGGTTATTTTAGCGGCAAAAATGGGTTTATTTGGAGAAGAGCAGAGCATTCAATCCCAGACAAGAAGGCCATGGCAAAACCATAGACAAGTGCCCAGAAGGAAGGAGAGGAACCCTCTTTTGTAGAGGAGGCGGGGTTGTAGTTGGGAGGGCTGTTGTAAACAAAAAGTCCTTTGGAGTAAACAGGGACTTTGAATTGTACTGGCTTCTCATTGGCTGAGTTGTGACTATCTCTCATTGGCTGGGCTGTTGCTGAGGGAGGAGAGAACTTTTCTTCCTCCTTCTGGATAGTAAAGTACTATCAGTTGCAAGGTGTCTCTCTTCCTTGCTGGGTTTGCAATCGATTCTAAGTAGTAGGGTGTGAGGGCTCCCCCTGCTGGCCACCTGACTCCATTTTAAGGAGGTTTCCTTCGATTAATTTTCACATTGTTGAACCAACAGAGCTTTAAGCTACAGTAAGAACATGGAAGGGAGGCAGAGTGCTTTAGGGGAGTGGAGGCGACAGGCCACAGGGTGTGTGGGCTGGAATGGTTAGGGACAAAGCTAAAAGGAAGCAACACAGGACAGGACCGTGAGGGTGAAGCAGCTGCCAAGTGGAAGTGCTCGAACCGTCTCCCCTAAGCATCAGAGAGTGATCAGAACAGAAAAGGGTGCCTATCCCTTGTCCAACTCAACCAAGTGACCCCACATGGCAAAGTGCATCTCTGGCATGGAAAGTCCCCAAGGAAGGAAAAAGGGGAGGTCAGAGAAAGTAAACAATTGCAACTACCACTGACTGAACACTGCGCCTGCACCTTATATATACGGCATCCACTCACCCCTCTCGCCAACCCAGCCAGGTGGGCATTATCATCCTCATTACACACAGATGGTCATCCGGCTCGGAGAAGTGAATTTCTCAACATCCCCCAACTGCCTCTTTCTATCTGCCAGGCCTTTCATGTTTCCATCATTTATTCAATCTTCAACAATCATTTACTGAGTGTCAGACCTCCGTGCCAGGCGCTAGGCAGGTTGGTATCAGGAAAGCAGAGAAAAGACAGGATTTTAGAGGAAGAGTTGGGGGGGGAACAGAAGCCCAAAGCAAGAACCAGGTTTTGTTTTTTGCAAAGTGCCTGGAACAGCGGCCAGCCGCCAGTGCCCAAAGGCAATCAGAAACAAAAGTAGAGCGACAGCCCCTGGTGCGGAGGGGGCATCACCTCATCCCAACAGAGACCTAACTGCCCTTGAATCAAAGGCTTCCCAGAAGCACTCCTAGGCACAACAATCAGCAGCACTGATTATTGAGCAATTTGCTTTGTGCTGAGCAGTTTATACGTTCACTTCACTGACATCAGCCCATTTAACCATCACAATGACCCTATGAGGCAAGTAGGATAATGATCCCCATTTAACAGATGTGCTGCGGCCCAGAGAGGTGAACTCATTTGCCCAAGGACATATAGATTAGAAGAGGCAGAGCTGAGATTCAAATCCAGCTCGACCCAGTTTCAAGGCTGGTTCTGAACCTCCACAGGCCAGCATCCCTCCCACAGCGCTGCAGTCACAGACTCACCCCGCTTTTCTGGGGCTAGGGGCTGACCACCCAGGAGGGCTGTAGCAGGTGGGGGCTGGGTGGCAGGGAAAACGGCACTGTAGCCTGCCACTTCGGAGCTGTGCGACCTCCTGTAGCCTCAGTCCCTTCATCCGAAGAATGGGCACTGTATCGTAGAATGGTTGTGAGGGCTTCACACGGGACTTCATCCACAGGAAACGGGCACGCTGTCCATACTCCACATCTCTTAGGGGCCCCCTGACACATTCTCATGCCCCACAGGAAAGTCTCTGGAATGGCAAAGAAAAAGCTGCAACTCGTCTGCTACCACTAGACGGTGGGACCTTGGGAGGGGTCTCTCCGTGTTTCGCACAGAACTGGTCACATGACATAGTCAATGTTTCTCCCGAAAACACGCATGCGCGCAAGCACACACAACAGCACAGGAGGGAAATAGATCGGCCTGTTCTCCCCGGTTATCTCTGAGTTTTGGCATCTTATCTTTCTTTCTGCTTATCTGCATTTTCTGACTTTCCTATAATGCACATGTATTATTTGTGGCATTATCTGAGATCTTGAAAGACATACACCCAGCTAGTGCTATAGGTTACCTCTGGGAAATAGGGATGGGAAGGCCTAGTTAATGAGGGAGGTGGGGCTGTTTTGTTTTGTTTTGTTGCTACTTTATGTACACCCCTAGTTTTTGCATTACTTTTGTAATTTTTTTAAAGAAAAATATAAGCCATTAGTACATGATGGCAGAAATAGCAAGAATATCAGTGTGAGAAAGACTTGCCTTCAAATGCTGGCTGGTCTAGGGAGTAATTGCTCTAAATCTCAGTTTCTCCATCTGTAAAATAGGCGTTAAAATGCTGCTTTGTCAGGTTTGCTGTAAGGATTAAAAATAACTTGTGCCAAGGGCGACTGGGTGGCTCAGTCATTAAGCATACCCCGCTCACTCTCTCTCTCTCTCTTTCTCTCTCAAAATGAGTACACATTTTAAAAACTTAAAAAAATAAAATAACTTGTGCACAAAAATCTCAGCATACAGTAAGTGATCAGTAAATGAAAGTAGTTATTAAGAGCTTATTTGGGGGTTATTTTGTCTGTGTGTTTATTCTACATAACAGGTACTTCTCCAGGAACCGATATGGTGAAAAATAAACACTTGCTAAACACCCAATCAAAATTCTGCATCTCACCACAGTGAAACACATTAGAAAATGTAAGGTGGGAGCGCCTGGGTGGCTCAGTCAGTTGAGTATCCGACCCCCCGCTCAGGTCATGATCTCGTGGTTGTGGGTTCAAGCCCTGCGTTGGACTCTGCTGACAGCTCAGAGCCTGGAGCCTCCTTCAGATTCTGTCTCTCCCTCTCTCTCTGACCCTCCTCTACTCACATTTTGTGTGTGTGTCTCTCTCTCTCAAAAATAAATAAGTGTTAATTTAAAAAAAAAAAAGAATAGGTAAGGTGTGTGTGAAATAAAATATCCATCTACATTCTCTAGTATCAAATTTGATCCGTCAGTGGTCAAGTACACTCTGTGGTCGGTGGCAGATCTTGGACTTCTCTAAGCTGGGCAGTAAAATCTGGAGTATTCTGTTTTGTTGACATTTATTTTGTTCTTTTTCTTTTTAATGTTTTATTTATTTCTGAGAGAGAGGCAGCATGAGCAGGGGAGGGTCAGAGGGAGAGGGAGACACAGAATCTGAAGGAGGCTCCGGTCTCTGACCTAGCTGTCAGCACAGAGCCCGACACAGGGCTCGAACCCACGAACCACAAGATCATGACCTGAGCCGAAGTCGGACACTCAACTGACTGAGCCACCCAGGTGCCCCGATTTTGTTCTTTTTTTATTCCACCACAAAGCCTTCCTCTGGCTGGAAAATACACCAAGACACCCTCCCGCTTCCCCAGAATCCCGTGAGGAGGTGAGATTTACCCCAGACACAACGGTGGAGTTGAGCTAATCTCTTCTTATGTCTTGGGAATTCACTTGCCTGTTGACCCAGGTGCCCTACACATGCTCACAAAAGCCTTCTGCCAAACTTCATTAGCCATTTAGGCTTCGGTGCTGTTGTTCTGAGCCCCTTATTTTCTGGCATTAATTTAAAGCAATATTTTCTCACCTTCTTTGGCACGCTCCCACGAGTTGGAGGCTTAAAAAATGAATTGCACTGGATTTTGTCACAAATTGCCTAAAATCAAAATGTTTGGTTTCATCTCCTATTTCATTTCCAAATGATTAGCAGCCGCTGCCTGCAGCACCTGTTAGCAGGGCTCTGAGACCATTCCCAGACAAAGCACACCAACCAAACAAAATAATCAACAACCAAAAAAACACCATAGCCTTCTCCATTAATGATTTCCACTAACGAGTTAGTGATGTCTGTCATGGGCATGTGCCCAAGGACTGGTGACAATATCTGACATACCACAACTAATGAAGCATTTTTTTTTTCCTGTTCACTCCAAAGAAGCAAACAGGTGGGAGCTCCTCATGGTTCGGCGTGACAATAAGAACAACTATTATTTATGAAGGGTCCCTGCGAGCTGGGGTTTTTCCGTACACAAAACATCTTATAACAACTCCTCAATTATCAGGAGGTCTTGGTGGCAAGGCTCAGACAACGAACTCACACAAGCTTAAGTAAAAATAGACTTACTGGGACTCACGTAACTAAGAGGAGAACTGAGTGCTTAGAAGCACAGGAAGAGTTTCAGGAAGTAGCCTCGGCAACAGTCTCCAGAACTTCCTCCCTCGCGTCTCATTCTTACTTCTATTTGTCTTTGCCTGTTGATCACACTTCCTCCTACTATAGACAGTTCTGCTCCATATGAAGAGGAATATGGCTGCCATGTTTCCAATGGATTTAAAATCTACCTTCTCCCAGCATGCTCCAGGGGAAAACTCTGGTTGGACCATTGAGGTCACATGCCTATCTCTTGGACCAATCACTGTTTGTGGTCAGATGATTTGGCCAGAATTGGGTTATATTCGGGGCGCCTGGGTGGCTTAGTCGGTTAAGCGTCCGACTTTCGCTTAGGTCATGGTCTCATGGTTCGTGGGTTCGAGCCCTGCGTGGGGCTCTGTGCTGACTGCCAGCTCAGAGCCTGGAGCCTGTTTCAGTCTGTGACTCCCTCTCTCTCTGATCCTCCCCTGCTCACGCTGTCTCTCTCTCTCTCCTAGACATAAATAAAACATTAAAAAAAAAAAAAGAATTGGGTTATATTCTCAATATAACCAGAAGTCTGTGTCGGTTCATAAGAGAAAAGTTTAAAAAGCTTAATAAGCAAATAAAAATGAGGCCACTCTGAACAGCTGGGCAGGTTTCATGCTGCACAAGGGTGCCAGCTGAGGATCTAAGTAGGAAATAAAATCCTGCCTGTGCTCTGCTCAGGCAGCCACGCGCCCTGGTCCCTGGTACATCCGCTGGAAGAAAGGATGCCATTTTCTAATTCCTGCAAAGGTGTTACACGGGGTAGCAGCAGCTTTGAACAAAAACAACAGTTACTGAAGGCCACTACAAGTCCTAGGAAGTAAATAATGATTACCTCATTTATTTTAATGTTTACTCATTTTTGGGAGACACAGAGACAGAGCAGGAGCTGGGGAGGGACAGAGAGAGAGGGACACACAGAATCAGAAGCAGGCTCCAGGCTCTGAGCTGTCAGCACAGAGCACGATGCGGGGCTCGAACTCACAAACCATGAATGAGATCATGACCTGAGCCGAAGTCGGACGCTTAACTGACTAAGCCACCCAGGTGTCCCAATGATGACCTCATTTTGAAGATGAGGAGACGGAGGTCCACACAGGTAAAGTGACTTGCCTAAGGCTATATAGCAGGAAATGCTACATCCAGAATTTGAACCCAGGTCTCTGGCTCCAAAGCCCATGCTTTCCTTGTAATAACTCACTCAGCTACCTGTGGAGGGTGTGGGGCTCACCAGGCTCCTAGTAGCATGAGGAAGAAGAGACAAAAGTGGATTCTGTGTGCCTCTTCTCTCTGAAAAACCCAGCTATCCCCACGGGGATAATCTAACTAAGAAAAACAAGCCAAGTCCAAGACAAGACACTTCACAAAAACTGTTTGCAAACAGCTTGGAAGTCATGGTGTTTCCTTTAAAAAGGTAATTTCTTGCTTGGAACAGTGAGAAATTAGATGCAATCTGTTTTGATTTCTTCCCAATTTAGGACACGCTTTAGTGACCAATCTGAAGACATGCCAGCATCCTTCTGTCTCGAGGATATTTTTGCTTCGTTTATGTCTCTGTTCATAAAGGCCATCTAAATCATCCCACAGGAAACGTGGCCCAGAATTGATACAGCAGACAAGGAGACAGGCGGAGCTGTGTCTTCCTGGATATTATTATTAATAAGAATAATAATAATTACCATTCGCTGGGCATTTACTGTGTGTCATGTCTGATACTAAACACATCCATCAGTGCTCAGCCTTATTAGAAAGTCAGGGTAGGGTTATTTTGGCTACTCAACATCTGAACACCCTTTTTTGGAGGTAAATCCTCCCCTGGGTGATTCCTGGTAGAAGCTTGACCCATTCCCTCCACAAAACCAGAAGAGATCAGCGTGCCACAAGCTCCCCCATATCCTTCCAGAACGTTCCATGTTTGCTTTAGTTAACCAGTGTCTGTTTTCATTCTTTGCATCCAAGCACCCTGCTGCATAAAAATGTTCTGGGGGTGCCTGGGTGGCTCAATCAGTTAAGCGTCCGACTCTCAGTTTCGGCTCAGGTCATAATCTGGCGGTTTCATGAGTTCGAGCCCCACCTCAGGCTCTGCGCTGACAGTGCAATGCCTGCTTGGGATTCTCTCTCTCTCTCTTTTCCTCTTTCTCTGTCCTTCCCCTACTCACTCTGTCTCTGTATCTCTCAACATAAATAAATAAACTTTAAAAATAAATAAATAAAAGTGTTCTTATCCCCATTGTACAGATAAGACTCTGAGACTCAGAGAGAGTATAAGACTTGGTCAAAGAGTTAAAAAAGCTGTAGAAAGGCAGAGCAGAGCTCCCCGAAAGCATAAGGGAGGCATAATGCTGGCTACGAATATGAGTCTCGTCCTCCAGGGGACCCCGGCAAGTTATTTCACCTCTCTCTGTGTCTCAATTTCCTCATCCAAAAAATGCAGATGATTATGCCAGTAATACAAAATTCTTGAGAGCATTAAAAGAAATCATCAAAAGAAATAAAAAAGAAAAGAAGAATAATCAGTTATGTATTGCTCTCAACATCACGTCTGGCACACAGAAAATGCACAACACAACGTTAGCTGTTATATCTGTTGTATCTGTTGTTATTGTTTGGGCTTATTAACCTTTTTCTATCGTGTCATACGCGGGGCTTATCTGACTATCTAGTAGGACTGTGTGCTTTCCCTTGTCAGCCCTTCCAACCCCCAGAGACATGACTGAAGGAAAGTGGACGGTGAGTAATAAGTGCACCAGGAGTGGAATTCTACCTCTTGGCATGGGGGTGACTTCTGAAACCAGACATTCACTCTGGTTCTCTCTGCGTCTCAGAAGGATCCTCAGCACAGAGGCTCTGCCAGTACCCATCCATCACGCTAATGACGATGGATTTCCACCCCTTTGCCACTTGATCACCAGCTGCCCAGGGTTTTATCACCATTTCCCAGGGCAGAGCAGGCCACCACCCCCACCACCAACCCCCCAGCTCCTGCCCATGAGGGCCTTTGTTTCTTCCTCCCTGTCACCCAGAACAGAGCCAATTAAAGAACTCACTCATGTCTCCACCCTCCACCCCTTTAATTACAAACAGTGCTGAGAGTTGAATAACACAGAACAAAAGACAGATTTATTTACCCCAGGATATAAACAAGATTATCAGAAACAAGCATTCAGAAGCCCTTAGCTCCTGGGAGAATTTTAATTTGCTGACCCCCTGCCTTACAGAAATCTCCGTTTTTTTCCACATAATTATAAAACCCCAAGAGTCTCGGCTGCTTGAGTTATTTGTTGGCACACATTCACCGCCCTGGCTCCTTGCTCTCATTGGCCAATCCTAAGTATCTCCACTGGGGCTTTAAACCAGGCTCTTTGGAGACAATGCAGGAAGGTTGAAAGAAATTCTCTTTTCCTGGTGACACTGTCCTGTTGCAGGCCACCTGGGATGACCAAGGAACACAAACAGGAGCAGGGAGGAGGCGACATTACATTGGCTTTTGGTTACAAATCAGTTAACCTCACATCGAAATGGCATTAAGCCAAAAAGGGAATGTATTGGCTCCTGTAACTGAAAAGATCGACCATTAAGGCTATGTTTGGGCGCAGTTCAATGCAGGGGCTTCAAGCATGTCACTGGGCTCAGCCTCTCTCCACACCTCTCACCTGTGTTTCTCTTTTGGCTTCTTTCCCTCGAGAAAGAAGGTCTCCAGTGTTCTCAAGCCTCCAACCTATCAGCTCCTAGAATTGAGTGCTGCTGGATCAGCTTTGGTCATGTGACCACACTTGAACCAATCACTAAGGGAAGGGAGAAATACACTGATTGGCTAGATGTGGGCCACATGCCCAAGGCTTTACATGGAGTATAAGACCAATTCTATTTGAACCATACAGACTAAGAATGTCAGGTGGGTGAGTCCCCAAAGAAAACTCTGGGTGCTGGACCCAGAAGACAGGAGATGGATGCTGGGCAGATGAAAACAATGGAAGACCAACAGAGTCTTCTGCTGGGGTAGAGATCGCAGAAGACAAACTTCCTGGGGTAGCTTGGAAGTGGTCCTTTAGCATCTGTTATGTGTTGAACTGTGTTATTCCCTCTCCTCGCCAGTTTATATGTGGATGTCCTAACCTCCAGCACCTCAGAATGTGACCTTAATGAGATCATTAGAGCGGGCCTGAATCCAATATGACCGGTATCCTTATGAGATGGAGAACTTTGGACACAGACACACGTTTAAGAAGGTCATGTGAACATGAAGATAATCATCTATACACCAAGGACAGAAGCATGGAATGGATGTTCCCTCATGGCCCTCAGAAGAAACCAACCCTAAGTTGATACATTGATCTTGGATTTCTTTCCTCCAGAACTGTGAGACATTAAGTTTCTGTCGTTGAAGCCACTTAGTTGTGGTGGGATTTTTTAATTGTTATTTTTGTTTTTGTTATTTACAACAGCCCTTAGAAACTAATACAACATCCTTTGAGGAAGATGTCAAGCCAGGCAGTCGCCTCATGTCTCACTTCCGGCCCTAAGAGACTCCTAAGATCTCCACCTCAGACTGTTGCATTTTCCTGGGGCTTCTACTACCATGGCCACTCTTCATTTTGGGTGCCTATTGCCATGTGGGTTTTCTCTGCTCAATACAGCATTGATTCCAAAGTGAAACTCAGCCCTTTTCCATACTTGCCACACAGAAAAAGAATCCACTCCCCCAAGATGTGTCTGTACACTTTGCTGATGTGTAAGGAACTATCTTGGAGTAAGGAAGAGGAGCTTGAATTGCAAATTCACACAAAGTTTCAAAACTGAACAATGAGAATTCATGTTCTCCATTCATTCATTCATAAAAAAAAATTTTTTTTTTTAAAAACCTACTTTGTGCCAGGCTCTGAGGCATCAGAAGATGCAAGATAGTCAAGACCTCTGTATTCAGAGAACTTATACTTTAGCTGGGAACACATATGATAAACAATTAAATGTGCAAAAGAATTTTAGTAGAAAATGTTGCAAAGAGAACAGCAGGGTTGGGTAGGCACTTTGGGAATAACATTTAAAACTTTTTTTTAATGTTTATTTACTTGTGAGGGGGAGAGAGACAGAGGGCGAGTGGGGAAAGGACAAAGAGAGAAGGAGACACAGAATCTGAAGCAGGCTCCAGGCTCTGAGCTGTCAGCACAGAGCCCGACACGGGGCTCGAGTTGGACTTGCCATTTTTCACGTGTTCAATAGCCACGGCGACTGCATGGGACAAATTCATCTCTAACCATCCAAAGGGAGGAGGAAAGTCGACCTTGGGGAGATTCCTTTCAAGAGGGTAATAGTACAGTCCTGCAGGCACACATGGGCTGGAATGTGGGAGTGTCATCCTGACCTCACTCTCATTTCTCTTAACCTCAGCCTAAGGGGAAAAAAAAGGTACAATAACAATATTAAAAGTGTCCAGCAGAGAGCCACAGGGCACATCTTCTACCCGCTGGTGGGGGCCCCTTAAAGGAGTGGAAATTCCCACTGACGGACAGACATCCTGGAACGAGGTCAGGCAATGAGGATACAGAAAGGCGGGCCTATTTCCATAGTTGAGCTACTGTTGAGAGTGCTGCTCTAAACACTGGGGTGCATGTGCCCCTATCAATCAGCACTCCTGTATATTTTGGATAAATTCCTACTAGTATTCTATTGCCGGGTTGTAGGGTAGTTCTATTTTTAATTTTTTGAGGAACCTCCATATTGTTTTTCCAGAGTGGCTGCACCAGTTTGCGTTCCTACCAAGAGTGCAAGAGGGTTCCACTTTCTCCACATCCTCGGCAACATCTGTTGTTTCCTGAGTTGTTAATTTTAGTCATTCTGACAGGTGTGAAATGGTGTCTCATTGTGGTTTTGGTATGTATTTCCCTAATACTGTGTGATGTTGAGCATCTTTTCATGTGTCTGTTAGCCATCTGGATGTCTTCTTTGGAAAAGTGTCTATTCATGTCTTCTGCCCATTTCTTCACTGGATTATTAGATTTTTTTGGGGGGTGTTGAGTTTATAAGTTCTTTGTAGATTTTGGATACTAACCTTTCATCTGATAAGTCATTTGCAAATATCTTTCTCCCATTCCATTAGTTTCCTTTTAGTTTTGTTGATTGTTTCCTTTGCCGTGCAGAAGATGTGGTATGTACACACACACACACACACACACACACACACACAGGAATACTACTTGGCAATGAAAAAGAATGAAATCTTGCCATTTGCAACAACACGGATGAACCTGGAGAGTATTATGCTAAGCAAAATAAGTCAGTCAAAGAAAGACAAATATATCATATGATCACACTCACATGTGGAATATGAGAAACACAACAGATGAACATAGGGGAAGGGAAGGGAAAAATAAGATTAAAAACAGAGAAGGGGCAAACCATAAGATATTCTTAAATACTGAGAACAAACTGAGGGTTACTGGAGGGGAGATGGGTGAGGGGATGGTTAAATGGATGATGGGCATTAAGCAGGGCACTTTTTGGGATGAGCACTCGGTATTATATGTAAGAGTTGAATCACGGGGTTCTACTCCTGAAGCCAAGACTACACTGTATACTAACTGCCGGGAGCCGAACTGGCCTCTCTGGATGGCAATCACGGCAAGGAAGTGACAATGTTTGCAGCTCCTCCCATTAGAAATGAAAACTGGTATCTCCTTCTGCTACCATTGGCTCATGTTGGATATAAGCCGGCTGGTATTGACCAGGCCTCCCAATATTCCATATCAGACCCATATTCTGAGTACAGATACCTCATAAGGAAAAGCATATTCCTGCCTTTACAAAAGAGACTTTGGATGAAAGCTCTATGGGCGATTGTCAAAAGGCTCTTCCTATGGGCCTTGCAGACCCAAGGCTTAGATAATAGAGGGGGTTAAGAACACAAGAGTTACAATTGAGCCTGGCCCCGAGACAAAGAGCCTATTTTTGGGTTACGAGCAGAATACAGCTATTACATGTATCTTTGCTAATTGGTGAAGCATGGCAGTCCCTTCCTCAAGGCCTGCATTCCACAAACCCCCTCCCTTACACTGGCAGCTGGGATGAGGATAGATAAGAGTAGCTAAAACAGAAACCCAGGTGCAAAGACTGACACATTTAGGGCCCCCATGTTAGTTTCCACAAATAAACCAATTCAGAAACATTTATCTTCTTGAGAGCCAGACAGAACAACTCCTAGCTTATCTATATACAATTTAACTTGTATGTTATGCCGTTTTTCACTAAGAACATTCTGTTAATTGATATCACAAAAGGCCTCCCATTGTAAGAAATTCCTCACTATGACTTCATCTTGTTGCTGAACCTTAAAATAAAAATACCAAAACCGACAGGACAGAGATGCCTGCCTGGTGATCAGAAAGAACCTCGGGGCTCTCTCTCTTTCACCGACACCGTCCATCCTTCGGGGACCCCTGGACTTGTCGGAGCCGGCGCAGCCTCCGACAACTAACACTTGAATTTAAAGAAAAAAGAAAAAAACGAAAGAAAGGTGAGCCTTAGGCTGGGAGGCAGGGAGGGTGAACTCCCATGCAGGCAGGCAATGCTCACAAGGTAGGGGGAGCTCTGTAAATGCCCATGGAGTTGGGTCCATGGGCTCCGAGCATGTTGCCTCTAGTAGGTACTTGGAACATCCAGTCAAGTCAGCATAAAACTCGCATCCTGTTCTTGCTGCCACTATAGGCAGCAAGGTCCATCCTGCGCTGGAGGGGAAGCTGCAGAACAGCAGCAGCTGGAGGCAGAGGGAAGGGAGCTGAAGCGGAGAGAGCAGTGCCTCATGGGAAATGTGAAGCAGTGGTCCAGAGAGCCGCGCTGGCTGAAGTGACAAACAAGATGAATTTGTGAAACATGCGTGTGTTCCCCAGGGATGATGGGGGAACCTGATTTTAGAAAGGAAAATGAAAAAGAAAAGGGGGTGGAAATAGAAAGGAGGAAAGAGAAACTGGAAAGGGGAGAAGCTTCTAGAATGGAGGGGGATGAAAGCCTGAGCATCACAATTAAGACCTTAAAAGGAAAAGCAGCACCGCAGACTGGTAAAATCTGGGTCCTGCTGGTGAATGAATGAATGAATGAATGAATGAGTGAATGATTAATTTAAAAACCTGTGTGTGTCCAGTTGCTGGTCTGAGCCCTTTCCATGGCTCATTTAATTTACTCCTCACAACAGCACTGTTTGAAACAGTATGGTTGTTTCACTTTGTGGATGAAGATATCGAGGGTCAGAGAGGTTAAATAATTACTCAAGGTCACACAGCTAAGAACTCATACAGTCAAGAATTGAACGTGATTCTGCTCTTAATTGCTACACTAAAGCTTGTTAAGAGGTGTTCTGGAGAACACCAAAGGGTCTCTGTTACCAAAAAAAAAAAAAAAACCAAGAACCCACACATAATGAAAAACAGAGGGAGATAGAAGGAGGATGGGAAGCTTGACCAAATAAAATTGGAAAATGTGGCTAAGAATCACCCACTTGGAAAGTCCCAGAACAGAGCAGGAGGCTGTTACAGGCTGTTCAGGTTACCTACTGCTGCGAAACAAACCAGCCAACGAAGGTTAATTTTACGGGCCAACTTGGTTAGGCCACAGTACCCAGGTATTTGGTCAAATATTCATCTCCATGTTGCCATGAAGGTGTTTTTTAGATGACATTATGTTTTTTAGATGACATTAACACTTAAATCAGTAGACTTTGAGTAAAGCGAATTAATCCTCCATAATATGGGTGGGCCTCATTCAATCAATTGACAGTTTTATGAGAAAAAAGACCAACCTCCCTTGAGAAAGGGAATTCTGCTCACAGACTGCCTTGGGACTCAGGCTGCAGCGTCAAACCTCTCATGGATCCCTTGGCCCGTCTGTCAGCTTACCCTGCAGATTTTGAACATTATATATATATATAATGTTATTGGTTCTGTTTATGTCAAGCACCCAGACTAATAATACCTTATATATAATGTATTATATAATACCTTGTATAGGCACCGTATACTTATTTATAACTTATACCTTATAACACTAATACTTTATGTATATATAAAGTATACATATATACACACAGATATATATGCTGTATATACATGTTCCAGGAAACAAGGTCGAAGAGGTATATCCTTCTATGATCTATACTAGGATGTCACACAGAGTCATTTCCACCATACTCTGTAGCTCTCAGATTCCAGAGATGGGGACTCCCACCTCTCAACAGGAAGGGTGTGAGAGATTTTGCAGCTAGGTTGTAAAACCTCCACAGAGGCCCTAAAGCAAAAAAAAAAAAAAATTCTGTTTAATCTTGCTTAACCCGGTTTTTCTCAAGATTCCATTTATCTATAGTCACTGGTGAAATTGTGCTCTCCCCCAAATTCAGATTAAGACTTAATCCCCAGTATCTCAAAATGTGACCTCATTTGGAAATAGGGTCAGAGCAGATGTAATCAGTTACATTTAGAAGAGGTCATACTCGAGCAGAGTGGGTCCCTAATCCAGCATGACAGTGTCCTTATAAAAGGGGGGAGATTTGGACCCAGACAGAGACATGCACACAGAGAAAATGATACAAGAAGATAAAGGCAGAGGCTGGGGTGTATGCATCAGAGATTGCTCATGAACCACCACATGCTAGGAGAGAGACGTGGAACAGATTCTCACAGCCCTGAGAAGGAACATCTTGATGTTAGCCCTGCTAACATCTTGATCTTGCACTTCTAGCCTCCAGAAGTGTGAGGGAATAATACTTCTCTGTTGTCTAAGCCACCTACTTCCTGGTACTTTGTTTCAGCAGCTGGAGCAAACGAATGCAAGTGTAAACTTCATTCATGCTTTCACTAAGCCAAATTCAAGACCCTTCCCATCACGGCTGCCACTGACTGCCAATCTCGAGTCCAATTCCCTTAGCTTCCCCTCACTTTCTGTTCCCTGAAGCTAATTTTTTTTTTTATTTGGTGAGGATTAAATAAAATAACATACACAAAATATCTGGTAAATGGAATGTGTTCATTACACAGCAATCCCCTTTCTGCACCCGTCTGCCCCCTCCTGGTCATTCCTTCTCGTTCCACTGCCCCTGGTTTTGCTTTTCTTCCTGGGCCCTGCATCTTGAGCCTCTCTTCCAGACCCCTGAGCTGCCAGTCTCCCAAAGAGGCTGGAGCCCGGCTCCTCCATCCCTACATAAGCATCAACTTCAGGCTCCATGCAGAGTCCCCAGGCAGCCCCAAGGATCGGTTGGGGGACTCACAGGGGCAACCACTGTGGCAGAGTCTTGTGACATTTCTGGGTTTGGTGGAGGCCGTGGAAGAGAGGGAGTGTTGCATGCACAAGACACATTGCTGAGCCTCAGCGGAGACTGTGCTCAATCTAGGCTCTAATAAAAATTTGCGGTGTGACTGGGTAGGTCTCTGAGCCTCTCTGGGCCTCAGTTTCCAGATTTATGCCGCCCAGATATCCTCAAGGACCTTCTCTCCTTTATCATCTAGACAAGGTTGATAAAGATATCTTTGTACAAATAGTAGAAAATCTGAGAAGGGGGGAAATGGTGGGGGAAAGGGAGAGAGGCAAACCATGAGAGACTCTTGAATGCTGACAAAAACTGAGGACTGATGAATGTGGGGGGGAGGGGGGATGGGCATGGAGGAGGGCACTTGTGGGGATGAGCACTGGGTGTTATGTGGAAACTAATTTGACAATAAACTATTTGTAAAAAAAAATAAAAATTAAAAAAATAAAAATAAAAATAAACAAACAAAAAAAACAAATAGTAGAAAATCTGGTGTCCTCCCCAAGATTTCTTAGAACTTCCAGAGATGCTTTTTTTGTTCTTAGTTCTACTTAAGGGTCATCTGGAAGTGCCACTCATGGGGTCCCTTTGACGCTGGGGCAGACAGATGAGGTATTCAGCTCCTTCCTCAACCTCCACCAAGCCAACTGCTCACATGAAGTACTTGTGTGAACAGGTATGTATAACATATTTGGTGCCCACCTCTGATTCTCCCAATGTGAACCCAATTTTATGGAAGCCACTCTTTGCCCACCTCAAACCAAGTAAATGTGAATGAGAGGCCATCTCTGATTCCAAGGGTGAGCACATGACCTAGTCCTGGCCAGTCAGAGCATTCCACCTTCAAAACCACAATGATTAAGATGGTCATATGATCCCAGTCAGTCAAATGAGAATTGGCCCTGGGTCTTTTTGGGAAAAAAAATTACTAGGAATTAATTCCTGAGAATGAACTCTTAGCCCTAAAAGTAAAACTGCCAGTTATTTTAGCAGCAGAAAAATGGGTTTATTCAGGAATAGAATAAAGGGGAGGAGCCTCCTTTTATAGACACAAGGGAAAGTTAGGAGGGCTGTTATAAACAAGAAGTCCTTTGGAGTGAACTAGGGAGTGTGAGTATAGTGGCTTCTCATTGGCTGAGTTGTGACAGTCTCTCATTGGCTGGGCTGTTGTCAGAGGAGGAAGAAAGCCTTTCCCCCTCCTACTACAATCAAGTGCTATCCACCTGCGTGATCCCTCTCTCCCTGTTGGGCCTCCGTTTGACAAGGCGTGATAGGACATGAGAGCTTCCCCTGCTGGCCTCCAACTCCATTCTGAAGGAGGTTTCCTCTTCTCCGCCTTCACAGAACCAAAGAGAGTAAAGAGATCTAAAAAGACATCAAGTGTCAATGACATTATTTAAGGCCCTGAACCCAGCCATGCCTGGTGTATTCAATTTCATAAGCAAATAAACACTCCTGGCTTATTTTTCTTAATCCAATCTGATTTTTATCTCTATCACTTGCTCCAAAAAGACACCTGGTAGTAAATCTTACTGAAAACTTGGGAAGGTAGATGAATTTACAGCATAGCAATGCAAATAACATAAATTCAGTATCAAATAGTCTTGTTCCTTGAAGTTCTTTGTTTTGCTAACTAAGGGTCCACCTCCTCTGCCACAGTGGCTCAATGATCTCCATTCCAAATTCTATTTTTTCCTTTCAAAGAGTGGTCTGGATACGCCCACTGCAGCACCCTTTCCCTCTACAAGCCTAAACGGAGAAAATTCTCTCCTTGAGGGGAATTCTTTTTATTTTTAATTTTTTAATGTTTTATTTATTTCTGAGAGAGAGAGAGACAGAGTGAGCAGGGGAGGGTCAGAAAGAGAGGGAGACATAGAATCCGAAGCAGGCTCCAGGCTCTGAGCTGTCAGCACGGAGCCCGACGCCCGGCTGAACCCACGAACCGTGAGATCATGACCTGTGTGGAAGTCAGATACTCAACCGACTGAGCAACACAGGCGCCCCTTGAGGGGAATTCTTGTACCAGTTATTGAGAAAATAAAAATGTCAAGACTTCCTCTTCATCCCATGCAACTTAAAAACTCTGCAGTTCAGAATACACTAAAGCCATTAAAATTGTGGCCTAGGAGAATGCTTTTCAAAATGTAAGTCATAACCCATTAGTGGGTCTTGAAATCAATTTACTGGGTCATAACCAGCATTTTTTTAAAAAATGAAAAAGAATAAAATAGGACAATAACTAGGGTACATCGTACATTATAGAGGTGAGTAGTGGTTCATGAAACTTTTATTTCAATTAGAAACTGAGAGGTACTGTACACACACTGTACTAGATCATAGTTTCAAATGTATTTCTCATTGTGGCACAAAATGCATGAAAGCTAATGGTATAAATCAGTTGACAGGGAAAGATGTCAGGTAGTTAAAACACATGCACACACACACACGCACACACACAATCTAATTTTTGTCAGACAAAACAGAAGAGACAAGATATAGATGTAGATGTGGATAAATCTGAAAATATATAGAATTATGTATACCAAAGACTAAATTATTATCCTTAGATGGGGGAAGGGATTAAGGTGTTTTCATTTTCCTGTGTATACTTTTTAAAATTTTTATTTTAGAGAGAGAGAAAACATAAGCAGGGGAGGGGGCAGAGGGAGGGAGAGAGAGAGAGAGAGAGAGAGAATCTCAAGCACACTCCACACTCAGACACAGAGCTCGATCCCATGACTATAGGATCATGACCTAAGCCAAAATCAAGACACGAGTACTCAACTGACTGAGCCACCCAGGCATCCCTGTGTATACTTTATAAATCTATTTTTTAAAACAGACATGTTGCTTTCCAGTAAATTTAAATTATTCCTCTAGTAAATTTAAATTTAATCTACTCCTACAGTAAATTTAAAAATCTCTTAAAGCCTATTTTTATTTTGAAAGGTAAATATACTTATAAAAACCTTCTAACAAGGCTATCTGGAAGAAATATACCCAAATATTAACAATGCTTTTTTTCCCCCCATTAATTCTTCGTGATTTATAATGTACCCACCACAAACAGGTGTCATTGTAAAAATAAGAAGGAAAGGGTTTGTCTTAATTTTGTGACTCTTCAGCGGGAGAAAGAAATTTGCAGACCAAACTTGGAGAATCAGAGCATAGTGAAGGGGTCAGGGGAGCGCGGGGCAGGGGTGTGGAGCTATGTAAATCTTTTGAATGGATTTTCCACATCAGTGAATTCCTCTCCTTCTTTTAGCTACTGTCTGATGAAGGTGTATATTAGGATGCAGCTATTATATATTCCAAATGTCATATTCCTCAACACCTGTTTGAAAGAGCATATTTTATTGAGAAGGAAGTGTCACGGAAGCCAAGAGAAAGAAAGACGGTTTCTACCAAAGTGCCAGAAGCCAGGGGACTCCCAGACAAGAAACAGTTGTATACATCTGAGGCTGTCCTTGAACAGGACGTAGACGGCAGCAGAGGACAAAACCAGAGAGAGGAAGGCAGAGACAGTCTCTTCGAGGAAGATATTGTCAGGAAATTGAAAAATCGGGCCACCCCATCCAGACTGTCTAAACAATGACGCTCGAAAGAAGGTAAGAGCTGGAAAATTGCCTCCCAAATGGTTAGCTGGATTGTGAGTTCAAAATTATAAGTTATAAAAGGAAATTACAGGGAAATAAATGGGAGGGAGGAAAGAGAGGAAGGAGGGAGAGAGGTAAAGGAAACAATAGCGGTAAACGAAATTCTTACCTGTCACTTCTCAGGAATGAGCATGAGGAAGAGATGCATTTGGAGTCAGAAAACACAGAAATGGACATTTCAACCTTGCCTTGGTCACAGTCAATGTAGCAGCCTCATCTAGAATGCTCGGCGCTCTGGGGAAGAAACTGTTTTGCCCCAGCTTTGTGTCTGGAATGGGAAGCCATTTATTCTTCCCTCTTCTTTTCACAGGGGAGACCTTTTCTCTTCCCTTCTGTGTGCAAAATGAGGAAAGGAACTAGCATTTACTTTTACTGGTGTGTTTTTAAAGTGATGCATGCATGTGGATTAGGGAAGAAATTCAAATAGTACAAAAGACCATCGGTGTAGAGTAAGTTACACTTTATGGTGTACATCATCTGCTTGCCCCGTCCCTGCCCTCCCAGATCCACTTTCCACCTCTATGGCCCCAACTGGCTTCAGTGCTCTCCTAAGTGACTTGAGCCAATGGGAGCCACTGGCAGCAGCTCAGAGGCAAGCAGTGGGGTGTGTTTGGGGCATCCTTACTATGAGTTTGCTTCAGACTGGCTGTGTCCCTCAACCACAGATCACCACTCCTTCTCCACAGGAGTTCCCTCCTTCAGAGGGATGGTGACCACTCCCTCCCCCTGTCCTGTGGAAATGGCCACAGCTTCATCCGTTCTATCTCTTGGTGACTGCACCTTGTCCCATGTTCCCTTACACCCATACTGGTGTAAATGGCCACATGGTAAATAAACCTGCCTCAGGGCACCTTGACTTTGCCATCAGGGTCCTACTGTGCACTGATCGCCCTCTCTCCATCTCTCTTGCTCTTTCTCTCCCCTAAAACGTAGCATATGAGGGGCGCCTGGGTGGCTTAGTCAGTTAAGCGTCCGACTGTCGCTTAGGTCATAATCTCGCGGTTCGTGGGTTCAAGCCCCACGTCGGGCTCTGTGCTGACTGCCAGATCAGAGCCTGGAGTCTGTTTCAGTCTGTGACTCCCTCTCTCTCTGACCCTTCCCTGCTCACTCTCTCTCTCTCTCTCTCTCTCCTAGAAATAAATAAAACATTAAAAAAAAAGGTAGCATATGATATACTCGGTCTTCCTCTCTTTTGTTTTGTAAACTTAACATATCTTGAAGATTGAGCTGGATGTTTTCTGTTTGCACACCTTCTACCCCACCCATCTCCACTGTGTCCTGTGTTCCATGTCCTGTGTTTCAATGGGCTCCTTTGCCCTGTGACACCTAGTTGGGCCCTGCCAATGGGGGTGGGGTGGGGCGCCAGCTGTAGATTGGAGGTACTCACAATAGATAAGCAGGCAAGAAGAGTGTGCTTTGGGTATTTATCCCAAAATAAATGTTCCCTCCTTGCCAAGGTGCTGTGGTTGGCTGTTTCCTTCTTCAGAAAGGTCCAACCGGACAGCTCTCTTCTATGAAAAGAATTATACAGATATTTTGAGGCTTTGAATGGTATCAGTCTTGAGAGAAGACTACTTTTGATTTCTAGCAGTTAGAGGAGGGAAGATCATCTTAATGTAGTCAGAGACTGAGTAGATTTAAACCTGGTGTTTAGTCTTTGCAAAGGAAGGTCCTTTTCCTGTTTACTGTCATTCATAGAGTAGAGACCATCAGTGGATTCTATCTTAGAAGGAAGAAGGGAGGGAGGGAAGAAAGGAAAGAAGGAAGGAAGGAAAGAAGGAAGGAAGGAAGGAAGGAAGGAAGGAAGGAAGGAAACAAAGGAAAGAAAGAAAGAAAGAAAGAAAGAAAGAAAGAAAGAAAGAAAGAAAGAAAGAAAGAAGGAAAGAAGAAGGAAAGAAGGAAAGAAAGAAGAAGGAAAGAAGGAAAGAAGGAAAGGAAGGAAGGAAGGAAGGAAGGAAGGAAGGAAGGAAGGAAGGAAAGGAAGGAGGGAAGGAAGAAAAGAAATTAGTTCAGTTTTCTAAGAGGACAAAGAGCTAATTATGTTAGCCAGAATTTATTTTGTGCCTATTATATGCTGTGTTTCTTACCTAGCATATGTACTAACATATGTTTTGTATCTAATATATGTAGATGATAGAAGTATATAGACAAAGAGACACATAATTATGTCATTTAACCCACTAATGGCCCTATAAGTTTGGTTATACCTGCAAAGACTCTTATTCCAAATAAGGTCACACTCACAGGCACTGAGGTTTAGGACCTGAACACATCTTTTGAAGGGTGCACCATTCTATCCATACAGATAGGAAGCAAGCTAGAACATGTACTGAACAGGAAATTATGGGCTACTTAGGAATCCATGGGAGTACCTGGCCAGGGAGTGTTTTCCTACCTGGGATGGAGGTTTCAGAAGTCTTAAGTGGATGTTAAGTAAAGCAAGGTCAGGGCACCTAGTTGGCTCAGTCGGTTAAGCGTCTGGCTTCAGCTCAGGTTCGAGGGTTCGTGATCTTGTGGTTCATGGGTTTGAGCCCCACATCAGGTTCTGCTCTGACAGATGGGAGCCTTGGAGCCTGCTTCAGATTCTGTGTCTCCTTCTCTCTCCTTGCACCACCTCCACTTGTGCTCTGTCTATCTCTCAGAAATAAAAAATATGTAAAGCAAGGCCTCCCCTCAAAGACTAGAGAAGTTAAAATCTTCCGGGTGGCTTGGAAACCCCAGTCATCTGCAGGGCTTATAGATATAACCCAGCTTGTTCTGCTGAACTTGTTCTGTCACACACACACACACACACACACACACACACACATGCACGCACGCATGCACACATATACCCGCTTTAAGTGAAAAAGCATCAAGACTGTGTGACAGAGTGCTGAAGTCCATCACTGAATTCTCAGTCATGAACCTGGGTTAGTCTCAGGCAATCTCTACCACTAAAAAAGTGCCAAATCCCCAGAGCTTCAGTTTCTACCTTTGTAAAATGGGATTAATAATTCCATAATTCCAACCTGTCCCGCAGCAGCCTTGCATGTTGTGAGATGAAGCATGTGCAAGTGGAAAGCATTAGTCACGGAGGGAGCTTGGGCCACATCCTAGAATTCAGTGGAGGGAAATTCACTAAGAATATTCCTGGAGGCCATACCACTTCCCTGACGACTGCACCTGGTATACCAAAGTAAAGAAAGAAAGAGGAAGTGAGGATCATAAACATTGCATTTTCTTCTCATTTACAAAGATCCATACTCACCGCCCTGCTTCCTGGTGTGGTTTGGAGGATAAGGTAGGAATGGCCTCTGGGACCACAGAGTTCCCAAGGGCCAGTGTAGCAAGCAGTAATCCTTCTTTAATATAATGAAATACAGGAGTCCTCAGAGGTGGTGCAAATACGCATTATCCAGTGGCATTTTGTCCTGGCAGCAATTCATCAATGGGTTGCCAGCTATCGGGTGTCAGGGGAGCCCCAAGTTTTACTTTTGCTCTGGGCCCCATAATTTGTAAATCCGGTGCTGGCATTTCAATAAAAATAGCCAGAAGGAGTTTTGTGGGCGCTAGATGCAACACAGAAAACTATATTAAAGATATTCAGAAAACAATGACTTTTTCGATAGGTTTTTAATGCCAAACATATGTACTCCTCACTGAAATTCAAGTGTGTAGCAGATTCTGAAACTTCACTTCAACTACCCCAGCTGGCATCCAACACATTCCAAAATGTTTCTTCCACTTGATACGTCTATTTTTAATCCCTTCAGATGCTTTTCTTTTTGGCAAATTGGGAGGAGAGAGTGCCTGTCGCTCCGCGTCTTTCAGTTCGTATTTTGCATAACTCAACCAGGAATTAAGAATTAAACAATCACTTCATATCTTAGTTGTCAAATATTTCAGTGTTGGGAGGCGTATTTGCATATCTGAAAACATGTCGGCCTCTCGCTGTGTAAGGGATGCAGAGAATATAAAGGAAACTCTCTGGGATGCCCACGAGAACAATAGCCAGAAAGAGATTTGGGGCAAGGTGGTCAAAGAAAGTGGCAAGTCCATGT